>JAODKC010000044.1:16836828-16855642 GCA_026777985.1 Mormyrops attenuatus | reverse complement strand
CCGTCATTTGCCGAAATCCATCAAGCATTTGAAACTATGTTCCAGGAATCCAGCATCTCGGATGGTGAGTGCAGTCTGCTGACATGAAAGGCTGAAGCACAGTGAAGCTCTTTCACCTTATTAGTGCTCAAAACATTTCTGTTTTCTGATTGGCTTTTACCTAAACGGTGTGTAATATTTTCTGTAAAATCACTAACCTTGCCGGAAGCTTCTCACAGTCATAATTGTTTGACATTTGACATTCTGGGAGTCGAGGATGTACTTTTAAAGTGGTTTTGGAGACAGATTATGTCTAGCCGGCCTGTGCTTGTATCTGTTAACGGTGATGCTTATTTCTGTGCTGCTCTCTCTCTCCTGCAGAGGTGGAGAAGGAACTGGGGAAGAAAGGGAAGAAGGTAAGCATGTGCCCGATGCTGCAGGCCCCCGAGCTGCCCACCAAGATCAGGAGCCTTCGCAGAAATGTAGACCCAAAGGATGGAGACTGTACAAGTAAGAGCTCTAGTTGGAGCTTATGCTGGCCATGTCAGTTTCCAAGGCAACCAAAAATGTGCTTCTCTGACTGGGATTTCAGTTACATTTTTTTAGAATGAATCAGGGTAGAGCTAATACGGAAAACAAACTCTTAGTGTGTGCTTCTCATGTTTGTTTTAGATGCAATGGACCCTGTAGCAGTGTCACCCAAGCTCCCCAAAAAGGAGAGACCTTATCTAGACAGCAACCTGAATGAGGACGACCGACTTCTTCCTAAAGACAGATCCAAGACCAGCATGTTCATCAGTAGCCTCATCAAAATGAAAAAGAAGACCACAGCCCCAACACCCCCTAAACGGAGCAGCTCCTTCAGAGAGGATGGGCATGCAGAGCGCTGGGGAGGAGCGGCAGGTCGCGCCGGGGGGGACCTCAGGGAGGACATCAGTGCCTCTTTCTTAAGTGAAGCCGCTAACAGCTTTGATCCCAGCAAGCTTCCGGGTGCCACCAACAACGGTGTGGGAAGCATCACAAACGGGATGCCTGGTTCTTCAGGGACCTTGTGTGGCAGGAAGAAAGGCAGCCCTCTGGCGTCCAGCACTGCGGCGCGGAAAGCCACTACCCCCCCAAGCGATGAAGACTCTGTGTCTAACTCGAAACGCTTCCACCGCTCTGCCTCAGCCTCCAGCATGCCCGACAGGACTGAGTGGAAGAGCGTGACACTGCCTCGTAATCCCCAGTCCTCGGGTCATCATCAGTTTGATTCTGGCACCTTCGGAGGTCGGCACGATAGACCTGCCCTGCCCCGTAAGAGAGCCAGTGAGCACAAGCCAGAATGTACCCCCCGTGCTGGGACCCTAACACCACCTCCTAGGCTTCCCAAAAAGACAGAGGACATGGACGAAGTTTTCAAGGACACAGAGTCCAGCCCTGGTTCCAGCCCCAAAAATCTAACACCAAAGCTGAGCCGTCAAGCACATGGAGAGTTAAGCAAGAACAGTGGGCCACAGGCCGAACATCACAAGGCTGCTGCGCTGCCAACGGTGGGGCATGCAGGAGGGGATAGCCATGTCCGTCGGCAGAAGAGCAACATGGAGCACCTGGCACCCAAAGAGAAGGGGAAGCTTCAGAAGGCGAAACCAGCTCCACCTCTCCCCTCATCCTCAAAGTCTGGAAAGATCTCCCGTAGCCCTCCCCCAGACCCTCCTTCGGATTCCAAAACAAAAGTCTTTCCACAGACCTCTGACTCCCACCCAGTTAGCCAACCTTCAACGGAACAAGGGAAGTCCCTTGGGTCAGTGGAGGGCGCCAAGAGACCTATTATTACCAATTCCACTAAACTGCCGACTAAGGCCTCACCGCCGGTGTCTGCATCTGGACAACCGTCCTTGGGGACACAGTCCATATCCTCCAGCAGTGAGCAGACCTCTGCCACAGCCTTCATCCCTCTCATTACGACACGCCAATCCTTGCGCAAGACCCGACAGCCGCAAGAGAGGCACCCCAACTCGGCCGTCACCAAAGAGATGGTCCTCGGGAGCACTGAGCAGCTGCGAGCTGCGATCGGAAGGAGCTCCGAGCAGACCGGCAGCCACAGTGCCGTGCTTGAGGCAGGAAAGAATCTGTCCAAGTATTGCGTCAGCTACGTGGAATCCATCCAGCAGATGAGGAACAAGTTTGCATTTCGGGAAGCCATCAACAAACTGGAGAGCAGTCTGCGGGAGCTGCAGATCTGCCCGTCGGCTACAGGTGGCGCTGCCTCCCAGCAGGACTTCACCAAGCTGCTCTCCTCTGTCAAGGAGATCAGCGACATTGTTCAGAGGTAGCAGACTAGCAACGGAACCCAGATGTCTTTAACAATGAACAGTGAATGCAGTTTAAAGACAATGCCAAATTCCTTAACAGAGACCGGAGCAAAGAGGACCTTTGCCTTATGTCCATAGCCTAAGTGTCCTTCCTGTCCTCACTGCAGTGGGGAGGACACATGTGCATAGAATAAAACTTGGTGCACAGAATCAAAAGACATTACTTCACTACATTCTTAATTTCATTTTCAAATACAAATGCAGCTGTGTACACCCGGTGTAAAACCATGGACCTATTTCTGCATCACTTGAATTTTTTATTTTTTTTTTCTGTTCACCGATCTTTATATTTTTTTTGTACATTATCATTTTAAGACACATATAGGTTTCGAATTGTCGAGTATTGCAGGAATTGCAGTACCAGTCATATAAGTCTTATGTACCAAAATATCTTCGTTAATGAACATTAGTCTTAGCATACAGCTGCATGTCTTAACAGATTAAAAGTGTGTTGTTTTGTTGTTATTGCTTTTCTTTGGTCTGTAGCAGAGGACAACACATCAGAGTTGACTGACCACAGAGTTACAGATAGAGAATGTCTGTCTTCCTGTCGACAGGGTGATGTTAAGTAGGGATGTATAAAAACGTATGCTAAACAAGGCAAGCGGACACTCAGAGGGTTCTCCAAGGGCCTGCAAGAAGGCAGCATTTGCCTGCTTTATTGGAGATACACAATAATGATGCGTTATGAATCTAAAACAAAAAATAATGGGACTGCACCTTTTGTTTCATGCATTTACAGTGTTTTTTAAAACTTTTTTTTTGCCTGAAGTAAACTTGATCAGAACTGATCATTTATTATATACCAATCCAAATACTCATTATCCTTTTCTTGTTACTTTAAATATGAGATGTGTTCACTGCATTTATGTGTACTTTCCAGTGCCTTGCCCTCTCTGACTGCAGTGACAAGATGTCACACTCTACCTAATTATACCTTTGTCACACTAAGGTACTGTCTTCACCTTTAAAAAATGTTATTTAATTTTTATTTCCAGTAGTCATAATGCCACTATTTTTTTCCTTCTCATTTTTTTGTAGATTTGCAGTAAATTTTTTTCACTTTGTAAATATCTTTGTTCTCTTAATATCTTCACAGTACACCCTGTGGTGCATTTTATGTTTGATATGAATACAGTGATTTATCACTTGAAGTAGAGTTTTTACTCGGTGATTCATTCTTATTTTTATGTGGCCGTAAAAATATTTAACACACAAAAATGATTCATGGTTTTGATAAGAAGATTGAACACCAGAGGTTTTTCTCTGGGGAACAAAATGGATGGATAATCTCTGATCAACTCCAGAATATCTCTAACCAGATCTGTGAAACTGATAAACAGTTTGGCCTTTCTTCAAAAATTTGTGTAACAGTGTGCGTGATCAACAGCTGTTCCATTCGGTCATTCTGGAAAATGATCTTGTTTCAACAGCCATTGCATGGTGTGTTAATGACTTGTCTGATAAACAGACACAATCCAAATGATTCAGTAATAATGGTAAATGACAAAGGACTTACTAAATTAGATCCCAAAAGGTTATAATCAAGTCCCTGTGGTTGCTGCAAGAGAACAATGGCTTAATGTGCTAAGTTAATCTTACAACCACTTGCATGTTTTATGTATGTCTTAAACACCTATGGATAGATGCTTATGGACATACATTCTCTGCAGTATGGTTTATGATGACAATTATAGACTGTACATGAATACAGAGCTGCGGTTTAAAAAAGCTCAAGTTCTTCACCCGGTAAGTTTTCATTATCACACATGATTTTAGTCTTTTAATGGACTCACCATATGTACTTTGATAAGTAATTATATTCCCTGCACGTAGAATGTGTATATTTTTGGGACTGGTCCCATGTAGACGATCATGCTATACCTGAAAAAGTATTTGTTGGATCTTTTTCAAACTTCCCGGGGACATTGTATAGGTGATGATATGGGGAATTTTTCATTGTGACATAGTTAAATGATATAGTTAGTTAGCTTGGGTGTAGGTTAACCTCATACCCAAGATGAGGCGGTTGTAAATTAAGGGCCTTGCTCAAGGGCCCAATGGAGTACAACCACTCCTGGCATTCATGGGATTCGAACTGACAACCTTCCAATTGCTAGCACAGAGGCCTAGCCTCAGAGCCACCACTCCATCATACATTTTCAAATATTTTGAAATAAATCACACCAAAGTTTCAGCAATGTCACTTAATGGTGGCACATGACGCACATCTGATGAATCTACATTGAGACAAGTCACACAGTTGGGCTTTTAATAAAGATTTTTGGAGAGGTGGGGAGAGAGTGTTGAGGTTAGAGGTCGTAGAGGTTGGGGAATGTGGGAGTAGTAGGCATTAGATGGGGAAGGGTGACGGGGAAGTCAGGCGAATATATTGTTCTGACAGCATCTCGTTTGAACTGGTAATTGCAAAAAAGAGGGAGAGAATGGCAGCTTTCATAACTGAGTAAATATCAGAATGTGATATTGAAGATAAAGACAGTTAGCAGTAGTGATTGTGTAAAAGCTTTAACACTCCCTGGCAGTGTATTTAAATCTTTGACAGTTAAGTAGGATAGACTCATCAAAATTACTTTGATTAAGGGAAAGAACATAGCCAACAAAGTGGTTTGCCACAGAGAGTGATTCATCGATTTATACACAACGTGGTTCCAAAAGAGATCAGGATCCTATCAAGAGAAAGATCCATGTGCTGTGTGTTCCAGCACTAGGTAGGTGGCGCTCTTTATCCGAAGAAGTGGTGAGTAGCGCTTATCCTGTTGTTCACTGCAGAATGAAAACCAAATTCACTATGTGGTTGATTCATTGTTACTGCACTGAACCTATGTTCTTGTTTACATTGGTTGGAGGAGCTCAGACATGCTCTCAAATAATTTTATCTTTTTTTTTAAATCAGTTCAGCTAAAGGCCACAGAAAATAATGTGCTGGGGCATCCTGTTCACTACCTAATAAATTTCTGGTTGCAGCACCGCAACACCACCTGTGGGCCGAAGTGTGCATAAATGCTTTAAGAGATTATTATTGTAAATCGACTTACACAAATGGTATCAAACTGCGATATGAGGATTGAACATGTTATACTTCAACAGAAACGTAAACCTACTATGTAGAACAGGGACGTAGGAGGGATTTTAGAAGAAGGGGGACCAAACAGTGAGCAAAAGGTCTCATTTTTTAAGCTGACCCAGCCGTGCTTGAGGCATTTGGCGTGATTTGGGCTCATGGTTTAATACACTAAACATTTTGATTGACACTGGCCAACATGCATACAATGTTACCTAGTCGTCTGGAATGGAATTGCCAACCATCCACAAAAGGCCTATTGGTCAATAGTACAAACAAATGTCCTCCTCTTCAGTGCATTATAAGTTTATGTCTACTGAGCACCAGTATACTGTAATGTCACATATTAAGTGAGGAGACATTCTTAGATTTATTGCTTTATTATAACATGATTTCATGTTAGGTCAAACTTAGATGTCGTTCTCCTTGTTGCAGTAACATAAATTAGCCTATCAGAGATACAGGGAATATTTTGTGGACACAAATGCATCCAACATAAGTTTGGTATAAATTACATAGGATTAACGTCTACTTACATTGCTTGCAATTTGAAAGAACATTGTCACAAATCGTTTTTCTTTTTTTTTTTTTTTTGAATGCTTTTTTTCTGTATTGAATACTCCTTGTGACCAAAACTGCATCCGGCAGCTCAGTTCTAAACATGCTCAGGACCCAAAACCTGTACAATACAATCAGGAGACACAACGTCACTAATGCGGCAAGTATATGTGTTTGAGTAAAATGTTTTAGAAAGTGACTTCCATGTTTGAGTTATTTATCCTTTGTTAAATCAGTAGGTCATCGTGGAAGTGGAAAATTTTAAAGCCATGTATAGGCTAGTAGGAACGCGTTCACGTTACTTTGTCCACATACAAACGGAGACAAGATGGAGACACTGAGAACCAGTGCGTTCGAGCACAGCACGGAGATGTCTGAACCACATGCTGTGAGTACTTCAGATATCTAGGTATCCAACTCTATTCAGGAATGGTGCTTATCAAAGTTTTTTTTTTTTTTCTTCCTTCAACAGTAGGGGGGCAGGTCAGGGACCCTATATAACTGGGGCGATGTGTCCCCCCACCATCTGCACCCCTGATATAGAATGGTTTAAAAAGTAGTGTTACATATCATGTATTAATAAGGGAACTGCTTTAGTTTACAGCATGAATGACAGAAAAATAAGTTACAGCTCAAATTCAAAGCTCAAAGGGGAGGATAACTTTATCTACAAGGTTATTTGTTCATCACAGTTAGGCCTAATACAATGATCAGATAAAAATACACATGTAAGTCTTTGTGTTAAATATCTGCTGATAAGCTCATCCATTAGAGTCATCCGACCGTCAACCAAGGGGAGGGAAAATGAAAATTAAGTTCATCCAAACCTGAAGGTAAACCCCCCTTTGCTCCTGTAACCATTTAGACCTTCAGCAAGGTTCTCCAAGTCATTGGTTCGTTTCTCTGTTTCAGGAGATGCTCTTCTCATCTTACCCTGTTTACCAAGCATCTCTTTCAAGGACCTTTCCACCGCATAACCTGGTCCTACGAGAAACCGAAATCCGGCGTGATCCCTATAACTGTCATCAAAGTCCTTTAACATATCTATTAACAGATTGGGATAGTCCGATTCTGCCTCATGCAAAGTCCCTCCAGATGACCACACCGACTGCTGTACCTTCCGGCTCTTTGGGGTGCTCCATACAGCCTGTCTAAAGTCGCTTCGGTCCTTCAGTGCTCCATCTACTTGAAAAAAATTCCCCACCTCTAGGACAAGCAGTACATATAGAGGAGAAGTAGATTTCATCTGCATAAACAGAAATATCATTTCGAATGAGATGCATGTCTTTAAAATGCCCAATGCACAAATTACCCAAAAACTAATAAACTCTGTTTTATTATTTTTTATTTACCTCACATTAAACCCCAAAGGTGGGGATATCGGAGAAAATTATATTAAGACTGTTGTGCTGTGTTGTATAATGTAATCTGAACAAGCTTTCACATTTCTTTATGTAAACGTTAATAACATTTAAAAATGTTGGCTTACCTTGGTCTTTGGCTTGACAGCAGTAAAATTTCTGCAAATATTCTGTTGGCTCCAGATTCACACCAGAAACTGCCAGTAGTTGTAGTTATATAGTCAGATAATGGCCTGTAATGTGGCGTATTGCCTCCTCGTACGTCGAAGCTGACTTTTTGTGTCTCACATCCATATAATGGGCATTCTTTTAACTTGGATCTTTTATGTGATGGTGATGAGAAGAATGGGGCTAACAACACAATTATGAACTTTCCAGACCATGTGCAAAGCTCTTCTATAGGACAGAACTATTCAAATAGTTATTCAAGGCAATTAAGAGTATCAGACATACCCAAGTCCAGGTCGTCCAGTCTGATGCGTGACTTTTCATTCACTGCTTTGCGGACAGAAGAACTTTAAGAACAATGAGAAAATGCCAAGTGATGTTATAGTGTGAACTATTAGACAATTTTAATACATCAGAGCCACTGATGTGCTCAGTATGTTGTTAATGGTAATTATGTAACTTACTATTAGGAAATTATGCTTTGCTGATTATTTAGGTTAGACAACACAAGAGGCAAATTAAAGGAATGATCAATTTCTACTCATAAATATTTGACCATATAATAATTATGTGATTTAAATTGGTCATTTTTTTTCATTATTTATACAGTACAAGGCTTTAACTTGACCCCAACTGTGGTTTGTGTTAAATGATTAATGAACTGGAATCCATTCAACCCAAGTTTTGGTTACAACCTTGGTCTTGGTGCTGGCGGCCTGTGTAACACACTGCATCATTTCTCCATTAAACCAAAATTTCTTTTTCACACAGGAAATGTTAAGGAAGATGAGTGATGGACCCACTAGCTTCTTCATTAACATTCTGTCTTTTATCCTGCATGGAAGTGATGGTTTCTTTAAAGCTGGAGGTCCAGGGGGCTTCTCTATTGCGTTCTATAACAATAATGCCGTTTTATGGACCCTTCTTGCCATGAACAACATACGAAAAGTAAGAATACGAAGGTACGGGCTTTGCTTCCCTTTATAAGAAGTTGATGTCCAATTTTGACAGAAACCTGAAGAATTCTTTCATCTGCCGAAGGACATGACAGATGTCTTAAGCACCATGTAGGTTTTTTCCATCCAGTGTTAAGTAAATCTGGTACCAGTGAAGGAAGATGCTATGACAACAACCTATTAACCTTGCTGCAAATGCTGCGATGTTGTGAGTCAGAAACTAACTTCATTAATAGCTAGCTGCAAACTGATGTCCCCAAGAAGCACTTATCTTTTGCACAAGTAGGAAATATAAAAGAAAATGTACACCTTCCCCGGAACTCAGTAAGACATATTCAAATAAGACTGCATAAATATCATCTCCATTAACCACAAAAGTTGTTCATAAGGTTTTATGTAGCCACAAAGCTTGTAAAGGTGTGCTGCATCTGCTGTTGTCATGGAGGAAAAGTTTAATCACTGTCTTTTCTGCATGTGAAAACAATAGTAAGTTGGCACGTGATCACCAAAACTGGGAATGTTATATCCAGGAAAAGTCAGCCAAGTGAAATGCAGGGTCCTTTCCCATAATCCATCTCTACATCTTCTACACACTTGCTGGAGTCACTAGAGCCTATCCCAGGGAGCACAGGGCACAAGGCTGGGGTCAAAGTTGGGTAATTCAGGTGTAGAGAGTAAAAGTCCAGACCGGGATTTTGTTTCAACCAACCCGTTGAACATCAAGAGTCACAGTCACAGAGCATTCAACTGGTTGGTTGAAACAAAATCTTGGTCTGGACTCTCTGGACCTGAAGTACCCAACTCTAGCTGGGGTACACCCTGGATGGGATGCCAGTCCATCGTAAGGATCAAGGATGTATACATGCATGATCACCCACTATTACCAATTTTACCCTAACCGCATGTGACTTTGAACTGTGGAAAGAAACCAACACATTCAAAACAGATTCCACAAAACAGAGTTGGGGCAGAATTTGAAGAGTTCCATCACAAGAGGTATTCTGGTAGCCAGAAATCTGAGGTAAACAGGATGTCTGTAAATCTACTTACAGAGCTCACTGTACAGTAAACTTCCATTCACATGCTAACTGTAAAAGAAATATAGATAGTTGTCATTCTATGGACTAGGTACTATAAATTATATTTTCAAAGTATTTTTGTGTGTTGACCAAAGCTGATCTTGAGCAATGGTGTTTGAAAATGGCATTTTAAAGGGGCCCTATTATGTTTTTCTGGTTTTTGGTTTCTGGTATGTGTATGTAAAAGGTCTGCAAAGTCTTAAGGCCCAAAGTATACACCAAAGGGACCAACTCTCATCACAGAAACCACTCTTCTCTAATCTGCCTGAAACACCTTGTTGGAATTCCAGCCCTTACTTCCGTGACATGGTGAAGTCACCTCATAAACAATCCTTATTGGCCACCGACCTGCAAGGGCCTATGCGGAGTGAAAATGAGCATAATATTGGCCCCTTATTGGCCCCTTTCAATATCCAAATAACCAAGGATGATTACCCTCCATCCATCCATCCATCCAACTATTTTCTATGCCTGCTTGTCCCTGTAATCTCCACTGCCCTTTTGGATAAGGCATGTCATGTGACTTACTAGAATAATATATTGATCACCCTCTTAACTAGTATAGTTAAGTCAAAGTCCGATGCTTGCTCAAATTTAGACTTTTGGCCTCTTTTCCACATAGTGCAAAGATTCCTAAATTTGCTAACTGTGGAATTTCCACAGTAATATTTGGCTTGTTGCACATATTTTACTGAGGAGTAAATGTTTTAAAAGACCCATCATTTGTAGATTATGTTTTTTGGTTAATAATAGGAGTTTTTCACTGAAATCAAATGTTTTGCTTTTTTTGTGAGTTCTGTGGTTTTTTCCTTGGCATTTAATAACTTAAAAATTTCTAAGTAAATTATGTATTACATTTATTATGTGGTGCTTTCTGATGCGTCTGTATAGGTCTGCTATCAAATACTGCCATATCAAATCTGTGAATACAGTTCTTAGTTGTACAGGAACAAGCCACATCACTGGGCATGTCTGCCAAGCACAATAACATACTGTCTAATGTGGCTGGCTATATCTTAAATCTTAATCTTGATGTTCATTACAAGAAAAGACTTATTATAATACTGTATCACTAGTTACATTCTCTTAATTTTAAATTATTAACACAATCCACTGTCCAAAACAGCTACTTCACCATAGGATCTGTTAATGGAATGTTGCCACCAGCTTGAGCTGGGGGGGGGGGGGGGTAATAATTAACTGTAAATAAACAGGGTGGTTGTCTAAGTGGATAAGACCAGGTATACCATCATAAGTGCTTTGGGGAGATGGAGCTTTTCTGCACTTCTGTGAAACACTGAAAGCTGCACTACAAGATGACAATCCTGCCGCTCTTCTGGCTCTTGTTCTTTTGCAGGAGAATCGTGGCACAGAGTGGAACGTAAGTGTGAGATTCATTGTTCTGAAAATATGCTTCTGGAATGTATGAGTGCAGAGCATGCAAATTCATATTAGCTTTCTGGATAACTTCACCAATGGCTCCTGGATGGACTCTCACATATTTATAGACTGTTATACAGACTGATTGGCTTTTGGTGCATGTTTGCTTGACATTGCTGATGATGCACCCTTTTACATATTAAACGAAACAAGTTTTCACACAGACGTACATGCTGTGGCCTGGGACCTGCTAGTTTGCACAGCCAACAGGGCAGAGAGTATACTGAGCAGATGGACAGAGGAGGCACTGTGCCCACAGACTGGCAGGCCTGCTCGGGTGGAGTTAGGGCTGAGTGGATGGACAGAGGAGGCACTGTGCCCACAGACTGGCAGGCCTGCTCGGGTGGGGTTAGGGCTGAGTGGATGGACAGAGGAGGCACTGTGCCCACAGACTGGCAAGCCTGCTCGGGTGGGGTCAGAGCTGAGTGGATGGACAGAGGAGGCACTGTGCCCACAGACTGGCAGGCCTGCTCGAGTGGGGTTAGAGCTGAGTGGATGGATAGAGGAGGCTCTGTGCCCACAGACTGGCAGGCCTGCTCCGGTGGAGTTAGAGCTGAGTGGATGGGGAGAGGAGGCACTGTGCACACAGACTGGCAGGCCTGCTTGGGTGGGGTTAGAGCTGGGTGGTATGGCTGTGTTTCAGCTACACATGCATGTTTCAGCTGAATGTTCTAGAGATCTGGCACCTCCCCATGTTGTTGTGGAGTTTCCTCCAGGTTCTCTGGTTTCCCCCCACAGTCGAAAAACATGCTAAGGTTTGGATTTGCCACATTCCCTATAAGCGTGAATGGCGTGTGCCCTGGGATGGACTGGCAGCCCATCCTGGGTTATTCCCATGCAATATTTATCAATCCACCACGACCGAAAACTGAAACCAAGGCAATAAGTATGACTTCAGTGACTGTGATGTCTTAACTATTGTCAATTCGTCAGCATATAGACCAACAACTTGCTTAAATTAATTTGCACAAGGCTGTGCCTGGTTTCATATTTGTCCTTTTTTTTGCTTTATTCCTGATTTCTAACTATATCTTGTTCCCGTTTACGAACTTCCCTGTGGGCACTGTCCCCTCAGATTTTGTCCTACTACTGTTTTGTCACCAGTCTGGCACCATCTGCTCTGCACATACATGCAATGTTGCACACCCTGACTGGTACCATGTTGTAGCTAGAGACATTATTTTCTCAGTGTGACACCAAGAAGCAAGCAGTGACAGAGCCGATGAGTAGCTGTGATCTGGACTTCAAATTGAAATAAATAAATGTTAGCTACTGTTCCTCATGTCAGCTCATATAATTTTTCTGATCATTCTCATGCACTGTTTGGATCTGCCTGCTGGTGTACTCTAAAATTAATAATAAATTTGATTAACCATTTGCTACGTTTAATAGTTTTACATTGTTCAATGGATCATTCATTCATAAATGAGACCCAAAGGAAATAAACATAGTCTTGTCTCTAGGTCAATCCCATCAGAGGCATTTGATACCTCTTCTTCATAGCAGTTAGGCGATGGATGCATGAAGTGTGTAGAAGAAGACCATACCCTTAGCCCTTTTAACGCTAGTTATCCTGGACAAGGTCTTGAAGAAGCTCGAGCCTATTCCAGGAACCACAAGACATGAGGCCTTGCATGCCCTGCATGGGATGCCAGTCTTTTGCAGGATACACACTCATAAACACAATCACACACTATGGGCAATTCAGAGACACTAATTCGCCTAACTGCATGCCCTTGGAATGCGGCAGGAAATTGGAGTATGCAGAGGAAACCTGTTCAAACACGGGGAGGTCATGCATAGAGCTGGGGGTGGGATTTGAGCCCAGGACTTTGTGAGACTGCAGTGATCCCCACTAATTAAAATTAATGAGAACCTCAACAAATAACCAAATAAGAGATCCTATTTTAAAAATGATGGTTGAACATTTGTGGGAAACTTCTAGAAACTCATATTTATGACGATGTGCTGGAGGTGAGGGGGAGCGGGCAGGGTAGGTTAGCTGCAAGCGTCTCCCAGGGCTAGAATTGGAATCATCACCATGGTGAATCCCAGCAAGCAGCGACAGGTTTATCTTTGCTTGCCATGTTCCTTCAGCTCCGACAGTTTTCTGATACAGCACAGCACCTTTGCTCTTGCTCCACTCAGAATGTGCTTTGCTCTTTCTTCCCCTTTGGGCTTTTCAGTTTTGGCACTCAGCTGTAGAGTTACTCTCTGTAGCTAAGCACAGGACGCCAGTTACGGTGAGTAGAGAGGCATAAGGGCTGCACATGGGCGTGTGTCCGTGACTCCCTGTGCGTCATGAGGAAAGAATGTCAGCTGTTGACTCCCCCTCTGCCCCACCCTTCACTTTTACACACAGTTTGACTTCCTTGCCCTGCATTGCAACATTTCTTAATCAAACCTTTCATTCCCTTTCATATCACTTGCATCTAGTTAACTTGCAACCAAATGTTATTTTCCTAATACTATAGCACATACAATGAACTGTATCAATGAACAATAATACTGACCAAGTTCATGCCTTTGTTTTTATGTGCAACTCATTAACAATTCCAGCCTCTTTATGCAGTTGACTACAATATGTATAATTAGCTGTAAATTATTCATGCATCCAAAAGCACGAAAGCAAATGTGTGTTAGGCACACACCTTTACTATTTCTATTTTAACTGCTGGAACAATAGAGAGAATGGATCTTCCTGCTGTGTGTCGTCATTTTATAACCTCAGCCTCCCACACCCTTAGTCTGCAATATTTCCCCCTACAATCCCATTGAATGTTCACTATGCAAGTTTAGGCATCACAGAGTGTCTGACTCTGCCTATTAGAGTTAAGTGGGTCACACGGCAGCCCACTGCTCCCTGATGACTGATCTGGGGCTCCACCCATTTTTCTATTCACACCAGTCAGGGAGAGGGAAACGTTTATGCTAAAGGTTCTAAGATAGGGGAAAGAGAAAGTTTGTGGTTACAAGTGAGCACAAAACGGGCTGTCATCTGTGGACAGGAATCCCCTTTCGATATGGATCACATCTTGAGGCTTTCTGTACCAAATTCCAATGCAGTACCACCTTCCACTCAATATTATCCTGTAGCTCAACAAGTAGAACATGGTGTTATCAATGCAGATGTGGGTTTGAATCTGAGAAACATAAAAATTGTAACTCATCCCTCTAGTGTTAGGTGCTTTTGATAAACTTGTTAGATACATGTAAATGCCAACCCAGGATGGGTAACTATCAAGAAGATTTGGTGTGATGAGTAATGATGCATCTGAGAAACAAAGACACCCAACATGAGCGCATTGTTGTATAATGTCTGAGCACAATGGCTCCAGTGACAGCTGTTATTTCAACACCACCCACTTTCTAACCGCTTACCCTGGTGAGGGTCATATGTGTTCCAGGTGACACAGCGCAATTTAGAGGGACTAACTCACTGTTTTGGACGGTGGGAGCAGACCCCTGGGAGAATGTGAGACCCCAGACCTGGAGATGCTACATGATTACATGCAATTGGTGCCTTGATGGATTGTCACATGGTTGATCTATGTCCTTACTGGGCTACTGCAACACAAGATTCCGCTGAAAATCAAGGAGATGCCTTTAATGCAGCTTCTGGATGCAAGAAAATTGATTCCATGTATAAATAGGAAACGCGGGAACTGAGTATTATTTTCTTGCTGTAGTAACATTAGACATGAAAACAGGCAAGCCTGTGGAGTTTGCAATACACTTATGGTGATTTTCAAGCCAAACCGAACCAGAGCCGGTTTTTCATTGTAACATATCTGACCCTCTCCTGGATTGGCATGGCTCTACTTACTAGCATGGCTGAAAGTGTGGCTAAGCCGGGCTGGTTGCGACACTGTCCTTTGATTGCGTCAATATGCATGGATTATCTGAAGGGAAAAAGTATATATTCTATATATTACTCATTATTAGTAATATCGCACATGGCAATGTATTGATGCCAATAATTCGGAACTTGGAAATTTCCAGCCTCCTACTTTGAAAAAGTCTGTAGGATGGCAGAATGGAATGGAGTCCTAATGCAAATTTATGCAAGCTAACGGTAATTTGATGCTAACATAACACGGCGATTCTCACAGGCGTGCTAATGGAAATTAGCACGTAGTAAATCATGATTTACACTGTGTGAACAGTAAATAAGTGTTTCCTTGGTTGTACTGTACATCACTGTCACTTTCCATACCTGGTAAAATATGGAACCGCGCCGTAACTATTGTCTTCGCGGTATGGGTCGGGTATGGCCTGGTTCCTGTATGCCAGTGGAAAAGCGCTATTAGATCGCACAGCCCCTGCAGAAGGCTGGTACGCCAGTTTAATACAATGTGAGATACCAATGGTTTGACAGGAAGGACGACTGGAATTCAGCTGATTCTCTTTACATTTGAGGGATCACAATGCATGCTAAAATTGGTTCACATCCCATGCTCTGCAGCGAAGCCTCCTCTTTATTGGGCTGTATTGTGTGAGGTCCTCTGGCCCCCTGAAAATAGGGATGGGATATGAGAAAATATCACATTACAATGCACCTGTTTTCATAGTTGTACAAATGGCAAACAAAGCATATTTCCATTTTCAAAACACCTGTAATCAGACTTGTGTAGTGTATCTCTTTCTTTTTTACTCTCAACAGTTGCTATCTCAATTTCAAACTGAAGTGAGTGGTTGGAGTGTGTAAATCTTCAGGAGAAACACAGATGCAGGCTTTTATCGTACCAGAGTAACGATTAACCGTTGAACAATAATAGTTGAACATTGGATGATGAGATGAAATAAATTACTTTCCCCAACTGATAGGTAGCTAAGAACAAGGCTTTGATTGAAACAAGATGCATTTTAGCACAGAAGTTATTTTGGTAGAGTACTGTTGTTCTCAGAAGAGGCGCAGAGATGTATAATGAATGTGAATCTGTAGCCAGTGAAGAACCGTATTAGCTTTTAGTTTTGCATATTTTAGATGCTTTTTCACTTCTGCTTTTTAAAAACATTTTTAAAAATACTATTATCTTTTGCCACTACTTTTTGTCCAACCAGTTTTGATGCCTTATTATTATCTTACTATTTAGTTGGTATCTTCTTTTTTCTGCATGAGATAGTTATTGTTATCAGCAACCCTGCAACATGTGATTTGCATAACAATACAAAAACCAGCAAAATGGGCATATGGGATTCTCTTTATATGTAAACACGTATAGTAACATTTTACCAAAATGATTCCTTTCATTATGAAACAGGGCTGGGTAATCCAAGCACTAACAGCCAAAATGAATTACATGGAGTATGAAAAACATTTTTTTAAGTAGACATCATTTGACATTCTTTTCTTTCAATACATTGTCCAAATGGAAGCATGACATAATACATAGATTTCAGGCTCGTTACAAAGTATTCCTGTATGCTTTATAGTTTTTATACATTCAAGCACCAGCATGAAAGGGAAAGCCTTTGAAGGGTTTGCCAGATCAGCTACCTCCACTCTGGCATTACCTTGTTAGGAAATGTACCATTGAAAGTACCCATGGGTAGGGCTGAAGGGGTGGGGCACATGGAGAGAGAGAGGCGTGGCTCTCACCTGCACAAGCTTGGGAGAATTGAGGTAGCTAGAGAGAATAACACCTCTTGAGCCTTCTTGTCAAACATCATGTGCCTCAACAAGCAACATGAGATGCCCCACCTCGTTTGAAGCCACTGACATGAATTATGCCTCTGCCTGTTATATTTATGACCATGTTTGTTTGTTCCCATGTTGCACTGTCTTGTCCTGTATTGTGCCGATGTTTGTTTTATTCCGTCATATGTCCTTCGCCACCTCCTGCAAATACAGCACAGGAATTTCACTGTATGTTCCAAACACATGCAACAGTAAAACCTGAAACTTGAATTCTCACTGACCTTAATTCCTTCAATTATTTTTACGGTTTTATTTCTTTATTTGCCATAAACGATGGCATTGGTTGTGGGGTCCTTACAAAGCTAGGTTTCAGGACTTCTCGTTTCGCAGGTAGATGCGGAAAGCCTGTAGTGTAGTAGTTGCCAGTGAGGCTTCTTTGAGAAAGGGGCTACATTTGCATCCAGTGCATTTGGCAGTGACCGGGGAAGCACTGCTGCATTCACTGCTGTTCCCAGGGAGAGTTCCTCCAGCAGGCCTGAACACAGTTCTCAGCCACCCGGGCTAATTAGCGTGCGGCGACACCCTTGGCACTCTTCACCACTGTGCTTTGGTATTCGGTCTGTGGCTTCCCTGTTCCATTTGAATAAGTGAGTTTTGGATAGGGGTGAGATGACAGGGCAGCTTATTTGGCGGAGATCCACCTGGGCCACATGCAAAGGGAGAACAAGTCTGATCAGAGCTGGACCTCTTAAGCAGCCTGTTTGGGAAAATGCTAGCCTTCCATCAAATGTGTGAATTTACAGAAGCTGACATTAGGCTCTAATAAGATGGATCCAGGTAAATATGTCACAGTGTTATAGGTTTGTGCTCCATTTCTGCAGATTGCTTAATAACCATGTTCTGAACCCAGTGGTTACATCTGCCACTGTGGGTCTGAGACTAAATATTCCCAGCCCACCATGCACTCACACGGAGGGTCGGTCTTACATGTGCCAACCCTGTGGTGTGTGTGAGCTTTCAGGGAAAGGGCGAATCCTAGTGCTGCTTCGCAAATTTATAACAAATTTAAAGTCAAGCGATTAAGGGGAGTCAAGGGAGGATGGGCCTTTCATATCGGTGTTCTTTTTCCTTTCTTGCACGCACATTCTGGTCAGTCCACATGTCTCAATCGAGCGTGTAACAGTGTGTGCTTTGAGGCAAAGTTTACTGAGTTAAGATGTCAGTTGCGCACGCACTTTATGGAGACACAGCAGTAGTATTCAATCTAACACTTCAGCACAAGACAGGCTACATTGGTGGTGAATTTGACTGCATGGCTACCTACAATACCTTGTGTCACAGGGTCTGTTGCCTTATTGACATGTCATATATGATTTCCAAGAGAGGATCCCATTTGTTATGGAAACCCCAGTCTTGCACAGCCTCTCTGCCCTGTCCTCTTTGTGATTTTGTGCTTTGTTGAGTTTGATCTATTCTACAGCTATTTAGGCAAGCAAATACAAGCCTGCAAAAAGGGTGGGGTTGATGGCAAGAGGGAGAGGGAAGAATATTGAGGCCCTCCGTGTCAGCCTCAGCTCATGGAGTTATGAAACACATTAAGACTTTCATTCAAGATTATTCATTTTATTTATATATGTATGTATGTATATATATATATACAGCTGTGGAAAAAAATAAGGGACCCCTCTATATTTTTAAACAAATCTGCTTTTTTAAATCCCTATTTAATCGTGATTCTCCCAGCAGAAGGGCTACGCTGAGCAGCAGGTTGCTTCCGGGTTTTAAAATTTCTGAGACAGAAGTACACGAGCATAACATGAAGCAGGAGACACCGGGAACAACCATAAACCAGCGAGATAAGGGGCAGAAGTGACTTTCTAATACCAGAAATGACTTCTAACTTATTTGACCGTTTCTCATGAATCAGAGAATGACATCAAGTGACTTTCAAAAGGAATGGGAAACAATAAGTGTTGTAAAGTGCACTGCTAGGACAGTTCATTTCAGGCTCGTAGAAGCAGGATTGAAGGCCCATTAAACAAGGAAGAAGCCCTTAATTAATGAGAAACAGAAGTACTAGGCTGCAGTTTGCAAAAAAGTATATATCATTCATAGCTGCATATTCATAAATTTAGAAATTAGTGCAACAAAAAATTGTGTTGTGGTCTCATACACACACATATATATGTGTGTATG
>JAODKC010000044.1:16806864-16817040 GCA_026777985.1 Mormyrops attenuatus | reverse complement strand
CCCCACCCCCCCCACCCCCGCCCCCCCCCCCCCCCCCCCCCCCCCCCCCCCCCCCCCCCCCCCCCCGCCGCCCCGCGCCGCCGCCCCCGCGCGCCCCGCCCTCCGCATCGAGTTAGGAAGATTCCAAGGGCCTCTGAGTGACAGAAGCCCTAACAAATTTGAAACAGAATTTCATTGGTCTGGATTGGGGGCCCAAAATCCCTAGCGGGGCCCCTATCCTGAGTGCAGAGTCTGTGATCTACTTGGCATTTATCATACCTTTGAAAACAAATGGGCATGTATGACTGTGTATATATAGTATATACGTTTGTCCTGAGCAAATAAAATGATGAAAAAAGTATTTTAAATAGTTGTCTCTGTACATACATGTTATTGGATGAGTGGTTGGAAGACAGATTAATGGACATAATTCTAGTTTTTGAATAGCATTTCTCTTGGCTGTACCACATCCCATCGAGTGTGTTCTTAAATGACAGAAATGTCACTTAAATGAAAGCGACTGGAATGGGGATCGTAAACATGTCCGTACATGGACAAATGTGTCCGTGGCAAGAGTGTCTGTAGCAAAATATTTTGATTGAAAATAAAAGCTATGTAGGTTACATTTTAAATACCATTTCTAATTCCACTATTGTACACAAACGGTTGAAAAAGTTAATGCTGGCTGTGAAAGAGTGGTGTCAGAGCACAGTGCATTGCAGTGCATATGGGGTCGCCCATACTGAGCCCCGTCCACTGCCAAAAACATACAGTACAATGGGCATGTGAGCGTCAGAACTGGATCATGGAGCAATGGAAGAAGGTGGCCTGGTCAGATGAGTCACGGTTTCCGTTACCTTATGTGGAGAGCCAGGTGCATGTAATGGACTGCATTTATATAGCGCTTTTCTACTCCTACAAGTACTCAAAGCGCTTTACAAATGCATGCCTCACATTCACCCATTCATACAGACAATTTGGGGTTCAGTGTCTTGCTCAAGGACACTTTGATGGGGTCAGGAGGAGCCAGGGCTCAAACCGGCAACCCTCTGGTTGCCGAACGACAGCACTACCTCCTGCGCCATCTTCCCCATGAAAAAGTCATGTGTGTAATTGTTGCAGACCAAGTACACCCCTTCACGGCAGTGGTCTCTTTCAGCAGGATAATGCGCCCTGCTACACTACAAAAATTATACAGGAATGGTTGGAGGAGCATGAACTAGAGTTCAAGGTGTTTACCTAACCTCCAAATTCCCCAAATCTTAATCCGGTCAAGCATCTCTTGGATGTGCTGGACAAACATATAATCAGCTACAGAAATATTGCCCCCCCCTCAAGAAAGTGAACAAAAACAAAACATATATAAATATAGACAGTGCATATAATGATTCTGTTTTGGTCCAACCGTAGACAGCCTGATTAAGCTGAAATTAATTCATATTAATTATGGTTTCCCACGACATTCCTGAATCTGGATATCCTGCTTGCACTTACCATAGTTAATTTTGTGTTCATCTGGTATGAATCAGTCATCATGTGCAGACCATCATGTCCAGGGTGTAAACTTCATCTGTAACGAATGGATCACCTTCCGAACACCTGGGGGTGTTCCATGAGAATTTTAATGCTGTGTCCAAGCGGACCTAACATAATAAAAAAAAAGGAACATATCGTAAGTGGACAAATTTAGTTGAACGAACGCAAAGAAATCGCTTCTTTGAATATAATCACGAGTTCCATCTCTACGTTTCCAAACAACTGTAGTCTCCCAGAATTACCTGCCTATGACACGCCTTTAAATGTCGATGCGCACGATTTACGTAAACTCGCTACTACTGTGCAATCTGTAATTCTTGCTGTAAATTCTAAACTTACCGAAACAAATTTGCGAAGGCGATGTTGAACTTGAATCTGTCTATTCTGTATAGCTTTTTAATATTCCATAAAACAAATGTCGACAAAACCGTCTAGCAGCACGTGCAGTTTTCATCAAAATTTTTGTTATTTAGAAGGATGGATGTAACGTCAAAAAGCACATAATTCTGAGGATGGTCGTTGTGAAAACTATGCGGGGAGGGGTAAGAGAAGCAAGCTCAAGAGTTGCCGGGTGTGCTAAGAGTTTCCCGTTCAACAAGGGCAACTACGATTTTGCAATACACTTATTGTGTGCAAGTAGTTTATTGCAATGTATAGATCTGTAGTTGTTTAACTAACAAGTCGGACATAGTCAATAGATTTAAGGTGTCTTTCCTGCATGGTAAAATCACAGGGCTGCGAATTTAGCCCGCCAATTTCGTCTCCGCGAGCGGGA
This sequence comes from Mormyrops attenuatus, assembly GCA_026777985.1. NCBI lineage: Eukaryota > Metazoa > Chordata > Actinopteri > Osteoglossiformes > Mormyridae > Mormyrops > Mormyrops attenuatus. The sequence continues at coordinate 16,814,750 of JAODKC010000044.1, read as the reverse complement.
GCTTTCGAAAGTAAAAGTCCAGACACCGGAGGCGCGAGATCAGCCGCGGGCATTCGCCGCGCTCCGTAGCCCCGCCCACTGTTGCGTGCGCACCTCGCCGTCGGAAGTGACCGTGTATGCGGCTTAACGTTTATTAAGATGTTCATACGCCGAATTACGCGAGTTAGATAATACAAGAAGGATGGCTCCTTTTACAATTCATGATAGGATGGCTGATATTTTATTTTCGTAGGCGAAAGTGATCCCGGGGCAAGCTACCTCTGTCGTTTGTAAACGAGGTTACTATGGTAACTAATGCAGCCCACGAGCAATCAAAACAGATTTCTATACTTTCAAAGACGGTCCACGTCGTTGAAGCCACTAAGTGTTCGTAAGTAACTCGGCAGGACAACTAGTTTGCGGTGTCTTGTTTCAGTATTTTTGTTTGCGATCTGCTTAAAATCATGAACAAGCTACTACCAGACTTGTGTCTGACTGGCGAATAGCTGTACACTTTTCAGTCCGAGTCAAACTAATGTTGGCTTTTAACACGGATGTACATATAGAGTGGATAGTTTCCTAGCTGGTTATCAAGTTCTCCAGCTATATACATTTACTTAACTAGGTAGTTGGGTTATGTGATCAAAATAACTGCAAAATGTCATGACAGTGGTGTTTTTAAGCTTGTATGCTGCTGTATTGTCGATGAGCTAGTTAGTGAGATAACATCTTTCAACGCAGGCACGCTACTTTTTTACTGAATAGATTTGAAGAAGGCGGGAAATAAGCTTGGACTCTGATTTCCTGATTTTAACTGGATTTCCCGACGCTGAATAAACTCGAGCAGTATAGTCAGTCTTCATATAAGAGGCGTCACAGCGTGATGAACTCAAGCCATATTTGCACATCAGTGCCAATTAACAGTAGCGTAAGTGAGTTTATTTTATGCATTTTAAATGATCATTATATGGAAACTTTTGTGTTCATTATAGAGAAGTATTGAATATTGCAGTGTTCTTAATTTGGCAGCTTCAGAATGAAGACAGGTGTGGCACATGTCACAACACCTGTGTCCGGCAATGTGGCCTCTGGATTATCATCACCTGAACCATGGAGCCCATCTCCATCTTGCAGCCTATATACTCCAACAGCTCATCCTGGGTTAGGAAACCCTGAGGAGAGTGATGGTGGAGGTGATGGAGGTCGGTGGTCCCATTGTCTGCCACTCAGAGCTTGAATAACGTTCTTTTATATTAAATTAAAATGAACAACAGGGTTACTGCTCAGTTTTGAATGTGTCTTTGCACAGGAGAAGGAAAAAGTCCTGGAATACGTTACATTACGAATTCCATCATAAAAAAGTTAACCAAGCAGGAAAACCTGGCCTTTGTCCGGACGCTGAACCTGTCACTTTCAAAGACCGGAGGCAAGAAATTCAAGGTAGCATAGGCTTGTCAGTCTAGACATAATTCAGATGGCCATTCTGGCACCATTATTTATTTCTCCTGATTTTTCCAGGACGTGCCTGGGATCTGGAATTAATTGTTATAGCCGTCATGCATCTATCCTGCCTGAGTACCTTGCAACTGTCACTGTATTCAAGCGTTTGATCTAAATAATAAATTTGTCATTCAACAAGGATATACCTCTGATTCTATCTATCGCTTTTTATTTTAGTTCATTGAGAATCTAGATAAATGTGAGCGTCTGCAGGTCCTCAACCTCAACCATAACCTCATTGAGAAGATTGAGAAGCTTGACAAACTACACCGGCTGCAGGAGCTCCAACTCTCCCACAACCGAATACGGTAATGAGCTCAAATCATTTCTTTCTCTTTCCAATTTTATCTTGGTATCGAAAAAAATTCCATACTTTTCCCAAAAGATATGTTGTGTCAAAGAATAGATGTTTTTGCTATTCAGTAATGGTGAAGAATTGTACAGCATTTTCGAAAATCTGTATGATTATTGACGGTTAAAATGTCTATTTGGACGTAAAAGCATTGTATTAGCTATTTTCTGTAACTTAAGTAGTACTCATTTATTCCCTAATAATTATTTCCTCTTTCAAATCCCCAGACATTCCAAGTATTTTATACCATTTACCAAGCTGATCAAATCTTTGAATTCTCATTCGTGATTAGTTGAAATGGGTATGATAGAGGTGAAATATTACAGAAATATGGAACGGCTGGGAATGCATAAAGTGAGATGTAGCAATACTCATCCGATCTAGTGATGAAATGTAGTCCCGTTCTCCAGTTGTTTACTCTGTTTGCAGTACTACCTCCTTATTGAGACCGTAGTTTCTCGTGTTCACTGTGCGTTCACAATTACATCGAGTATTTCAAATTATTTCTGTACTTCCTAATTATGTAATTATGTAGTTTCTAATTACTAGACCAAGTACTTGCCCAATTTTTAGTGTTCAGGAAAATAAATTTATAATGCAGTAAATCTTTTTGTCTCTGCAGAAAAATCGAAGGTTTAGAGCACATGGGGAACCTTCAAGTCCTTAATCTTGCGAACAACAACATAGATCATATACCTCTCTGGCTGACCAAAAAACTGCGATCTCTCCAGTCCCTTAACCTTCAGCACAACAACATTTCTTCAGTACGTTATTTGTTTTATGTGTATATCAATGGAACATTTTAATATTTTTGACTAAATTCATTTTCTGTCACTTGGTTTGGCACTTTATGAATTTCCTCTAAGTTTTAATTGACACAGTTGGTGTCTGTGGGGCTTTTTAATGGAAATGTCATGTGCATAACGGTTCACGTTCTTTGTGTAGCTGCATGAGGTGGCCAGGCTGAAGTCACTGAAGAACTTGACAGAATTAGTAGTGGCGGAGAACCCCATGTCCAACTTGCCCCATTGTCGTCTTTTCCTGGTCTTTCACCTGAGGACGCTGGAGAAGCTGGATGAGATGTCTGTCAGCCAGCAGGAAAGGGAGATGGCTCACCAGCGCTTTCATATGGGTATAGCCTTATGAAATAAGTTTCTTGTCTTCTTAAGAATAGCTGAGAGCATTTTTTTCCAGTGTTATTGGTCAGTAATTATGGGTAAGATCTGTCTAGGACTGATGCAGCATTAAATTTGGATCGGATGCATGTTGCGGTAATAAAATAGCCACCTTAGTTAAATTAAGCATACAAGCCTAGACGTACTATAGCTACACAGATATCTGCTGCACTGCTCTGAGAAGCTGGATGCAGTGGTGGTTATATTTTATAGGCTCGGATGAGTTATAGCGATCAAGTAAGAATATATAACATCTGCGTGTGGATACAGTGAGTGACATTTTCTCTCTAACACACACATGTGATCATTCCAGAGGAGATGGAGCGGCTGGAGCAGGAGCTGGGATGTCAGCTGGCGGAGATAGAGAAGCTGAGGGCTGCGCAGGCAGCCACAGCAGAGGAGCTGAAGAAGCAGGAGGCTCTCAGTCAGAGCCTTCAGCTCCGGAGCCAGCAACAGCTGCGCAGCCAGACCCAGCTGGAGAGGGAGCTGAACACCAAGAACGAGCTGGTGGGCAGGCAGTCTGCAGTATGGGCACCCACACAGGAGCAGGCGTGAGAGGCAACCGAGACAGTGCATGACAGATGCACGTTTATTTTAATTAAAAAATTCACTTATAAGCCGAAATACAATAATAAATATAATAAACCGAAAAATGTTTTTCGTTATTTAGGCACCTATGTTGTGATGCAATTTACATATTACTTTTTTCACTGTTATAGGTCACAATTAGCAAGGGTTAAGAAAAAGGCAGTAGGTCATATGAAATGAATTAACACGTGATACCTCTACTTTACTTTTCTTTCCACCTCTTTATCCCCCCCCCTTGCCTGTAGCTTGTGTCCTGGTTACTAATATCTCCCTATACATCCATTTTGTCTACACTTCTTCAGGTAGAACAGTTTACTCTTGGTATTGGCATCAGTGTACACTGAGCATTACACACACGATTTTCTCAACATCTCTGCAAACATTCTTTTCCTGTTTTTCTGTTTTCATGGTAAGGTGTATATTGTTGTGTGAGCATGCCTTATGAAAGGTTTTGTGTGGGCGTTTCTCCATTGATCTTTGCTTTTAGAAAAAGGCACGTTAATTGGACAAAAATGTTTCTTGCTGCGCTCCCAGAATTATCAGGTTTGCCACTGACCGCTAACGAGGGAACACTTCTGTGCCTTTTAGATTCATAAAGAGAGTGGCATCCCTAAGGTAGTTTGAAATCAATTACATTTCTCTCTCCTTAGCTACTGCCATGTGGCTATGTACGGGAGGTGTGTTTACTGTGTTCTTTTTAAAAATCAATATTAACTTTGCTACCTCAGTTTTAGCTTCATTTTTAAGTAATCTATTTTAAAAATAGCAATATGAAAGAAGCATTTCTAGAATTCTTTTTATCTGCACCTCTTTCCATATTTAATAATTTAATCTTGAGTTAATGGGTTAAACAAAGATTGTAGGTGCTGCATCCTAACTGATCTGTGCGTTTTCACATTTTTTGTCTGTGTAGGCTCCTAAGCAAAAGGAGGAAGGTTATGAATGTGGTAGAACCATAAAGGGTACTAAACTGCAACTTTTTTCTTTGTTTTTTTGCAAATATTAATTTATATAGGTTGTCATCAGTTGTTTTGGCGTTTAAAGCAGTTTTTTTGCAATTCAGTTGCATGACAATCGCATGATCTTTTGCCTGCATTTCCTTTCTTTCCTTTCCACGTCTGCCTCAGTTTCTACCTCCACTGCCTGCTTCTCTGCTGGACGTTGTCTGTCAGGTATTCTGAAGCCAGACCAGTCCCCCCCGCCCCCCCCAAATCTGCCTTTAACTATAACCATGTCCTTATGTTGTGTTTTGTCTGTGCAGCTTTTTCACCTCCTCCCATTTTTCTAGGCACTTAGCTGTTGTAATGGTACGATCCCCACGTTTGCAAGCATGATTTGCGGTCTCAGCATGTTTTTCTTGTTCATACTCTCAGTTAATGATCAATTTTAAGAGTATTATAAACAGTATGCATTCTTGTAAAGCCCAGTGCCTTTTTAATGCCAGTGGGTGATCACTGTTAAGAGAGTGTGATAACTCCTTGATTGTGATGTGTTTGTAGTGTAGCTGATGTCAGGCTGTCTCATACATGAGGATGTCTCAGTGATTTCTTCATCGTGCAGCTAAAGCGGAAGACGACGGAGCTGACACGAGCGTGTCAGAAGCAGTACGAGCTGGAGCAGGAGTTGGCGTTCCAGAAAATAGATGCCAAGTTTGAGCCCTTGCCTTATTGTCCTGACCAGGTGTGGTCCATTTGGATGAATATGCTCTGGGCTTCTCAATGATTCCTTTATTTGTGCTTATAAGTTCAACTACAACCAGAGCAAGATTCTAGGCTTTTCAACTCAGACCACAGTCTTATTCTGAACTCTGTTATTTGCAGAATTATTTGCAGAATGACTGGAAGAACATGGATGCTGTTTTCTGTGTTAAACAGTCATCATCTCTTCTGCTTTTGGGACAGGAGCCGGAGGAAGAGCAGGCACCTGGGGAGAGTCCTTACATCGGTAAAGCGCGACACAAGAGGAACATCTTTGTTTCTGAGGATATGAAGCAGCACCGCGGCTCAACCTGTGACGTTGATTCAGGGGCAAACACACCAGGCCCTCAGGTTTACAGCTTTGCACAAGCGCAAGGTACTAGAGATTAGGGTTAATGACGTCATCGACCAAACGTGGTTAACTTAGTCTTCTGGCTGAAGAGGAGAATATGGGGGTTTTGAGGTATTAGAGTATTGGTCGGTAGTTGAGTATTGCTCTTCTTGTCTGCCCCCACAGCCGAAGAGCGACTGCAACAGTTGCGTGCAGAGATCGAAAACGCAGAGCAGCAGATGCTGAGGGCCAGCACTGAATTACGGAAACTGGAAGATGCCGTGTCTCAAAGACGAGTGAGCATCTGGGAGGCGGATGGGGTGGGCTTTACGCAGACCACGCTGGTTAAATTGATGGTAAATCCTGTGAGTGCAGGAAACGCTGAAGGACTGGCTCACATTTCAGGGACATTCCTCTGACCATTGAAAGGGAATCGCAGATGCAGAGAGTGTGGATGCTTTGGAAGAGTTCAGACGTCAGATAGCTGTTGTGGTCTGTGCAGATTTCAGAGGCAGAGAAGGAGCAGCTGAGGCAGCAGCTCAGCAGGAAGCTGCCACTGCAGGGCCAGCTGAGGGACGAGGCCCACGCCTTGGAGGACCAGCTGGAGCACCACCGGGCCGAGATGTGCCGGGCACAGGCCGAGTTGGACTCCCTACAGAACCTTCTGGAAACCTTAGACCCCAGTGACCCTCAGCATGTATGTAGCACGTGTCCCCCCCCCCTCTGTCCATGCAGGTACCTGCACAGGCTGTAACACTTTTAAAAATGCTTCCATATGGGAGAATAAACTCAAGTGACCATCCCTCAGATTCAGTGAATCAGATCTCGCTCTAAAGCTACACGTTGGGATCAATCTGACCCCTCTTCTCCTCCTAATATTTATAAATATCAGTCTTTCTTTCTGTAGGTGTTCTGCTCCTTTGTCCTGTTTATGCTGTATTTTTCTTATGGTTCATTCTCATAATTGACTTGTTGATAGGGTTGGGTGATATCGGTAATCGACGATATCAGACAAGTAACCATAAGAACATAAGAAATTTACAAACGAGAGGAGGCCATTCGGCCCATCAAGCTCGTTCGGGGAGAACTTAACTAATAGCGCAGAGTTGTTAAAATCTCATCTAGTTCTGATTTAAAGGAACCCAGGGTTTTAGCTTGCACTTCACTAACAGGGAGACACTTGCATACTCTAATTACGCACTGTGTTAAGAAGTGCTTTTCTCATTCATTTTAAAATGTTCTCCCACTAATTTCCACTTATGGCCATGAGTTCTGGTATTTAAACTAATATTGAAATAGCCATTTGGCTGAACAGCATCCAAACCTGTTAGAATCTTGTATACCTGTATCATGCCCCCCCCCTTAGTCTCATTTGCTAAAAGCTGAACAGATTCAGTTCAGCTAACCTCTCCTAATAAGACATTCCTCTAAGACCAGGAATCATTCTTGTAGCCCTGCATTGCACCCTTTCCAAGGCAGCAATGTCCTTTATAAGGTATGGTGACCAAACCTGCACACAATATTCAAGGTGGGGTCTTACCAAGGAATTGTATAATCATAGCATCACCTCCCTTGACTTAAACTCCACACACCTAGAGATGTAACCCAACATCCTATTGGCCTTTTTAATTAATTGCTTCCCCACACTGGCGAGAGTGGGACATGGAAGCATCAACATACACACAGAGGTCTTAATCATAATCAACTAACTTTATTTCAGTGGAAACCATAAAATATCTGTAGTTTATACTTCTGCTCCCTGCATGGATTACCTTACATTTATCTATGTTAAATTTCATCTACAAGGTATCAGCCGAGTCGCTAATTAAATCAAGATCGTAGTAGCCTCTGTGCTGCTAGTTCTATATCTGCTACACCACCCACCTTGGTGTCGTCTGCAAATTTACCAGTTTACTGTATGTATTGGTGTCAATATCATTAATGTAAATTAGGAACAATAGTGGTCCTAAAATTGAACCCTGCGGTACCCCACTATGAACGCACGTCCACTGTGCCTCTAATAACTACCCGCTGCTTCCTGTCTATTAACCCTCTGGGGTCGATGGCATCGTCGGCGATGCCACGTATCTTTCTCGTGTATTTCAGTTCATAACTCGCTGAAATCTTATTGTAGAAACATGAAAAAAAACGCTGACTAAATCTGTAATCTGTCGTCTTTTCAAAACATCCATTGTCGGAAGTATTAAAGTTTTTAAAATTAGGTTAAATTGGCAAAAAAGTAAACCATGTCACCTTTCTTTGTT
>JAODKC010000044.1:16782963-16802316 GCA_026777985.1 Mormyrops attenuatus | reverse complement strand
TATATATGTGTGTGTGTGTGTGTGTGTATGTGTGTGTTTCATATATTTCACATATATTAATGTATTACAGGTGTAAGACATTTCTTTTTTTCATTTCAACATGTTTTGCACATTTACATATACAATGGAAATGACCTATACAAGTAACAGCAAGTTCTGTATTAAATACCCAGCTGCAGATTTCTGAAGGAATACTTGACGCCCAGATAAGCAGGCTAGTCTGAAATGTGAGATTTTTGTACTTTTGGGGTTAGGGTGATTTTCATGTTACTGAGCCTGATTGTCCCCTCCCCCACATCGTCAACCCCAGGCTCATGTGAAGGCTCAGATTTCCAGTAAGAACCAACTACTGGACATGATGAGCAAGAGGTACCTTGAGCTGGAAGCCAGGCTGGAAGATGTGCTTTGTCGGATTGACCAGGAGGCAGATGAGATCAAAGATCTAGAGCAGCAGCTAACAGATGGTGAGAGGGACCTTGGGTAATTGGACACTCTTGGCTGTGGTCATCAAAAACCTTCTTGTTCATTTCCACTTCTCACTTTTGTGTTTATTATCAAGAATCAAGTTTTTAGTTTTTCTTTTAAAAGTGGTATTTTATCTTTTTTTATTCTCGTTAATCTTTTGGTTCTGGAATACTTTCCCACAACAAATGAACAGTCCTGTTTCTGTGTAATCATTGTTTTTTTTAATTCTTGAAATCTGAATGCTCATTTAAGGTCAAATCGCATCAAATGAAGCTCTGAAGCGAGACTTGGAAGGAATCATTGATGGGCTTCAAGAGTATCTGCATGGGGTGAAAGCTGAGGCCCAACGTGCCCAGACGGAATCCCAGCAGCTGCAAAATGAGAAAGAAGAACTGCAGCGCCGCCTTCAGGACAGTGAGGAGCAGCGCAACCAGCTGGAGGTCGTTCTGATTGATGCCAAAAGTGCCAGTGAGGTCAGTCAAAATGACGAGGGCTACATTTAGATCGGTTTTGGATGCCAAAACCTAATAGTACAGTCATGGTGACATGTAACATGTTTAGCTCTGATGAAGATATATATGCCACAGGACTTAGCTCGTTCTTCAACATGGCTGTTGTAGGATGTGGAGCACTTGCAGCAGGAGGTGAGCAGACTCCAGAGGGAGAATGCTGAGCTCCTTGAGGCCCAGGATCAGATGAGCGCCTTTGAAGGGAAGCTGGAGACCCAGCTGCAGGAACATAATGCAGAAGTTGGGAGGCTGAAGGAGCAGCTAGGCAGACTACGCAAGCTCAGTCAGGTGTCTTGCGAAAGCCGTGTAGGCTTTCATCTTCTTTCACTTCCCAGTCACATGGTCACATGTGATGTTCTTGTGTGGCTCATCCAGCCAATGGACCTTTTCATCCTAGTACAACAGCTGAGTAAGTACAGATTTGGTATGATCAGGCTGAAATCTTGCTGGGGTGCAAACTGCTGACTGCACGTTTCGCTTGGTACACAAAACGACAGAGAGACTTGGCTGTGTTTAGATTCAGGAAAGGCTTCATTTTGTGATGACCCTGGAATGGATCTCATTTTTTTATGATATATTTTTTTTAACTTCTGCTAAGCAGAGTAGCCCTCATGGTCCGATTGTGAGCAGGGTTCTTGGGTGTCTGCTGCAGATGGAGCAGGCAGCACTGAAGGCAGAGCTGGAGAAGGAACGGCAGGCAAAGGAGAACGCTCTGGCTCAGGGTGAGCTGGCTGCCGACCGGGACCAGGAGCAGTGCCGGTCGCTGCAGGTGGGAACAGACATAGTGGGGGCCACAGAAAGGGTGCCTGTTTTTTCCAGTTGTTATGTACACTTGTTATTTTTTTTACCTTGTGGACTTGGATGCATATAACTCTTCTTTGAATGAACCCTAATTCAAGCCCAGGCCACAGTAGTCATGCAAAACCTGCTGCTACCATGTTACAGTTGTCTAATTATATTGTCTGTGGGTCTGTGTCAGAAAACATGTGTATCTTGGTATTATTATAATGGTCGGGCCTCTCTCCATTGCTGAAGGAGGAAAAGGCATCTCTGAGGAGACAGGTGAACACCCTGCAGGGACAACTGGAGCAGGCCAGGGCCACGCTGCTCAGCCCACAGGAAGTGATGCAATGTCTGGAGGATCTCAGGAAGGGCATCGGGTCAGGGGAGTACAGGTACCCGTCTCTCAATGTAATGTCACCATTTCATATTACAGCATGGAGCTTCAGTCAAAACTAGAGGTTATAGGCAGGACCGCGAGATGGATCTCTCCCAGATACGACCCATATGAATATGTTAGCCAATATATCGTGCATCTGTAGTACAAATGTTTGTATTACTTTTTGGTACAGTCGGCCCTCCATATCTGCGGGGGATTGGTTCCAGGACCCACTGCGGATACCAAAATCCGCAGATGCTCAGGTCCCTGAATCAAAACTGTACCATTTTGCATATAACCTACACAAATGTTCCCACATACTTTCAATCATTTATAGATTACTAATAATTCCTAGTACAATGTGAATGCTGTGTAAATGGTTGTTGTACTGTATTGTTTAAGGAATAAAAACAAGATAAAGTCTTTTCATGTTCAGTACAGAGGCAGCCATTGTAGTACATATAGAAAATTATAAATAGATGGAGAGAGAATTAATTTGTGTTTTGTCTTCACCCACACACACACACACACACACACACACACACACACACCCCATGAGGTTAAGACTCACCAACACCCAAAACTGCATATCACTCTGTTTGCAAGGATTCAGTGTAGTGTTCAGCACTGCGAGTGCTTGACTTTTTGTTACTTTCTGGAATTTTATTTGAATATTTTCAATCTGCTGTTGAATCCATGGATATGGAGCTGACTGCATTTGAAAGTTAAATGATTTTGGCATAAAAAATTTTTTTTGTTAGGTTATTCATCAAATTAGTTATTGTAGTAATCGATTAATCGTGGGGAAAAAACATTTGTTAGATTAATCTATATGAAATGAATTGCTCGGTACAGCCCCATTTTTTGGCTTTTTCAGTAATTTTTAGCTGGTTGCAATGGTCCCAAACTCCAGTAGCATTGTGGGCTGCTGAGAACTTACTAAAGCTATCTCATTAGGGTTGGGCTAGTGAACCTGCCAGTTTCTTCCTACCTACTGGCCAGACAACTTCAGGAGGCTTCTTTATGGCGTCTCTACAGGCTGATCCATGATGAGGGTGTGTTAGGTGACAGCCTGGGTCAACTGCAGGCTGAGGTCGAATGCGCAGTGTCCAGTGCACGAGCAGACAGGGAAGAGGCCCTCTGTAAACAGGGTAAGCTCACTCAGGAGATGACTTCGCTGAAGGAGCAGCTGCAGTATACCAAAGAGGCACTTCGGACATTCCGGACCAAGGTGCGTGTATCACGGCCAGACCGTCATCTCCAGAGATGGCTTTACCTCTGCAGTACTTTGCTGGGCTTGCTGATGTTGCATTCACTGGCATGCGGCAACATGATCAGAATGTGCCTTTTTTTGGGCCAGGATGCTGAGAGGAATGAGCGCGAGGCTGAAGAACTCGGGAAGCTAAAGGAGGAACTACAAGAATCACAGGAACTGCGGGGCCTGGCGAAACGGCGGCTCCGGGAAGCTGAGAGTGAGAGAGACCATCTGTTGGCTGAGCTGGAGGACCAAGATGACCAGGTCAGAAGGGGATCGTAAAAGAAGAACCGGAGCCATACGCATCAGAACCATGTTAACTGCTGGGAAAATATGACATTGATGTTTTTTTTCCTGCTAGTTGAAACAAAAATTCTGTCAAAACCAAATGAGATCCCATGAACCAAATGCAGCCAATATGGATAAGGCGTTTGTGCTGTAACATGTTGCCAGGTGAAACTGGAGGACTCTCGCAACCAGCAGCAGCTCCAGTGTCTGGAACAGGAATTGCTGGAGATGAAGAGGTCCAGGGCAGCTGCGGACAAGATGGCAGCCCAGCAGCTGAATGCGGCCACAGAGCAGTTGCGCTCCCTCCAGGGCACTGTGCGCAAGATCGGCCAGGAGCGGGCCGAGGTCTGTATGGGGACAGCAGTGTGGGCTACACTGTAAAGAGAGAGCTTACCAGGACCGTTGGCATGCACTTACTCTGTTGTGTTAGATGGTTTGCTGTAGATCCTTCAATTAATGTGCATCTGCGACATACAAATGTAAATAGATACCAATAGTTTGTGGAACCTTAAACTTTTTTGTCAGTGATCTCAGACTGATCAGTTATGATTTGGGGATTTATAGTGATCAGACCTGAAATTTACTTTGTGCTTAACAATTTATCGTCACACGCTGTAGGTTATTCCTTAAACGTAGGCTGCAGGTTAGAGAGTGCTTATTGGGCCCAGATTCCAGATGTATGCGAGTGGACATCACAGACCGATAAAGAAAGTGTCCTAGTGGACATTGCAGTCCTTTTCTCTAAAGAAGGGATCCTAATGCATGGTTCCTCAGCCTTGAGTCTTGTTAAGATGTGGACTGAATAAAATCTGAATGTTTTGAGAACCCTCTTTGCATCTCACTAATTTTAACGGTTTGCACAGTCACTTGCATTTCAGAACTTCTGTCTCATATGTGCAGTGGGCACCTGATTTCTGATTGGTTACAGCAAAATATGTATTAATGTTATTGCATGAGAGTACAATATCATGTGGTTGCCCCTTGACTTGCCTGGTGTGACTCTGTGCCTCTTAGCATTTTACTGATACTTTGAGCCTCAAAATAAGCGCTTAATGTATTGATGATGAGCTGCATGCTTATGCATGTGTTTAGTAGAGAATGAAGCCATTAGCTCCCTGATTATGGGTTCAGATGCTTCGTGCTGATTGGCTGAGTGATTCGAGGCCTGTGCGTCTCACAGGATGCAGAGGAGCTGGCACGCTCCCGGAGACGGATTACAGCTGCAACTCAAGACCTCGCCAGATCGGAGGCTGAGATCCAGCTGCTGCAGGCGCTGCTGAGGGACAGGGAACAGCAGGTGAGGCAACCTCCACTGTCATCTGTTGGCATATTACTGTAGCACAGATTTGTCTGAGCCTAATCCAATGTATGATGCAAAGCAGTTTGCACACCTACTCCCCCCTTATAAAGGCTTGTCTTTTGTGTATATAATTATGGTCTATTAGCTAGAGTTTAATTTGTTTATACTGTTGGAGATTTTCACTAGAGAAGTTCAGTTTGCATCCGTACACCGCAGTGTGTGACCTCCCAGCAGAAGTCGTCCAGAAACTTTCAGATATACATGTCCATGCTACAGGTACATGAAGTGGACCACAGTAAGCAGGGACAGCAGCGCGAGCTGGATCGCTTGTATCGGACCTTGAGCAGGCAGCACTCTCAGACCAGGCGGCTACGGGAGCAGCTGGCCCAGGTCCAGCAGGGTGAGCTTTGGGCCGTCGTCCCCACCAGACCTGTCTGTGATCCCGCAGTTATAATCGCTGTATTAAGGGTTCAGTGCAGTATCTGTGATCACTAAATGATCTAGATTGGTCTTTATATATACTTTCCTTGCTTTTGTTCTATAATAATTTGATATGAATTCAGCTGCGGGAATTTGTAATTATGAGATAAGGGGAATACCTCTTCTGTTTTATGAGTGATCTTCACTGTAGATACCAGTGGCAACCTGGATGAGCTGATGGCTGAGATCAGTGCTTTGAGGAACACCCTCTCACAGCAGAGCAACTTTGTTTCCAACCTAGAAGGCTCCCCTGGAGGAAGAGGCTTTTGGTACTACGTGCCATCACCTCCAAATGTACGCCATTTTCTTCCTTAAGGGCAGTTAAAGGCATCCATCCAACTTCCAATCACTTATCCTGGGCTGGGTTGCGTGAGGGCGTGGAGCCTATCCCAGGTAGCATGGGGTACACGCTGAATGGGATGTCTGTCTGTCGTCGGACACACACACACACACACACACACACACACACACACACACAGTCGGACACACCAGCCGATTTAGAGACACCCATGAGCCTAATGTCTTTGAACTGTGGGGAGAAACTGGAGAAACCCACACTGCAGCGTGCCACCTCACAATTTAACACAGTAGAATTTGAAATACACCTTATCTTATCTCTTTAGATGAAATGTTTTCTCTAGCAAGCAGTAATGACCAGCATGAACTATCTGCTAAATGATACTACGAAAATTCGTCCAGCAGATGCGATCAAAAATGTGAATATTTTCTGTTCCCTGCTCCATCCCCTCACCAGCCCCCGAGTGTTGAATCCCAGGGCACACGGGACTCTGGTCTTGGCTCGCGATACCCACCGTCTCCTGACAGGGGGCGGCAGATGTCCCACAGAGGCAGGAAGGACAAAGAGGAGCCACCTAGCCCTGCTGCTGGGGGGTATTGGATCTATTCCCCATACAGACGTAGGCATTCAAAGGCTTGCAGGGCAAAAGGTATTGTGACAGATGACTGAATAAACTGAAGTGGGGAGGAATGGGGGGGGGGGCAGAAAACACTGAAAAAGCTATGTCTGTACTGTATTTTGTAAATTTGGTTCGAACTATGCACAAGGTGGAATATTTTCCACCTGGTGTAAATTGACCATGTGTTAGTGCTGCTGTTTGTTTCATACAGCCAATTTCCTCTTCTTCCTTTTTCCTCTTTTTTTTTTCTTCCTTCTCCTCGTCTCTCTTCTGCTTCCTTGTTCTTTTTCTTTCTGTGTCATTCCAGAGTTGACTGTATGTTGGCTGTCTTCCCAGGTGATCAGCCCAACAGTGGTGAGGACAGCGGCGAGGGCAGCGACAGCTCAGGACGGTCCTTCGTGCCCCCGCCAGGCTCTGCCATTTACACAGCGCTGCCCGATGGCTCCCCCCTCCCCCCCGGCACAGTGGTCTACGCTCCTCCAGCTGCAGGGCTGTCCGTCTGCCCTGGGACAGTCATCTACGGTCCTGCGCCGCCCGGAACCCAGCTGGTATATGGCCCTCCACCCTCCAGCCTGACAGTGCCTCTCGTCCAAGCTGGCATCCTGCTTTGCAATGTGCCCAGTCACAAGGAGATGGTGGGTGACGGACGTGTCCCATGGGGTAGAGTGGGAGGCCCCTAGAGTGTGACATAAATCCACCCTGCAGGAAACTGCAGTTAACAAGCCCTGCTATGATCACGAGTAACTTTTATTGTGCATTTTGTGTATATTTTTTGCTGGAGTGGCACTCTTTACGGTAAAGGTTGCCCCCTACAGGAGAAAGAGTATCACATGCTGGTGGAAGAGGTGCGGGAGCTGAAAAGGAAGCGGAAGAGGGAGGAACGTCTAGGAGGCGATGTGCAGAGGTTACAGGAGATGCGCGAAGATCTGGAGCAGGAGCTGCAGGAGCTGCGCAGAGCTGTGAGTCAGCTGCACAGGCGCAGGTGACTTTTCTCACTGTAATGCCTAATATTTCTCACATGGGTTGTTTCCAGTAATCATAGAAACCTAGCAGTATCTTTAGTGGATACATTTTCTAGTCGACCTTCCAAATGCAAACATCTGTATTATAATACTTTCGTTTATGATTTGTAAATTGTACCTATTTTACCTCATATGAAAGATTAGAGTAAGGTGCTTAGATCAGGTAGCAGGTAACTGTGAGGTAAGACCGATAAGAACAACAGGCCAATGTACTTCCTCTACCATATTGTATATAAGAGTAAATACTAATACAAGCTTGCTTTTTTTTTGGTCATTTGACGGACGCTGTGTGGAAGATTTAAATTCACAACCGTTCTGTTCACTCATGAATTTTCATTTTAATGACCAAACTACATTTGTGAAGCACTGATCATTGTATTTATTTTTATCAATACACTATAATACTTTAAATGTGTAAGGATGGTCTTTGTAAGCTTATAAGGAAAATAAATGGAAATGGATTCAGTCCAGTGTACAAACAATAGCGTAGGAAAGAGTAATATTGGGGGGACATAACTTGATAATATTAAACTTAATATTTTAAATACAATGGTGTTACTGGGGAGGTGGAGAATGAATCCAAATAAAATAATAGGGGTATAGGTCCCCCCTGTCCCTTTTGGTTCCTGCGTCTGTGGGTGAGGGCGTGAGTCTGGGCCGTGTCTCCTTCCAGGGAAGCCCTGCAGAGCAGTGTAAGCTCCATGCTTGGGGAAATTGAGCTGGGAGAGTCACGGCGGCAGCAGCACGGGGAGGTGCTGGAGGAGGTGCAGTGTGTGGAGAAGACACTGTCACGCCGGAGGGCAGAGCTCAGGGAAGCTGACCGGTTGCTGATGCAAGCCCAGGATGACCTGAAGGAGACCAGGGCAAAGGTCTGTCACACCCGGTCGACATATCCTGCTCTCCTCTGAGCCACATTCATTCCTGACAGCCCATCGTATACATTGCCAGTCAAAAGTTTGGACACAATTACCCATAGAAAGGTTTATTTGTTCTATTACTACATGGAATTAAGCACTGACAAATAAAAGTGCTAAAAAAAAATAATTTGTTGGGGGAGGCAGCTCTGTGGGTTGGGATTCAGGAGGTTGTGGGTTCATATCCTGTGGTTGGCAGACTGATCTCACCACTGAACTGCCTGACCCTACTGTCTCCACTGCACCAGTTTCATGAGGTGGCCTCCTGGGATGCTTTTCCAGCTGTCCTGAAGGAGGTCCCACATATGTGCTGAGCACTCCGGTGCTGTTTTTCCTTCACTCTGTAGTGGAGGAAAAACTCCCAAACCATCACTCCTGGGTTAAGGTCAGGTGTCCAGGTAAAGTGATGTGACATTATCACCCTCCTTTGTAGGCAGCTTGGCATGTCCATACTTTTCACAGGTACTGTATAGCTGTGAAGAGATTGGGCAAGGGTTAGAGTTCCAGTTAAGAACATGAACTCATCTGAAGATTGTAGGAGTCCTACAGGCAAACCTGAACTTGGTATTTTAAGCATGAGCTTGTGTCAGTCGCGTGTAGTGCTGTGTGACCAGTCTAGGTTCATGCTGACCCTGCAGACCAGAGAGATGCTACAGCGGAACAGCGAGGCTCAGAAGAGACTGCGAGGCACGGAGCAGGAACTGGAAGAGATGGAGCGTCGTGCCAAAGACACCACAGCCCAGCTGGTCCAAGCCAGCCAGACACTCAGGTGCAGTCCATCACGGCCACTTGTTACTTCTGCTTCTCCTAAGGAACCTCTGTGTAGATAGCAATTAATGTGTAAATATACCCAAAATTAGAATGTTGCATTAATCTGCAGAAATGGCCCAATTTATTGCCAGGTTTTCTGCAGCTGCAGTAATTTAACACCTATAAATGCTAATTCCGGCAAAGCCTTTGAGATGGGAAGGTCATGCTGAATATTGGTGAATTTGGTGTGCTCCACCAGGGACCTTCAGGATGCGGTGCAGGAGCTACAAAGGCGCCGGGTAGAGCAGGAACAAACCCTGCGAGACATGGAGGATGTGGTTGCCTCTCAGGATGCGAAGTTCCAGGACACCGGCAACCAGGTGGATCAGAAGGCTAAGAAGTGAGGGGCCCCATTTATGGAATTAATTCTTATTCTCTTCTGAAGTCTGCAATTTGATTGGAATACAGCAGAAAAGCATGAATTACATCAAGATACAGGATCATTACTTTATGACGGCAGAGCAAACTCCTTAAGGCTTTAAAGGGCAATAAGAGTTGCAATGCAGCTTTGTACATCCCAGCATGTGTTCTTTCATAGGCTGGAGACCCTACTGAGCAGCCTTCAGGAGGCTCAGGGAAGAGAAGACCAGCATCTAGAGAATCTCAAAGAGCTGGAGAGCCTGCTGGTTCGGCGCAGAAGCGAGCTTGACAGGCTGAACACAGAGGTAATTACACTGTTTGAGGTGGTTTTTTATATATAAACCTTTTGATGGTGGAAGTTTCTACTGGGATTATGTGCTCATTTGAATCCTGTATTGTGTGTTTTTTTTACAATGTATTACCATATTTTTTGTGCACATCTGTGTCTCTTATTGTCTGATGACATTAGCTACCATTTCACCATGAATAAATACAACAGATGAGTTAGCTTCAGGTTCCCACCAAAATCAGTTCCCCTAATTCTTTTGGGAACACGTGATGTTTCTACACTGATGGATGTGACTCCGGATAAGGTGGCCCTGCAGCAGGAGGAAGTAAGTTCCCTGGATAGAAAGCTGGAGCAGCGTCGTAAGGACGAGCGCCTCCTGCTGGAGAGTGTGGAGCTGCGGAGGCAGAGTCTGGCAGAGGCGTTGCGACACGGCGAGCAGGAGGCGAGGGAGCTGCAGAGGCACATCAAGGTGGGCACTTTAACCCCTGGAGTTATTCTGTTCTTCCATGTAGTCTGTCAGTATTTCACAGAGATGATTACTGATGTGTTTATAAATAAACAATATATCATTATGGCTCAGGATAGAGATGCTAACAGTAAACCTGTTATTCAGAAATTAATTCATGTAATCCTTATAGTTTATACATGCGACTGGCATAATACTTCATTTTATTTCACCAGGAGCTCCGAATGGACGTTGAGGCTCTGAATGCCCAGAAAAGTGAGCTTGGCTCCCAGTTGGCGGAGAGGAAAACGCAAGTGTCTCTGGTCAGCCAGATGTGTCCCTGGGAGGAGCATACCCAGCATGGCACTCTGTCCCAGCTCAACCAGCACAAAACAGGTTAAGAGTCTGAGAACTGTACTGATCTAGTTCCTTATACTATTATCAGTGTTTCCCAGTCTGGTCCTTGGGGACAGTTGGCAGGGAGCACAAAATGTGGGCTGTCTGTGGGTGCCCTAGGACCGAGCTGGGAAACATTGATAGAGTGTAAGACTCACCAGTTTGCAGAGTGTAAATAGTACTGCAGTTGATTTTGTTTTTAACATATCAGCTGAAGTTTGTAGAAATGGAAGTATTGACATGTGTGAATGTCAATATGTGTGTGCATGTGTACTTGTGGGGACATTTTTCAGGTCCCTTTTTGGATAGCCTCAATTTTCTAAAAATCTGTGAATGCAATCAAAGTAAAAATGCCAAAAGCCATGTATTTTGTTTGGATATTTATGGTTGAGGTTAGGTTGTCTGGTCTTTTATCTGACCCTTCCCTCCCCTCAGAGCCAAAGCAGGTCCATGTGGAGAACAAGGAGCCACACAACGCGGAATTACAGCACAACCAGCGTTTGGACCAGCTAGAGAGGAACCAGGTATCCCTGATGCAGGTTAGCTGTAGGAGTTTGGGGCGGGTGGGGGGTAGAGGGAGAGGTGCTTCTGGACTAAGGTGGTCGGCATTGATTCTGAAATGAAGCTTGGAATCTCTGCAGACCCAAAGTACATCAGTGTTTTACATTCTTAACTGTACTTTAATGTCCTTTCTCACTATGCCATCTTTAACACGCTTAATTTTCTTTAGCCTCTGTCTGTAAATTTTGTTGTAATGACAATGATGAAACCTGATCTAGGAGCGCAGCCAGCTGGAGGTCCTGAAGAGGAAAACACAAGCACTTAGGGAACAGCTGAAGACACTGGAGAAAGACAGGGATCTGCTCAAAGACCAGTCCAGGAACCTGGAGGCCAGACGGAGCCATGCTGAAAGGTAACGGCCTGGGAGAGGCATGATGGGGCTCCATCAGGGGGATGATAACTGTCTGTGGAGTCCATGCACGTCTGGGATAGGAGGTTGCATGTGGTATTTGCAGACATGGAAAGTTGCAGAAAAGTACAAATCCAACCAACCAGTTGAGCATAAAGAGTCACAGTCACAGAGTTCTCAACTTGTTGGCTGAAAAAAATCTTGATCTGGATTTGCACTTTCTGCACCTCCGTGTATTTGTGACGTTTCAGGTGCCTGGAGGCCGCGGAGCAAGAAGTCCGGGCTGCAGAGGCAGAGAGAACTCGTATGGAAGCAGAGCTGGAGCAGGTGAAGCAGGAAGAGAGGCGCATGCGAAGCTTAAAGCAGGCAGTGAGCAGTGACACTGCTGCAGCTCAACAACAACTGGAAGGTACCGATACATCGCCCCCTGCTGACTTGGCTGTCTCACTTATTTTATTCCTTGTGACGTTCCAGTCAATTCAACAAAATGTAGCATTTCATGAAACTGATCCTGCCATCAGAAGCAGCACTTGCCTGCCCTCTGCATTTAGATTCAAATCTTAGTATTTGGACAGTATAAGTTAGGATTGTGCCATCTTGTTCATTTGAATTCCCCTGCTGGCCCCTGGAGGATGGGCTCCCCCTTTGAGTCTGGTTCCACCCCCCCCAAAGCACTTTGACACAATGTTTTAATGGTTGTTTTTTTGCTTCCAGAAAAAACAGATGAGCTGAATCAACTAATGAAGCAGGTGGACAGTGCTCGATGTGAGCTGGCACAGATAGGAGAGGTATACTGCACTTATGGCTGTGGGTTAGCTTCAGAACCTGCTGGATGGATAGCTGCCTCACTGTCTTTGCCACAATGTCATGTCAAAAAGTGTCACATGTCACGTTTGTGCAGGATATCAGAGGTGCCACTAGGAGGCATGACGAGTTGCGGGTGGAGCAGCAACAGCAGGAGGAGGAGCTGCAGGGAGGCGCGAGGAGGCTACAGGAAAGCAAGCGCCAGATGGAGGTGTTGACCCAAGAGCTCCAGAAACTGGAGGAGGAACTGGTTAAGCGCCGGACGAGCCTTAAGCAGCAGGAGCAGGTTAGTCATTAAGGTCACAGTACAGATAACAAGCCAATTAAAACCAGCGCACCTCTAGACAATAATTCATATCAATCACTAATGTATATCCCAATTATATTTGCTTTTTTAGATGTCTTGTTATTGTCAGTCTTTTTAACACAAAACCACTGATTCATTGGAGCTGCATGAACTCTGAAAGTTCCCTGCTTGGTGCAGATCTGCCTTATGAAAGCATTACCAGTCAATCTGTTACTGTAGAGGAGTGCTAGAGGGATTGAGGGTGTATTGCTTATTCAGCATATACAGGCACTAAAGCAGGAAGCAGTGGAGTCCGAAGAACTGAAGCAGGAGAAGCTGCATAAATTGCAGAGTCAGGTGCGGGCACTAGAGGGCGCCTTGGCTGAGCATAGAGAGAAGCTGGAGCGGGTGACTGAAATGGAAGAAAGGAGCTTTCAGGACAGAATGAAACAAATGGGTGAGCGTCATTGTCTGCTCTAGTTTGTTTACTTCTACGCAGTGTTTTTTTTTTTCTGACTCCTGTAGATAATTGAATTACTCAAGCTTTTTAAAGGCATGAATTTGTAAGTACCAAGCGAAATTAGAATCTGATTATTGGAAATCAATGGCACTATCAACCAAAAAAGCACTGCTGAAATGCCATAAAGTGCATGTAACCTGTTGTTATAAGTCCATCCATTCATACATATTCTGTACCCGCTTGTCCATTTAAAATATATAAATGTTAACATTACACATGTGAGATATGGTATGTCCAATTTTTGTTTACAGGCCAGGAGCTGTCAGATCGGGACTCTCGACTGCGGGTTCAGGCAAAAGAATCCAGGACCCTGCGGGTGGAGCTACAGAGCATGCAGGAAGCCCTTCTCAAGGAGAGGAGAAACGCAGAGAAGAGCCAGACTGACCTCAGGGCTCAAATTGAGGAAATGGAGCAGGTGAAAGGCGCCGGCTGAGGGAGGGGCCTGTTCAGACGGGGGAATTGTTTGGGTCACTTTCATATCGCATGGCCTGCATCAGAGTCAGCACTCTGAGCTTGCAGCTCTCGGCGTGGTAGTTTGTCATTCTTTCACTGCAGATACCGTGCCGGTTTACCCATTAAGTCCATGTCGGGTCTGTCTGGATTTTTGAACTTGTGTTTCAAGAAAAGACCATGCTGAGTAATGAGACTGAAGATGCCTGGAACTGCAAAGGTGCAAAGTTGTAAACACAAGGCTTGTATAACAGGAACAGGCCAAGTTACAGAGGAAGCTGGCCAGCGTGGAGCGAGTAGCCCAGGAGAACCACCAGCGAGCGAGACGACTGCAGAAGGAGCTAAATTTGACCTCGCAGGAGATGCTGAGCCTCAAGGAAAAGGTACCCCCCCCCCAACAGCTGGTAACATGAGACACATAATGCCCCTGAAGGCAGACCAGCCTCAGTGTGATGCCAACCTGTCATCTGCTCTGTGCCCTGCCCAGCTGCGTGCCCAGCGGGATGGAGAGATTCGCCGGCGAGAGATCAGGGAAACGAGGCACTCCCTGAAATCGGAGGTCAAGGCAGTGCTCCATACTGGCATTGAAGAATTGGAGATGCTAGCCAGTGATACCTCTGACTCAGGGAGTCACAAGGAGAACTACCCTCAGCTGGCTTCGTTAAGGAAAACTGTCCTCACTGCGAAGGTGTGTGTCTTTCCAACTCAATTGTGACATCCTCAGAAGTGTGCAGAATCAGGTGACATGCTGTTTGATTAAGTAGGAACGGGGTAAGAAATGTGTTACCTTGGGAGGTAGCTAGACAAACACCTGGATCGTTTGTCCATGTCTGTTAACAGGATGAACAGTTGCAGGGGGAGGTCGTGAGGGAGAAACTCCGGCAACAGGAGGACCACCTCAAGGTACTGAAGGCAAAATATAAAATCAATCACATTTTTTCCTCAAAGGAACTGAGGATGACATGCGATATTAATACCAACATTGCATGTTCTGCACATGTAATTCTTACATCGCTAGTCAGCTATATCAGTATTCATACTTTCATACTGTATGGGAGTTATAGAGGAAGGAGAAGAGTGAGAATGAGAGGAGGCATCCATGGTGGAGAAGCAGGTTGAGGTAGAGGTAGACTTGGTGGAGGGAGAGGACAAAGAAGACGACCAAATTTGTCCAATGAAATTCATGCAACCCTTGTCAATCATGTAGTAAATCATGGGTTGACACTGAGTGAAGCTGGACTTAAGAGTCCAGCCAAGCTTCAGCAGATATACAGTGGCATCTGTACGTTTCATCAACAGCATTGGTGAAAAACATCTCTTTTTACAGTAAATTGGTAGCTTCCAATATATACTGCAACAGAACTTTCTAGTATCCATGCCTAATCATGTGATATTTTACTGTATAGGCTGCATGTATTTTGTTTTGTCAACATAGGATTGAGGGTCAGGAACGCCAAGTAGGAAGGGGCCCCATGTTCACAGAAGACCAAGAAAGAGCTATTAGAAATATGGTTTTGTCCAATAGTGAAATAAGACTCAGGGAAATTCAAAATAACATAGTCAGTGACCAAACAGTTTTTGGCAACATTCACCAGGTATCTCTTTCTCCACTGGCTTGAATCCTTAAAAAAAAAAAGTCCAGATGAAACAACTGTACAAAGTGCCATTTGAAAGAAAGACATTCAGGGCAACCCGGGGGGAAACATTACCCTCTGTGCAGGAACCCCACAGAATGGAGTCCTCCACCACCATGCCAACTTGTGTCCTTACAATACAGCTTCTTCTGGCATTTTTAGACCAACTCAATAATATTGTTATTATTGTTATTTCTGCAAATCAAATTGTCACCTGGGACAATGTATCTCCTCTGGTCCAAAATTGCTTTCATGATGGCCACTTGCAGCTAGGCGGAGAGATGTTTAGTTTTTTACCCCCTCTTTTTGCATGTCTATAGTGGTTGCAGTAAATAAAATTTACAGATTTGATCTAATGTAGTGTTTGAACATATTTTGTGTACTTTTTTTTGTTATGAAACTAGAAATGCTAAAAGTGTTTTAGGATTAATGCAGTAGTGTTTATCTTATTCAAAATGAGTTAGATATTATTCATGTGTGTAGAATATGACAACAAAAGTACATGTTTTCATAGAAAAATGTAGAGATTTTACAATAGTGTTTCATTTTGCAAAAGAACTGAGATGTTCTGCTACTTAGGTGTTGTGCTAATTGTGTGAAGTGTTTTGAAAATATGGGCCCAATTTTCAAAATTGTGCTTAAGCAATTGAAAAAAACTGTAATACTCAACTGGTTGGTTGAAACAAAATCTTGGACTGGATTTTTACTTTCGGGACCTGAATTACCCACCTCTGAATTGTAACCAGAATAATCTATTTCAGGACACTTCTCAAAGTAGCACGCTGAAGTTCCTCAGATTGCAGCCTCATGAGATCGCTTGTCTTCACCCAGGCTCAGCTTCGCAGGAGGATGTGGTCTCAACAGGAGGCTCTGAGCCAGCGAAGGCATCAGACAGAGGGCAGTTTACAAGGTCTTCGTAAACGAGTGGACAAGCTGGATGATCTACTGTGCCAGTCTTCCACAGATACTGCATCCCTAAACCTCGACGAGCATCCTCATAAAAATGGCTGCGTGCGTATGCGACCAGACTCATTTTAGTGTTGGATCTTTAGCACACAATAACATCACACTGCCCTCTATACAATGTTGATCTCTTCAGGCCACACCGTCTGAGAGCTGGAGTCTACAGAGTAGAGAAGGTGATTCCTGTAGCCCAGTGCGTCTGGTCTCATCTCTCCCAGAGAAAGGTCCGGGTAACCTGTAGTAGTCCACTGATATGTAGCCATTTGTGCTGTGTATTGTTCTGTCTCTAACCAACCCATTGAGTTTAATGCTATTTTGTCATGCAGATAAAAGTTGGTGACTCCAGAACTGCAGAACTTTACTTGTTGGAGCCAATGGATTCCCAACCCCAAAACACCTTGATTCTTTTGGCTGGTACCAGATTTGGTAAAGCTTGGTAAAGAACCATCTTTCAGCAGGGTGGTCTATGAGAGCAAGTTGGCCACAAGTTTTTGAGGTTGTTTTGAAGGTACTAGTGTTTCAAATGTTAGAATCCCTGTAGGTGCTCATAGGTCAATGAGAAACCTGATCCTGTGTTGTCCTGTATACATTATTGTTGTAAAGTGATGGTTTTTATGCTTTTTCTTGCATTGTCATTCAGAATCCGAAATCATCTGTGTCACTGACAGTTCTTTGTGCCTTATAAAACTAATGATCCTAGTGTGTTGATCTACTCACATATTTACTATACGTTAAATATGAAATGTATGGACTTATGTGATTCATGTGAAATAGCTGAAATATTTGTATGAAGTGTCATTTTATTTTGCTGTTTACAACTACCTATACTGTTTGTTTCGTATTTAAAAATGGAATAAATGTATATTTTTCTATATACGTAGCCTCTTCCTACATTTAGAACTGTCTTAGAATCTTAGAATTTTGTCTGTGTCTGCAGCAAATATGTGTTTGTTTGTTAGATTAACAGGAATGTGGCCCATGAAGTACAGAAAAAGAGGACCTATGTGTGTGCAGTTAGGCAATGAACAGTAATGAAGATTGAAGAGCAGGGGAGAAATTGATCGAGAAATAGGTAAAGCCTGTTTTAATTAGTTTGGCCAGAATATTTAGAAATACAGACGCTCCTCTACTTACGAACTTTCAGACAAAGGCACGAAGAGGACTGTAAGTCCAAATTGTGTTCACTAGGCTCCCGTTTCCTGTCCGCAACATCAATTTTTTTTTTTTTCCTGCGCTCCAGTTCTGCCTAGTACGACTTCTGCCCGCTAATCCCGCTGCGCAGCAGTGTAGCGTGCGTACTCCCCACATCCTAGTTCTTTGTACTTTGTGGTGTTGGTGGTCTAGTGGTTAGGACGCTTGCCTCTGGACCATGAGATCGCAGGTTTGAGTCCCACCTCTGGCACTACCAACATTGAGTCCTCGAGCAAGACCCTTAACCCCAACTTGCTCCAGGGGGACTGTCCCTGGACTTAGGAAAATGTAAGTCGCTCTGGATAAGAGCGTGCACTAAATGCTGTAAATGTACTTGCGAATACCCTTAAAATGATGTTGAATGACGACTTGAGTTCACAACTTGAAATGTCCGTGTCTCGTTCGTGAGTAGAGCGTCTGTAATCACATTTTAGCATAAAGCGGTCCCATGATTGAAGTGGTCGTTTTACATATGAAATTTAATGTGTTCCTGAAACGATCAATATTTTCACTTTTTACACTTTGCATTTGTATAAAAATACACACAGTATTTTGTATGTTATACAATATATGGGCAAAAGGTTTGGGACACACCTCCTAATTGTTCAACTCGGGTGTTTCATTCAGACCCATTGCCACAGGTGTATACATTCAAGCACCTAGCCATGCAGTCAGGTTTACAAAGATTTGTGAAAGAATGGGTCACTCTGAACGCTAAGTGCATTCAAGCGTAGTACTGTCATAGGATGCCATCTTTGCAATAAGTCAGTTCATGAAATTTCTTTCCTGCATGATATTCCCCAGTCAACTGTAAGTGGTATTACTGGAAGGTGGAAGCATTTAGGATCAAGAGAAACGCAGCCACAAAGTGGCAGGCCATTGTAAAGTAACAGGTGTTGCCAAGTGCTGAGGCAGAAAGTGTGTAGAAAGTCGTCAGTGTGTGAAGTTATTGCTGTGTTGTCGTGGGGTTTCCTCCGGGTACTCCAGTTTACCGCATGTGTATATATAGATGCTACTTGAAAAGCAATTCTCTAGACAACACTATTCATTAGAAGGGGAAGGGGACAGATATATCAAGATTCATGCCAACGCATTGTGGTGTGTGATTTGAGTAGTGTCCTTAGCTATTTTTTGCATCCTGGTACCTCACTCCTGGAATCTGGAACATTTACTAGCTTCACTGCCAGTGTCCCATCAGAAGACACCACCCGGGGTAATTGTCCATCTGCCCAGGATATCAGGATGCTTGGCATCCCAAAATGCCCAGTACTACCTGAGATGGGCTGTATGATTCCCCATATGTTTTTATTCAACAGACCAATCTACTTTGTCTGTTTAATTGTAGTGGTAATGTAGTAACTCAAGAATTATCTATTTTTATTTTCCTGAGGCAATTACAGTGGTACCTCAGTATAAGTCCGCTTTGGAATAAGTCCAACTTGGTATACGTCCTGTTTGGATGTGAAAAATTTTATTTGGTATACAACCTTTGTCTGGAATACGACTTACGTGCTATAACTTGTATGGGTCAAAATGAGTCACAACACCACGCGCTACCCTTGTTTACCTCTCTCGAAACAAAGCCACGACTGCCCACGAGCGTTAGTACGCCAGTTGCTACCATTCAGTGAACAACCCGCGCTGTAACTCTTTTCATTTATTTCATCTAATTGCTTTTGTAATTATGTATTTTTGTATTAAGCAGTGTTTAAATTATTTTATACAACCCCATCAATGTATAATATCCCAATAACAACAGGATTTTTTTCATGGGAACGGATTAATAATTCTTTTATTTCTTATGGGAAAAAATTGTTTGGTATAAGTCCAAGGATCTGGAACGGATTAAGGATGTACACTCACCTAAAGGATTATTAGGAACACCATACTAATACGGTGTTTGACCCCCTTTTCCTATTTGTAGTGGAGATGAGTGGTACCCGGTGGGGTCTTCTGCTGTTGTAGCCCATCCGCCTCAAGGTTGTG
>JAODKC010000044.1:16771289-16782863 GCA_026777985.1 Mormyrops attenuatus | reverse complement strand
TTGAAGCAACTGCCATGTGATTGGTTGCTTAGATAATTGCATTAATGAGAAATTGAACAGGTGTTCCTAATAATCCTCTAGGTGAGTGTATATCGAGGTAGCACTGTGATTCCAAGCTCACAATCACCTTGGGGCTGTTTGGTTGGTAGGAGTTTTGGGGGGAAAAAAAACCGATGTTTGTACAACAGGTGGTTTTTCAAAACAATGCATAAGCTGTTTGACAGTATTATGGGATGCCTAATATCACATACTCATTTGCTATGTAATAGGAAAAATATAGTATGTGACATGAGCCATGTCTGAATCGTCAGTATGAATGAGACAGCAGGCTAACGATACCTGAACGACATACTACATTCTGCGAAATACTGAAGTGCAACCAATAGACGCTACTCTATCGCACAAGGCCACTTGTGGAGCTGCAACCAACATCATTTGCTCAGAAATTTTTATTAAGGTGGAGGAAGTGCTATCGCTGAACAAATTTAAGTGACGAATAATAGCCAGTTACATAAATTGACTCGAGTTTTGTTTTTTTCTCCGATTATATATTTTTAAGAGTTTTAAACTTTTGTGGCGATCAAGCCACATCATCGGTAAACATCCAGGTTAGGCGATGTGAGACATACTGTTCTCATGCATACATACAACACACACATTAACAGTTGAGTACAGTAGTAGATTCTAATGAAATCCAGTATGTACTGTGCATGTTCATGATTTCGGATGTACCCTTAGACTTTCGAATGTGATGATCCCAGCAGTGGCCAGTACAAAACCAAGGATGTTTAATTCTGGGTCCTGTGCTGCTATTTTATTTTTACAATTTGTCAATGCAGTTTCACTAAAAGTATCAGTTTCACATGATCTGTACATTAAGGACCTCAAGTCAAGCAAAACATGCGTCTGTGTGAGATGAAAAATCATACATGTTTACAGCTACCTATACCATCTGCATCAAATGTAAAATGTTTCTACACATTTTTCTATAATTTGTCGGAACAGCATTACTGTAACTCAAACCAGACAATTCTCTAGATATGTACTTTATTTACAAATATTTAGATCAATAGCATTGTGGCCCATAAACCAAAAAGTACAGAAAAATATTCACATATATAAATAATAAGACCCAAGTGCATGTAGTTAGGTGGTCATACACGAAAAGAACAAAATCAAGACTAAAAAGGCAGAAGAAAGATCAACCAAGCAAATGGTAAAGCCAAGTTTTAACTGTTTGGTTTAGCCAGAGCGTATACATGTATTAGCAGAAGGTGGTCCCAGTATGCAAGCTTGTCATTTATGTATGGAATGACTTATGAGATTTAGTGATCTCCTGAAACAAGAGCAATGATTTTACATCTGATACTGAGAGTACACAAAATCTACATGAAAAGCACAAGTAATTCTCTAGACTTCTAGAGAACATGGGATACATAAAGGATCACAGCAAACTCATTGATTCCAGTTGTACCCTTAGTTGTGTCAAGGTTCCTCCCTGTTACAGAAGCCGGAGATATAATGTAAAGCATAGGTGACATTCACAGGGCTTATTAGAGGGACGCATATACTCTGCAGACAGCATGGCCTGGGGGTGTAATTATTCTCTTACTGCTGTCTTTTTACTAAGCAGACTGGTACATTCTCCACACTAAGTGCCTTGCAGGATGGAGCATATGTGAAGTTTGTTCAACTGAACTTTTACTTCAGCTTCATGGAGGATTTTGCTTTACTGCACAAATCATATTGAAAAGGTGAGTAGAGGTGGCAACGCAGTAGTTAATCGTTTGTTTTCCCTTTGAATTATTTTAAAAATTTTCAATGTATTCGATGCAAATAATTTTGGTTTTGTAGATTTCAATAAAAATATTTTACTAGTACAAATGCAACTGGCATTCTCCCTCGACCCCCCCCCCCCCCCACTTGAATGTATTTGTCTAACAACATTTTAGTTTAACAAAACTGAGGAACAGGACTTCGTCTAATATGTTTGGTTAAATTGTGCATTTTCATTCTGGCAACAGCTAATCAAAGCAAGTAAAATAACAGTGTGAACAAATGGCAACACACGCTCCAGGCCACTGATTACATCACACGTATCGACTCCAGTGCTATAGCTGCATATTATCTGTTTATTGATAAAATTACCGTTAGCCTAACTATAGTCCTGCAATGCCGCTGCAATTATACTCAAATGCATAACTGAATGATTTACTCAGGGTTCCCCCAATTCTGGCATAATAAATTTCCACGACTTTTCCAAAACTTTTCCAGTACCATAAGAAAATTTTCCAAAACCCACAAGTTTGTAAAACTAAAGGTGGATAGAACAATATTTGTTAGTTATTGACTTCCGATCGTACATTTCCATTAGCGCGTTGCGGAACGAAGCGGGAAACAAAAATGAACAAGGTTAGTTTCCTAAACTTTTCCTCTCTATCCAAGAATTCCAAAACTTATCCAGGGCCTGGAAAAAATATTTAAAAATTCCAAAACTTTTCCAGGTTTTCCATGACAGCAGTTACCCTGTTTACTGAAGTTTCATAACAAATGTTGTAACCAGTGAAGAATTAATGTCAGCAGGATACTATGCTTGGAGTGGAAAAACACTGCTTGCTTTGGCTTTGCTTTTCTAATGCACTTACAGATGGACGAAGTTGGCTTATTCTTACAGGAAAGTGATAAAGTGTTAATATCCATAACTGGGAAGCAGAAGTGACACTAATGAAAACCATTTCATTCTTGGAACACCCGTCAAACTGTTTCACATTACTTTCCATTCTTAAATGCAAGCAAATTTCACTTAAATTCATGAAGGCAACATGACATTGAAAAGAAGCCACAATGAGAATGTGATATTACGGATTTCATAATCTAAATCTTTTTATTACCATTTAAAATCAATAGCAATCATTAAAACCATTTTCAACTTACAGATTTGAATATTAGCCAGGTTCTATTATGTTATGCTTATTTACCTTTTGCTTTTAATTATGGACATAAAGGGTCAAGTTGTAACCCATGACAGTAATGAGAATGGATATGAAAAACGGACGACCTGAAGCTCCATTGCTTCCCTGTCCTCCTCCACACTATTACCCCTCAAAATTATGATGGGACAGCAAGCAACTGAAGCGGCCAAGAACATTGCCTGATGTGTAATACAAAGGGCTTTCCACTCACCTGTTACTGTACAGCCAGAATTACAGCAGATCATAATTAAAACTAATAGCAATGGTCTTTAAAAGAGTGTGTCTATTCAGACCCCTTTTCACTTAATGATCCTAAGAGTTATTTTAATCAATGATTTATGAAAATACCCCCGTTCTCTAAATTACAGACAGATCAAACATAAAAGCCTCCAGTTACATTTCCTGTGAATGAACTGCAAACATCTCCAAAAAAGTTCCTTTTTAGGCTGGCTGCTTAGGACTTATGCTAGGACCTCTTGTGTTTTCAGGGTCTCAATAAATATTAATGTAAAAGTAATTTAGTTCAAACAAATGTGTTCAATATCCTTATGTAGAACAGCAAAGATAATAAAAATAAAGCAAACAAAACACATCTCAGATAAAAACAAATTGATATGAAGTACTGCATGAAGAGGATACTCACATTTTCACTATACAGATGGTCAGAGTACAGTTGTTTCTCCACAGTGAGAGCAGTGGCTATGGAGTATATCAGTACAACGAAAGGCTCATAACAAAGCGGCTTTCAAATGTACACACTTTCACTTTTCATCTTCAAATGATATTTATCTGACATTCAAGAAAAACAACAGCAATTTATACACATTTAACAGTCCCTGGTTAATTTTGTTGAAAAACAGGATTATTTTAAATCTTTTCTGGAATGTAACGCACAAATTCAGCAACTGAATGTCTGGAATGGACCCATGTGTCTGAAGTTTCATGAAATCATGCACACATCATTCAACATTAAAGATGAATCCTTTTTCATACTGGCTGAGGAACCAAGCTGTACTTAGTCATCAGACATAACCTTCTTCCTTACCCTTTAGCAAACACGCAAAAAAAAGATGGAATCTTTCTTAATTTAATTGGAAATGATGAAACAGTTAACCTGCGCAGAAATTCGTACAAAGAGCTGGGCATTTTTGCATCTTTGTGGAGTTACTATTTATATTTAGACATTTTTAAAAGGCTCTACTTTCGTCCATGTTGTCTGCTTTTTTCTTGTTATGTTGACTTATCTGAACCCTGTGGAAAGCACCTGTGTCACATGTTGCAAGGGCAGTGACCTTTGTGCACGATGGAGAGGACAGACAAATGGGGAACCAGAATCAGTGACTGGGGGATAAGGAGCTTACTGGAAGGAGAGGGGGGAGGAAATGGAAACGGGGGGAGCTGATAGCACCTGCCCAAGCCTCATTTGGCGCTCCAGGCCCCCACGCTTGCACGGATGAGGTGAAGCAGGGCTCCTGGGCAGAGGGAGATGGGGAGCAGTTTGGGGGGGGGGTCAAGCGAGTGCAGGGAGGTAATGGCATTCATTAGCAGCTGCATCCCTCCCTCTGGGGTTGTGGTTCACTGGTTAGCCGGCCCCCCTGGGGGGCTGAAGGCTTATGCTGCACTCCTGACTCGGCTGCGTTGAGGTCAAGGCTGCCATCCTGAATGTTTTGGTAAATCTTCTTTGCTGCTTCCAGAAATGCGTCCTCCACGTTCTCACCTCTGCCAAATTAGTCAGGTAGGCAGCAATGTTAGACTCTAAATGCCACTCATCCACAAACAGATTTCTGCTGGAAGTGAAATCCGCTAAATATTCAGCACTGAAACTGACAGATATATGTTCAATGTTATGGTAATTTATAAAACTTACGTTTTTGCGCTGGCTTCAAGAAATAACAGGCCTGTAAATGAAATTAACACTAGTTAGTATTAAACAAACAAATTATGAAAAGTACACAAACCCCCTGGAAACTACCTGGACTTCTACATAAATGGCTCTTAAAATATTATCTGATCAATGTCAAAATAAAGGTGAAGAAAGTATGCAAACCTCAAGAATAATGACCTCTGGGAAAGAGGGAAGTTGATGCCAAGTGTTGCAATCAATTCGAATTTGGCGTTTTTCTTTGACTGGATCTGACCCTAAATTTTAGGGGCGGGCAGAGCCACATTTTTTCAGTTGTGATCTGATTCCGATACACAACTGCCGATACCGATACAGATTCTGATACAAGAGCTCTTTTTTACTTTAATATTTTAATATAATAAATATATATTAATCATTTTAAGCTAGTGTAAAATACTTCCAGATTGTCACCCCCTTATCTGCTGTTTTTACGCTTCTCTTGCACAGCAGGCAGAAGTCACTGCCACAAAAAACACATCTACAATGGGAAAGAGCTGTCATGTGATTGATTGTACAAACAGATTTAATACGAAATAGGAGCTCTCTTTTCAGAGAATGCCAAAAACTAAACAAGTAGGTATCGGACGTGGATCGGTCATGCATGGCCAATACTCGATTTGTCAAGTAGGTCTGGATCGGCGCCCATACCATGTGTACTTAATTTGCTTTGGGATGGATGGATGGAGATTATATATATACACAGACGCTCCTCTACTTATGAACTTTCAGACATACGAACGAATGATCCAAGACTACTAAGGAGCAAATCATTTGCGTCTGCTGATCAAAATAAAAGAATTTCAGGACAACACAAATTAAAAGGTTCATAGAGTTCTTACTTGCCAGTAGATAAATCTGCGTATTGTCCGCATAACAAATGAAATGTTATGCCTTCTGAAAATAGAACTTACAGGGACCATGTATATTGAAAATAAAACTGGGCCAAGAATAGACCACTGCAGGACCCCACGCTTTAAAAGGACACTAGATGATGACACTAGGGACCAACAGGAAAGAAGAGTTATCGAAGCTCATGACCAACTGGGGTACTACTTTGATACTTTGGGTGGGACTTGAAATGCTTTCTTTGTTGACTGGTTATGCAAATAGCCTGCTGCTGAAACACAATACCAACGCCGCCTTGAAAACATTTGTTAACTCAGAAAATGATAAACAAAGTAAAATATATAAATTTCTCACAAACCTGTCTTCGAGTGATTTAAACAGCAAGGATGCAAATGACTGTTTCGGAAAATGCATGCAGCGCTCATGCAAAAGCAGCGGAGGTAAACTTTAAACTGACTTTTAAACATATCAGACTATCTATTAACCCCTCCATGCTATAATGTCCGTACAGAATTGAAAGTAAGAAAAAGCCTGATCTTAATGCAGCTGACTATCAATGGAAGAACTGCGTGTGCATGTCATGCGATGTGGGTATTAATATTGAACATCGTCCAGCCCTACAAGATACTACAGCAATTTTTTGAATTCAGTACAAAATATCCTGCCTTAAGTTGTAATGTCATTTAGCACTGGTTCACCAGTGGAAAACTAACACCTAAGGACTAACTAAGGACGGTACTTTCTCGAAGTACCAAAAGTATGGTACCTGGTATGGTGGAAAAGTACCCTTAGTAACATCGGTGTCTGTGAGTATCATAAGATAAGAGTACCACAAGAATGTGTCACACCATTGCAGGAATATTGTAGGCCCAGTAGATGGGTGACACAAAACTGAGCTTCTTCAGATTGCACACAGCATTATCTTTAAAGTAAAAAAAAAAAAAAGCACATCAACACCACAACCTCATCCCAACTGCGAAGCACAGTGTAGAGAGTATAATGGTGTGTGGCTGCTTTGCGAACTTAGGGCCTGGGTGGCTTACAATTATTGACGGCAGAGGATTCCAAGCTGTACCAGGGAATTCTACAACAGAATGGCAGATTGTTTGTGATCTGGAGTAAATCAACAAGGGAGTGGCTCAAACAGATGGAATCTTGTATTCTAGAACGGCCAAGCCAGGCTCCTGACCTCAATCCCACTGAAGTGATCAAATATAATTTGGAGCAAGGTGTTCAAGCAAGATCCAGAAAATATACATGAATTGAAAGATGAGTGCAGGCCTAATATGTACATAGTCAGCATTACACCCACTCTTATATGAACAAAAAAAGACAAAAAAAAGAAAAAGCAACAAACACCACATTTTTATATTTTTATATATAACCATTATCGATTCCTGTTGCACTACACTTACATTGCATTCTATTGTTTTTTTTTCTACTAGTAACAAGAAGTATTGATAATACTCAAAACCAAGAATACCCAATACCTTCAGCTTTTTTAAAAAGGACTCACTTGCACCCAATGAGCAGGTCTTACCAGCCACTATCAGATTACAGCCATTCATCCAGAAATACAGATAATACACCTCACAAACATTTTCCCCACCACTATATAAGCTCTATTTGCTCTCAGTACAGTACACATATCTGGAGAGATATGTCCATACAAAGAACTTGCTCCATCATACTCATACAGCTAGCAGCTTCTTGCCATCAAAGTGGACAAAAAGCTCCCTTATTTCATATGATGTTAGGGGATGACAGCAGGGAGGGAGGCCTGGACGGCGGCTCATTTTTAAGCTCAGTAATGTCTCACCGTTTTCTTCTGCAAATTGCTTGGCCTCTTCATATGTCACATCCCGCTGGGCTTCCAGATCTGCTTTGTTACCTATGAGAATGATCACCTGGGGGAATGAGACAGAAGAAACTGGTTTCAAAGGTCTTACTCATACACACACTACACACATCATCACAGCATTCCATTAAAAAGACCACATAGCTCTCCTTATATATGCCAGTTATTTACATCTATATGCTTTACAAAACAACCTATGAACCCAATACACCATGGAAAAAAATGACTATTTAGTAACATTCGAGCGGTCACAGCAACCTAAAACTGAATTTTCTGTGATGTTTCTAAAAAGAAATACAACCGTTGCCATAGCATTATTATGGTGGACAACAAGTTGCTTCTTAAAAGCACAGCACTAATTAACAGCCAAAAAAATACAAGCAGAGACCCCCACATGCACACGCCCACCCGCACCCACCTACGTGCAGAGCTCCAGCGTCTCAGTAGACTGACTCAGAGTGACTCATAATGTGATAATGAATGCAGCCCTTAAACAGTCATTAGTCACAGCTATCCATCATCTGCCTGAGAGAATAATAAAGCAGAGGGTCACTTACAGTGTTGGGATTAGTGAGGTTCCTGGCATCT
Source organism: Mormyrops attenuatus (assembly GCA_026777985.1). Lineage (NCBI taxonomy): Eukaryota > Metazoa > Chordata > Actinopteri > Osteoglossiformes > Mormyridae > Mormyrops > Mormyrops attenuatus. The sequence continues at coordinate 16,774,696 of JAODKC010000044.1, read as the reverse complement.
GTCAGCCAGCTGCTGAGGTGGTTGTATGTGCTTCTCCTACAGAAGCAGAAAATGAAACATACGGATGATTCTCAGATCAGTCAGAGCTCAACTTTTATCTTTTACATCAGAAAGAGCTGGGATGAGTGAGAGAGAGAGAGAGAGAGAGAGAGAGAGAGCTGGGGAAGAAAAAAACAAATTACATCATCCTGGAACTGCTCAGATAATGGCACCCTCATATTTCAAGGCTTTCTAGTGTGATTATTGTACTTTTTAAGATGAGAGCACAATCTCTTAAAATGGCATGCCAACATTTACTAAACCGCACAATTAACGAATGAGTCCATCAGCATGTGCACATTGACGAAAGCAGAGGGGAGGGGTCCTTGGCTTACCGGGTGATGTCATAGACCATGAGAGCTCCAGCCGCCCCCCTGTAGTAGCTGCGTGTGACAGCCCGGAAACGCTCCTGTCCCGCCGTATCCCAAATCTGTAACTTGATCTTCTGACCGCTCACCTCAATTATTCTTGTACCAAACTCTACACCAATAGTGTGGGGACAGTCGGCCATAACTGACAAGGGAAGTGAACAAATGTATTTTAAATGTACTTGAAACAGATGTTTTCACAGGCAGAAATTCAGACAGTCCGCTTAAAATAACAGCAATCTTAACGTAAGCTGGGATATCAATAAAAGTTGCTTATGAGGTCCAACTAAAGCCTGACTGCCTAAAAATTTAATGAACCAGTATTTTCAGAACATACCAGTGAAAGCATTAAATGCAGTTTGTTTCACAGATAACCAACTTGATGATGTAAACTCAGAAACACTTTATAATCCCTTTGGATTATTATACTTCCAGACAGTTCACAAAAAAGAATGGTGATAAGACTGATCACGTATCACTCCATTTCTCCTTACAATATGCAGCTGGCCCACACACCTACAGGACAAATGAAGCAATAACAGATGGACCATATGTAAACGAGGAATCTCCTACTTTTACAGTAATGATTTAAGGGAACTGGGCAATTTCCAGGAAGGAGGTAACATGGGTAGAATTTGGCCAATTTGGGCCCAACAAATGGCTTATCTTGCAAGCTGACATTTGCTACGAATATAAAATTTCTCTATGTGTACAGAAAGTAGTTAAGTATATGCAGTCCACCCTAAAAATACAACATTAGACAAAGAGTCAAATTAACACAAATACACATTTACTTATGATGGATGGTAGCCCTGCTGGATTCAAGTATTTAAAGCAAATTCACTTACATTTCTTTTCTGTAAACTGATGAAGCAAACACGACTTTCCTACACCCATATCACCTGTGGAGAGAATGAATACCAGATGTCAACTTTTGTCATGATTAATGCCATATTTTAATAGGCCACAAACTCAAGGCCTCTGTGCCTGATGAGCAGAACTGGTGATCCACAGACACGTCAGACATCTGCACTTACCGATTATGATATACTTGAAAATGTAGGAATAGTTGTAGGGAGCTGTGGCCATTGTGGCTCTGCGGGAATATGAAAAAATTATGTTATAGCATCTAGGGAACCATCTTTGATATACTAATTTGAGAAATTGCTACAAATATCTTAATGTGATTATGCAAAAATTAAGACACACCTAATCTGCTTTAGATGCAACACTACTGTGTTATTGATAGAAATCTACAAGGTGTGGTTAACTTGTGAGAAAAAACAAAATGAATACCATAGCTCACACCAAAAAGTGTAAATTGCTACAGTGTGTGCACCTTCAGCTTTTTAAAAATGACTTTCTGCTTTCAGTCAGGGATTTAAAGAGGGTCACCTTAAAAACTTCACAAGCAATGTTATTGTATACACACTTATTACAGTTATATTAAAAAAAAGATTCACAATTAATAGACCACTTCCAAACACTAAATATAGCTCTAACAGAAAAAAGCAGACCCAAAAGGAAAAAAAAACACTATTTTAAAAAAACATTATAAATTCCTATTGTGCTATGCTTATGAAATTGCACTATATTGCTTTTTTCTGCTAGTAACAGAAGGTATTGATACTATCACAAAATGAACGATATCCAAAAATCAATGTGTAACTTCACTAGAGGAAGTAAAATAAGAACTCCCACAGATTACACTGTTTTACCAAACAAGAAACTGAAGTGACTACTGAAACTCGAGCATAAAAGGCTTCTTAACGAAACTGTACTTTTATACAACAGTATGCAAACAATACAGCTCCAAATCTAGACACATATGGCTGCACGATTTTGGAAAATTTTTCAAACACAGCAATGCAATTTTTTTTGCAATAAATATGAAATTTACCCAAAATAAGCTATAGTGAAACAGAACTACTTATTATCTATACTTATTATCAGACTTCATGCAATTTTACACTGATTTTTAACATCTCAGACCTTGAAAAGGAACATTATTGATAAACATTGTTAAAATTGCAGAGCTTTGTTTCTTCTGAAACAGTAAAAAATGTTTTAGTGAAATACTGATCTATAACTTATGCTCTCAACTAGGCTTGGGTAGTATTACAGTAAACCGCGATATTTTGGATTTTGCGGGAGTCACTTGATGAGATTTTAAAAAAACCTTCAAAGTACCATGTAGTGCGGTCTGAACAATATGAAAAATTAGATATTGCCCAAGTCTAATCTCAACCCAGCTGACTATTGCAGTCCCCGTGACATAACTGCATGTGGATAATGTGTTGTCGATATTAACATCGCGCATCGTGCAGACCTAATATACATGCAGAGTCAGCATTAAACCCAGGAAGTATTCGCTTTTTGTCCCTGGCCTCAAGCCAGACAAGAACAAGGCCAAACAAGGATGAACTACACCGGACTTGTGTTTTCCTACTATTGCAATCAGAAACTGGGCTGGGATGGTGATGCAATGCTACAGGGAGGGGAAAAATTATGTCAGAGGGCTAAATCAGTTCAGATGATTAACTGCTGATGCACCATTTCATCTCATTGTAGAGCATCAAAATAAAAGAGCAATATACCATCTTTATTCAAAGAAAAGAAGAAACACCTGCTTGGGTTAAAAATATTAGCTAAATCACAGCCTGTTCCTGCCACTTAACTAAAATCATTTTATAATTTGCTTCATATTTACTGCTTTTTCAGATGCAAAGCTATGGGCAGGCCATGCAATATTTTCTCTCTCTCTTCATAGAAACCCTTGGTGTTTTAACAGGCACAGCTACCGGTTTATATAGGACACTAATAATAAAAAATCTCAAAGCACAAATTACCTTAAAAACAACTAATCTAATGACCGGAATTCAAATACATGCCATTTAAAGATGCCATTTACAGTTGCTGTACCTGTATCAAAGGAAGAGCTAATGAAGCAGTAAACTGACATTTTTAAATCAGTTACTGTGTCAGAAAAAGGCTGAGTGT
>JAODKC010000044.1:16750031-16771189 GCA_026777985.1 Mormyrops attenuatus | reverse complement strand
CCCCCCCCCCCCCCCCCCCCCCGCCCCCCCCCCCCCCCCCCCCCCCCCCCCCCCCCCCCCCCCCCCCCCCCCCCGGGGGGGTAAACAACAAAGAAACCAAAGCTCAAGAAAAGGAAGGTGAGGAAGATCAAGAGATGCGATGTGTAAAACGAGAGCGAAAGTTAAAGGGGAAGCCAAGAAAAGACTGACCAAGCTGGATCACAATACGCATGATGAGTGGGCAAGTTGTAAAATCAACCATATTATCTTAAAAGCTACCAACATTTAATGCAAATTGATTGTATAACTGCCTATGGATTACACATTTCACAAACAACTACATAATTAAGTAAATCATCATGTACTGGCAACATAAACACACAGACAAAATTAGTTTAAAACCATCTTAAGCTACTGTATATTTCTATCAACTACACGTTAGCTCACCCCAGCTATTCAACTCATCCGGATGGTGTTTACACTAGGCTTTCATCGTGAAGTCCTCATTAGCCTGATAAATGATACCCAGACAAGAAACAGGAGCCATGTCTTGTGACAGCGCAATGCCAAAATCCACAGCTGGTGAGGAGTTGGCTCTGTGTCTAATGTAAATTGATGACTCCATCCATTTTGCACTCAGTTTGCACTGCATAAGGCCAGACTAGATATTGGTATATGTTTCAAAACAACTAACAACTTTAAATACAATGATCAACTGAAAAGCAACCAAAAACTCACCATATTTAAAATTTTTTAAACAAAACCAGAAGAGACAAATCTCACTCTACCCCAAAGAACAATGTGTATATTTGTAATACGATTAAAAATTAACCTTCTGCTCGCAATGAGAATTCTGCTGGAATATGATGAAAAATGCAGTTAAAGAATGAAAAACACCAACAAGTTTAAATGGCCATAACAGAATGTCAGGTCGCGCATTTTGTTTAGTATGTACTGCAACAGCAGCCCTCTGAGAAGTCTTTGTTATCAAAGAAAGCTGATGTGAAAGTGCTCTACCTTAGGTCCTTTCTAAATTGTCAAAGCACTGAGTCACATAATGACAGCCGTCAAAATGGTGGTTATCTCAGTGTCACCACATGAAAGAGCTGTATTAGAAGATGCACTTCAAAGCAAAAGAATTACAATTATCTCTGAAATCGACAGACACCAAACTGATGACTTATCAATACCACAGTGAGAGGATCAAATACTCCTACTTTGTGGGATTTTTTTGCAGATTATGAACCTTGTAGCCAGTCCCCACTTAACAGATACCAGATTGTACAGATGTCTCTGCCATACTGTGTATATGACAGATAAAGACTTTGACTAGCAGTGGCTGAATCAATATGCGTACTTAACCATACTTGTGTTCTCGTGTACTCAGTTTACGTCATCTGCCACTGCCGAAGACCAGTTCCAACACTAAGCCCACAAGATCAGAGGACGGTAAAAACCCCCGGATGTAGGTCTTGCTCCACCCCAAATATCAAGGATGCATCAGGTGCATCCCTGCCAAACGAGAATAATCCCATGATTCATTGCGTGATGTTGCGATAGCAGAGGAAAAAAGCGCGAGCCATAATTGTACTACTTTAATCGGAGTTACCTTATTTGGAATGACATTTCTGTCAGATAGTATTTTCCTGCTGTTTTTCACTTCTTTGGCTTGTGAGACTGCTGAACTGGAATGGTTAACACCTGTGTATAGCGTTTGTACAGAGCTGAAAAATATGATTAGTTTAACTGTAAACTTTATTTGTGAAAAAAACACAAGTAATCAGACCAATCATTTAGACTGAGCATTTAGATTTTGTGTCATTTATTTAATACTACAACAAAAATTATGGCCGGGGTAATCTGCTGGGCATATAGTACACTACAACAGCAGGTACACAAGTACACATCTGTCTCAATCCACTATTGCTGCGTTCTTTGTCCTTTGTGCCAAGACTGCAAGTACGGTCTTTGCGTTCTTGGTATTGAGATTTACCCAGGATCTAAGCGAATCTCCTTAAAAAGCATGCTCAAAAACAAACAAAAACTCAAAATAACACAATTTTCCCATCATTAAATTTTGTACTGAATGTAACCATATAAACATTTCATTCATTTTACAGCGCATCTTAGACAAAGTTTTCACACTGCCTCAACCATTTCTATTTTCTTAAGCATTTCATTGTCTAAGTGCTACTATTATGAAGCTGGCTCTCCTAAAAGCTGCATAACCAATGAATGCATAACAGCCACAGCACCAGGGAGCTGCCTCTCCCCAAATCATCCCTTTGTCAACAGATGGAGATAAAACAGATAAAAACTGGAACAAGCAGATAAGGTTTGTAATGATTAACATGTACAGGCTCATCATTTTAGTGTATTTATTCTTTGTGTAATTCTCTTCAAAATTCTGCAGTACTAAAACCATTTTAACATTTGCCTTAGACCTTTCTATGAGTTTCAGTTTTAATAACATTATTATATATTAAGTACTTGCCCTTACACTGATGAACACCAAAAACACAGATGTCACTCATTTACACACAAACACACTGGGGAGATACCAGAGTGCAGGGCTATACCTGCCTGCAGTTTGGCATTAACTAGTAATTTATAAAAAATACTTCCAGATCTCATGCAGACATGGTGCCATAGCTTCCCATTTTGCCCTGTACAGATGAGCATGGAGGATGAAAACCTGTAATGCACCTGTAATACACTCACTCATTTAAAGTGGGAAAATAAAAACACATCAAGTTTATTTTCCTTTGTTTGCCAAAGATGAAAATATACTGTATGTAGGTGATGGTGACAATGTTGAGGTCAAAACACTTAAACCGTGAACGGAGCACACATTCCCTCAATATGTGTAAACAGTATATACTGTGGTAAATTACATATTTTTATAATGCTTGAGGGGAATAAATTACAACAATTTACATATGAAATTGTGAATTTATCCCACAATGGAGCAGCATCTGGCTCTGCGTGTTAGAATGGTGCTGGTTCAAATCCCATGGCCGGCAGAGTGATCACATCACTGTGGGACCCTTGAACAACAGTCACATCATTGTTGTACACTTAAGTCCAAAACCTCCTGGGGTGTCACATAAATTACCCTGCACTCTGACCCCCAAGCTTCGCTCTCACATGCATGTCACACAGGAAAGTAAGATAGGATACGTGAAAATTAAAGATATACAAATGGCAAAATACAGTTTCATTCATTTAAGTAAAAACGGTCATACTTAAGACATACTGACAAGTGCATTTTGCCTTCATTATACAGGCAGACATATTTTCAAGCAAAAACATTATATTTGACAGCATGTTGTTAAAGACCGGCCAGGTGAAAATAATTACACTGCACTGTAACTGCCTACATTTGCCCAATGGGCAGTTGACTTCTTTGTGTATTTAATCTTATAATCAGCAGTAAAATATCTTAAATATTTAGACATAAGATACATGATTAGAAAGTTGTAGCACTGGTCTATCCTAAGGAGGTGGTACCTTGCTGAGGCAGGCCTGTACCGATGCTGTGTCATCCAGTTACCCCACAAGCAGTACGTTGTCTTTACCCCCATACCTGATTCATATTGCAGGCCAAAAACGTGCTATTTAGACAACGTGTCTTTCCTTCTCTTATTTTACTAGCTGCTCAGCTGGACCGGGTCGCTAAATCTTTTAACTGTTCAGTTACACCCAGGTGTCACATGACATTAGCTAGTCAGCTAGCTAACTGGATAACCCACAGAAGACGGGTAGTTACCAGCAACCTATCCGTTTGATATTAAAATAACGACATAAAAAGGCATTTTATTAATAAAAATAACAAACTGACTTTGATAGCGTAAACGAAAGGTTCGAATAACAAGTTAAACAACTAACTACAGCTCATGGCTCGCTAGCTAAGGTATTTCAACCGGCTAACTAGCTAGCTTGTTGCGGATGAGTTTAAGTGTGTAGCGGGTAAATGGAAATGACGCCCAGTGCTTTGCAGCGGTGTGTGCAGTCTGACAGCCGTGCTTTGTGCGTGTACCTACAGCCATACTGACACAGAAGCAGCCGGTCACAGCTACCTACCCAGATATCGCCATGGTGAATATTTTGGTTAAGTAATTACAGCAACTAACAGGTGACGGCCTGTCACAAAAGCACTTTGCTGGTGGCCTAGTCCCAGTCACCATGTCACCCAGCCAAGCGCACCGTTGCCACCGCAGACCAGGAGCACTACACCCTAGGCGGATTTAACAAACATGCTGCAAAGTGACCAGACATCCAGTTAACTATTAACCAGTGTGGCCAGTTTCCGAAAGATGCACAGAAGTTGTATGGTCGACAGGCCGAAACGGGCTCTTTAAACCGCTTGACAGTGCCCCTTTCCCGGTAACCTGAAGGTTACTTTGACGTTTAGCCCAGCACACGAGACAAGGGAGAAGTTAGGGCGATATCGGCTTTGTCCGCCTCTCCTGTCATTACACAGCTGCAAATAACACGATTTGCACGATCGCCACTGAGGAGGATAACAACAGCGCGACAGATGTACCGTTCACGGGGAAAAAAGCCCGACATATCCTAGAGGCACACGGTTAAATATACGAGCCGTCACGTTTAAAGAAGCGGGTGTAGCCACTTCCACCTTTCACGTTATTAAGCAGCCACTGGTTTACTGCCTTCCCGATGCAGCTAGATGGCTAGCTGCTGAAAACTAGCAAACTCGATAAACTGTCTCACTAGCTTGAGATCGCTTGCACTTACACATCATTCATGAATTAAACAACCTTCTCCTATAGCAGGCACGGCACGTACGCGTGTTTACTCACCTCGGCTTGGCTTTTGCAGCAATGTTTCCCTCCGGGTTTACAGGGGAATCTGAGGAATATCCCTAGCTAAGGTACGCGTCCTGTCCAAGATGGCGGCCTTCACTGTGCGTCTTCCGCCGTCTGGAGCGTGGGACAAAGGGCACGCGCACGCTGACATGCCGCAAATACATTAAAAGCCACAAATCACCTGAAAACTTATTGCCTGTTCAATTCAAAACATGTATATCTAATAGAAATTATATATAAACAGACGACGTTAAGCCTTTGAAACATGTGTTACACGGACATATCTATGTTGTTATTATCATAATCAGTATTATTATTAATAATAATAATAATAATAATAATACTATTTAAATGGAAACATTTGGAGCCAGTGAAAAATAATTTAATATTACTCAAGATATCAGGATTAAAACAGCAATGATCTCAGTATTAATTCACAAGCTATATTTTAAAACATCCCTGTGTTCTCCCTTATTTTGTGTGCGTGTGTGTGTGTGTGTGTGTGTGTATCTGTCTGTCTGTCTATGTGTTTGTCTGACTGACTGTGTGAAATTTATAGGTTTTTTCATTTACTTCATATGATACTGATGATCAGAACTGGAGGAAAGCCGCTGTTAAACTAAGAAGCAATCAAAGGATTCAATCTCACATTCTTTGAAGGAAAGGTGTACTCAGGAACCCTGAAACAGAAATCACTGGGTTTCACAGACCTGAGATTGTTCTTTCTGTAAGGGTAACTTTAAAAATAAGTCACTGAGCTTCCTGCCTTCAGTGCTGTAGCCTGGTGATGAGAGAATTACATGAGGACAGTTGCAGTGGTCATGCAAATGAGAGTCTACTGAGATGCTGACAGGGCCATAGCGAAAATCTTTGGACATCTGGGCATTGATCTTAGACTCGCAATTCCTTACAGTCAAAGAACAGCTGGTCATGCATTCTTTCTTCCATGTTTTGAGGTCAGACACTGGAACAGTAACCTTAATCACCCAGACAGGGGCATTGATCGAAGCAGAAAAGGCTGAGGAAAGGAAGAATATGAAACTATGATGAGAAGCAGAGGCAGAATGCTGGGCGACACTGTAACAGAGCAGATGGCTCAGGGACAGCTTGCATAAAATGTAACATTACTAGCTGAGGAGACTAGGAGATATCTGATGAACTGTTAGTATAATCTTGCGTTTGATGTTGTATATAACTGGTGTCTCTTAATTGGCCACAGGGTATGATTGTGTATATATGTGGCCTGTGATGTAGTGGCCTCCCATCTACCTGTACAGCAGCCTTGTGTCCTCCCTTGCCTGGAATGGGCCATGCCCCCTGCAACTAGAATAACAGGCTGAGAGATGGATGGGAGCATGAATGGATGGGATACATCAAGGCAGCTTCTCACTTCCTGGTTTATGGGCTTGATCCCTGTCCTTAGCTGTTCGTTTGTTGAGTTTCCATGTGTGTTTAATTCAGTTACGTTTATAGATGTCACAAAATTTCACATAGTGTGTGATTGTCTGGCATGAGACGGGCATCCACAGCTTCTTTGATGCTTCACTGGGCCCAATTGATAATCTAACATTTTAGATTGTTTTACTCTGTAATATGTAGTAATTTTTCACCTATATCGCCATCAACAAAAGAAACACTATTTATTTGTTTCCACTTGAAGTCCCATAAGTACTCAGTGAATAGTAGACATTGTTGTGCAGGACGGGATCGCAGCCATTCTCACACATCACACAGCTAACACTGCATGGCGAGGACCAAAACCTGATGTCCAATATTAGACATCTTGCTTTAACCTTTAACCTTATCTGGACAGCAGCCGGACTTTTTCTAACTGGACAATAGGCAGATTTTGCTTACAGAAAACTCGCAAAACACACATAAAGTACATTATTTTATGGACTAACGACCGTTAAAACCCTGTTAAAGAAGTACTGTTTTACAAATTATAGAGTAAAGTAGAAAATAAAGAGAAATGTTTATGGAAAATTAATCTAAAGAGAACTAACACAGAATAATAATAAAAGAGGATAAAAAAAGGGTATAATAGGATATAGACGCTCCTAATCTAGATTAGACTGTCTAAGAAAATACGTATCCAAAAACCAGTTTTTTGTTATTAATATTTAAATAGGGTTTAAGACTTTGGTGCGTAAGTTAGCCCTATTATTAAACGTATATTTCCGATGTTATTAGCAGATTCATATTTCTGCGCAATATTACTGAGAAATACGTTGTTAAAGATTTGCTAAGTGTTTAAAATGTCTTCCCTCAACGACAGTTTCATATAAGTAATGTACATGAGTGCAGAAAGCCAGCAATAACTGCACTATATGATAATCATTGAGGTGAAACATTGTTATTTGTATGGTTAAAAAAAGTATATAAAACGCGACTTTTAAGAAAGTCATAGATTTTAATATCCTAATCAAATGAAATATACATTTTCGATGTTTGTGGAAAATATTAAGTACGAGATTAATATCAAATACCCGACAAGCTTATTTTCAAAAAGAGCTCTGTTTTCTGGAGATGTTTCGAATGATCCTAAGTACTTTAACTCCTTTAATATGTGGATTTATTTAATACTCATTTAAAACCTGAAAATAAATGAATGTACAGGCGAGAAACCGGCAATGAGAGCGAAATGCAATAAGAAGAGAAGCTAAATATCTTCAACTGTAAACCTGAAAGACACGCTGCATATCCAGAGTGGGACGGATCATGCAGTTCCGTGTTTGTAACGGAAGGAGGGCGGTTGGAGTCGCTGTCCAGCGTTTTTTCTGCCCCGTGCAGCGGGATCCGAGCCTTCTGTCTGTCAATCCGTTTCTTAGGGGAGTTGGCCATGGCTAACGTGAAATCTGCTATCTAAGGACGCAGTGCTGCGCATTCAGAGACGCATTCCGGACAGGCCGGTCGTACTGCTCGATCGACAAGCACCCGATTACTACTAAAGGTAGACAAGCTCAACACCCTTTTGTCACTGGTCTTGTCTTGCTTGTTCTTACAAACTCACCATCATACCGTAATCTCTACGCTTTGGGTTTGTGCGCGCATTAACTCAGTAATTTAACACTGGTAACATGCTTTATGTGTGGTTTATGATTTGCTGCCTGAAACACTTTCTGATGCGGAGTAAACAGCACTATATATCAGATATTTTTGTATTCCGATCGACTGTCCCTCATTTAGAAAATGATGTGTTGCTGTTCACTCCCTAATCCGATTACCAATTTGGTGACGCTGCTGTATGACGTGGATTTTTTAAGTTTTCGTCTAAAAGTCCTTCATAAATCGTGGGATTTCCATGTCATCGGGAATTGCGCTTGCTTTAGTCACTTGTTGAAATATTTTGTTTATTTTGCATTATTTTATAGAAGAAAATAGATTGTAAATATATATACAGACGTGGACAAATTTGTTGGTATCCTTACAGGGCTCCACTATTTACAGAAAAACATAAAAAAGCCAAAGTGGAATTAGCCAAAATGCATATTGACAAGCCCCAAAGTTTCTGGGACAATGTCCTTTGGACTAATGAGACAAAACTGGAGCTTTTTGGCCAGTCACATCAGCTCTATGTTTAGAGAAAGAAAAATGAAGCTTTAAAAGAAAAGAATACCATACCTACTGTGAAACATGGTGGGGGTTTTTGTCTTGGGGCTGTGTGTGCGTCTGGCACGGGGAACCATGAATCTGTGCAGGGCACAATGAAATCTCAAGACTACCAAGGCATCCTGGAGTGAAACATACTGCCCAGTGTCAGAAAGCTCAGCCTCAGTCGCAGGTCATGGGTCCTCCAACAGGATAATGACCCAAAACATACAGCTAAAAGCACTCGAGAATGGCTGAGAAAAAACATTGGACTATTCTTAAATGACCCTCCATGAGCCCGGATCTTAATCCTATTGAACATCTATGGAAAGATCTGGAAATTGCAGTGTGGAGACGCCACCCTTCCAACCTGAGACAGCTTAATCAGTTTGCTCAGGGAGAGTGGGCCAAACTACTGACTGGCAAATGCAGACGTCTCATGTGAAGTACAGAGATCGCTTGTTGGCAGTGATTGCTGCAAAAGGTGGTGCCACAAAATATTAAATTAAATGTACCGTCTTTTTTGTCCGTGCCATTTTCATTTGTTTAACTATATAAAATATTCAACTGAATCAACAATCAAACGCAAAGTCTGATTTGTGTTAAATATGGAATAAACTATAAGGGGTGCCATTAAACTTTTGTCAGTTTCAAGTTATTTCAGAGATCATTTTTTTTTTGTTTTTGGCGGAAGGGTACCAACAAATTTGTCCATGACCTTCACCATGTCTGTATATGTAATATACAACAGAATTAACATTTATCCATTTCTCTCTGTTAGGCAAATAATGTGAACTGATATCGTGTGAATTATTTTGACTTCGTCTTTAATCATTTAATCCTATTGTTAACTTTAAGCACATCAAGTGCGTTAAGAAACAATGCATGTCCTGATCTATGGGGTTCATGTCCTCTTATCACATTTGCACCTGCTACATTGTTCTACTTTTATTAATTCATTGCTGTAAATGCATTTGGTAACATTGTCATTACTTAAGTAGAAGGATCTTGAGCAAATCTGACATTTCTAGAGGAAGATGTGCCTCTTATGTACAAAAATTATAGTGTGACCTAGAGAACTATTAAATTAGATAACACTTGTCACTTTGTGGTCCTGTCTCTATACATGTACTCTGATTGAGTATGTAAAGTGGCATTATTAATATGCATTTAAATAAGACTCGATTCATCTGTGCACAATATGCTTCTCGCTTGTAGCTGGTATGTATCTCAGCCCTCTGTAAGCAGGCTTTCTTTTTGATATTCACTGGTATCAGTTTCTTTTGTTTGTCTTTGTCCAAAGTGATTACTGAGGCTAAACAGATGGACACACGATCTACTGTGTGACATGATCTTCTTTCCCTGTAACACTGAGCCAGAAATGACCATTGATAAATGTTTTCAGGAACCATGATGTATGTAGCTGTTCTCTCTTCCATATCTTTATTTAGAACATTGGAACAAATCTCTGAACTGTATATGACCTGTCAATGTGGTGTAAGAAGATCGATCAACCAATAGCCTCTTTGTTGTGAAAATTTGTGAAATGTAAACACTTTAGATGGTTTGTATTGTGTCTTCAAATGTTATTTACTCCTTAACTGAGCTTTTTATTTTATGCACACGTTAAAAAATGAATGTTACCCTACTAGGCTTTTCGTCTTTGTGCCAAGAAGACATTTTGGATTGAGCAAAGGGTGGGGTAAGCAGGAGCCTATTTCTGCTCTGCAAGGATATTGTTAGTCTTCAAAGCCTCGGTGTGTTGGGAGAAGGTTTCCCAGTCCTGGTCCTGGGAGGCTGCTGTATTTGCAGGTTTCCATTAGCCAATCTCATCATTAGCTTGAGTGAATTGATGGACCGAAATACAGATGAAGATGCTGTTTCTGCTCATGTGTATTAAGAGAGAAGTGTTTCAGATGCATCAGTGCTTTTAATGTCTAAAACAGATCACTTGAATTAGTTTTTTTAACTATTAAATAATAATATAGGCAATTCTTTAAAAAGAATTGAGATATGATCAATTAGAAAATTATCAAGAAATCCTTTTATACAAAAAAGATAGACAGACACCAAGATTACAGAACAGCAGTGCACCGTTTTCAAAATTTTAAATTCAATCAAACATGATTATCTAAGAGCTCAGCTGCAAGCATGACTGCCATAGACTGTACAGTGGAACAACACCGCCATAGACTGGAAAATCCTCCTCTATTGAAAATCTGCGCAATTAGACTTTCCTAGAAAAAACAGTAAATAGCGTATGTTCCTTTGACTGAATTATGGATTTTAAAGATTTGAGGGGAAAAAGGAAAATAGTTCTTTGCTCGGAGTTGTATCATAATATGATGCATCATTTTAGCCTTGTGATAGAAGGCATGCGGCCAGAACGTATCACTACTCCCCATTAGTGGGACAATTATAGAAGGCTTTACTGCTGAAGTCAATTATTTGGGCCTTGTCTTTTAACTTGAAAACACAGCTTATGTTTTTAAATGTAATTATTTATATTTTCTTTATTTGTTCAGACTAGGTTAGTAAAATCACTTTTGTGTAATATTTGTAGCTTATTTTGTGGTAATTTGAAAATTCGAAACTTATCACATAACTTTTAAATATGCACGCTCAATGTGAATTTCAGGGGAGGGCAACATTAGTGTTTGAAAATTAGCATAACATGTATATGATAAGTTGATATGTGCCTGAATCTGCACCACTTGACTGTTTTGTACCTTATAATACCTGTGGTTAATATCATTCCCTTTGGAGTTGAAATAATTACTTGGCAATATGCTCTAGAGACCCTCTGAAAAGCTTTGTAAACAACTTGAGTGGTATTTTTGCATCATGACTTTGTAAGTGGAGAGCACCTGCTAATTGCACCTACTGCATAATTAGCTCTGTTTCTGTGCATCAGATTCTGAAATCCTGAAAATACCCACATCTGAAACCCAGAACTAGAATATGACGCTGAAATGGCTGGCTGGCTTTTATCATTCAGATGAGATGAGTTATTTATAGTCTTGTAAATTCCCTGGCTTACACTCTATAAAAAAGACATCACCAGATTAGGAGCAGTTGTTGATTTAATGGATTGCACACTTTGAAAGTGTTTGATTCCTGGTCAGTAAGGAGGAGCTTGTAGATGTGTCCCGGACAATTAAGCACTGTTAAGGAGCTAGTCAGTGCCTTTGCCTCTGTTGTACCGCCTCTGTTTTGAATGCATTCTAGCTGTAAACAGAGTAGAGCAGT
The DNA here is from genome assembly GCA_026777985.1 of Mormyrops attenuatus. NCBI lineage: Eukaryota > Metazoa > Chordata > Actinopteri > Osteoglossiformes > Mormyridae > Mormyrops > Mormyrops attenuatus. Next base: position 16,759,541 of record JAODKC010000044.1, on the reverse strand, counting down.
CCAGACAGAGTTACTGTTTGTCTGCAAGGATGAGCCTGCGGAGGTGGGAGTGCTGAGCCGTACGGCAGATCTGAGTCACTTGATGTTTTGTGTTGTGGGCCGACTTGCTGGGGACCTGAAAGGGTTCCCTTGTTGTTTTGCTCAGATGTCTCGGCCTGTGTACACAATGAGGACAGCTGTTGCCTGTCTTTTTTGCTGAACCTGCAGCCATGAAGAATAAATTTCAAGACACAAGAGTCTTGAGACCCAGCATAATTCACCATAAAAAGAGAACATTATGCAAATCTGTAACCAACGCTGCTTTGTCATTACACCTGTGACACAGTAGATGTTTACCAAGTCCATCACGGTGTCGACCACGCGTAGCACTGTTCCAAGGAAAAGAATATCAAGATGCCAGACATAAGCTTCTAGTTTGACATAGTGCATGTGTTCGTACCCTTTAGGCGTCATGGTGTACTACCCAGAGTTTGAACAGGCCGGCCGAAAGCCAGGCCTCCAGGTATGGAGGATTGAAAACATGACCTTGGCTGAAGTGCCAGAGAATCTACATGGAGACTTTTACACTGGGGATGCCTACCTCATCCTCAACACCATCAAGCAGAAGTCTGGCTACCTGCAATACGACCTTCACTTCTGGCTCGGTAAGAAAGGCACCGACTGAGGAGACCCTCTCATAGTAGTCATCCATGTCCTGTTTAACAAAGCCGTCCCTCCTTTGGAATTATCCATCAGTTCTGTGTGATTGTGATAACTTACAGGCCTAGGTTTTATAATTGTTTGAGTAACACTTTAGTTAAAGCAGTCATGATGCATTATAGATACCTACAAAATGCATTATAATGCATTCATAAAGTATCATAAACATGACTAATAAACAATATATATTTATAAGTATTATGAACAAGGCTAATCATTTATAATAAGGCATAACACATTATGCATTATGAACGCTCTATGAAGCTCTGTTCTATAATACACTATAGATTCCTTCATAATGCATGTAATAGTCAGTATAAGAATTAAGGATGCTTTGTCCTGCATTATGAAGGTATTTATAGTGCATTATTAATGACAGCTTCATAGAACATTCATAATGCATAATAACATGGCTATAATGTGTTATGCCTTTTTATAAATAGTTGTAGCTGTGCTTATGACACTTTATGAATGCATTATAATGCATTATGACTGCTTTAAGTAAAATGTTACCAAAGTTTGTTTTCTTGTTGAACTTTGGTTTTAAATGGTGTTTAATAATTTATTCAGATGTCCTGCCTGCCATTTCACTATTACAGGAGATAGCTGCTCTCCTGATGAGTGTGGAGCGGCTGCTATTTTTACAGTGCAAATGGATGATCATTTGGAAGGCAAGCCCGTCCAGTACCGCGAGATCCAGGGCCACGAGTCACAAACATTTCTAGGCTACTTCAAGTCTGGACTCAAATACATGGTGAGAACTAGAGATACTCATTATAATTCTTATTCCAAAAAGCCATTAAAATAATGATATGTATCTATCCCTAGAAAACAAAAGTAAGCTTTTACCTTCCTCCTGTCCCAGGAAGGTGGTATCGCTTCAGGATTCAGACACATAGTGTCCAGTGAAGCTGCAGTTCAGCGTTTACTGCAGGTGAAAGGTCGTCGTGTTGTCAGGGCGATAGAAGTGCCTCTCACCTGGGCCAGCTTCAACAGAGGAGACTGCTTCATCCTGGACTTTGGTGCTGTGAGTCCATTTAAAGGGCCGGAACAAGACTCTTTCTTGGGTCTGAATTTGATTGGAACTTGGGCCATTAGTTGGGCCATTAGTTGACAAGAGGTTGGGATATATTTAAATGTTTGGTTATAATACAAATTCACTTTAAAAAAGACATTTAATGAACAATGTTGAAATCATATTTCTCCAAATAGCAAGTATTTGAGTAATATTATTTTCTTTTAAAACTGTTCCTTGTCTTTTCTTTCAATATCACCATGGATATTGAAATGATTCGTTGGGGAAACACAATGCATGTGGTGTAAATTATCGCCAGTGCCGCATCAGAAAAGCAGACCAGATACATTATATGGACACAATTACTGGGACACACCTCTTAATCATTGTATTCAGGTGTTTCATGCAGACCCCAGGCCACAAGTGTATAAAATCAAGCACCTAGCCATGCAGTCAGGTTTACAAAAACTTGTGAAAGAGGTCAATGAATTCAAGTGTGGTACTGTCATGGGATACCACCTTTGCAATAAGTCAGTTTGACCTCAGAAATGCTCTTCTGGATTAATGGGCAAAAATTCCCACAGACACACTCCAGAATCTTGTGGAAAACCTTTCCAGAAGAATAGCAGCTTTTATACCTGCAGAGGGGGGACCAACTCCAAATTGATGCCTATGGATTTAGAATGTGATGTCAGTTTTCTGTAGGTGTAATGGCCAGGTGTCCCAGTACTTTTGTCAGTACAGTGTACAACATATTGAGATTTGGTTTTATTTTTTCTTCTCCGTCAAAGGAAATTTACCAATGGTGTGGATCTCAGAGCAACCGCTTTGAGAGACTTAAAGCGACTCAGGTTGCCAAGGGAATTCGTGACAATGAGCGAAGTGGGCGGGCCCATTTGTTCATTTGTGAAGAGGGAGAAGAGAAAGAGAAAATAACAGAGGTAAAAAGTCAACCTGAAGAGTATGCTTCTGAGATAATTATTTTGGTCAAAAAGTACAAGTTAAATTCAGTTTTTGTTAAATTCATAACTTTATCTACTTTTTCTCAATTATATACAAATATAAAACTTATCACAAAATATAAGTTAATGAAATGTTAATGAAGCTTTCTTGAAAGCAATACTGTGCAGGGGAAATTATCTCCTCCGGTTGGCTTTCGTTTGAACGTAGATATTTAGCAGAAGCATTGTAAACATCTCCAGGTTCTTGGAACAAAACCAGATTTGCCCGAAGGACAGTCTGATGATGTCACAGCTGATGCTTCAAATAGAAAACTGGCGAAATTATACAAGGTATGAGAACTGGGACGAATCTCCTAGACATAACTGTATGGTGATATGAAATGTTAATTTGTATTCAAAACTGATCATTGTATAGCATTTCATTTGCAAATATTACTTGAGATACATTTTTTATGCACAATGTTTTTAATTTATTGAGATACCTGCTGCCCAAAGTGTAACTTGATAAGAATATTGTTGTTGGTCAGTCAGGGATTGATGGATTTCCTGTCACAATAGAATAATAACTGAAGAATTTTGCCCATTGCTACCCTCTTGCTCACTCAGGTGTCCAATGCCGGTGGAGACATGGCTATTGCCATGGTGGCAGCAGAAAACCCGTTCTCCCAGAGTGCGCTGGAATCCAGTGACTGCTTTATTCTGGACCATGGCTCTGATGGCAGAATCTTTGTGTGGAAAGGTCAGTAGGGGGTCCCATGGGCACGGTGGTTCAGAATGGGTCAAAAAGGCACTTCCCGTGAACTAGCCGTTAAAGGGCAGTTCTCATTCAGCACAAAGATCGCATTCCATTAAAATAGGTGTACTTTGACGAAGGAATGCAGCAAGTAACCTACAGCGGACAGTCAACTGCAGAGCAAATGTCCTGCTGGAATCTGTGATTTGTGGTGGACTTTTTAAAATCCAGTATATTTCAGAAAGTCGCCCTTATGGTCAAATAAATAGCAATGTTTTTACAGGTAAGGAGTCCAACGCAGAGGAGCGGCGCGCTGCGATGAAGGCTGCAGATGACTTCATCAGGAAGATGGGTTACCCCAAGCACACTCAGGTCCAAATCCTTCCTGAGAGAGGGGAGACGCCACTCTTCAAGCAGTTCTTCAACAAATGGAGGGACGTGGACCATACTGTTGACTTGGGCTTGGCCCATGTCTCCAACAAGATAGCGAGAATTGAGAAGGTGCCTTTCGATGCCTCCACTCTGCACAGCAGTCCTGCCATGGCAGCTCAGCATGGAATGGTTGATGAGGGCTGTGGACAGAAACAGGTAAAGTGATTACCGGCTCCCTGGGGGCTGCCTATTCACTGCTCTCCTGTGTTGTGACTGGGATGGCGTTCACGCTCTGAAGAAGCAGATGAAATTACAGAAGCATGCAAGAAAAAGCCATTTGTCCACATAGAATTCAGTCACGAAGGGTCTTGCACCTCTTTCATATTATTTATCTCTGTTTATAGATTTGGCGTATTGAAGGATCAGACAAGGTTCCTGTAGACCCCTCACTCTATGGTCAGTTCTTTGGAGGAGACAGTTACATCATTCTTTACAACTACCAGCATGGCGGACGCCGCGGACAAATCATCTATATCTGGTGAGAGCTGTGGTGAAAATTGTTCTTCAGTATGTTTGAAATGAAAGTGGGCATTTCCGTAAATCCATATCATATATTTTGAATGCATTCATTCCTAAAATATGTATTGCTCAGTATATTTAGATCTCTAAAATTAAATTAAATGTTTATCAAAGTAATTGACATTAATCACTGACTGTATAAGACGTTTTAAACATCTGACTGTATCAGATGTTTAAAAGAGTTATGGCTATATGAATGTTATTAACCCTGCAGCCCTGTATTTGATAGACAGTTAAAGGGTGGGTGGATGGATGGATGAATGGATAAATATTATTAAACTTAACCATATAGCTTGCTAGGCTTCGCTCAACATGCATATTTAGATGCTTTCACAATATTATAAATACAGAAATACTTACATAGTCACAACTCAGGATGGCAATAAAATAAAACTGTTGTTCAAAGGCAGGGAACAGATTCGACTCAGGATGAAATTGGAAAGTCTGCCATTTTGGCTGCCCAGCTGGACGAAGAGATGGGAGGGGCACCGGTACAGGTAATGCTGACAAATGCAGATGTTTAAAACCCATTCAAAGCTGATTTTACCTGAAGAATATTCAGTTAGATGGTTTTGTAACTTCAAAAAAATAGTAACAGGATGCGATTTAAGGCTTTTGTCATGTATTTTTGACTGAAATGCGTGAAACGTATGAGAAGCCAGACATCGAGTATATTTTTCTGGTACTACTTATGAGAGCAGGGATAGGAAGCTGTTTTTGTTGAGATTTATCTGAAAAACAGCATGTGAGATCGTTTTTAAGCTTCAGCATTTCGTGTGCCGGGGTGTTGCTCATGGGAGCCCCTTTTCTGTACGGATACCCGTGTCACGGACGCTCTGCCAGTCTCCTCTTTCAGTGTCACATTCACCAGCATATCTTCAGGCTAACAGTATGGTTATTGTGGGGGCTTGTCTTTCTTTCTGGTCTGTGTTATGCTGCACAGCTAAGTGTCACAGGTACAGACTGTCATTGTCATTAGCTACCAACGTTCGTATCACTTCCAGATACCTGATCCTCTTACTATAACTCATAGACATTTGTTTGATATGGATGTAAAGAAGTGTATTGGAAAGACAAGGGCTTCACCTTCCTGTGATGCTCCAGGGGTCCGCAGACTAAGATGTGTTATCCAGACCTTCTGTGTCACAAACATGCTTGACAGGACACTATACAAAACTGTTGGGCAAAGAGACTGTGGGGTCTTCCAGCCTGATGTTATTTCCCATTCTGCATTCACGCACACTGCCCCTGGTGGAGACTTTTTACAGCTTTTTAGTTCAGTGCTATTTTTCCAATTAGTTAACTTTATTGGTTTGTGTTTGTCTTTATTTCAAATCTGCTCCAGTATCATGGGGATTATGGAGCTCACCCTGGGAACTGGAAAATGTAGGTCCACATTAGCTTGTATTAAGAGGCCTTCAGTGTGTGCTTCTCATACTTGCCAAGGTGCGGGTCGTCCAGGGCAAGGAGCCCCCCCACCTCATTAGCCTCTTCGGAGGGTTTATGGTGGTGCACAGAGGTGGCACCTCAAGAGACGGGGGCCAGACGGCACCCGAGGAGGTCCGGCTGTTCCAAGTGCGCGTCGACTCTGCCGGCTGCACGCATGCTGTGGAGGTGAGCAGATGGGGGGTAACAGCTGGGGAGGGGGCATGGAGGGAAGGCCTACTGGGATAAGGTTGTAGTTCATGACAGGATCTTCTCGATTTTAAGTGCCAGGAACATAGTCTGCTAAGCCTACGTGTCATCCATCTGATCCCTGTGCCCGGCACTCGACGTGCCCTCATACACGATTGTCCCCTGCACCCGTGATCAGCATTGCACGATCCCTTTTTTCAAGGTGGACGCCACGGCCTCCAACCTGAACTCCAATGACGCGTTTGTCTTGGTGACCCCGTCCGCCTCCTTCCTGTGGGTGGGACAAGGTGCCAGTGACCCTGAGAAGGATGGTGCCCAGCGGCTGTGTGAAGTTCTGGGGGTATCCGCGTCTGAGCTGGTGGAAGGTGCAGAAACGGGTGAATAGGGGTCTTTATTAATGTTTATAGCAATGTAACAAGGCTAGTATTGTTAGCTAGTATTATACTGCCTGTGTATATTTGGAAAATGAAATCTTTCTGGAGTTTTATCATTTGAGCCACAGAGAGCCAAATAGTCAAAGATCAAATGATTCACGTCATGATTGATGATAAGGCAGTTTATCCCTGCCCTGGATGACTGACTTGATTCCACTACAGATAGTGATGAGGTTAATCATTTTATTCCAAAAGGAATAAAATGTCTATGTAAGCTGAACAGATATCTTGTAAGCATATGAAAATATGTTGTTTCTGTTTTTCATAACATCCTTAATGTGACGATTCTATTGGTGATTCAGAACCACTTTTTAAAAATGTTTGGTGTCTTGGTCGCCACTTTTTAATACACTTGTGAAACCATAAAAAGGTTTGTGACAGTTTTCTTTCTGTGGGTACAGATGATTTTTGGGAGGCTCTGGGAGGGCAGGCGGAATACCGTACCTCCGCGAGGCTGAAGGACAAGGTGGTGACTCATCCACCTCGCCTCTTTGCCTGCTCCAACAAGACAGGACGCTTCGTAGTGAGTGACGGCCGTCACCATCACAGTCAAGCTTAAATAATCTGCACATCAGTTTATGTCCACAAGAAGGCGCAGGTCCCTCAGCTGGTTACAGCTCCATAGTATTTCCCAGTGTCTTTTATGCTGTACACAGAATCTGTATAAATCAGGGTTTATTTTTTGTCAGCCATTTTTTTTTACTCTCAAGGGCATAACATTCTGTAGTGTGTAGTGTGCAACTCTTTTTTTGCATATTCCCAAAATTGATATTGGAAAATGTACAGTGAAATTAAGTATGTCTAAGGTGCACTGAACATTTTCACTAGTGTACTGAAGTAAAATAAAAGAATAAGGGTGAATCAGGCTGGAATACTTAACTTCACTGTACATTTTCCTCTGCATTCGGGAAATGGGACCAAGACCATTTTAATGGGTTATTTGTAAGGATGTGGCAAATCAAATAATGTCGTATTTAATGATTTTTGCTGGTATATACTTTTTGTCTATTTATAGTGAAAATGCAGTTTGTGTAAATATTTTGACCTACACATCAAGAGAAACCAGCCAGCTGTGCTGTCAGGGAGAAGCTTTTGTTCTTAGTCAACTGATATTTAAAACAGCATTCTACTTACTTTTCAACTATTAGCTCAATATTGAAAATGAATTTAAGCGAATGAAAGGATGGGCAGTACTGTTATCGGTTAACCTAAATAGGGTTATTGACAGCCAAGAGCCAAAGCCAGGGAGCATAAGACACCAGGCTGGGGTGCATCCTGAACTTGATGAAAGTCAAATCTATAAGATCATCCATCCATTCCTCCATCTTCTACACCCACTTGTCCTATGGAGGGTCACACGGATCTAGAACTTGTCCTGAAAGCTATGGGCACAAGGCAGGGAATAACCCAGGATGGGGTGCCAACCCATCACAGGGCACACACACACCCCATTTGAAATTTAAAAATGACCACAAGACTCTCATTGACTGTGTGGCAATTCTTCATTGTGTGGCTCTGCGATCAGATGGTTGCTGGCTCAAATCCTGTGGTTGGCAGAGTGATTTTGCTACTGGACCATTGAGCAAAGCCTTTAACCATATTTGCTCTGATCGTTACTTGTGCAGCGCTTTGTTTGCCTCGCGGTTGTAATGGCTCAAGGTACCAGAGATTTCAGAATTTGGTCGGCATATGTTGACAGTGAGAACACTCAGACGATGTTTGCTCTAGTTCAGCATGCAATTTGAAAAAGATTGACTTGGTTATAGCATTCGCTGAAGTCCTATTTGTATTAGGTCAGTAAAACATTTTTTATACATTCCAGATTGAAGAAGTACCTGGGGAAATAACCCAGGAAGATCTTGCAACTGACGATGTCATGATCTTAGACACCTGGGACCAGGTAAATCAGTGCATTATAGTGCAGTAGTATTGGACTTTTTCATGTCTCAGCCTTGTGGTATAGTGTCTAAGGACTTCAACACACAGGTAGTCAACAAAATCACCACAATGACAGGGTCACCAGCCAAACAGTCAAATAACTGTTACATTTATTGAATCAGAAAAGTTAAAAAATGATGTGAAAAGGGGTTTTGCCATGTGGCATGAAGAGAGTCCCAAGTGTCATTTCTGTTTGGTATTTCATTGTCATTTCTGTTTGGTGAAGGTGTTTGTTTGGATTGGAAATGAAGCTCATGAAGAGGAGAAGACTGAGGCGATGGCTTCTGGTAAACAACACTGTGCAATGTTTCACATCGTGTTGTAATGTTTGTAACATTCTTGAAATGTGCTGAAGTGTGAATATTTGCTAAAGTCAAGGATTCAGTTAAGCAATGCATGCTTATAGAATAAAAAATCATTTATAGGGGGTGCTTGGGACACTGTGCACTGAACAACATTAAAATTTTCTAATGCCAGCCTTCTCTTCAGCGGCTCGTTACATCGAAACGGATCCTGCTAACCGGGATCTCAGGACGTCCATTGTACAAATCAAGCAAGGGTTCGAGCCTCCCACCTTCACTGGCTGGTTCTTGGGGTGGGACCATGAGCACTGGAGCAGTGACCCACTGGACCGGGCCATCGCTCAGCTGGAGATGTGAAATACGAGCCCTAAGCTTTAGCCTTCGACCTTAAGTCTCACTCACACAAACCAGATTAATACACGTGGTATCCCACCTTGATATAATACTCCCAATATTTCCAAGCCTTCCTCCATATTCCACCATATTATGTAAATACTATTAGTATAGGCCATGTGTTTATTATAGGAAAGATTAAAAATCTGTAGTAATGCGACTTATGAAATAGAGAAGACCTTAGTTAATTGATATTATTGCAGTTAAATGAACACAGAGGGATAAGTGGATGAAGGGTTTATTTCTGTCAAGATCTAAATTGCGAACATGGCAACACTGTCAAATAATCACATTATTTGTGTGGAATAAATGGCTTTGACTGGCACTTGTCCTGGCGTAGTGTGTATCTTTGTATGTGTTTTGTTGTATTGAAATACTAGAACTCGTGGCCATAAGTAGAAATTAGTGGGAGAACATTTTAAAATGAACTTGAGGAAGCACTTCTTTA
>JAODKC010000044.1:16720677-16741587 GCA_026777985.1 Mormyrops attenuatus | reverse complement strand
CCCCCCCCCCCCCCCCCCCCCCCCCCCCCCCCCCCCCCCCCCCCCCCCCCCCCCCCCCCCCCCCCCCCCCCCGATGAAGGAATCCATATGAATAATTCTCTTTAACCGGTGGATAATTTCACGAACACCGTTTATGTTTACATAATGGCCGCACAGCACAGGAAGTCAGTACAGCCCGTGACTAGTTGAGAAGCGACACAGGGTATCGACATAAAATATTTCAAGTTCAAAGTTCATATTTCATATTTGATATGGAAACTATATCGTTATATTAAGTTCGCAAAATGGTTTTGAATACTTTTAAAGTTAGAAATATGGTCCATTCAAATGAGCCGGTAAAAGAAGTAAAACTGCGCATCCGACGTATGGTGCTGTACTCATTCCAAAAACCGTTCACGGAAAATGCTGATATTTAATAAACGGAAAATTCCCTTCCACTCTGCTGTAGGCGCCGCACATGGGTTCCATGATGACGGTGCTGTGCATTATGTGCATTATCCCCCGCAGCAGCATCGCTGTTGTCAGCAGCCTCCTCCGCAGGCGGCCGGGACACGCCCTCGGCATGTAGTGTCACCATGCCGTGTAACTAGCTTACTACTGCAAGATACTAGTAACCTAGACAGCAATATTCTTAATAGATTGTTTTTTGTTCAGTCGCAAAACCATGCAACGTGTTATAACATCAATTATGCAAGATATTTAGTTAGTTACTAACATTGAAGAAATGTATGTTTATCAATTAAACATCCTGCGGCCACATCTGTACCGCTACAGAAAATTTTAAGTGCATTTTTAACATCAGGCTAGCCTATATGTTAGTTTTTTATTAGCAAATAAGGGCCGTATTGCTTACCAGCCTGACGTTCTCGTCTCTGAGTCTCTCGCATTGCGCTAGTCTCTTTATTGTTCTCCATTGCTTTAATTTAATATTTGTTGATTAAAATTTGTGGCACGAGCCCCGCACTGAGACAAGCAGCTCGCTCTGCGTTACGTCACGCCGAGCCGTGAAAGCCACGCCCTCGCGTCACGAGACTCGGGCAGGGAAGAAAGGAAGAGCGGCGATGGGGGTAACTTTCTGTCACTTCGGAAGTGTGTTTTTATAAGAGTTCTATCCATCCATCTATCCTGGTGAGGACAGGGGCAGGGTTCAAGTCAATAATATCATACTTTAAGCCGCCAAGCCGATGTCTAGATATTCCCAAGAATGTAATTCATATAAAATTAAGTTTACTTTTGCACCTTACTACCGTCATACAATAGAGTATCATTTTACAACACTATTTTTAAATTTGAAAGTCTCTTGTTTGTACTAACGCTGAGAGCTTATATCCTGGAAAAACACTATGCAGAGCACCGTTGTAAGGGATAAAATACTTATATTTTACAAAGTTGCTAAAGTATAGTTTTATATTAATCACCCATAGCATTCAGAAATTCCTACAAGGACACTCTGAGCCTGGAAAACTCTCTCCGGAATAACAGAGCTTACCCCCACAATGGAAGAACACGCTAAGGGCAAATTAGAGATGCTAACTACGTACTTCGGAGCATTTTTATATCCATACTCACTGGAACATCAAATATGGACAACTTTTGTTAATTCAAAGAAATTACTTAAACTGAGAAATGTAAGCCTACTATTTACTGTGAACACATCAGAACCAGTTTTGTGTAGCGCATTCCTGGCCTCTAAAAAGATATCGGGGAGACTAACCTGCTATTTTGATTAGTTATTACTAGATATTATTAGCCCACCCTTTCAGTGTAATGCCAGATTCACATACACAGATTGACTGACTTTGCTCCTCAACTAGCATTAGCAAAAAAGCATTAATCAAAGGTCAAAAATACCTTCGGCAGGTTAGAATGACTTTCATTCATCAAATCACTGAAATCCCCGGCTTCCTTGATGTATTATCGTGTTTTTTGAGAGTCGAACTCTCTGTTAATTATGTCTGATTAGTGCTGTTGCTCAGTCACCTGCCTTCGGATGTGTTTTGGCATTTTGCAGTTCTTTGAAATACTTTCTTGAATAGATATTTAACTTTATGCCCATTAAACAAAACTGATATAAATTTAGACTGCCCCCTCTCTAGTGTGGCTCTCTGCAGTTCATGAGCCGCCCCGCCCTTGTTGTACAAGCACACCTGTTCTTCAAAAAGCACAATTAGGACTTGCATGCAAATAGGGACCAGAGAGAGTGAATCATAGATTCCTGCTGACTTCACAGTGCAACAGATCTTCCTTCTGGCAACCCTCAAAATTCACACATTTTTTTTTTTTTTTTAAATGTATTTTTTTGATACAGCAAAAATAGTACATAAAAGACAATACCCTTGAGAAAGCGGTATGTATATACAATATGTAATACAATATAATACTAAAAATGGTATTTGGTATTTGTCATTGAAAAAAGAACCAGCTACAAAATATAACACATTTTATAACCAAAAAGCTATGATGATACATGGGAAGTTTCATTATTCTGCAGCTTGGACTGCTTATCACTCTTCATCAGTATCAAAGATCTCAGACAGACGGAAGATGTCTTTGGGGAGAACAGCTTCTTCTTCACAATTCTTCAGATCCTTTTCCAGATTAGGTAGAACTTTATTGTACAGGAAGCCAATGATATCTGAAATGGACAACAGTCTTTTAAAGTTTTGCTTAAATCACACTTTCTAAACTAACCTGTAGAGGGAACCATAACATTACAAAAGTAGTGCCTGCAAGTTAAAAATGCAAGGGAAAAGCAAGGGAATAGACAAAAACATACCACCGAAAGACATGCTTTGCCATAGTGGCACTTGCGTGACCTTCAGCTTGTAGAATTTTGCTTGTATGTAGGCAGGAGGAACATTCCTTTAAGAATTTGAAGAGAAAGAACAATGAAAAACTCAAATTCCAAATACAACCATTAACGTTATCATTTGGCCTAATGAAACAGCTAGGAAACTGTGAGCACGACGAGGAGCACCAGTTAGAAATTACATTGTCAGCAGAATGGTTTCAATATTGGGCCTTTCATCAGGGCCATTAACCCCAATCGCTTACTGACCAGAGACACTAGCGACAAGCTTCTGTAAATAAATGTAACAGTCTTAAAATTGTTTTTGTTGTGAATTCAAGATCAAGTTTAGGTATTTGTAAGAGACAAAGCATCAAAATATTTGGTGATGAATAATCTTACCCAACGGTGACTGTGAGGTCCTCCCATTTCACATCTGATGAATCTTCAACATCCATTTCATACAGCCTGGAATGACATTACCTGGTAAGCTAGGTCTGCAGTCTAAGCAAATCATAAGACAGACCTGATAGCCCCTGAAATTACCCTTTACAAGACAATCTGAAATGGCAGCATGCAAATCACAAATTTAAATCTCTGCAGGCTCAGCCGCTATCTTAAAACTTCCATGTTATCACCGTCATAAGCAAGTGTCTATACTTACGCACGGATCAACCTGATCTTTGCCTGCAGCGATTTTCTGCCTTTATAAACGTCAGCTCCAGATGTCATCTTCCGTTTCAGAACTGCCATCCTGCAATTGTGTTTTTGAGTAAGGAGCTTAATCCTATTCCAATTAAAAGCAATTTCATGACAACCATTATGCAGAAAGCGCCGCAGCCCAGAGCTGCCTTCACCCAAAGAAGGAGCTTACCATTTCACCCTACACTGAACCCAGTTTCGACTCTTCATGCGTTCAGACACACTCTTCCAGGGCACGTTGCTGTACAGCTTCTCCTTCCTTATGGTGGGCTCAGAGGTACCATCTTCAGGCTCCACCTTTGTCACCATGTATTCTTTGATAATTCTCATCAGTTTCTTCTGCTCTGACGTTGTCCACTCACCTTTCTTATGTGCTACAAAGACAACAGACAATGGCACAGTGGGGAAGCAGAATAATGAATTGTGTTGATACTGTAGGGCACCGTTTCCCAATCCGGTCCTTGGGGACCCAGACAGTCCGTGTTTTTGCTCCCTCCTAGCTCCCCGGTAGGGACTGTCTGACAGGGAGCTCAGAGGGAGACTGTTGGCCCCCGAGGACTGGATTGGGAAACACTGCTTTAGAGAAAAGCTCATGCTGCTATTTAAACCCTGTAAACACAGAGTTTCTGTGGCCGTGGAACATTTACTTGAAATAAAGTCACACTAGACAAAATCTAGAAATAACTGAAAACATATTTTCCCATTGATTGAATGCCCTCAAGCAAACACCTGACTAAAGGCACTGAACAAATGAACATTTACAATTGTATTAAATCACTGCTACCACTGCATGTAGATGTGCCACAAGTAGCTCATATTGTTACGGTGAAATATTCTCCAGCTTCAAGCTTCACTGTAATTTTATTATTTACACTTCACTGTAAAATTAACCAACAGCAACCAATAAAAGTTGGTAGCAGACTCTGCAGCTGGCATTTGATGTGGACCAACCGATTTGAGAAAACCGCTTCTCCAAAGAAGTGCTGCTGCGACCAGTCAACTCTGAAATCTTCATCCAGTTATTGCCATACAAGTTCTGCAGTTTATTCAGACTTTTTAGTTCAGCTTCTGTATACCTGATGGAGGAGCAGGAGACACGTTACACCAGTGTCTTTCAAACACTGTCTGATTTCAAGTTTCATTTGCCTCATTTGACTTCTCAAACTTGGTAAAACTCATTCTTAGCCTAACCTGAAGACACTTAAAGTACATCGTTTCCTTTCTTCTGAGTGAAGTATAACTATTTGAAACAGGAAACGAGCGAATGCATAAATGCCACAAATGATAACGACTGAATTTACTGGTTATTAGACAAGTGTATTAATGTTATCCTTTGCTGGCCGAGGGAGAGTTACAGCAATCGCATTAAAAGCCACTCATTACTTCAGCTATATTTTGAAAAATTTATCACATATCAGGGATTTTTGGTACAACATCAACTTCAATGTCTATATATAAAGAGGCAATATTAAGCTCACCTGCCCTTGTAGTTAAAGTCATCAAAGACCTTCCTCCCACGGGAATAGATCTCATGCCAAGACCTGAAAATACCAACAGCTGGAATGGTAAATGTAGAGGGTGATTTCATTTTCAGAGGGATTTCACTCATGACAAAATTCACAGAAACGGGCATGATGCTGGCAAAACTATGAGCAGGCAGAAACTCAGCGGAATTAAATGCATCTGAACACAAGGAACAGTGACTTGCTAGTCTACAAGATACTCACCGATTTGCGAATGGAATTTGTGCAATTTCTTCATGTTCCTTATTTCTGCTGCCTCCTCAGGGTAGCGGTTGGGGAAAAAAAGTTTGGCACCACTGCTTATGCCCGTGAGAGCCAGGAAGTCCTTGATATTCTGAAGTAATTTCTCATTCTCCTCTGCACTGAATCTTCCACTTTTAAAAGATTCACCTGATTAAAAAAAGATGCCAAGGCAGTAAATTTCATTTATTTTAATAAGAGCTTCTCTTGTAAGAAATTTCACTCCTGAGAATCTGAAAGTATTCTGACATCCCAACTTGTACCACAGGGATGTACTGAATGGCGTCTTAGGACACCCATTTTGTCACAATCAAGTTCGTATGGGATTTGTTCAGGCATTTCATAAACTTCCTTTAAATGAATCATATCATCATCGCAAACAAGGACTGTAAATACATGTGCATCTGGTTGGGGAATGGCACAAATTAGGTAGGCAAACTTAACATGAATGTATAAGTGAAGCATCCAAATACATAACAGTATAAACTTAGTAGTTTGTCATACTTAAATATGGCTTTCAAAACTAAAAACTACAATATAAGCTTGAAGGAAAAGAGATTTCAACAGAAAGATACTAAATTTTCTCTTTCCATCAAGAAAAATAGCCAGTTCGAGATCCTATTGTCCAATAAGAACTTGCAAGCAAATCTATGCTTCAGTCCAGCCATCCATTTAGCCGCTTCCCTTGTGTTGGGTTGCAGGGAGGCAACGAGCCTCTCAGGCAGCACAGCATACATACACACAGACACACAGAACACTAAAAGCAATTTAGGGAGAGCAACATCTAACTGCACGTCTTTGGGGAGACTGGAAGGCCGAGAAGGTACCCACACAGGGAGAATAAGCAGAGGCACACACCGGTCAGATCTGAACCCTGCACTCCGGAAGTGAGACCATGCTTCCCACAGAAGTACCTTCCCACCCTTAAATACAGCTTGTTAGCGATTTAAGTCACTCTTACCTTCTTGCTTTAATGTCTTGAATCTCGACAGGTCATATTTTACCAATTGATTAACAACAAAGGGCGATTTCGTTTCCACATTAGGGATAAACTCTTTGAGCTCTTCAATACATCTCTGCATGTCAGCATCCTTAACGTTCTGCGCACTTTTAAAATAATATGGAGAAAGACTTGGATCAATCAGAGTACATATAATAGTAAAAAGATTAACAGAACAAACCACATTGTGTTTATAGGAAGGCTTACAGAATATAAAAATACTACTGTTAAAAAAAAATTGGCATTTAACCAGTAAGACAGCAAGTTTCAATAAATTCTTTGACTAAAGAAGTAGTTTACGATGTACACTGTCTGGCCAAAAAAAAAAAAAAAAAAGTCGTACAAATAATATGTTGCACTGCCTTTAGCTTCGATTATGGTGCACATTTGCCAATGCAGTGTTGGCATTGTTACCACATGGTTATGCAACATCAACATTTTCTTCATCCAGATTTGCAATCATTTCTCGTTGAGATCTTGTATTGAGTTAGACCACTCTGTAAAGTCTTCAACACATCTCAAAGACTTTCAAGACTATCTGGTGGCCAATTCATGTGTGAAACTGATTCCTCATGCTCCCTGAACTACTCTTGGACAAGTCAAGCTCAATGAATCTTGCCGTTATCGTCCTGGAATATGCCTATGCCATCGATGGGATAACCTGGCCATTCAGTAGTTTCAGGTACTCATCTGACTTCACTTTACTGCTGCATAACGTTGCTGAGCTGTACTAATGACCCAATCGCTGGCTCTTAAGTTCTTGCTGATTTCAAACGGTAACTTCGTTTTTGGGCAGGCAGTGTAAAACAACAGCTATGTCAGCAATGACATTACTAAGATGTTCCATTTTCATACATCCTTAAATCCAGGAGTTGTTTCATATTCCATTATTCACTAATTGAAAGTATCTATTCATCTTCCCACTGCTTATCCTGGTCAGGGTCATGGGAGAACCTGGAGCCTATCCCAGACAGCAAAGGGCATAAGGCCGGGCTACACCCTGGACAGGATGCCAGTCCATTGCAGTACACATAGACATACACTCACATACAATCATACAGCTTGCGTAATTCAATAAAAGTATTGCAAATTTATTGTTTTTTTAACAAACAATAACTTTATTCATTTGTGTGTGTGTTTATATATATGGTAGTATCCCTTTGAGAGCCAATCATTATAAATTGCAATTGATAGCAAAATGGCAAGAACAGAACTGAATGGGTCAGTCAAAAACATGACACTTCATAAAAAGAAAATATCCATGCAGAAGATAAGGGCAGATATTTTAAACAATGCTTGTCAATAAACTTTTGTCATGAAACCAATAAATATGCAACATTCTTACAGAATTAAGCAAGCTTCTCAAGACTTTCTGTGAACACTGTACGTGACATATAAACAAGGCATGATGCTGGCTCAAATTCAAACTTGTGCACGTAGATTTGAACATGGACTACAGGGTTTTCCTCAGGGATTCATTTGCAGGTGGAACTTTAAAAGTGTAGCTCATGGTCGACAATATGGCTTTATCCGATCAAAATCCTACTGCTGCAAAACCCAAGATGGGCTGGGAATAACTGTGCACCTCAACTCTGAGGTCCTCCAGTCACGCTAACTGCAACATGCGCACGTCTTTCCCAGCACACCAGTTAAGTTAATAAATCAGCACACTCACCTGATAGAGATATTCTCCTCCTCACCCTCAAGATCATCATCTACACTTTTCAAGTCCTTCTCTACAGCATCAGCAGTGGCCAGTTTCTCTGTTTTACTGTTAACTTTATATTGCATCTCTTGCTCCTCTAAATCATCTGACGGTATCACACTGGAACTTTCCCCAGGACTGTTTTCATCCCTCTCACGGTGCTTTTTCTTCTTCTTCACCATTTCTTCTGCACCCATTGTATTGTTGTCCTGCTCCACTTCGGAATCTTTCCATCTTTTCTTCTTTTTCTCACTCACTCTTTCTTCTGCAATGTCAGGGACCTCTATAGCATTTTCTAAAATGTCACTCATCTCACTCTGTTTCTTCTTGTTCTTCTTCACTATTTCTTCTGCACCCATTGTATTGTTGTCCTGCTCCACTTCGGAATCTTTCCGTCTTTTCTTCTTTTTCTCACTCACTCTTTCTTCTGCAATGTCAGGTACCTCTAAAGCATTTTCTAAAATGTCACTCATCTCACTCAGTTTCTTCTTCTTCACTACTTCTTCTGCACCCATTGTATTGTTGTCCTGCTCCACTTCGGAATCTTTCTGTCTTTTCTTCTTTTTCTCACTCACTCTTTCTTCTGCAATGTCAGGTACCGCTAAAGCATTTTCTAAAATGTCACTCATCTCACTCCGTTTCTTCTTCTTCTTCTTCTTTTTCCGTTCCTCCACCAGTGCCCCCTCCATCTCCGAAACCACAGGGCCACCATCCTCCTCCTCATTTCCCTGCTGTTGCCACCGCCTTTTCCTCTTTCTTCCTTCTTCTCGCTCTACTGTTATAGACTCAGACACAGACACCTCAGCAGATACTTCAGCGACGCCACCCTCCATTTTCTTCTTCTGCTTCTTCTTTTTTCCATGTTTTTCCTCCCCTGCCAGTGTTTCTGAGCTGGAAGCCAAACCCTCATTTAGCTGTTCCAGTGATACAGTTGATGTTGAACATATCTCCATAAGACATCCATCGCTCTCTGACACCATCTTCTTCTTTTTCTTCTCCCTCCCGTTTTCATATTCCTGCAGGTTTATTTCATTCTCCAGCATTTTCCCTGCTTACACTGCAGTCTCACTAACTCAAAGGGAAGGGGGGGGGGACGTCAGATCAGGATGTAAAGAATTCATTAATATACTTCCATTTAACATCTGTAAATGGAGCCAAAACTAGGGTTTACATTTCAGTCATTCAAGTATTTCCCCTTTATGGTTATAATGCTACAAGTGTGGTGTGAAACACTAACAAAATTTTACAAAAAAGTATACAATAGGACAACTGAAAAGTTTCAAATGTATATTTCAGTATACATTTGGTCTATATAGTTATATTTAACAGCACAGAGAAGGAATTTTTACATCAGAGATAGAGATTCTTCTACATCGGAGAAGGATGGAACTGATCATTTTTTGCTATATACAGGCCACGAAATAGGCTAAACGGCGAGATCCAATAGGCTTTAGGATTGGTCTCCCCTAGTTCGCTAGATAGCCAATGCGCAACCATGTGGCTAAAATGAAGGGCGGACGACATCACCCAGTATTCTATGTGTAAAATATCTAGCCGATCGACATGCCAACAATCTCCACTAGCTTCGATAGCATTTGCGGTCTTAAATCCACGAAGAGGAGTAATAACCTGGACTTCGTACGTATAATCTTGGTATGGTTTAAAAAAGTTTAAATATCGTAAATATCGTCTTAACTCCAACCTGCTTAGCTAACCATGTGTAACGCTACCTCACTAGCAAAACACGTAGCCATTTAGCTGGCTACCTCATCGAGCTGTATGGGAAGATAACGCTGCGAAATAACACACAGCAACTACGTTTTATAACCTAACCTTATTCAAGCCAATGAACGCCCCCTTTATTAAAGCTCTTGGGTCGATGCACGACGTGCTATTAATCAATCTGAAAAATACACAAGTTAAACTTAACAACTGAATAACTTACCATCCACGATAATCACACAGAAAACCGGAAGTTGTAGAAATCACAAAAGCACTAGAAAGCGGGAGATCACGTTAACCTGAAGATACCAATATGGCGGTAATTACACCCAGATTGCCAAATCCCAGTGCTTGTTTGGTACCGGTCACAGCGACCCAAGGGGTACAGATGTGGTCTTCGGTCAAGCTGCATTCATCTTTAATCTTTAATTTTTCATTATAAGTACGGTGTTACTCACGATGTGGAACTGAACAGTTGGTATAAGCGTGAATGGAATTGAACTAAACTTAATTAAAATGAACGCTGTTTTATTGACTCCTCTATTAATAAATAATACAAATCAAAATGAGTCAGTATTTCTTCCTGATAACTTAACACAGTGTCAAGTTGAACACAAAAATTAAGACCAGTATTGAGTTAATGCAGCTGGTAAAATTGAATATTAATTGCACAATTTCTTAAATGAATTCTTCTATCAAAACTACTTAACAAATAACTCGGCTGGAGAAAAACAGCATATCTAGTGGTTAGTCGGGACAAGAATTGAAAAATACCGCTGTAGCCGAAAAAATGCTCTTATTACAACATCATTAAAGCTCATGTTTCAGTTGTATTTTACATGGCTAGAGTTTCTCCACATGATACACATATGTTAACGTTCTTCGAGCGTGACAGAACTGTTAATAACAAACTCATCTTGTGTACCATGTACACATGTAAAATTTCTTACGTACTTTACGTGGAATGGGCGTTTATACCTTATTCCCGTAACATAATTACGTATTTTTCAGTGACTGAAAACCTAATTGAAATTTCAGATGAAACCAAGACAAATCATGTAAGACCCTTTCATAATCAATATGATTATGTAAAAAATAAAGGATAATTTTTCGTAAAAATAATGCTAAAAGACATTCAGTGCTTTGGTTGCATACTTGTGTTTGGCCTTTACAAAGGGAGGTTGTAACATTTCAGATTTAACTGATATTCCAGATCATGTTCAAAGTTATACGAGTTCACCAAACGCAAACCAAAGTCATTATGTTTAACACAATATAAAATCGATTTCTGTATAATTCAAAAAGATCAAAAAGAATAACTATCAAAAGATTGCTATAAACTTATTTCAGAAAGCTACAGATCAGGGGACTGGTAAAACTGTAATCTCAAAGATCGCAGAATGGTGCGGAATCATTGGTAAGAGTAATACGGCACCATCAGGATAATGCAAAGGTCAGAACATCCCTCCACAGGGCGTGAGATTTTCAATTTGATACAAGTCTGCACACACATGCACACACATTTACACGTATGTGACAGTTTACACCTTGTAAATGGGCTTTAGGGTTTGCAAACTACCTCTATGCCTTTGATGTAGCTAATTTTAGGTTTATAATGGAATCATATATATTTGCCATAAGATTTCCTGCATGAGGGTGCGAGTCTGAAAGCGTGAGTGTCACACCAGATGCGTGAGAGTTGGCAGACCTGCCTCCAGGCTAATGAGTCAAAAAGAAAAGTCAACTGGATGCGCTGAGTCCAATTGCGACCTTAAAGCAGCTTCATTTGCCTCAAACTAAGATGCAACATAATACCTATTTTAAGAAACTATAGGACATGAAAACATGTGGATGGATGGAGGATTGAAGTCTATGTGCAATATAAATACACAGATAAGCGTCTGGTAGCGTCTGGCCCCAAGCAAACAACTGCACAGGCGTGAACAGCGAATAAGTAAGAGTCAGCGGCAGGGGATGATGTCAGTTCGATGTTGAGGTGTTCCCGAAAGCGACAGAGGGCTGTGGGGGACTCTCCAGATCAGTTGGATAGCTTGTTCTGCCATCCAGAAATAGCATATTTAACAAGTTTAGCATGAGACTTTTTTTCCACATGGTGGAGGAATTACCATGTACCAATCACCTGCTGATTGTAGGAGGCGGGTTGGAAACCAGGCCCTGATGAGTGACTTCATGTAGGCGCCGTTTTATTGATGCTGGCAACATCTACAACTTGATGCAAGCACCACTGGAGCCACTGCAGGGAAACAAGGAGAGGTGTAACATAAATGCATTTTGACTGATTAAATGCTATAATACTGCTGCATTTTGGAACACCTGCAGTGGTTTCTCAGAAGATCCTGGAATCCCTGCTAACAGATATTCAGAAAAACTACATTGGTTCTAACTGATACACAGCAGACCATATATCTCATTTAACTTCTCTGTGTAATTATAAGGCGTAACCACTGGACCATGTGCAATATTCATATTTAGAGGTTTCCAGACATTGGCTTGTCCTGCTGTTTTTCCCAATCTGCCTGTGAGAATGGGGGTGAATCCAGAGGAACAGTTAGGTGGTTAAGGATACTTGTATTGAAATCTGTCAGAGTTTCTTGTTCAATGCAAGTAATTTTACCCTTATATGAATCAGCTCATGTGTTAAAGTACATACCTGAATTAATTATTTGTTAGTTTTGCAAATGAAGTGTAATAGGTCAATTTGCATGTTGTGCATATGATGTGAGATATGTAAATTGTGTACGTGACTTTACGTGAATTTTTCAGGGATGCTTTGCACGTTTACTACTAAACTAAGCAAATTATTGATCATTCATCAAGTATGAATCATAGTAAGAAACAATTACTAATAATTGAAGGCAAATCTGAATTTCTGTCACCTTTCTGCGACATAAGTGTTGCATTCAGCTAAACAAGGGCTTCATGAAGCTATAATTAGAACAGAATGTATGTTCTTTATTAGGCTAGAAGCAATTTCTGATTGAGTAAATCTACTCATCCATCTAAAGTACAGTGGTGGTGAGCCTGAAACTGACACCAGGAAATGCAGCACTGGTACCAAATACCATCGGATGGCAGTACATATACCAAGGGTGGGGAACCCATTCCCTGGAGGGCCAGTGAAGGTGCGGGTTTGTGGGATGGCCTCTCAATCAGCCAATAATAAAGCAGTAGGTCTCAACTCCACCCCTGGGGACCCACTCTTATTGGCTGATTGAGAGACCATCCCAAAAACCAGCACCCATACTGGCTCTCCATGGATCAGGTTCCCCACCTCTGACATACACGCACAAACATACACATTATCATACACTATGGGCAATTCAGAAAAGTCAGTTAATCTAGTACCTACACCGATTTCCTCACTGGGATAAATCATTTTATTAGATGAACTTGGTTGCACGCAATTCAATTCTACGGTGTTATAGTTATATTCCATTTTTAAATTCTTAAGCATGTGTTTGTTTCACCGAATTTTCCTTTAAATACGTTCTTTTAAATAGACCAATTCAACTTTAATCTTTGGATGTAGTCACATGACACGTTAAGGCACATCTGTTGTTAATGTACGTTTAATTCACTATTGTCAGTGGCAATAACAGATTCCCCTCTAGCTTGCATATACTTTCTATAAGGAAGCCGCAGAAACACGACGCAACACATACATCATCCGGAAGTCGTCTGTTGCCATGGTAGAGCACAACAATTAACAACAACTAAAAAACCTAGACTTACTCGGTGTTGCGGTTTTAATTAAAAAGCTATAAAAAATTAACCTGCAAATACGAAGGATACAAAGGATGTCATTAAAGAATGATCACGTCTGACTGATGTCAACATTGGCGACCACACGAATCCTCGGTTTTAAAAAAGTTGCTTTTAAGGATTGCATGTTAGTGTAAGTACCCAAGTTATTTTTTTATGAAATTGTTTTATTGTTAGTTAATGTACAATAAAACGAATTGAAAATAAATTATTTAAAATGTTATTTTAAACTGAAAACGTTTCACACCATCCGGTCTGTAAGGGTGTCTCAGTAACTTGTACTAATTTTCATAAGTAGCCTAAAATCTAGAAAAATTGAACGGGCTCGTACAAGATTCATAAAAACTTTTATGCATGATATATAACAAATATAGCCTAACATTTCTCGTTATGTTAGAAACGTATACGTAGTGATTAAATGAAAGGGAAGCATTAAGTTTGAAAGTTATTGTTTCTTCATTGATCCCAGTGTCTCAATACTATAACAACGTAACATACCAGGCAAATGCGTAGGGGATACCATGCATGTATTTTCTGCTTTGATGTTATACATTTCTACAGACAAACCAACTGTGTATCATGAACTTAGTAAGAAAAAAACTTTCTACTTTAATGAGAAAGTATACACCCAGAAAAAGTAACTACAGTACTCTGAAATTAGACTGTCAGCTCCAGATCCGCGTCCTTGGCGCTGCCATCAGAAAACGGAAGCTTCAGACTAAGGTGAGATGTTTCAAATGTCTTTAAAAATTTATGTTACTGAATAATTAAGCTAACCTACGACGGAACTACAAACATTTAACATTTTCTTTTGAGGTTCTTTAGAAAACGTTCCAAACTGGATTTATGAATTAAATCAGTAACTTGTGTCGTGTGTATGTAGGATAATTGCTAGAAGACATGTTTGCTATAATTCTCAATACAGAATGATAACAAAAACGTCAGTACCTACCTAAATCTATATCTTATAACCTACCTGGTCATGTTTAACAATAATTATAAAATGTTAATTAGTACGTTAATTAATTGTGTTGAACAATGTAAGCCTTTCACAAAATAATAAACATTCTATGATATTCTCACATCTCTGAAGATATTTTCATAACTGTTGGACACAGAATGTTGTAAAGTTGCAGTGAAAAGTTCATTAAACATCACCAGACCTCACTTTCTCACATCGAGCCGCAGTCAAGGGCAGTGACTCTTATTTCTGTTCACTCTTGCACTATTTTTTAGGCTTAAGGCCAGCATATGATCTTCCCTACCATTCCTTGAGGCCTGATTATCCTGGAAACCGAGGGGAATGGAGGCTACTCAAGTCGGAGTGGTCAGGGACTCCATGCGGGCTAATCCGCTTTTAATTAGGGTAAGGAGCAGGGGTATGGAGTTACTCTTGGATTAGTCACAGTACATTGACAAAGCATCAAGCTGGGAGAAGCGCACCGCTTGGCCAGCACTAACCAGATAGGGATAATATCACCTTTTCATGCGAGAAAAAAGGCATTTTATATTCTTTCTCTCCATAGAAAAATGTGTTTTTTCTTTATTAATTAGCATTGAATGAGGTGACAACAAGTAGGCCTAAGTCACCGAAAGGGGTGTATTTTGTTCTCTTGTTTATGTTGATTTTAATTTATTAGTTTATTGCTCCATTGTGTGTGCGCCAACAAAAAAAAGTTTCAGTAGCTGCAAGGAAAACAATTATGATGCTACATGGTTTGGAGGAAATAAATTCAGGTTTGATAACTGTAACCGAATCGCTTTTGAAATAAGTCACGTGCATTTCAATCTTAACTGTTACACGCACCTAGTTTAAAATAACAATGGCGCCTAATGGTGGAAGCATCAGACCTTGTTCTTAGGAAACAACCAAATAATTATACTTTATTATACTTTCAAAGACCACTGTGTCATTTTGTCTTCAGCATTTAGTTTAGCTAAATAACCAGCTTTGAGCTCTAAATTCAAGCGTATAGGCATAATACCTGCGCCGTTTGATGTTGGCCCTATTTTTAGCCAGATAAGACATTTTTCAAAGGTAATTATTAAATAATTCACTTTCTTTATTTTATAAGCTTTGGGTTTAAAAATGTTAACGCTAGATACATTTGTGACCATGCTTGACCACTTGTTATTTATTTCATTTTATTTTTACACGGACGCAATATTTAACTGTAGCTGCCTTAGCATGCAAATCAGCTAACACGAGCTTTTTTAAAGGAAAGTTATACGCGTTTTGAAGTATCTTACATGGCGGGGCGCACGCCTGCCTATTAACCAGTATTAATAAATGTTATCAGATAGTTGAACTTTAAAGTATCTTGTATTCAATATTTAAGTCGTACTTTGTAATATAATATTGTAACGTGTGACCGTAATAATAAACGTTAGCAATGTAGTTAGGTGGGCAAAATATTTCGTATGCCTTTTTAATTGATCATTAGCTGCGTGTCTAACACTAGAGGGCAGTATTGCTATGTAAACAGGAAAAGAGTTTTAACACTATACTCAGCTTTACACTTTATTGTAATGTAATATAGTGTCATTCTATGCAATACACTAAGAAAACAAAGCCGACAGGAAAACACAAACATGAACAAATGCTTGGGTGCAGTTTAAAATGCTGAGATGTTATCTGGAACCTTAAAACAATTGCTGTGATTCCTTCATTCTGTGTTGCCCTAAATGGTAAGTGCTGGCTGTATTGCTTGATGTCCATTAGGTTTGATACTGGCTGACACATACAAACATATTGCATTCCAGATACCATCAGTCTGGAGTGAAACATATTGCGAAATGGCAGATGGCCGCCATGCAAATGAAGATGGGGCTCAGGGCCTGTGTCTAGCTCTGAAGTGTCGAGTATCACTGTTTGACCCAGAAAATGCTGTGTTTAATGATCAATGGGGCTAAAAATACCCGGTAGACAGAGGAGGGTAACCGCCATCAGGTGGCGCGCCACGTCCTGCCCATATATAACGAAGAGATGCCTGTCTCTGCGAGAGTGCTTGCGGGAGACCGCCTTCGCTGCTTTCTGCACCTGTTCCTCATCGTGTGGTGTCTCCTCACCTCTTATCCATTGCCTCTGATCAGACACGCTTCCTGGATGCTTAGGGGGTTGAGGGAGGGAGGCTCCTTATGGGTTTTTTTTTAGAATGGCAAAGCCTTTCCTGAGCTAGCTAAAACCACATCAGTGATATGTGTTTTGGATGAGCACTTTAGGCTGTATTTATTGTTACCGTTTTGTGTTATTTTGATGAAGAATCAAACCAACCTTTAATTTTCCGAACAATACAGAATAATGTGTGATGCAATGATCACCAGACTGATCCAGGTAATGTCTGTATGTGTTAATGTTAATGAAGATGTCATTGTTTTTGTTACTCTTGGTGGTGATGGTGATTTGATAAGATGGTTCTATTCATACCCTTATTGGCCCTGGTGCTATGAATATGCTTATATTCCCATCTTATCCCAGTAAAGGTGACCTGTATCTTCCAGGGGCTTTGAATTACATTATCGGTATTGCACAGTGACGACGAAACTGCACCTACAAACCTGCAGTGTGCAGTGAAATACAACATGCTAGATGGCCAACTGCTATCAAGTCTGATCTGCATTTGATAAATTCTGAATGGGGGGGATAGTGAGGTGCTTGGAAGAACACATCCGAATATCACACTGCTTAGATAAATCACTGGCTTACATCTCACCTACTGCTGCTTTCTCAGTCAACATATAATGAAAGGCTTTCTGAAAGGAAAAAGGGAAATGGTTCCACAGGGACAGCAGTGATATCATTGTGCGTTTTCCGTAGCCTAAAAGGTTATGGCATATGTCGAGCTTATCACCAAGCATCTCTTACTCTGAAATACTGAGTAGGAATAATTTGCGCAGAAGTGAGCATGAAAATTCGGATACAAATAATTTGCTAGAAATTGGTATAGCTGTATATAAAATGTATAATATCATGCTACAATGCACTTATTTAGCTGAAATAGTTTCATTTTTTTACATTATTATAATTCATACTAATGAATAATTACAGTACATCATACTAATCCCTAAATTCATTTACCCCTGATAGGAAGAATCAAATTTCTGCATGGCTAGTTTTTCCTAAAAAACTTGCTTGAAGAAAAATAGAATGAGAAAGAAAATTGAACAGGGAGCACTGCAATCTTTTGCTGTTTCCATCCATCCATTTATCCATCCATCCATCCATCCGTCCATCCATATGCTTATTCTGGTCTAGGATACAAGCTGTTTTCAATGTGGAATTACAGAAATGATTATTGTGCCTGGCCTTTGGGAAGATGTGTAAAATAAGCTAGCACAATTACGAGGAGTGTCTGAGCAGTGAGCAGTGTCTGTGCCCCTGTTCACTTGGCATCACTAAAGCCTGCCCCCCTCCCTCTTGGATGAGCGACCAGCTTCTCTGGCACAGACTGAAACACCTTCCCCTACCTCCACCTGCTCAAAGGGATCGCTATTCTCAAATAAGCCTTTGCACCAAATAAGCATGCCATTCTCATCGCATAACGTCCCCCCCCGCCGCCCGCCTGATCTCTAGCTGCCCTCTCCCCTAACGTCGTTAGCATTTAGATAGGCGAGAGCATGGACGCCTAGTTAATGGGCTTTCTCCACCCCTCGATCCCCAGCTCAAACCAGCTGAAGTGAGAGGGATTAAATCATAGAACAACAACAGAGAGGGACCCACTGCACACGCTTCATCGGCCGGGCTCATTAACAGGAGCCTTGTCAGAATTGATGTTAGATGTGATTGGAGATTATCACATTTAGGGTGCCTCATCCCCCGATAGCCCCGCACCCCCTCCCTGTCCTCTTTCAGCACTACACAGCATCCCTCTTCAACCCCCCCCCCCCCATACTATAGGGCCACTAGGCCGGCACGCAGGGGCCGTGTCGACACGACTGACGCTCACTGCGCTCTTTGTCTCCTAATTCTGCTTCATTTAAACTTCATCAACTTTTCCAGTGGACCGGAAGAAGAGGTGAATGGGCCAGATTGTCACTTTATTTATTTTTCCCGCTCTCCTTTTTGTCACTGGATTTAATTCTATATTTCCCTCTGCTCCCCCCCCCCGTCGCTGAGAGAGTATACCCCCAATAAGCCCTCCTTGCGCTTTGACAGAAAAGAAAACGGCAAAATGTGCCCCCCACCCCCCCCGCCTTGCTCTGCCTTCTTTTTTCCGGGTTATTTTGCATGCCCCTTAGACTGATGCAGAAAATCAGATTACTGTATTTAAATCACTATGATAATAAAGAGCACATTCACAGCCCTACAGCTGTAGGATGAAGCATTATTCCTTCCTTATATTGTTTGTGCTTTTGCTGGCTGTGCTCGTCTTGCACTGCCACAATGGCAGAGTCACCCGTGAGACTCTCTTTTCATCCCTCTCCTTTTCTCTCGCTCTCCGGCTCTTTTCCTCGCCGCCGTCGGCGTGTGCTGGGGTTTCCGCTACCCTTTGACCCGCGCCCCAGATGCTCGTCCAGACCCCGTCAGGCGTCGGACACGCTCAACCTGTTTTGGGACACCAGCTCCCCATGGGGAAACGGAAACCTGTCCCGTCTGGGCTTCCAGAATGCCGCGGAACGAGGGGCTTAGCGCGGGATGCGCCGCGGCGTCTGGGCGCCACGCGGCGGATGCGCGTGCTGCGCTTCCGCTTTATTGGCCATGATTGACAGCACGGGTGAACTTTGGGTGGGATGCTCAGACCCGGAGGAGCAGCAGCCGCGACGTGAACGGAGGACCGGGGAGGGAGAAATTGCCCCCACGGTGACCAAAAAAGCATCTCGTGCCCATCCTTCTAGACTTGGGGTTCCCAACCTTTCGATTTCTGCCGACTGATTTACATCAACTAAAATTTCACTGATTGGTAAAACGGGTGGGGGGTGCAGTGCATTGATCGGCATTGTGATAAGTTCAACTGTATCCATTTTTTTCAGATACAGAATGTGCAACCGTGAGCGGTCATAAAAAATTAAAATATATAGTTTATATTTTGAATCGACCCAAACTCTCCGCAAAAGACATGCAACACTGATCATGGACCAGTGGTTGGGAACAAGGGCATAACTTTGGGTTGAACATTGGGGGGAGTTGAGCTCTCCACCCATTTAAGGGGGTCCTGGGGGTTGTATTGGCTGGTTTTGATTATTGGGGCGTTTCAACCCCCCGCCCCCTCATAATTTACACCCATGATTGGGAACCTCCATTATAGAAATGCACCTCCTCTCTGCACTGAGCTTGGTTTGCCAGGGAAACAGCAGCAAAAACCCTGAGCTGTGGACCAAGAAGAAGAACAAAACTCAGCCGTGAGCCAACAGGGAACAGAAAGCAGTGTAAACAGGTGGAGGAAGAGTAAGGAGGCGGCCGGCGGCAGGCTGGCTCTCTTCAGTGTTTCACAGCACAAACAGCCTCTGTGGGACCGTGGGGTGTTCCATCATCGGGGGCTTTTTCCGCACTCCAGCATTGTCCTTCCCTCCCCTGCTAATATAGCGAGCCCCCCGGCGCTACATTGATCGATTAGCTGTAATCGTAGAGAGGGGGGGAGGTGTGATAAGGGGGGATATGTAAGAGAAGAGAGATGGAGTAGCCAGGAAGTAGCGATGGTGGCTAGGAAATGTGCATGAGGTGGAGCAGGGGCGTGTGACGAGGGTGTGACCCGGTGACAGAGGGTGCAGGGTCGTGACCTGCCTGGGTTATGGCCGAGAGGACTGCATCTCTGGGTGGCAGTGAGTGGATGGGAAGAGCGACGGCAGCACGATGGAGTTCGCATGTGCCGCAGCTTCACATGACTAATAGTGCTATCTGCACTAGGAAGAATGTGCTATGGAAATGATTACACTTCAGAGAGCAGTCCGACAAGGCCTGTCCTAATTGGCTGCTAAGTTAGCTGATTATCTGCAGTTATGGATTATTTGCAATGGGACTCACGTAGGGGCTGTGAGGGTATGGCAAACATTGACAGAATACACATCTTAATGATAATACTGCTTCCGAGATGGCGTTGATTGACAGGTCATTCCGAGCAGTGCGAGTCATCACCTCGAGTGTGGCTGTCATGGGGTCACGTCGGTGTCTCGGTCACTGCGTCACACACTGGACAGCCCGGGCGCGGAAGTCGGGACCGTGACCACAGGGGCCCTGACCGGGCGGCCACGGCGCACGCGCGCGCTCCGGGGGGGGGGGAGAGTTAACATTTACTCTTTTATTTAAACGTTCCCTTTAGGCTCTGGATAAGACGGAGCACTATCACTTTGGAGAGTGTCGCTCCAGTCAGAGAGAGAGCTGATCGTTACCAGGAAGGGCACCATGTTAATAACACGGCAGTCGCTCCTCTGGGAGAGACACTAGCAGCACCGTATTGTAGTAAAATGAACCAAATGTATCTCTGCCAGCAGAATCATTACCAACTGTGAA
>JAODKC010000044.1:16697721-16709089 GCA_026777985.1 Mormyrops attenuatus | reverse complement strand
CCCCCCCCCCCCCCGCCCCCCCCCCCCCCCCCCGCGCCCGGCGCCCCCCCCCCCCCCTCCTGTCCCTTAACACGCACGGCGCACATTGTTAGCTGGCTGTTTTGCTCTGGCCTATGGGTACCTTAACGCTGGGGCCCCATGACGCAGAGCATACAAATTAAAAGTTTCCTTCCCGCTGAGCGATCAATACAGCTCCGTGCTTGAGTGGCTCTCGTGCAGCAGCAAGCGGCTTAACCCGGAGAGGGGTACTTGGAGGGGTCCAGGGACATGGGGCTCATACTCATTTGGGAGGGGGGGGGCTTCTGTACCACCTTCCTCCGCATCCTTTACCCGGGGTCCCGTCTTTAGCCAGCATGCCTTTCTTCATGCCATCCCCGGTCATCCATCTTCCCTCCTCTGAGCCAAAACCTTCTGTGGGCCCCAGTTAAATATCTGTCCTTGGAGATGCCTCAGCAGTGGTGAGGAAGCTGGTGCTGAGGCGTTAAGCGAGTCAGTGTTGAGTTAGACAGCATCATTAGCCTAACGCACCCAGGATCTCTCCCTGTAGTTCCCATTCGGGTTTCTCCTGGTGCTAAGTAAGCTCACGCACTGCCTCTGAAACTGTAATCAGGAGGCTTAGCCTCCTGAGGGCCCTGCTGAGGGCCTAAAGCCCCTGCACTATGGCTCACTCACTGCTGCATCCATACAGACATACAGAGGGATGTGAGGGCAGGAGGTGATGGAGATGCTGGTGGATGGCCTCCATCGGAGTGATGATTTCCGTCCCAATCCTCTCTGAACGATCACTGTCTTATTCTCTCTCTCTCTCTCTCTCTCTCTCTCTCTCTCTCCCCTTCCACCCCATGGCTCGCACAAGCCTCCAATTAAATCAAAAGCGGTTTGTTTTTATTGGTCTTTTGCGCTGACAAGTGGGCTATCATCCTGACGGCTCTACCTGACAGTGAGCTGCCGAAAATCCTCCATTGACAATGCCCAACGCTTCCAATTAGGGGAGAATCAGACTCCTGGTGCGCTAACGATCTTTCCTGCTCCCTCAAGTGCCCCCCTCCAATGTCTCTCTCTCTCTCTCTCTCTCTCTCTGTCACACACACACACACACACACAGATAGACACACACGCACTGCATGCTGCTGTCTTCCCCTCATATTTTTTCCTGCTCCATTTTCCCCCATCTCTCCTTTTTTCCTGTATGTCTCTCCTCTGCAAATTACCAACACAAAACGGGATGGCACACTGCCGTCCAGGCCTGTCAACTTTAATGAGATGATGAAGGTTTATTTTGGCTGCATGCATGTGCTAAATCCTTTCTTGTATGACAGCTGACTGTGAAAGGCGAATGTTAACCTTATAAAAGATTTAGCAATTCTCATTATTTTCTGTCAAGTACCATATCTGATGGCTGTAGGTTAGACATTTGCATCCCTGACTTCTCCGGAGTGGGCCTCTTTCATTTCTCTCATCATTGTTTGTTTGCGTAGTCAATTTTTTTATCTCCCTGTTTTTTTCCCCTTTGTTGAAACGTACGTTTTTCTTCTCTATTTCAAAAAGATATTGAGATGCCAAAATTCTTCCAAAGACAACGTGCTTATTACAAAAGAAAATATATATTTAACAAACTACTTAATAAATAAATAAAAAGCCAAGAATCTATTGTGCCTTTTCTTTCAGTTTCCGGGATGGTGTGAACCATTCTAAGCGGTTTCTCGCTCTTTGAATCCTCCTCAGAGCACTTTGCTACGTGTTAAATGTTAGGGAAAAAAACACACACCCTAGCTCACGTACAGGAGTGAGTGGCTGACAGAGATTTCTGTGGGCTAAAACTTTTATATATATTTATAAGTTAGTTTTGTGACAAAACACATTTTATGATTTTGTGTCAAGATAGATTCCCAGACATCGTATCAAATCAAAATGCCTGAAGGAGAATAAAAACTTGAGTGAGAATGAATTGGTGGCACACATGAATCTTGGCAGTTCTACCTTTGACAGTATTCACTTAGAAATCCCTGAGTCCTGTCTGTACACACAAGCTTTTGGACCTGTCCTTCTCTGACAACACGTGACTGACATGTGCCAAGTAATCCTGGGCTTTTTTTTGTTGTTGTTAATCTCCCCCCTTTTTAATGTACAAGGATGCATTCTGCTTTTTCTGCTGCTCATGACTGTTGCCTTCATGCTATTTATAGGTGTGTGTGAATGCATAACGGTGCGCGGTGTTTGCTGTCGCCGCGGCAGTGTTAATGAGGCTCGGGGATGTGTTGGATCTGTATGGTTAAGGAGCTCACTTCCTCCAGGCCCTAGGGCCCACCTGAGAGCTGACATGCGCCTGCAGGACCATCTCGCCTGCATCTGTAGCCTGTGTGGAAGGAGCTCATGTGTCTATCAGACTGATGTTGAATGCTCTTTATGGGAACATGCCGGCCCACTTAAAAAATATGTCAAAACAGAATCAAGTCCGGTTCCCCAAACTAGCTGCCTGTTCCAAAAGTGTACCTTCAGGCCTGAGAAGGGAGACAACAGCTGGACATGCACTGGGCAAAGCATTAACAGAAGGCCTTACTCATAATACACCATGCCTAATGATGCATCAGGCCAGTTAGATGTGTTTTTGTCATCTTTCTGAGATAAGTGGATTCTTCCTAGCCGGCGCACCTGGAACACTTTTGTTGTGTCCCTTCTTCACTGCAGGTGGGACCTGCCTTAGACACCTTCTGTGATCCTGGAGTTCGGCAGAAGGCCCTTCATGCCCATTTCTCAGACTCGGTGGCACGACGAGGGCACCTCGGCCAGGGCACCTACAACGTGAACTAGACCAGGCTAGGCAAAGATAGCAGGGGGGAGGAAAAGATGGGGGAGAGTGAGAATGTGGGGAAGGGGGAGAGGAATAAAAATCTACACATACAATATATACATTCACCCTGTTTTTAACAATATTATTCTTTTGGTACCAATAGGTGTAATGAAACTTTGACAAAACCTCTAATCATACATTTAAGCTGATTTATCAATTGCTGTATTTGCTGGTAAGTGTTATGTGGAAACAATGCATCATAAGCAATCACAAAGTCCACACATGTGAAGAGTTTCTTCGTAGGCTTGATTATATGAAAATCAGCACTTACCAAGACACAGAAATAAACAACTAAGCTAGTCGGCTCCCAATTGGGAAAGTTTAAAAGCGGTGACATTTACGTACAGTGACATCTACGGGTTGCTGGTACTGGAGTTTCCGCAAGAGCAGCGGAGCGGTTTACGGCAGGCCTGTACAGCAGCGACTCAGAGCACACAGCCTGGTGCTGCAGTGTGTGTGGCATGTTCTGCCCCCGACCCATGTGGCATCCCCCCAGTGGCAGCCCGCAATCAGACCCGGTCCCTGTGGGAGCAGGGATCAAGGTGCACATCTCCAGTCTTGCCTTCAGTTGTTAGGGCTTGTCGAAAATTCACATGTTGCGAACCGTGTAAATGATACGCGAAACAGGAGACCGCTTACTACACAGTAAAGTTTTCTCTCACCATTTTGTGACATTGCTTGCCTTTCCTCTCTGTTCAGTCATAACAAAGACATCATCCGTATACACTTATACTACCTTAATACTATGTAAATGGGAATAAACTGGTAAAATGAAGATGAATAATACTGGTTTGTGTTTATACATACTTCTATATTTACTTTTTATTTTTCTATATTTTACTTTTATATTGATTTTTATTCATTAACATCTGATATTCATTCCTTTTATCAGTCAGTTTTTTTCACCCAGATAAACTGCATGTAAATATATGCAATACAGTGAACAACACACCTGAATAATCACAATTTGAAAAGGGAAGCACAGATCACCAACACTTACCAGATAACTTAAAATACTGTAATTAAATTCAAAATACTGTAATTAGCACAAACAGTAGTGCTATTGACTGTAAATATTTGGGTCTGGGCCTGCTAATTAATGCCCCGTGTCTTTTTTCAAACTAAAGGGGAGGGGGGAGTTTCGTGACAGGCGCTGCAGTTCCCGCCTCCTTGTGCACGAGTCATCACCCAAAAAGCC
Source organism: Mormyrops attenuatus (assembly GCA_026777985.1). Lineage (NCBI taxonomy): Eukaryota > Metazoa > Chordata > Actinopteri > Osteoglossiformes > Mormyridae > Mormyrops > Mormyrops attenuatus. The sequence continues at coordinate 16,705,040 of JAODKC010000044.1, read as the reverse complement.
CAGTCAGCCAATGAAATCGTATGGCTGCGGACGCACGTGGAACAGACACCTTTAAAAACTAGTTCCTGGATATGACACAAGTTTATTTTAGTGAAAGTGTCACCGGGAAGCTTTAGTTACCAGATGATTGCATTTAACCTGACTTACCTCTGACTCTCTGGATTCTTCTCTCAACTGTCCAGCGGTTTTTTATTATGCTGCCTTCTTGGCTGACACGTGAAAGATTTTCTTAAACAGCCCTTTGTCTTTGTTCGCGCTACTGTAGCAAATTACGTTTAATCTCATTAATTTTTAATTTTTTTTGGCTTCTTTCTCTATCAAGCGCAGGTCATGAATTTCATTGGATGTGATCAACGTGTCTGTCCGTGGTGCTGAAAATTACTTGTCCTCCTGATTGGAGCTATGCTATGTAATTTTGATAAGATGGGAATTATTATTGTTATTTATATTTAAAACAGCACTATGAATACGATTTAAGTACATGTATAAAAGGATAAAGGATAAATTTTCGGTTGCATATAGTTGGATTCTAAAAATCAATAGCACCGGACCTGTGAAATACTTTTGTGTAGAAAAACACTTTAGACAGGAGATTTAACGTAGATTTTTTTGCGCTCTCGACGAACGTACAGATCTCGAAAAATATCTGAAAACTGAAAACCGTACTAAAAGAGAAGAACTACTGGAAGAAAGAGGAGGAATATTCTGTATCCGGCATCTTGTTTGGATTTTCCGCCTGGATAGTCGTTCCAGCTCTGAAACCACACTTCAAGTAAAAGTTGGTAGAATACAAATGGTAAATTAAAATAAAACAGACGCCACTGTATTGTACTTAATGGCAATGGAGGCGTCCACCAACGGGTCTAGTTTTGGAATTGACTCTTTACTGTCTCATAGACCTGGAAGTCCGATAAATTCGAAAGGAGACAGTTTGATGGGCGAATGCAGATCTCCTCTGGAGTTAAGCCCGAGGTCGGACCTGGAAAGCGGCTGCTCGTCTCCCCCTTCTCCACGGCGGGATTGCGTCGAAGAAGCGGTGCAGAGACAAGGTCATGCTCTCGGACTGGAGTCCCATCTACAGCACGGGCAGATTTCCGCCGGTTCTCAGCCTCGGACAGTCACTTCGTCCTTCCTCATTCGAGACATTCTTGCGGACTGCAAACCGCTCGCTGCCTGTGCCCCATACTCAAGTAATGGACAGCCAACTCAGGAGACTGAGAGACTTGCCTCTAAAATGTCAGACGATTTTATAGACAAAATCCACAGCAATTCATCTTCGGACAGCGAATATAAGGGTAAGATTTATGTGAGAAGGTTATATAAGGTGTATTTTCTATCAAATCGAGTAAGAATAAAATATTTTGTTATGATTACGAATTGTAATATTACGTAGTACGTGGTAGTAATGACAATAATAATATTATTAATAATAATACCAACGATTATGATTATAATAATAATATAATAATAAATGTTAACGTTACCTTGGTACTTGGCATGATCAATAAAAGTATATAATTAAATACTCTATGTTAAATTTACAGTAGACCGGTATGTGCTGCGGGTTTTTGTAAAAATAATTTTCAAGCGCAGTTATTATTACATATTTATACATATAAATATACTAATATATGTGTTTTAATATAAAAGGCATATAGCTAGACAAACTGTTACTTTTTATTGCGTTTTTATCATCTGTCATAGCAAGTAGTGTTTTAATGTAAACCGCGGTTTATATTCTCCAACTGAGATCCCCGTAATTGTAGTTAATAATAGTTAATCACAAAAGTTCATTCGCGACGTCGAAATTTCGTAGCCTACGATAATAAATAAAACAACCGAAATTAGCAGTACTCGTTAATTTGGATAACTTTGCTTGTTTCTTCAAAAAAATAATAATTTAGACCGAATCGGTTTACGAAAACTTAAGAACTGCGCTGTTTGATCGATACGTGCTTTTTAATGAAAATTTGTTATCAGTGAACATATAATTGGACGGGTATTGATTCAATTAAAAAACATCCACCGGTAAACACCAAAACCTAGTACAGAATAAATATCAATTAATACTAATATAAATATCAATTAATACTAATATGTAGAACATAACCACCAGATGATAACACATTTCCCACTCATTTAAATGATTTCTAAACTGATGTCACAAATCCTTTAAAAAATGCAGTCCACTTAAACGGTAAGATTATAATATTCTGTCAGATTTTTTAGACCCGGTCTAAATATAGTTAAAATATTTAGGATGCCAAACTATATTCTCTGCAATATTTAGGCCTACAGTAATTTCGTTTTCTCGTTATATTCGTAAGTTGCGTATTTGTGACGCGGAGTTATCAGTCAGGTGTTTATTACGGTTTTATTGCAATAATGTGAAGTTTGGCCAGTCATGCTCAAAAGGTTTTTCATCTCGCGTGGCCCAATTAGACGGTTTATTATGCTTCATGACTGTCCAATCAAGTTGTTACCCATGCAAGTCTTCTAAATGCCCCATTTACGTCAGACTTAAATAAATCATGGATTTTATCAGAGTGATTGAAAATTAAAAACATTATTTCTTATAATACCATTATTTTCGCTGGCCTTGCTGCGAAAATAGTCCTTTTAATTTGCGTACGGTATACCTGTATGTTTCACGATAAAATCTGTACGTATGACACAGGTAGTTAATTTACTATGTACTTAATATATTTTTTGATCATACAACACAGAGATTTCGCCAACATACAAACAAAATATACACATGCATTTTCATAAATACATTTTATGATATATATATTTTAGTTGGAACAATATGGACACAACTCGAAAACAATCGCTACTTTAGTTCAATATATAAATATAGCCTTGGAGTTGCGGCCTTTTCCTTTGTTTCTATCATTCATCGTCGGTTATGGTTGTGTTTTATAATTTACGGTGTTTGCCAACGGTTCAGTGTTTTTTGGGTTTCAGTGAAAGAGGAGGGAGACAGGGAGATTTCGAGCAGTAGGGACAGCCCGCCAGTTCGGCTCAAGAAGCCCCGAAAGGCGCGGACGGCGTTCACGGACCATCAACTAGCCCAGCTGGAGCGCAGCTTTGAACGACAGAAGTACCTGAGTGTGCAAGACAGGATGGAACTGGCGGCGTCGCTGAGCCTTACCGACACCCAGGTCAAAACATGGTACCAGAACAGGAGGTGAGATCAAGAATATAAACACACAAAGCTCTGTGTTCGCTTACATTTCGACGTTCAATAAAAAGCAGATGGTTCAGTATCTAGCAATTTGAATCTGCCTTCAAGTTTTTAAATAGGCCTGTAGAGTCTTGTTAATCATTTGACGTACGTAATCTAAAATCCATGGACTTACTAAAAACTTTTTCAAGGACACAAGGATAGTTGGGTGGTAAACTTAGTAAAAAATACATTTCCCGGAAGTACAGGTATATGTATTAATATACACACACACAGACACACACACACTTATCAAATACGAATAGAAGCTGTTTTCTTGTAAATTAATTTATATTTATTTTCTAAAACATGCACTCCACATTATTATGTAGAGTACTCTATTTTTTAATTTAACACATCGATAGGCCTCCTTCTGATACATTTTGATTGGTATAATATTTTTAGCTATTTATGTATATAACAAATATGAAGAGCGCCGCCTGTCCCAATTCATTCTTTATCTATACGGTCACAGAGCATTAGAAAAGTCAAAAATGCATTTCTTGCACATAGTAAAACAGAAACTGCAAAAGCCTGCATCAGTATTTACGTTGCCCTCACTGTGGAGGTTTTATACGCATTATTTTTGCAAATTTCAGTTCTGCAACCGACCATTAGGGTTTTTATTTTCCATTCGTTTCTTAAACAAATTATATCGCATACGAATTCTTTTTTCATGATTCCACTACAGTATTCTAACGTTCATATTTTAAAAGGAACGCTATTCAAATAAGCAACTAATACAGCGCAACACATTTGGTGATAAATAATAAATTAAGAGAGATGTAAATTATTTACCCACAATACTGTAAGAACACAATTATTATCATTATTAATTATTTATCCATAAGAATGGTTTCCTATTGTCCAGGAAACTGGTTGGTAACTAAAAATGAATAACGAATGAGGGCCGTTTTAAAACAGCTCAACAACGCTTTATCTAAATTAAAAGAAATTAAACACTTAAAACCTTTCATAGGTTGTCAGCGCGGAGTCGAATTACTACAAGTGTAGCAATTCAGCTTTAATCTTAAGTCAAGTTTACATTTTATATGTTTATAACTTTGTATGTGATTATGTGATCTAAACAAATGTGCACAAAGTAAACGATCGCTTTTACTCTGAACTGAAGAACGTTGCAAAACGATGCGTTAGAAGCATTTAAAAGAAGTGCTATTAGTTGCTAGTGAAATGCTTCACGTAAGTTTGTTTAGAGCAATATTTTTCACAAGGCTATTAAACAGAAATTATTTGTATCCCGAACTCCCGAAGGTAATAATAACGTACAAAACTTATATACATATATATAGTGAAACTGAAACTTTGATGAATTAGTGGCATACACGAAGATTTTCTGACGGAAACTACTAGCATTTTGAACTTGTCAGCATTCGTTTTTACTATGAAATACTACTGATTGTGCCATTCTTCTTCCTGGGAAAGGACAAAGTGGAAGAGGCAGACCGCAGTTGGACTGGAACTTCTTGCCGAAGCGGGAAATTACTCTGCCTTGCAAAGAATGTTTCCTTCACCGTATTTCTATCCACAAAACCTGGTTTCCAATCTGGACCCTGGAGCAGCCTTGTATCTGTACAGGGGACCCTCCGCGCCACCACCGCCATTGCAACGACCCCTGGTCCCACGGATCCTTCTCCACGGATTGCAAGGAGGAAACGAGCCGCCACCTATGTCATCTCTGTCCGGCGTGCTACCTCGGGCGACACAGCAACGGTGAGCCGCACCTCCAGATTCAGAGCCAGACAACGCCAACCTCCACGCGAACAAAACGGAGCATTTTAATGAGAGTGACCAGTAAATACTGTTTTATTTAAAATGAACTGGAATCTTCAGTATATGAACTCTTGTTTGATTTTAACACGAATAAAAGGCCACTGTTATTTATTTATTTATTTATATATTTATATATCGAACAGTTTTCCTCGCTAGAGGAACTGTCATAATGAACTAGAGATGTTTCACATGATTTCTTTATGTCTCTCCGGGAGAACTGCAAAAGAGTTATTCGATTTCCTGTATGGTCTCTCAAAGTATTACTTCCAGCAAACGAAGTTTATTACGTGACATCAGCACTTGTCAAATTCGAATCATGCATCAGACCCTGTTTATATGTGGAACGTGCGGAAAGTGAACATGGTTTATGGAAAAAATAAAAAAGTGTTTTTTTTCTTCGTATGAAAAGCCATTAATTCGATCTGCCCAAGAATGGATTCATATGGTGAAACTTGTATGGACTGTTTATGTACAGTAAACACATAATGCACTGTAAATAAAGTATTCATCTATTCAAAGAAACGTCATGATTTTGAGTAGCATTATGAGTAATGCATTTTCTTTCATTCAGACCATTGACTGGAAGTGACACGCAATGGCCATGACGAATCGTATAGACACGGTAATTTCATTGGACTGTTTTCAAACTGTATTCTACCTATATAATAAACTTGAAATGGTGTCAGCAATGTCATTGTCTATAGTACCCTCATTTTGCTCCTGCTTCGTCAATTGCAAAAATTGAGAGAAGCAAAAGATGTACAATAAAATTAGGCTGCAGCACCGCGCATATAGCAATTAATTATTGCATACATAATTATGCATTTCGTTGCTAAACGACAGTAGTATTCGGCGATTAAATATTCATTCTTACATTTTCCCTCACCTCAACTTAATGTTCTTTTAAGGTGTAAGTGATACGTCATTATATTTGACCATGCGTGCAAGAACAAAGTTATACATTTCAGAAGCACGGGAGGCGACTATAATTTATTGTTCAGGAATGTAGAAATAACATTGGTAGCACAATTTCCTCTCACGGTGTAGTGATTTGAAATGAACTTCGCATTGGTATCAGAAATAATTAGTGCGATTAGATACCAACAGATTGTTGGCATATTAAAATACACGAAATAAGAATGGCGTCTGTCCTTTCGCTGTTCTGGGACCAGCGCCAGTAGAAGCACCTGGTGTATTCTTCTCGAGATTGCGCAGATACTTCTTGTCATACAAACACTACAGGACAACACTGTAACTCCTTATGGCAGAAAATGTATAGTAAAACTACTTGTGAGATTCCTCATATTGTGAAGTAGTCATATTATTTGATATTGCCCCCTCCCCTTGCCTTAATGGTGGCTCCGTTTTAAGATAAGGCCAAATTTATTAGGAAATGTAGGAAGTTTTTTTTAACCATGTATAAATAAAATTCTTACACAAACCAAAGTACTGTTTCAGATATATATGCTCGATATATATCATTAAAAGGGGGAAATGTGACGTGAGAATTATGCGTTTAACACTATTATTAGGCTGGAAAAAATATTTTACATGTGCTGAAGAAAACTGTTACGTACTGTCTGATTAAACCAGCAGTGACAAGTTCCGTAATTCCGGCTCAAACGAACTGGGTTTTGTTTTCATACGTTGAAAATGTCTTAAGTAGAAAGGCTGCAGCATCGGCGCGCATTTCAGAATTTTTTTTCTGGAATACGCTACTTGCTTCTTAGGTAAAAGCTAAGCATGATGCAGCACTCAACAGTATTAGCATAGGTCATGAGGACTTTCATCGTGCCAAAACTTGTATTACTTGTATTGAATTACACTGCTAACTAGATGAGTTTTGCGTTTCCGGGAAATCGCAGAAAATTTATTAATAATGCTAATTGACAGAACACGAAACTTAGAATTAGAAAAAAAAGAACTTTTCTATATGGATCTAAAAAGATTTTTGGTATTTTAAAAACTATTTTATCCTGTATACTATAGGTATGCGTCGAACAAATTTTCTAGCTACCAATTTTCTTCAGTTACGTTAAAGATATTAAATAATCATTAGCATTAAACCTGTAATTTTTTTGACTGAATCCCCTTAATCAACCTAACAGTGTTGCTAGAAGCCCAAACGTCGAAATGGTTCTTTTAAAGTAAAATTCTCGTATTTGGCTCACGAATAAAATATCTTTCTTCATGACTAAATAATTTTATACATTAATTTCTACATTTATAGAGTAACATAACAAAAATAAATGAAAAAATCAACGCACGTTAAAACAAAATTAATTTTACTGTTATTTCACGC
>JAODKC010000044.1:16651981-16676952 GCA_026777985.1 Mormyrops attenuatus | reverse complement strand
CCCCCCCCCCCCCCCCCCCCCCCCCCCCCCCCCCCCCCCCCCCCCCCCCCCCCCCCCCCCCCCCCCCCCGCCCCGCGAAACCACAGCTCATTGCTGTATTATGCTACTCTGCCTAGTGTTCATTTTTTAACGTTTATTCATTAAATGACTAGTTATGGTCACGCTATGCAAAACTGAAGTGTAGTATTTCATATTTTATTACAAAAGTACAGACTGCTCTTTTGGACTAACCAACACTGAATTTTTATAAATGTGATCAAAGCTGATGCATAAAATGAATTAATGAAAGATTTTGTTTTCCGAGCCTTCCTGAGTTTTTCTCAGCTGTCTTTCAGTAGGCCTTTGCAAAAAAAAAAAGTTTACTTTTGAAAGCCATCCGTTTTCATCAGCGAAATGTGTAACCTTTTCCCCATGATTATATAATTTATTAGGAATCATGATGCAATGTTAACTGCATTGTTTAACTCCGAACAGTAATAAAACATATGGAAACTTTTAACCGTGTGTTTTTGTTAATTGCTGTTTACACTAGCGTAAATTCACTACAATTAAAAGTCAGTTAACTTGCAATTGGCAAGTATTGGTATCTAAATACGCTTCACTGAGGGTATTACGCTATCTTTGTATTAATATGTGCCTGCGTTCGCATGTATGTGTGATATTTCTGTGTGATCATTTAAATATATATAAATGTTAATATATGTGTGTGTTCACGTGTCCTTGCCTGCTTTTGGCTATTCAGGAATGCCTTTAAGGTCTATATTTAATCCTACGGTCATATCGCATTGCGCGGATGCCAAAGGACGGCAGGCGGGACGTACGGCTCACTGTCAGCCCGGGACCCGGGAACGCCACCATCAGACCCCATCTTGGGGGATCATGTGTCCGTAAGCTGGGTTCACGGGAGAGGGGGGAGGTCTTCGTGTGAGCCTGAGCTCATATCATGTAGCTGGATGTTTCGAGGGGAGGGTGGCTGGGGCTGGGGGCGGCAGTGAGCCGCGGTCTTGGGGATCCCCCATCTCCATCAGACAGGACTCATTTACTGTTCTCGTTTCATGCTTTTATGTTTGTATTCTGTCTCTCTCTGCCATTGAACTGCACCACCTCTCATATTCACAGTTTTTTTTTCCGGAATCCCCCCACCCAGTGTGCTTTGATGCTTCCCTAACACCATTATATGGAGACCAAAGGTGCTCCTTCCAGCGGGGGTCTGGCAAGCCGAATATTACGCTTTTAAAGGGAGCCGTTTCCAATTAGCCCATACTTTGTCCTCTGTTAAGGGAATATTCGAGAAGCTCATTGTAGTCAGTTAATCCTACTCTTAAATAACACCCTCCTCTTCCTAGCGCTTGACAAAAGATATAGCAAAACCATCACCAGCCGCTTTAAAACAACTGAATTAAGTACGCCCCCGCGGATATATAACACATCCGTAAATTATGCACCATTCGATGTGAAATACCCAGGGGCTACACCTAACAGATGAGAGGGGATTGTAACCTAACGCGCATTAGGTATCGGAGACCCCAGCCCCGAGTTAATTTAAGGATTTTATCGCTTTGTAAATACAGGATCGGCTTTGCAGACTCTTCCTTCCTCCGATATTCTCTCCATCCATCCAGGCTTGTAATATGATGAGTTTGTGTATTTCTCTAGGTAAATAATCATATAAATAATATGGCATCATCCCCCGCGTAGAGGGACAGGGCGGTGTCACCTGTCATCGGGTCCCACTTTAGGTTGTAGACTTTATTCCTGGTTAATCCACGCGGTTAGTTTATAAGGTTGCGGTAATTTTAACATGATTGCATCCCAAATGATTCATTTTTATCACTAATTATACACGTATCAACAATGACTTGAAAATCACCTTAAACACGTTAAACCTTAATGGAAATTCACAGACACCTTCTTCAGTATTTGGTAATGGAACCAATGCAGAAAGAAGAAAAGAATAGCGTTAATACTTCTGTAGTCTTGTTAGCCGCTGAGCTGAAAGTGAATGCGACGTAAATTTTTTAATTCCGGAAATCATCACATTACAACAGCGCCCATAATGATAAATAATAATAATCATTTCAGATAGCACAGATGCTGCAGCATTCTTTCTTAATGCGATTAAACCTAATTCAATAATTGTATGTGGAATGAAATATATTTATTTTTATCTGCGTAGGCCTATGTACAGTGTAAATATGCTCTTCGTCTCGGAACTACTGCAGTATTACTTGCATCTGTACTTCAGGGGAATTGGAACTTCTGACTGTTACTATTTTAACGGCTATTTGGGAATTATTTTTTAATACGGTTTTGCTTGTACTGGGAGTAAGTTTTTCGTGTGCATTTGTTGCACGTGGCCAGTAAAACATCTTGGATCTCATCTTGCAAGCAAATGCAGCGTTTCCTTTTTAGTCTTTAGGGAGCGTGTGCCTAATATAGTGGGAAAAAAAAATATTTTAAAATAATTTCTCCCCCTCCAGTCATCCGGACTGACATGCGGTTTCACGGTACAACGAGGGGTCGTTTTCGTTGCTGGCTTTATCCCCGGCGCTGCGCCGCGTCTCCTGTCCGTAAATCACTTCAGAAACATTTGCCTCACGCGCCGTATTTTTATTTTATTTTGTTTTTCTTATTTTCTATTTTCTATTTATAATCTATATCTTTTATTTATCACAAGCATATAAATTGTTTCTTTGTATTTTCCCCGCTTGCCTTCCGCTATGCTTTATGTATTGACGTCTGTTTATGCTTGTACGCGTGTGTGTTTTCACAGATTAATGCATTTTAATGATTTTATTCAGACACTTTTCTCTTCTTCTTTCTGGCCGACAGTTTGCCTAAAGAAATGTATCGGGTGCTGGTCGGATAATGAGAGTTAGCCCCCAGAGGCACCCCTGACAAAGAAGCTGCCCCCAGCGCCATCTCAGAGACTCCCAGCTTCTGCCTCCAGTGGGGTAATTGGCTCAAAGAGACCTAGCCCGGCCGGGGAGGAGATTCGGCGGTCTGTGGACCGCCCGCCCGCTCGGGTGCATTAACCGCAGATGGACCCTGAATGGCTCAGAGCTTTGAAAGTGGGAGAATGCCTGTTTTTCCAGAAGGTCCATTTAAACCCCTCGTATAAATACAATCCTGCTTCCAAAAGGCCGAAACTTCCTTTTTGAATCACACAGAACCGAAGGCTTCCTGTTTATCGCTAGTCGTCTATCTGGTATGTGCCAAGGCGGAACAAAACGCCTTTTATTTTCCCTCCCTGGGTTTGCTGGTGGAGTGACACCTCGCAGTCGGGCTCAGCACTAGGCGAGGAGGGCGGGGCGTGGGAGGGGGGGTATTTCAGGAGGCCTAATGATGCATCAGGAGGCTCAGGATGCCCTTCATCTTCCTTTGTTGCTCCTGGAGCCCGACTGCGAATAGGAAGTCTAGGAATGGGGAGCCCTGAGCTCTGGATGATTCTCCCCTCTCCTCCCGGATGGATCACTGCGTCCGCAAGCTCTCAGTCTGAACATGGCACACTTAGAGTTACTGGACGCAATCCCAAAAACCTTGAGTCCGTTAGCCGTCCAACCACATTCATCCTTTCAACATGATCCTCTGTGTTTGCTGCAGGTCAAATCTGCCACGACTTTGCATGAGTTTTGGATGGTAGATAAGATGTATTTTATTACTATTTATTTGTTCACCAACAGTATGAATCCACTCCGTTTATCTTATTAACACAAAACTTACCCTTTGAGAAAGTCATTTTATATTATTTCCTTGTTCTTTTAGATGCTCCATGTTTATGGGATACTAATTTTACACAGATTTTGAAAAAATAAACTTTAATATGTTATCATCCTGTGGGCATGTTTATAGGTTGTAACTAAGGAATATAAGCATTTTTTTTTCTCAAAATAAAATGCAAAAATAAATTGGAAACATTTAGTGCATTAAAGTTCCCTTTTTCCTTTGATTTTAGTGAAAAGTGTGCCTGGCTGACATCGAGTCCGAACCCCAATACCACTTGTGTTTTACCGCCATATCCGTGGCAACCTGTTGGGCTGGGGGGGGGTCACGCTGGGCAGGTCCCTTTGATGACGCTCACCTCGATGGGACGGCCCCCTTTTTGTGCGGCGGTGCCTCTCCGCACATCGTCTGCACGTGTGCAGCCCATCGCCGTCCAGTAGGCACGGGAGTGGAGGAGGTGGAGGAGGAGGGCCGGGGTGTGGAGGCGAGAGTGCGGAGCCTGTGGGGCAGAGCGAACCAAGGCATGCCCATGCGGGGGATTAGCCTCTGGGCCATCCGGAGGAGAAGGGACCCCCAGAAAGGTAGGCTCCCTCCCAGCCTCGAAAGGTCGCACAGGGAGTCGCGCAGCGGCAGCTCTGTGAGGATCGACATACGGCCCCTGGATTAAGCGGCACGCTTCCCTTAACGATGTGCTGGGGTCCAAGAAGATAGGAGCACACCGTGCATGCGAATTCACAAAGAGCCTGTGGAGGAGACGTGACCGTTATTGCTCTCTGCATGATTTGCGTTTGTGAACGACTATCTGTTAACGCCAGAACTTACCATGCGGGCATCGCTATCACGCTCCGAGACCGGGTCCCCACATGTGGGGTTACTGAGCTCTGCTTCTCAGCCCGTCTGGCGTTATCTGAGGATTCTTGACCCAGATGGGCTCATCCTAACCAAATGCAAGCTCAGATAGATTTCCCGTAACCCATTCTGTCGTTTTCTTGTGCGTTTTGTGGTGAACTTTTTACCATATTCATGCCATATTAGATTTGGTTTTCAGTGGCTTTTCTTGTTTGCTCGTTCTTGTTCTGGAGCATATTTACCTCTGAGTAACGTCACGGTTTTTTAAATATAATTTCTTTTGCATTTCCATACATCCATCTCTCCATCTTCCACCTATTTATCCTGGTCGTGGGACTTATACAACCTCAATAGTACATTTTCCTCTGTATCTTTTTCCTTCTTTTGTAATTTTTTGTGTACCCCCCCCCCTCCCCCAGCCATGCTGTGAGATTAACACGCTTTGTTCAACTGCACTGCTTAAATGAGCACACCGAGAAAGCGCCCAGTGCCCGGAGTCGGCAGGCTGTGTGAGTCCTGGGGGGAGGGGGGGTCAGAGAGGGGTTGGGATAGAAGAACAGAAAAGGAGGGGAGAGGGATGTCTTTATATCTCTTGTCCTGTCTCCCTGGTTGGGTCCCTAGTTGCTCCTCAGGAATTTTATGGGCTTCCTCAGGTGCGTGTGACAAACATGGATTCAGTGCTCAGTGCCACGCATCTCCGGCAGGGAAACTGACCCTTGAGGTTCGATCCCGGTGATTCACTGCATCGGACGTTATGTCTGATCTTCTCTCTTCCTCCAGCCATGCTACCTGACCCACCTTTATTTTGTTCCACCAGCTGCTTGGATGTTCTTCAGGGTTCCTCATGGATCTGATTATCTTTGCTTAAGAGATGTAGGAGTGTCGAGAGGAGGAAAGTGGGATGGATGGGGGGGGGCATGCTCTTCCAGGTGGGCTGTCATCTGCACAACCCCATGTCTTCATAACGCAGTGAAGGTGTCAGATTGTCTCTGTCAGACCGCCTGCAGTGCCCCCGGGGAGGGGGGCATGATCCATCCTCTGTTCTCCACCCTCTACTCTGAGCTGCCTTTGCTCTCAACAACGAACATGAATTTGGTTTCCGTGTTTATATTTATTTATCACGCCCATCTCCAAAGCCTGCACCAGTGCCATGATACAAGTTTATTACATGGTATTTAGAAACAAGATCATTTACAAAAATAACAGTGCTTAAATTATGTAAAATATTAACCAATAAGTCATTGTGGGGGAAAAAAATCCTGTGGGGAGCACAGGAAGTGTAACAAAATGAGGGGAAGAAGATGGAACCTCTTGGAATGTGAGGCCAGCTGGTTATCCACCCCCCCATAGCCCCAAACCGACCCCCAAAAAGGCAGCTCCCCAACCAGATACAGCACATGAGAACCGTCTGCGTTCTTTTGGGTTCCAAGCTGTCAACACGAGAAGGAGCCTGTGAAGGTTCACAGACGTAGATTAGCTAGGGACCTTCAAGTCTGGCCCAGAACATGGGCGGCTTGATCAATGATCAGTGCCTTAGTAGGAGCGGCCTGCTGCATCATATTACCATATTATCATGCTCACGATGATGAAGATGACATCCTGAAAATCAGTCCTACTGTAATAATAGTTTTCCTCTGTCGTCACATGCCTGCTCTGGTTCCTTACCTCACCAGCGCCTGACGCTGACTCTCATCTTTACGCTTCTTCACAGGTAAGTTGTGTTTATCAATTTCTCTACCTCTCTGAAGTTAGCCTGACTTTGTGTTTTTGCGGGTCTTTGTGTCTCTGCATGGCTTGGCCGCCGGCTAGACTCTCAGCTGACCTTTACTTCCTTCCATCGTTCCCATATCTTGGCCAGGATTATAATGGTGGGCCCCTGCTTTTAATGGGCCTTTGGATCTCAATGGGAGATGGGGATGGTGGACTGCAGCCGTTTGAATCGTGTTTGGTGCCGGGTGCGAAAAAGACGATCCCCGACTCTCAGTCTCAGCAAACATTCATCTTTTATACGGTACTTTTGAGACAAGGAGCTGCAGTTCTGGTCAATGTCTGAGCCCATTGTGCACAAGTATGGGCTGCGGGCTTGCAGGAAGAGAGGAAGGTGGGATCAAGGATCAAGGTCTTCCCTTTAATGCGTCGCACAAACTACAAGTTATGGACGTGTTAGATCCTGTTTCGCTTTCCATGACCCTGCTCATCACGGCATCGCTGTAAGGCAAGAAATGCAATGGAGGCTGGAGAGGCGGAGGTCGCAGGACCAGGTCATGGCACCGAGCAGAAAACGAACTTTGCCTTTCCTTTGTAAGTGTCAGGTTAGTGCTGCTCTCCTCAGGCAGTAATGGATCTAGGCTGAGCCGGATCATTCTGCCAGACTGCACTAAATTGTATCTATTTTATAACCTAGAGGAGAAATCAAAGCCCTTTTTTTGTTCTGAGTGATGTAACATTAAGTGTGAACCCGGAAATATCGGTCACCATCCTGAATCATTAAGAGAGCGCATCAAATAATTTTTTAATCACTAGTGACATTTCTCTTGGTTCATTTTTATGCTGTAACCACTCAGGATAATGTGTGTGTGTGTAAACTAGGGCTGGCACTCTTTGTCAAAAATCCGAACTCATTTCAAATGTCTCGCAATGCGTTAGCATATATTCGAATACCTGTGACCCACCCCCCCAAAAAAAAACGCAACACAGAATCATTCTTTTTAGTGTTAACAGCCTGTGACATTTGTGTGGAGCCCCTAAGAGGTCATGGTGGGGCAATGTTTTTTGAACTAGTTTTGTGTTCCCTCATAAGTGAAATGCACACACAAACATTGAAAAAATATTAAGTAAAATTCGCCTGTGAGGAAATCTGAAAAACCAAGGGGTGCTGCTTGATTCTGTTTAAAAATATTACAGCCGGAAAACTGAATACAAAGCTAACTGTACCGCGGTGTCATTGATAAGGTTTAAACCCGAAACCACTTTTCGGGTAGACCTCCCTGGTATTCTCGCTTGATGATGTATGCGGGGATATGCGGATCTATACTGAAATATTCCAGATATTCCACATTCCTTTAGCGAGGGAATGCAAAACTATTCCAAAAAATGTTCCCACCCTAAACTCCATGGATGGCAAACAACAAAATTATAGCAAACGGTCTAATGCGGTCATAGGCTAAAGTGACACTTGAAAATTCCAATGGGTTAATTATAGTTTGAATACGAATTTTTCATATTATGTTCAAACCGATGTTCAAATCAGTTAAAAAGTGACAGTCCTACTGTAAACATACCTTGGAGTTACTGAAAGGGATAATGCTTTGCTTTTACAGTCCCTTATCCTTCACCCCCGGTCGCTTCGTGGAATAAAACACGAGTGCAATGCCCCCGTTAATTAGCGTGGCATGTGTACAGAAGGCGTATGGTGTACCCTTTTTAAGTGTATCCGTCTGTCACAGGGAGCCTGTTTGGTGGGTGAATATTCTATGGGGAACTGAACAGAGTTTATGTGTCCAGATGCTTATATGTTTGTGTGTATGGGTGTGCGTTTGGGTTAGGTGTGTGTGAGCATGTGGTCTGCGGGGAATAGTTCTGAATTTAAACATGTCTTGGGAGAAAATTGTGAGTGATTATTAAATGTCCGGGACATGAGACCATCAGTGTGCCAATCTACCCCAAGCTAGTCACACCTAAGGAGCCAATAAGCCTGTGAGATCACAGCCTGAACTTACACACCCAGGTACCTGTGACAGCTGGAAGCCTGATTCATGGGTCTGCCTGACTTCACCCGTTCATTGGGTCCTTTGCTTTGATTAATTGGTAAGCATTGGCTGCATTATGTGGTGTTTTAATTAAAATCAGGTGTTTCCGTGTCACAGGCTTTTGACGATGGTGTCATGGCTCATTCCTTCCTGTCCGTAGGACAGTTCTGTGAGCGTCAGCATGCTTCAGCTTTGACACTCCAACCTCAGGGCTCTTAGCCACACACCCTGGGAACAGAGCAGGCCACAGCTGGAATGGGAGGAGTGGCCAAATGACATCACATAACGATTGTTGGCTGGCGGAGTTTCGGGACGGACCCGTACCTCCCTCCCAGAAGAGGCTTAGGGCTGATTCCTGGGCTCACACTGACCTTTAAAGAACCGTCACAACCCGTAATAGAAAAGATCTGAATGGTGACTTTATTTGTCTTCGAAAATGACAGACCTTCTTCTGCACATGGGGTGGGACTAGTGGCTGTGTTTACCACCACTCAAACCACGCATTTGCATGGGTCTCCTGAAATTTGGGGGCTCCGTTTTGGCCACAAACACTCACTCCAGTGGGTTGGGAGGAGGAGAGGCAGTCACTTTTTGAGTTGGACCCCAGAAACAACAAACCATCCCTGAGAGGAACTGAACACCCAGTTGTCCTTGGTTCTGTGGACCCTTTATTCTTTTTCTCTTCTCTTGTCTTCAGCCTTTTCCTACATTCCCTTTTAAATCCATGCGATTTTCCGCCCATTTTCCGCCCGTCTGTAACGTCGTTCTCTTTTGGTTTGTCACCTCGTAAGCCCTGCCCCTCTGCTAAGCTCATCCGAGCTGCCCTGATGGGAAGGACACCACATGAAGCTGACGTATGACACGTCAGGGTTTCACCGCTGTTCTCCGCCCACTCTACGTGTGGTTTCTCATGACGCCGCTCATTTAAACAGTTGTCTCCTGGTGGGCGGGGGGGGGTTCTATGTCAATGTACCCCCCACTCCCGGCGGTAATGGGGGCTTTTCTTTGTTCCTCAGAGAGTCGCTGTACTTAGCTGTATGCTGATGACAGAGAGATGCAGTGAAGTGGAATTCCCCGTTACCCTTCCTCTTATATCCCTGTTATAGTCTATTATCAGCATATTGTTAGATCATATTCATCGTTATTCTCAGTTATGTTCTGTCTTACTGTCAAATTACATTATGTGTCATGTTCTCTCATATACTGTAGATACATTATATAATCTTTTTTGTTGTGTAGGTTACATTACACTCTCTGTTACATTCTATGTTACGGTTACATTACATTCTCAGTTACATTTTGTCTAATAGTTGTATTACAGTTACATTAATTACATTCCATGTCACACATCCCATTTCCCTTTTTATGTCACTATATACCCCCTATATACTTTCCTCCAATCTGTCCTCCTTCATTCCCCTTGATACTTTCCTCCAATCTGTCCTCCTTCATTCCCCTTGATACTTTTCTCCATTACCTTCTCTCCCTGTTATGTTTTCTTGTCACATTTTCCTCTGTTGCCCTTGCAACTGTTTTTTGACCTTTTCTTCACATCACGAAATGTGAAACATCGCAGGAATGCGAGCCAAGCGCTGCTGTTTCAGAGACGTCCCGTGGCCTCCCTACCCCCCTTATGTTTTCCTCCTTGGCTTCTCTCACGGCTTTCCCCTATGCGGGTCGAGTGGGGGTGTCGTAACCTCCCTTGGGTGACCCATTCATTTAATATGGTAATCCCAAACTGGTCCTTTTGTGTGTTAATCTCCTCTGTTTTAGCTGGTAGGGAAAACAAAGACAAATAATTGATTTGGGGAAGGAGGACAACATTCAGGGCTCACAAGTAATAGCCCCATTGTCCTGGGCCACGTGACAGATTTGTGGGACATACCATCATACGAATCTCCACCGTGCGGTCTGTTTTCCTGTTCTGCAAATGCCAAACAAGTATTTCTAACACCATTTTGCAATATCTGTGTTTTTCTCTAAAATCCTTTGAGGCCCTTATTTGCAGTGCAATCGTATTCTTGCTCTGAGAGCAATTTTTGTGGGAAGAGAAAGATCACAGCACTGCAGAACTCTTCTGTCTTGGCTTGTCCCCCTTGACGGAGGACACACCTGCCAAGTGAGACAGGAATCGGAGAGCAGCGGAGATGCTCGGTGCGGGATGCCTTAACCCCCAGCTGGCCAGCTGGCTAATAGGAATTTAGCATGGTGAAGCAAGTCGTTCACCCTCTTTCATATGAAGCAAGGAAGTCGCCGTTTCCTGGCGTGCAGCTCCCTGGCAGCGGCCTAGGCAGAACCCGCTTGTGGGGGGAGAGTTCCATCCTCCACTGGGACCCCTGCAGACTCTATGGACAGTGCTATGCATTCTCCTGTATCGGCTGTGGATGTTGGCTCACGTCCATGTTTCAGTCTGTCCACCTGTCTGTGTCTCTCTGCTCCCCCTGTCTGTCTGCTCTGTCTGCTTGACTGTCTTTTTCTGACCATTTTACCTGTTTTTGTATCTGTCGGCCATTATGTCCATCTATCTGTCTGGCTATATGTCTGTCGCTTTGCCTCCCGGTCTCTTTCTGTCTGTCTTATCTATCTGTCTGACTGTCTCTTTGTCTCTCTGTCTATCGGTCTGTCTGTCTATTTCTTTGCCTCCCTCCCTCCCTGTCTGTCTGTCTGCTTCTTTGCCTCCCTGTCTGTCTGTCTTTATGCGTATCCTTCTGCCTGCTTTTCTGTGTCTGCTCACCTTCCCCCTTTCTTGTCTTAGTCGTTCTGTTTGGTCTGCCGTTTTCTTCTTCTGTATAGGGTGCCCCCCATCCAATTTTTCTATTTAGGGCCCCCCCCCGGCCGTGGCTGTAGGGCAGGTGCCCCGGGGTTCGGGGGAGGCCGGGGCCCCCCGCACTTAAGGTACACAGCAAGAAGCTGCCCATGACATCACCCCCCCAGCTCGCCAATAATGACGAGAACTGCGAAAGGTCCTCCGTTGTCAAAAGAGCGAGTACGCACTGACACGCCTGCCACCTAAATACGAGACGATGTCTGCTCCAACCTCCCCCCCCCCCCCAGCACCCGTGCCCGAGACAGCATGCCTTCTGTGAGGGTAGCCGACAGCAGCACGTTCTGTCTGGGGGGGCCAGAGGCGTTCAGGGCATTCAGGATCACCGTGAGGTCCTTCTCAAAGCCCAGGTCCAGAGTCCTGTTTGGACAAACATGTGCTGTGATGAGACACGGCACATACCCAACAGAACAGAACAGGACAGAATTTACAGTGTCTGTGGTTCTTTAACTCCCAGAATCAAGCCTCATAATGCTGGTCAAGTCAAAACCTGACACCTGCATTTCTCCTTTATTGCAGGTCCCAGAGCCTGGGGGTTGGGGTGGGCCTTACCGGTCAGCTTCATCCAGAATGAGCCAGCGCACAGCGCTGAAAGCTATGCTCAGCGTGTTGTTGATGTGGTCGACCAGCCGGCCAGGAGTGGCGATCAGGATATTGATGCCCTTACGCAGCCTGGACGAGATAGTTAGGGAAAAACATTCATTCCGTTCAGCAATTAAGAACCATTAAAAGGCTCAAAATTAATAAAACCTTTGACTTACAAAGCATGTCCATCAAAAACAATGTTCAGTTACCTTCATCTTGATATATCTCATTTTATTGAAATCCCAGAAGAGTCCATATTTTATAATAACCAGAAAAAATGGGTATTACAAGATTGGTAATAAAGTCCTGCAAAATCAGCAGCATTTCCACTGCAAGAAGATGAGTGCTGCTATGTATTATTATTGCAATCATCATCATTATGATCATCAGCCGGCCTTAAATATGGAAAGCCTGCAGAGAACAGAGTGCCCAATACTGGGTGAAGGGATCTCAGCATAATGAAATGCCCGCTGGGGCTCAAGGTTACTGGTTAAAAACAGCACTTGGTTTCACAAACGGTAAAACCGCCAAAAATCTGCGTTCAAAAGGAGGTAATGAGATGTGGAGACTGACAGTACAGCTGCTCTGCAAACAAGCACGCCCTTCACGCCGCTTGACAGTGAGGAAAAACATCAGTGTAAGTGGACACCTGCTCAACAGATACCAACAATGCAGGAGAGGATTCTGGGACTGAGTATCCTCCTGTATGAAACGTTAAACTGGCACCTGACTATTAAAACCTTATGTAATCATTCTGCACTGTAACTTATGTTACAGTAGACCGGTCTACAAGACATTTTTGTATGGTTTCCGGATTTTGGGGGACACCATGATATTAACAGCTAGCAATGTGATGCCTGTGATGTTTTTCCTGGAAAGATGGCCGACACCATATGACAACACAGCGTCAAAACAATGCAAGAGCTCTAACCTGGCTTTTTCAGATTTCCTCTTTTCCCCTCCCATGAGGACTCCGGGCACAATCCAGGTGAAGGGCTGACAAACACCCCAGGAAAATGAAGCAGATGCGAGGAGACATTACATTTCTCAGTACGTTTATGGTGCTGGGCGAGCACTGATGTCTACAGCCAGATCTCACCTTCAGCAGCTTCTGGATGATCTGGAAGCTCTGCTGTGCCAACTGAGGATGAACAGCGATAAATAATGTAAAGAGAGGAAACAGATAGTGGCCATGTTGCATGGACAGCGGGGACAGCTGCTGGATTATAGCCCAACAGTGACGGCAAAGCGATCGCTTAGTGTTTATCGAAGAATGAGGAGAGAGGCTAGCAGAGTACGATTCAACGTGAATCAGGAAGAGGGAGTGGCAAGCAGAGGTGGCCTCGTCACAAGGGAGACCCCCACGTACCTCTCTGGTGGGAACCACGACGACCGCAAACGGACCATCCTCCCTCTGCAAGACGGAGGGGAGGGAAGCATCAGCGGTTACATTTCTGAAAAATTCTCAACTGACGTGCATCGTGCATCGTAAAAGCCACCATGTTCCCACGTGTTTATTAACTGCAGTATTGAGGGAAACGGGTCGAAAACACTCAGGGGAAGGATAACAGAAACTCAGCACACGCACACAGTATTTTTCATACATATTTTGCTGCGATTTGTTTTCCGGCATCGTGGCAATCACGCTGACATGAAAGGGTGCTTCGGCGCTCGGGGTAAGGCTCAGCGCCCGCCTTTCAGTGGACCAGACAGCTGTCAGTGTTTTAGCGGTGCTACGCTGGGGACTGGCTGCTTCAGGAGACGGGAGCAGATCTGTCAGAGCTCCTTATTACAGCCCTACTAATCCAGCCCCACTGGGTATTTACTTATATTTAGTGGTACTCTGTCACTATTTAGGGAAGAAAAAAAAAGACAAAGAGACAGGCTACTGTGAACAACACTGAGCTTTTAAAGGCATCGCTCATGTGCGGTGCCACCCAGGCTGGTCATCTACAGGTACTGGGTGATGCCAGTACTGGTGACCAGTACGATCAACCCAGTGCCTCTCTCTCTGAGACAAGGGGGGTTTTAAATACAGCCACTTAATTATTGAAGTTACATTTTTTTCAGTCACGTTAATAACCATACCAGGGGTGTATGAACCATTTCATTTGACTTCACGCAGCTCCTCCCCCCCCCCCCCCATAAAAAAAAAAAAAAGATTTTCACATTCAAATTTAAGCTGTGTCCCCCAATACCAAACTCTCTCCTTTGCCACTGAACCATACTCCACCAACAGTGAATGAAATGAGTTGCAAGATCAGTTTGGCGGGGGGGGGGGGTATTTAGATTTTTATACCAAATCTATAAGCACTGATTCGCAACACAGTTGTTCACTTAAAAAGTTTTTGTTCCAGAGAGTACCCTCAAAGGGGACTTCTGTCACAGTCCAACAGTCTCATACACTGTTCCTTTGGCTCCCTGCGGTGCGAATAATGCTTATTTCCATTTGTGCATCCCGGCAGGTGGACGAGCGCCAGCGTTTGGCGGGTTTAACGCAATTCCCAGGAAGCAAGGGTTTCCCGGAAACTGATAATTAGGTAGCAGAAGAGAGCCTGTTTTAAAAGCCCCACTGCTATCACTTTACCCTCTGATTTAAATTCGCTCTAATTAGCAACAAAAGTGCTGTGTATATAATACGATTTAGTCACTGAGACAGTGAAAAACTACTGTCGTTCCTGTCTTAGGGTGATGATGTCACTAATCATCGCCCGACGCATTAACTCACTGTTACAAATCAGGCATGCGTTAACTATCATTGGTCTATGACAAACACGTTCACGACTGAAGCTCAAAGGACACCACGAAGACCCACCACTGAGGAAGACCTACTATTGAGCCTAGACGATGTAGCCTTACAAACATCCCTGCCCAACTAAAGCCAGACACCAAAAAAATAAAGAAATAAAAAATTTTAATCACTACACCAGAGTTTTCCAAACCAGTCCTCTGGGCACACTGGGCATATCTACATTTTTGTTTCATCCTAGTTTCCAGCACACCTGTAAGGTATTTAGAGCTCCCAGTTGCCTGGGTCAGGTGTTCTGGGAACTGGGATAAAACAAAAATGTGGATCTGTCCGTGTGCCCCGAGGACTGGTTTGGGAAAAACTACAATAACCATTATCCCAAACACAAATGTTATAACACTTACAGCTTTACTGTGAACCAACTTCACATTCTGAGTATAAATAGCAGGACTTGTATCACAATAACAAAAAAAGACTTAATAAAAGCAAAACACATCTATTGACTTTCTTTTATAATCCAGTTAAAACTGGAAGCCAAATGTCTGTTTATGGTATTAGGCAGAATTATTTTTTGAGTTTAATCCCCATCTACCCGGAGTGTCTGGCTTACCTTGATTTTCGGTTGGACTGCCTGCAGAGACTGAACCAGCGGAATCCCGTAAGCCAAGGTCTTACCTGCGTTCGGCACACAGAAGAAGAGCACAGTTAACTCCTACCGTGGTTCCTCTCTAAATTACATGCAGATTAGATGGCAAATGCAAAAGCCAGGCGTCCAAAGAAAATGACAGAGCAAGACCCCTCACCTGACCCCGTCTGGGAGCGTACCACCGCATCCCGCCCTGCCAACAACACGGGGATCGTCTGCTTCTGAACACTGCGAACCATCATGGACGAGGGTCAGCACAGAACCAGGAAGGAGATTCATCATCTAACTGCAGCACTCTATGGGCCATCTAAGCACGGTGTTCTGGCCATATTCCCATTTAATGCGTTTATGTGATAAAAGCACCATCTGACTACTTTCTTAAAAGATCTGTTAGACCTAATAACTAAACAAAACTAAACTATTAGGGCACTTTCCCACTACACCAAATACCATACTTTTGGTACTTTCGCTTTCCACTGACCTCCGGTTGAGTACCAGTACCAAAAGTTCCAGTACCTAAAGTACCAAACCAGCTGGGGTACTTTTTTGGTACTTTGGGGGTTTAAAAAGAATAATAATAGATGTGTGGACAAATGAAGACCCAAGCTCAAATTGTGTTCTGGTCGGAAGAAGAGATACAACAAGATCAGGATGGCATGACAAGAAAAAATAAAGTCTTTTGTATAATATTCTAGGGCAGCATGGTACTGGAAAATATCATGATGCAATTTGGTTTGTAATAAATATTAGAAGGATGCAAGGATGAAAATGACGATGATTATCTTGAAGAACGCATGTAGCACTCATGTAAAAGCAATGGAGGTACACTTTAAACATATGCAAGATATGCAAGATCTTGAAAAGGAATAATCATTAAAATTGTAAAGCTTGCTAAGTTTTTTTCCCTAATAGAGTAAAAATGTTTTAGCAAAACTGAAGCCCCCAGCGCTATTGTGTCCATATAGTATGAAAGTCTGAAAAAGTCTGATCTTAATTTAGATGACCAGCGATGTAAGAATTGCATGTGCATAACACGCAATGTTCATATTAATATCGCATGCTGCCCAGTCCAATAATAATATAGCCATTTTTCAAATTCAGTAGAAGATACCCCACCTCACGTTGTGATGTCATTCAGTGCCGGTACCAGTTTTTACGCCAGTGGAAAACCGACACCTAGAAGAACCGTACTTTTGGTCCAGTACCTGGTGTGGTGGGAAAAGCGCCCTTACAGTATGGTGTTTAGAGGGCAAGTAGGTCCAAGAATGACAGAAACATACCTTGTCATGCTTGTCACCTTCAAGACATTATTCAGAGTTGATACCTGAGAAAGAGAAGAGACAGCCGGGATAAAGTGAAACAGAGGCAGGGCATCGGCATTGAGCAACAAGTGGAGCGTGAACTATAACCCTCACCAAGTGTGGATGGAGATCAAGATCAGCAAAGGAGCAACTGGTGAAGACCTTCTCCCTTAGCTGTGTCACTGTAGGCCTAGAGGAAAAGATCAGCCCAGAAACAAAAGCATACACATGTCAGCTATCCTTCCCAGCATCTCCGGTACCTTTTCAGACAGAAATGAACATTAAATCAGCAAAAGGCCGGCAGACTGTCCCAGTCAGTGCCTGATACTGGGACTGATACATATTAGCCCACCTCTTCATCTCTGGGATTTCTGGGTTGTTTTTGAACAAGGATGAGGTCTTGATGAACTCTCTGTCTTCTTTCTTTTGGCCTTCTGGGTGACTCTTCTGACTGACCTTAGTGGGCTTTATCAATTTCGGGCTACATTTTTCAACCCTCCCTTTGTTCTGTGGCAGACTCTTGAAGTTCCTGTTTTTGGGGGGGGTCTGACCCTGGTGTGGCGGCTGCTGGACAGTGTGGGCAGGTTTCTTTTCGGAAGCGACGCGTGTCTTTTTGAAGGGGGGGCTTTTTTGTGTCCCCTGTAGAGCTTTCCGCTTCTCTGCTTTTCTCATTTTCTGCCATGGAACAAAATTAATTGTTATAAGTAAGAGTCCACGGAAGGATACGCCACCAAATGGATGACCTAATCCACTCTGACGTTCATGGAAATTACCCAGATGGCTGCCAGCAGTAACAAAGATTTCTAGATCGGTATGACAGGCTCTCCCCAAAACAAAGCGCTCAGGCCCTTTCCATTTTTAACATCCAGCCTACCAGAAGCTCTCCGTAGGTCCATCAATAATAAACACAAAATAATAAATTCCCATTCTACTACTTTTTCCACACATGACTGTCAAACTATTTTCTGAACAAAAAAATCACATAGGAATTAGGTTATCGTGTAACCTCTGGACCCTACCACAATACTGCTTTCAGAGCCACAGCACAAACAAATAAGGTTATGTAAAAAAAAAAATCCTTTTGGTCGAGATATATATAAAGGGATAAATGAACAGTGAAGTATTAAATGAATTAAACTCTTAGTTCCAAGTGTGGTAATGCTGTGACGAGTGGTTTGTGGGTCAGCAAGTGCATTAAACAAGATGTAACAGCCGGAGGCCCAGCAACAGGACGGGCAGGGTAGGCAATGCAATGGCCTGGGGCCCCGAGCTGGAAGGAGGCCCCTAAGGGCATCCGACTACATAGTATACAAATCTGCCTTATTTGTGTATCCTCTTTTTCACAGTAAAATGAAAATAAAGGTCTAGTGTTTATCATTTTTTCTTTGTTTATATAAAATTTACACAGCACAGTGAAATAAAGGTAATAAATTTTACCACGCTGGGGGAGGGGGGTTGGAGGGCCCCTTGCAGTGCATGCATGCCCCCAGAGTACCTAGAATCGCCTCTGATAATAGTACAATGCTGAAAATGCACATTAGGCCACTTCGTACCCATTTGTCCGAGGTCCTGAACGGTGTGTGCCGCTTCTTGCGCGTGTGGACAGCTGGGGTTAAAGTCATATTCAGCATCAGCGTGTCTTCAGCCATGGTGAACCTTCACAAGTCCTCTGCAAAATTCCAGTGCACCGTCACAAACACTGTTACTGTCTGGAGTGATACGGTATTCGTGTCTATAGTTTTGACGGGCTATAGTCAGCCAATCAGTTTTAAAAGCAGTGTAATGAACTTATCTCGGTAATGCGATGGTGAACGCAAAAACACGACTTTAGCTGTAACAGCTTCCCACCTACCTTGGATTAAAGCAGAAGGTCTGGGTGTCACTGCACACGTGTGCGACCGGGCAACGCCGGATTCAGCCGTTAATCCTTCACAAGTCTCCGCGTTAACTCCTAACCACTGTATTAATTAACTACACTCATACGCCTCACGGTTTTTTTTAAATGATACCTTTCTACCTACTTTATGTACATTTAGGTCAAGGTTAGCGGCCAACTTCTGGCGAACACGCGTGACTGGTGATACACATGGCCGATGGCTGCTGTTTATCTAAACATGCGGCGACGTAAAACCGTCAGTAAGCGGCGGAAAAAGATCCGCGGCCGCCCGGCGTCCCTGACTCCGCAGCTCGCCGCAGCTCGCCCGTCACTGAACGCCGGTATATGGATTCCTGCTGGCTGCAGTGTTCCGGGAAAGCCTGCGCGAACCAACGGCGCGCGGATCGAGGGGATCCCTTCCTGCGCGGACGGACGGCGCGCGGATCACGGGGATCCCTGCCGGCGCCCTTTCCCCGGCGTCCGTTGCGTAGACCCGCCCCGAATCACGTAACTTCCTGCTCACATTTTCCCAGGGAAATGGCGGCCCTAAGCCCTGATCGTGCTCCAGATGGAGAGACCGAACCCGAGACCGAATCCGAACCCGACACGGACCCCTGGGTCGGGCAGGGCCCGATCGTTAAGCGGGAGCCCGTGGTGAAGCTCCCGAGTCCGGTGAGCGGCCTGGAGCCGCTCTCTTGGTCCGAAGACCATCGCCTGTCGGCCTCCAGTACCAGCAGCATTTCTCTCATGGAGATCCTGTGCGATGTCCACGGCTGCAACCAGGATCTGGTCATGCAGCGGACCTCCATCCCCTTTCCGGACAGTATTTGTGAACTCAAGGTAAATCCTGGCTGACAAAGCGGCCACATGTCGTTTTGCTGTTCCATCGCTTCATTGTTATTATTTTCTGGCTGATCTTATCGTGGTTATGTAGCGATAATTGAGTATCATTTACAGGGGTGGTGTAACCTTACACGCCGCTAACTGGCTATAATCTGGCCGGGGAATGAGGTGTTTTAATCTCCGTTTTAGGATATATGCCCGATTTATTGCGTGAGCCGGCACGGAAATGTGGCAGTGTTTACAAACCTGCTGCTAGATCCGCCTGTTCCGCTCGTGTACATAACAACCCACGTACTGCAACCAAAATATACGGTCTAAAATGTTCTTTTTGATAATTATTTATTTATAAACGTGGTCTTGAAAAGTAATCCGATAAAGGGACATTGGTTTTTATATATAATAGCTTCAATATGTTGGAGCAGCATAGTTGGTTAATTTGTTACAAATTTTTCGTGAATTTTATTATTATTGTTTATATATAATATATTTGCATTTTATCTGCAGCTGGGCCTGGAGGAAGGAGAATCTGAAGGCGGGGAAGGCAAGGAAACACCAGATTTTCCAGAGAGCCAGTCTTTGTTGGATAGTGTGAAGACCCCAAATGCAGCAAGTGTCCCACCTCAGACTGGCTTCAAGTACACCAGCTGGTCCCCCTTGGGCTGTGACACCAACGGGCGCTGTCTGCTGGCCTCCCTCACGCTGGACAACCGACTCACTGTCTACGGCAACCTGAACCGGCTGCAGTGGATGGCTCTGGTGGACCTGACCGAGCTCTACGGTGAGATGCTGGAGGAGAAGGGCTACTCGCTGCCGGGGGCCGAGCCCCCCCTGGGCCCGCTAGAGGACTTGCCCGAGCGTCAGCGGCGCCATCGCATGCAGAGCCCCGTGCGCATGGAGTGGTCCAGCGTGTGCACCACGCAGCAAGTGCAGATGAACAACGAGTGCAAGGACGTGGGCACGGTGCTACTGGCTGTGCTCATGGAAAATGGGGACCTGGCCATCTGGCAGTTCAAACTCCCCTTTGAGGGCAAAGATTCGGTGCTTTCCTGCAACACTATCCAGTCGGGTGTGTCTGCACCCAGCGTGCTGGCTTGGTGGGAGTATGAACATAGCGGGCGCAAGATGAGCGGATTGATCGTGGGCAGCTCGGTGGGGCCCGTCAGGATCCTTCCAGTCAACCTCAAGGCCGTGAAGGGCTATTTCACCCTACGGCAGCCTGTGGTACTGTGGCAGGAGACTGACCAGATTCCGGTGCACAACATCAAGTGCATCTCGCTCTTTCACCCCTACCAGAAGTGTAACTGCAGCCTGGTGGTGGCAGCCCGCGGTTCCCACCTTTTCTGGTGCCTCCTGCTGATTTCCAAGGCGGGCCTGAACGTGCACAACTCTCACGTGACCGGCCTGCACACCACACCCATCATGTCGATGACTGCCAGTCGCTACGGAGGCTCGATTTTCACGTGTTCGGCCGATGGCGTAGTAAAGAAGCTCACGCCCATATTCACTGACATGGCGGTCATGTTCAAGCAGGAGCAAATCAACACGCCTGAGGGCGTGATTGGCAGCAGGTTACATGGCATAGCCGCCAGCCCCAATGGTGCCTATCTGGCCTTGGTCACCACAGAAGGTGTGACCAACGGCCAGCACCCGGTCAGCCGGATGTTCCAGGTCCAGTTTATCACATTGAAGACCCCAGATGACGCGGCAGCAGAGCTTCTGGAGTCCATGGTGCAGAACCTTTTCAAACAGACGGACCTGCTGGATCTAGTGCGCTGGAAGGTTCTGCGGGACAGGCGCATTCCGCCCATGCTACAGGAGGAGCTGGATGACAAAGTGCACGCCACAGGCTCCACCTACCTGTGGCGCTTCAAGCTCTTCCTGTTCCGCGTGCTCTACCAGTCCCTGCAGAAGACCGCGGCGGAATCGCACTGGCTCCCTTCGCACGAGGACACCAAAGTGTTCATTGTGGACGAAGAGGGCGAGGACAATAGCGAGGATTCCCCTGCCTCTGCCTCTGCCTCAGAGGGGGTGGGATTAAAGGGACCTGGGGGAGGAGCCTCAGACGAACAGATGAGTGAGGTCATTGCCTGGATCGAGGCGGTGGAATCTCACCTGACACGTGAGCATATGAAGAGGGTGCTGGGGGAGGTGTATCTCCACACCTGGATCACCGAGAACACCAGCATCCCCACCCGTGGTGTGTGTGACTTCCTCATGAGTGACCCTACCTATGAAGATAGGGCTGCCAGGGTAAGCAAGGACTGTAAAAACAAAAACACTTATACTCCATTTCAGATGTGGTTTTCAATAGGAAATGGTTGTGTGTTAAAGCAAATTAGTGAAATGCAAGCTGCGGTTAATGACACATGAATTATTGCCAGAATAAGGGAAACACTCGATTAAATTAGAAAGACGGTGTATATGAAAACCGTTAACAATTAACAACAGCAGACAGCTGCCATCGTGCCTAGGGTCATATTAAAAATGCGGGACAGCCATAGAAAAATCATCTCGGAAACAGAAAGAGCTGCTAATGCTTTGTGAGGACTAGTGGTTAGGGCCGAGCAATTGATTTAATTTAAATTTTATTTATGATTTTGGCTTCCGATGATTATCAAAGCAAAATAATCTAGATAAAACAATTATTGTACTACATTTCATTTTGCTGTGATGCTTTTCCTGCGCACCCCTTTCAAGCGCCTTTTTTTGTTTCTCAGTTGAATAATGTTTAGGGTTTAGAGAAATCCACTGTTAAAAAGGCAAAATTTTTCAAAGATTCAATCGATGCATGATATTTCCAAAGTCAGTGAGTCCGTCAGTGTTAAATAATCACGATTGTGCCAAAATAATCAGGATTGTGATTTTTGCCATAATCGAGCAGCCCTGCCAGTGGCTGAAATTATGATAGTATAGATATCTGAGTTAGACGGCATCAACCAGCAACAACTGTGGGTAAATGCACATACTCACTGTGATGCTGCTTCGAAATGCAAGCCAGAATAGACTCAGCAAGTCACCCAGCTGAGTGCAAATGTCAGTTTAATTTAATGAATTGATTATTTTGTGAAAAATGTGGTAGTGCAGAAAGATCTTGCAATACACAAAACTGACTCATCATTCACCCTGTTCTCAACAAGCAGATGAGTCTGTTTGCAGTGCGCACCAGAAAAGGCCTACAGGCTTGAGTCTGTCCCTTGGGTTTCTTTCAGTGGTGTAGGGTACATTTTGCTAGTGTAGATGAGCTTTGCATAAGCTCTTAGTGGGCAAGTTAAACACCAGTAAACACTAAGTCATCCTGGGTGATCTGTGTTGAAGCATTTCTGTCTTGATCGGCAAAGAATCTTCCAAAATGGCAAAACCCTCACACTCGTGGAGTTTATGCCATCATGAGGGGCTAAGTATGGGGTGGGCGGCCGGGTGTATGAGGATAACGGTGGACAGAAGAGGGGAGATCAGAAAAATGAAGTACTCAATCTAAATGTGGTCCCAAATGAGGCAGCTAAGGTTACAGACAAGTTCCTAGGAATTAGGAACTATTCCTTTGGCCCAGTTTTGATATCTGCGGGTCTTAGACCAAGAGTTTCTCTTGACAAAGTATGGAATGACCTTATATTTATTGAGTTGTTTTTTTTCATTCGGTAATCATGGCATCATCCCCGAAGAAGCAAAGACTTGTCTAAAGTTGATATTGACCTCCTTTGGATTTCCTTTTCCCAGGTCCTCATTGGGCACATCTTTAAGAAGATGAACAAGCAGACCTTCCCAGAGTACTGCAGCCTCTGCAAAGAAGTGCTGCCCTTTACTGACCGCAGGCAGGCCGTGTGCAGCAATGGCCATATATGGCTCAGGTATCTGCCCCGTGTGCTTCACCTGCTTTAACCAACACAGTCTTCCTTCTCAGTGTAGAAGGAGCTTCGGCTGTCAGATGTACGGTATCATTTAGCCAGGCAAAACTCTGTAACATGAATATACTCACCCTTATTTCATAGAGCCTAAAGCCTTCATAACAGTTTTGCACAGCCTCGTGCATTTTCTTGAGCTATTCCTATGGTATGAATACTTGATTGAAGTAGAATTTTCAATAACTTGACTCATTGGTTGGCATCTGTACAGTGGGCTTTAGCATGGGCCCACAGCAGACGTGCTACTGAACTGCCCTTTGTGAGAATACCTCAGAAAACCAGGCCCAGCAGTTCAAATGATCCGATGTTCTGCTCTAATTGAGCAGCAGAATAGCAAGCGCTCAGCACCAGTGAGAGTCTGGAATCACGTTAAATAACCCACAGCTGCGAACGTAAAGCCCCTTTGAGGAGTGGCGGTGATATTATTAGATAGCTACCAGACCAGTCGTCTATACCAGTATTACACTTGGCTTGAATTCCTGCAGCCAGCAGTAATCAGTTGTATTATAAATGTAACTTTGCTAGCTATTGTAGAAAGTGCCTAAAGTTGGTCAATTTTGAAGTTGACACAAGCTCTCTTATAGTGGAGTTTTTTTGCTCTGTAATTATTTTGTCTGGCTCTGGGTTACTGACTGATCACGGCGCCAAGTACTAAGCACGTTTCTAAGCTGATTAGCGCCTCGCTAATGTGTTGGGCCACACTTATAAGGAAGCCTTACAAGGATTCTTTACGCTAAAATACCTAGAGCGTGGACGTCGTGCTTTTTGTATTTTCCAATACAGAGCAGTTCATACTAAGCAGAAAGGCTTCCGTAAGTAAAATGATACATTTATGAATTGCTGCTATGATTTTGTCAAGCCCTTTGTATCTTAATGATCACCGTTCTTGACTGTTGACATTGTATACTGAGGCGTATAGCTCCGTTCGTTGGTGGAACTTTTAGCCCTTTCGAACTGGCTCGTCTGAATGCCGCTCAGTTTCTTCTTGGCTCACTAATGAGTCCAACAGGTTCATCTGTGGATCAGAGCAGATCTTGGTGGCTGGCATCTGGGTAATATCTATAGTGTGAAGCTATTGTCCTGTTTGTCGTTGGTTATTTTTTTTATTTGTGTTTTTCTGCATTTAAAAAAAGCACTCTCGTGCTATGTGTGTTTATTATGGAAAGCTTGACATCGCCCCCCCATATTCTCCATTATCTATGTCATGCTTGTTTGTAGTCTTGCCCACATGAGACCAGGGTATATTTTGCACACAGTTAATTTTCCTGTTCCATCTGTACTTCATGTTAATGGCCTTCTTTGAAAAAATATGGTGTGATTCATGCTAATTAAAAACCACTGTGTGAATGTCTGTATTGCAAAATGACCCGCTAGATCATTTAAGGTAGATCTTCTGCGGTTCTTAAATCTTTGCATTCACTAATAATTCCTTTGGCACCAGCACAACGCCAAATTGAATTGATCTATAAAATATTCCATCTTCTAGCTCATGGTGGCACGGGAGCCACTCTGCTGCCCTCCTTTTACAAACCTCAAATTTAAAAAACATCTGGTCTAACATTTGCCCTCACCTTAAAAAATAATATTACTGGACGGAGTACAGTTTCAATTGGGAAATGACTGATTTGGATAACGCTTAAGGTTGACGTGGCCTGTGGGCTGTAACTTAAGCAAATGAAACCCAAGATGTCTGAAATGAGTTGTCAGGCTCAGAATATTTATTTTCACCCTGGATAATTATGGTGGAGGTGGTGCTGCATTTGACCTCTGGGGGTCGCCGTACGGCCCATTCCTGCTCGTCCCCCACTTGGTGCTCTTTTTTCTGTGATTTCCTTGTAGCTTTCAGCTCTCACGCTGCGCGGGGGGGGGGGGGGGGGGGGGGGGGGGGGGGGGGGGGGGGGGGGGGGGGGGGGGGGGGGGGGGG
>JAODKC010000044.1:16641704-16651881 GCA_026777985.1 Mormyrops attenuatus | reverse complement strand
TTGCTTTCCTCAACCCCGCCCCCCCCCCCCCCCCCCCCCCCCCCGTTCTTCCAAGCTTGTCCTTTCAGCGCTGTAACACGCAAAACTGTCATATTACGTGGGCTTTGTTCACATCAGGGGCTGACTGTATTTTAATGGCAAACGCCTTTTTTGTTGTTGCATTCGCATGTGGGATTTTTCAAATAGTTCTTCATTTTGTCGTAAGGTATCCTGGCCTATTAAGTGGCATGCCTCGAACAGCCGGGGCTCGCTGGTGCCGCGAGTGTGAAACGTGCTCTCTCTCTCTCTAGGTGTGTGCTGTCGTACCAGGCCTGTCAAACGCTCACGTTCAGACGCTGCCTCCTGCAAGACAGCATTGCCAGATACCCCGTGCCTGAAGGTGCGTGCCCCCCCCCCAATTTTGGCTTTGGTTTCACTTTATGCCGTTTGAACTCGGAATGGCGGGGAGCTAATCCGCTGTTCTCTAAGGCAGGCTTTCAAAACACAAAGGACAGAGCTTTCCGTGTGTCACAAGTGCCTACGGTTTTTATTTATTCTTTTTCTGGGCACCGACGATAAATGTAAGCGCGTCTGTAAGTTAGCGCGTATCGGCTAGCTAAGTGACGGACCGCTCGTGATGCGCGTTTGCTCAGACGGGTCAGGCAGCTAAAAACTAACTGTCAGCTTCTCCTTCTAAACCCTCCACAGACCCCGACTGGATCAAGAGGATATTGCAGGGACCTTGTACCTTCTGTGACTCCCCACTCTTTTAGCTAGTTAGAAGACGACGGCTGCATTGTTTCAGGCTGGCACAAGCCTGCTCAGACTACATGGACTCTATTTTATTATGTAAATGCAGCTCTTTATTATGAATTTGATTTGGTATTGTTTATTAATTATTGAGTATAGTTCCCTTCCTCATTCTGAGGAAGTCTGTTAAATACTATCTTTTTTTCCACAATGTACAGAATTTCAGCCTGGGTAAAGGCTGTGTGGTTCACGTTCACTACGTACCTCTGTCATTGTTCCACATCTTGTGTTCAGCACAGAACCTGAACCAGGTAGCTGGCCCCAGCTTCATTTTCTTATCTTGCTTTTCACATTACAGATCTCCATATTTATGTATAATATATATATAAAAAATAGAGCAATGTAAAGTTTTAGGCCTTTTATTTTATTTTGTCGTTATGCAGTCTGACAGGATCATCATAATTTCCTTGCGCGGCATTGTTCAAATACATATTTTGCTAAATTGGCTTTGGAAAATTCATGTCCGACGCTCCCTTAGTTATGCAACCCTTCCTTTAAAGAACTGAGACGAGGGCTTCATATAGATGAGGCGAGAGACGGGGAACAGAAAAGATTCAGTGCCTCCCAAGGGTATGGTTTCTAATGAGATTCCACTGTAATGAGGGACAGGTCCTGCTGCCAGATGTGAGACTAATTTTAATTAATGAGGTTAGAGTGCATATTGTTAAATATGATTAACCCTTTTTGGAGAACAGCGGCTGGGTGCGGTGTGTCTGCACCGGCCCCATATTCCCTGCACCTTGGCTGCCCGACACGGATGTGCGCGGCTCCTGATCAAAGACCCAGCTGGGCCTCTTGAGAGACACTGAATGATCGCTGTCTCTTCGGTCGCCTGTGTGCTCAGCCACAACATCCACACCCTCACCTCATCTTACGGCGGGTTACGGGGGACCCCCTACCCTGCTTAGCGCTTGACATGTGAGCGGTTTTCTTTTTTTTTCTGTTATATTTTAACAGCGTATCCAAGAGACGCTGCAAACCAAAAGCGCCCTTCCATCTCAAAGAGCTCTTAAGAAAATGCAAAGATGAAAAGAAACCGGAGGAATTTGTAGGCTTGTAGTGGATGTTTCTGCACTTATTTCTCATCAGCTGATTTTTCTGAGCACTGTGGTCCGGACACTGCACAGTGGATTATGGGAAAACGGGTCAGGGAACACGTCTGCCGTTTAAATCCAAAGTATTTTCCTTAATTGCATAAAATATGCAAAGGATACACAATTATGTCTGCTAATTGCATTAACAATTCATTCATCGTTGATCCAAAACTGTTTAAACAAATGAAACGGTTGCTTGATGACCATTTCCTTGCAACGTCCCATTTCCTTGGATGGCGAAAGCTTCGTACTTAATTAGGGACACCCATAATCTTGCTCTTTCTTATAACATAGGAAATCCTATAATCGTTTATTAGATATAGCTAAATAACAGTAGTATATATGTGAAATTAAAGCTGGTTGTCAATGGAAGAGTTTTTCACAGATGTATAGATGGCTCCCAGTGGTCCTGGTTTAATCTCCAAGCCCCGTCTACCCCGTAAATAGTGCTGTTTGCCAGGATGTGTGTTATGGTTCTTACTTCTGGATTCAGCCCTGCCTTGCTGCATGGTCTGAAGAAATGTATCTTAGCCAAGAAACTGTACGTGCTGTTTTTCTTTGTTTTGCTTCTTTTGTAAATAAATTTTTAAAGTATTTTGTACAATTATTATATGGTCACTTGTCTCCGTGTACACGTTATGAAAAATACGATGTCTCAGTACACAGTAGACATTGATGTATGTGGTTCCCTGCATGCTGTGTGGTTTTTTTAAGCAGGAAAACGCTGTGAAGATGCAGCTTTGGTGTCTATGTCCACAAGCGCTGAAGCCCAAGGCGATATGCTAAAGATCAGCTTTAAGATCCAACCAGCTTTCAGGCACGTTTGTCTGCTGGTAGCCACACCGCTACTTTTTATTGCTCTCCTGACCATTGTAATGTTTACAAACAACATTTACGGCTTGGTTTCTAAAATGTATATGAAGCACACACATATGGAAGTTCATATAGACGAGATGATGGATGGGGAGCAGAAGCTGATCGGATGGTCCCGGTGCATGACCTGGATGCAGAAACGGCGTGATCGCAGCCCGTGGTTCGAGCGGTTCTGCTTTTCCGAGCCGAAAAGGGCTTTTGACTGACGGAAGGAGCCCAGATGTGATTATTAGCTTCATTATCTCACGTTTTGAGACTCAACACATGAGCGCGTTTTACATTATAATTATCAAACATTTAATGCCTGACATTAAGCCGAGCTGCGGCTGCTAAATAAATCAGTGAATCTGGGAGCAGGATGCGGGGGTGGAAATAGATACCCTGCAAATAAAAGGAGCCTAAACTTTCATCAAGTTTACACCCCTCCTCCCTCGCCTCTTTAATGAAGATACTTGTCCCCACGCTAAAGCATGCGGCAGGCGGCCACGGCTCAGACCTCATGTGTGGTAATTAAGTCGATCCGGGGTTGTCATAGAGATC
Source organism: Mormyrops attenuatus (assembly GCA_026777985.1). Taxonomy (NCBI): domain Eukaryota; kingdom Metazoa; phylum Chordata; class Actinopteri; order Osteoglossiformes; family Mormyridae; genus Mormyrops; species Mormyrops attenuatus. The sequence continues at coordinate 16,648,585 of JAODKC010000044.1, read as the reverse complement.
CATCTGAGGGGAGTTTTAAATGTGTCGGTTAACATGTTTTTCTAACTGCTTTACTTAACCGCCCTGTCCCGGTGGGAGGGGAGCGGTGACCCGTGACGGGAGGAGCGGCTGGAGGAGGAGCACTGGCAGAAGATGTCAATAACCGCAGTGCTGCTTGTTCTCCAGCATGTGATCGCCGGAGTGGAACTAATACCTCCCAGCACACGAGGCCCAAACAGACTGTATTTTACTGCTACATTAATTAAACAAACTCAGAATTAACGAGGGTCCTGTCTGCCTCTGTGACAGCCGAGGGTCAGGGGGCTTTAGGCTGGCGTTGAGGGGGGGTTGTGCTAGAGGGCGATTTTTAGTGCCTTTTTCCAGTGTTTGTTGGCTCCTGAGGAAAAAAAAATGAATGGCTTCCCACGAAAGCATGGGACTTCTGGCTGCCCTAACAGGAAGTCTGTGCTTTATGATTAAATACAGACAATGGGATATGTGCAAAAAATTATTCAAATAAACCGTATATGTCATATTAATGCAATGAAATAAGTCAAAGCTTGGGGAGAAACTTATGTTGTAACCAAAAATGCAATAATGTTACATTTACAGTAAATGTAAAAGCCTGTAATAAAATAAAATAAAATAAAAAAAAATAAGAGACACCACTTTAATAGAGGCAGTGCATTCATGGAGGAGCTTTATTTGAGGGTAGGTTGTCATTAGGCTCCTGCTTTATGTGTACTGCTCCCCTGCTCTCCTGCTGTATGCCTGTTACTCCCCTGCTCTCCTTCTGTTCACCTGCTACTCCCCAGCGCTCCTTCTGTACACATGCTATTCCCCTGCACTCCTCCTGTATGCCTGTTACTCCCCTGCACTTCTGCTGTATGCCTGCTACTCCCCTGCACTCCTTCTGTTCACCTGCTACTCCCCTGCACTCCTGCTGTATGCCTGTTATTCCCCTGCATTCCTGTATGCCTGTTATTCCCCTTCGCTCCTTCTGTTCACCTGCTACTCCCCTGCACTCCTGCTATATGCCTGTTACTCCCCTGCTCTCCTGCTGTATGCCTGTTACTCCCCTGCGCTCCTTCTGTACACATGCTACTCCCCTGCACTCCTGCTATATGCCTGTTATTCCCCTGCATTCCTGTATGCCTGTTACTCCCCTGCGCTCCTTCTGTACACATGCTACTCCCCTGCACTCCTCCTGTATGCTTGTTACTCCCCTGCTCTCCTGCTGCACACCTGCTACTCTCCTGTGCTCCCGCTCTACGCCTGCTACTCCCTCGCCTTCTCCCCAGAACCAGGCTCCCGTGTGCCTGGGAGCACAGAGTAACACTTTGGCAGGCGCTCTACTAGCCGACTCTCCAGCGTCTCAAAAATGGCATGGGGGTCCTGGTCGGCGTTGAGGTGAACGGCATTAGGGTACATGGCTTTCAGGGCTGGGACTTGAGCTGAATAGCAGCTCAGCTGGTTCAGCAAGTGGGCCTCAGAGTCGCGGGGGTTCTGACAGAGCCGGGCCTGCACCTCCGGGCCAGGGGCCGGCTTAAACAGCGAGTGGTACCTAAAGGGAGCGCGGGGTCAGGGACAAAAAACATAAAATAAAATGATGGGCAAGGCATCCCAGACGTTCAGGTACACCGAAGTGCTGTTGCTTACCTCTCGCCTGTGACATGATCAACCGCCCTCAAGGTGATGACCTCCTTTACAGCATCGTCAGGCATCTCCAAGAAGAAAACCCTGCAGGGGAGGAGCACCAGAAGAATCAGTGGGAGGATTTCTGACTACACCACCCTGAAACTTCCAGGATGCATGAAGCAGCCTATGTTACTCCTTAGGTCAGTGTTTCCCAATCTGGTCCTTGGGGACCCACAGACAGTCCATGTTTTTGCTCCCTCTCAGCACCCTACCTGGAGCAGAAATTTGGACTGTCTGGAAGGGAGTTTGGAGGGAGCAAAAACATGGACTGACTGAGGGTCCCCAAGGACCGGATTGGGAAACACAGGCATATTGATTTCAAGGAAGCGGATGAGGGACAACCAGGAGTGGTGAGGTGGTTAGGTTTGGACTGTATTACGGAAAGTATTTGAAAATTCCCCAACTTCTCTGCAAATTTTATTGGTAAATACCAGAATACCATGGTATAATGTCTAGAAGCTATGATGGTATTAAAAATTAGATATTGTTCAAGCTTAGTGCTGGCTGGGGCAGGTGTTGAGCAGGACTGTGGCAGCAAAACTCTTTTCCAGGTAATTTTAATGATAGATTTCTGAGATATTGCGCATCATTCGCGGGTGTCAGGGAGCTGCTGTCAATTTGTGGGAGAGGTGGAATGTCTGTGATGCCGAGGCAAGGATCTTCTCTCATTTTAGCTCCCCTGGATGCTCTCAAGACTAAGACATCATTCCTCCATGTAGAAAAGGGTCCTGCAACATTCAGCCTGAAGCACACGTTTATGACAACGAGAGAAATGTAAGGCCAGAAGAACGCAGTGTCCAGCGATCACTACAGCCTAATGCTTCCGGCCCATTCCATCAGCAACTGCTTCATTAAACGGCCCCAAATCATCCTTCTACCCATCTCTGCTAATTAGATAAAATCACCAGGGATCAGATATGAGATATATAATTTATATAAGATGAATCAGGCAGGGCCTACAAATTTTGCAGCTTGATAGCTCTATCAGGCTGGGATCTTGTTGCCTCCATACTCAAGCTCACAAGCAGGAATTCCATAACTTCTTGCACACATCAGAAGAAACATACCAGTCTTCTAGGTTTTGCTTTTCCCTTCAGGTAGAACATGTCCAAATCGGTGTGAATCTGCTTTAATAATGACAGCGTTAAACACTGGATGTGTCTCGGCAGTGCGGGAATACCTCCGCTTTTCTGAAAATCTTTCATATGACACTTCTGATATCTTTTTATTTCTCTCTTCCACGTGGATGAGATACGGCGAAGACAGAGATGATGTGCGTCTCCATTCTGTATTTCAGCTGCATGAAAGGAAGATCCTCTTCACTTCGAGCTTAACGTGAATACGTTAAAGACACTGGCATGTTCTTGGTGTATGTACTTAGTGTAAGTAGTATATCTTCAGGAATGTACACTCCTAATGGGCGAAAATCACAAGGTGAGCTGTAGTAATACACGTAAGAGTTTAAAAAAAGCAGTTGTTGGAGACGGATGAGAAAGCAATAAAGGTCCTCGCTGGAGGACTGCGGATCCTTGTAGGAAAGTGCTCCTCACTGTGATGCTATCCTCTCAGCTCACTGATGCATGGGCTATCTGGACCACGCTCAATTCACGGCCTCCCGAACATGCTGCAAACTTCACAGGGGTTTCAAAGTCAATGTTCCGGCAAAAGGTGAACCCTGCACTATAACTGGCACGTTACCGATGGCTTTCACCTTTATATTACAAAACTGCATCCTGAACTGAGACGTTGAACTTGGGGGGGAAAAAAAATGTTCCCCTCATATTTATCTCATCTGTTAGGATGCCAGAAACACTTTAATGATGGTTGATGGATTCCTGAGGACTGCGGTAGGAAACTGTCTGACTGAGGTAGGTCTGGGAAGATGTAGGACGAATGCACTGTAATATTTATTTACGACAGTTTCAAAATCACCAACATTTACACCCAAATATTTACAATAATGTAAATTTACCCTGTCACAGAGGGCAAAGTGAATGGAGCTCTTGTGGGTTTATTTGTCTTAAAGTTAAGGTTTTTATTTGTGTTTTTAGGCAACCTGGTAACTGCAGTGTGAGAATATGTAATTATTTCAAGAGAAACAGTTTCCTGAAATTTTTATGAATATTTGTCTTGAAAAAAATAAATAACTACTGTGCAAAGCTATTAGAATTAATATTTATGCCATATTATAAAATATTCATAAACCTAATAGAAAAAAATGATTTGGGATGAGATGGTGTGTTGGGGGTGCTGCGTGGTGTGTGTTATAGCTGGGGGTTCTGGTGGCATAAAAGGAATTCATTTACAGTGGATCCTTTTACCAAGTCTATATGTGCTAACTTGTGATTATCTCTCAGGCTTCTGTACCACTGGCATTAGTAACCATGATCCTATACATCTCTACTGTACCTGAAGTGTTCTGCACCACTGCCAATACTAAGACAGATCACAGTTCCTGTACCACTGACATGGCTGATTGTGATCCTATGTCTGTCCTGTACCTGCAGTGTCCTGCACCACTGCCAATACAGTGTCCTGTACGACTGATGGTACTGACACAGATCTTACTCCCCTGTACCACTGACAGAGCTGACATTAGCAAATGACACAGTAGATAGGGGAGATGGGGCGTGTGTGTACGATATGGATAGCGGGGGGCACGGACTTGAATGCACTGTGCCAAAGTCACTTTTTCCCCATTCTTTCGGCTGTCCCCCCTTAGTGAAGATGACGTGACTGCCCGTGTTAGCGTGAACCCCCTTCCCTGCTTACCACAACCATTCAGCCCCCTCTACTCCTTTTCCCTCCTGTTCCATCTACCCAAATTAAGAAATTAATGAGGGATAGATTCTTTACAGATGGCCCCTGCAATGTTTACCACTGATTAAATTATAATTCGGGCCCTGTTGTTTTATTTATAAGCCAATTAGAGGAAGTGTTGCTTGATTTGATGGGGAGCGGACACACAAAATACATTTAACTAATAGAGAGCGGGAGAGTACTGAGCAAGCAGACGGGGGTGGCGTAAGATGGCCGAACCTGGCGATTGCCCGTAACTCTCTAGGATTACGTGGCTAATTGCCCTGCTTTATCTGCCTGTCACGGATTGCCATGCATATTTCATTGTTCCCAAAGACTTTGATTGTTTGCACTCGTGTTGCGGCTGTAACAAGCAGAAGAGCAGCCAAACTGGAGTGTAGTTAAAGACGGGCAGCAGGCAGGGTGGGGTGATGGGGTGATGGGGTGATGGGGTGGGGGCGCTTTCAGGGGACTGCACATATACCACCCCTTATTAAAGCAAGGTCAGGCGGACAACAGGCTAAACGCTGCATGATGTCCCAATTTTTTTGCACACCAATTACATGCAGTGAAATACATCTGGTCATTTCATTCACTCAATTAGGAGATAATGACAATATTACAGTTTTAATATTGTGATAATTATAATCAATAACAGTAAAAAGAGGATTTAAATGGTTTTCTTTTTTTAAAATCTCATTAAATTCTGGGAACATAGTGACAAACTGGTAAAAGATACCATTCTACAAGGACCATTCTTATTAACATACACAAATGAGGTGCCTCTAACTGAGAAACGTGACATTTGCACTTAAATTTAGAACTTGGAAGTTTATATACTCTATAAACTTTAATTATTTAGCTTATTCAGCCTGAAACTCAGAAATTCAGTAGAAAAACATGTGATCCAAGCTGGTGACCTTCAGTGTGATATTTCCCACCGATACACAGAGGGCAAAAGTTTATGAACTTCCCTGAAGACCAGCAGCTCTATTAAGATGTCCACCTGCTTTTACGTGTGTTCTGTGCTATATGAGTATACTCTAATTTCTCTGGTTTTTTATATCTGAATTGTGTGAGTTGTCCGGCTTCTATCGTTAAATAGAAGCCAAGGTGACTTAGGCCTCTCCGCTTACATTAGCGGGGACCATGAGTGACAGCTCTCAAGGGCAGAGGCCAGTCCAGCGGAAACTGCAGGACAGTATCTGCAAGTGATTGATCAGCTTTTGAAAGCTGATCGGATAGTTATGCAAAGGAGGAAATTGGAGCGATTGCATCCTTAATTATCTGATGAGGGAAGTTTATCTGAAGGGTCTGTTTTCCTTTTTGTTTATTTTTCTTTTACAAGGATCAGGTGGCGGCTTTTACATAACAAAGCACCGAAGAGTGTCTTGTATTTAGCCTACCTGAAACTACCTTCATGGGTTTCAGTCTGTGTTTGGAGCCTGGCCCCTAAAATGACACACTGAGCTTCTCCACAAAACTCTGCCAACTGTCCTACAGTAGTCACAGCGCCCCTGCTGGTGATGAGGACACGGGGCCAGCCTCCATACAGCATGCAGGAGAGCGCGAGGGAGAGACGTGAGGGGTCAGAGGTCTCGCTCTTGCCCTGATGCAGCTGCTGCTTCTCAAGACAAATGAGCTGCTACAATAAGCTCATCTCAAGCATCTCAAGTCAGAAAAAATATTCACCAGATTCCAGCTTATGCTGTTCATCTGGAACATCTGCTTCTTGCTGAACTTGTTACACATTAATAACAAACCCTGCTCAATTGGGCTCCCGCCTGCCAGCTAGCAGAAATATGAACATCTCAGCTCAACCACTCAAAGCACAAAGTCTGCACTTCCACAAGCTCTTTGGTCCCTAACTGCCACGGGCGCGTTTAAGGTGAGTACAACCTACAGGCGCTTGGCTTTCAGATTCTGATGCCGGTGGCGGGTGCATGGTTCAGGATACGCGCTGGTTAGAGGAGCCCTTCTAGGAAATGAGGAGAGGGATCCTGGTGCCTGGCAGCGTGTGCCAGCTCACCGTGGCGACCTTCGGAGAGGCACCCCATTAAAAGCCAATGCGCTGGCACGTCACACCATCACTGACTGACTTATTTATCAATTTTATAGCCCAAGTAACTAGATAGCTGTTAATTAATAAAGCTGTCAGGTAGACTGTGCCACTCGCCCATCGGCATCCCATCAGTAATATTATCTCCTCATTCTATCACACCAGGTCCAAACATGGCCCTCTGGCTCAATTAAGATAATGTTATGCAAATAGGGTCTCCTGCCATTAGCTTCAGCGCCAGAGGCTCTTTATGGAGTAATTGAGCTTTTGCGGATGGCGATGTAAAAGGCCACTCTTGCTATTAACCAACATTTCTAAATGCTGTTAATATCAGAGGGCAAGGTGC
>JAODKC010000044.1:16615440-16629971 GCA_026777985.1 Mormyrops attenuatus | reverse complement strand
CACCCCACCCCCCCCCCCCCACCCCCCCCCCCCCCCCCCCCCCCCCCCCCCCCCCCCCCGCCCCCCCCGCGCCCGGCGCCCCTGCCCCCGCAAGGGGGGCAGGCGCAGCTAAGTCATTAGCATGTAAACTGGGGGGAAGGATTGTCATCGCAGAACATTAAACTGAGGGAAGTGAGAAGAGTCCATTTTCATGTGCAAATGAGAGTCGGGCCGCAGCCGTTCATTATTATTTCATCAGCGGCTAGATGCTGCCGCCTGGTCACACGTTTCACCCGCCACCTTGCCGGACACTTCCATTCTGACTGTGCCAGCAGGCTGTTTAGGCTCAGGCTGTGATGGCGAGAGCTCCAAACCATCATGAAAAACGGTGGGGGGGGGGGGGGGTGTCACCAATCCATAAAAAGCAGAATTCCAGCTCTGCACAGAATTGGTGTTGCATGCGCAAATTGCGAAATTCTGAAGTGTCTTGACTAAGCTTCACTTTTGAGTTAAAATAAGTGTTTGCGGCCCACTGCGGATGGCCTGCGACATTTTACAGCCTCGTGAGAATGGATCATTCCTGCATGGACGGCAGGGGCAAAAGGACATGACCCCAGTCACCTGCATGTACTTAACCAAGCTGGTTTTCCCAGCTAGACGAAATACAACATGTTATAAACAAAGACAGTGGTGGGTATTACGCTGGCCTGTTGATTACATCAATTTACTAATTTCTGTAAGGCAAACCTTGCAGAGCTTGTGAACTATTGCAGCACACACTAGTGACTAGGTGCAAAAGACACACTATTGGATTTACAACAAAGGAAGGTGGCTGAGCACGGAATTATATCGTGTTTGTGACCGTTGAAAAAAATCCCAGTAGCTGTACGCTAAGCAGAAACAGGGTATCCAATATCCTTTCACGTGACATTAAGAAACACCACCCCACCCCGCACCTTTCTCTCCGCAACCCCCTCAGACCTTCTTCGTGGCTGTACCTTGCTCTCCGGATGCCAGGTAGGGTTTAATGAGCTCTCCCATACTTGTCTTGTCTGCAGAAACTGCCTTCAGAAGCTCTCCGCAGCAAACTACAAGGGAGAGAGAGGTTAAGAAAGAGAGAAAGTAGGATATTAAAGTTTAAATACACAGAATATGCAATGTAACCTTTCAGACTGTGAAAGTAAACAGTACAGGAAAAAAAGAAATATCCTATGCTTGTTATTGGAGTAGTATAACAAAGAGTATGTATGGCACAGAGGAGAATCAGAGAGAATGAAAATTATTGGCAAAATCCGGACACAGGCCTGCTCACCTCCGAGACTCAAAATAAAATATTTACCATGTAAATACCTGACGCATGAATTCTAAATCAAGATTAGATCATCTCTCAAATTATAGCCATGGCATTTCTTGAAGAATAAAGCGCAAACAGTTACAGATGCCAAATAATTAGCATAATTAAAATTTGTGCACACCTGCCCTTAGAGTTACCGTAGCTACCTGGGAGCCATATGGCACAATCACACCTTCCAAATCCACAATCGTGGGGGTAAAGAACAGGCGAGAACACGGCAATGAATCTTGAGAATGAGGCTGAATGACTGAGAAAGGTGATGAAGATTATGGGTGGGAAGAAAGATGATTGGTTAAAAAGGTAACCACTGATCAGAACATGAAGGGCAGAGGTAAGTCAGACAGGAAAACGGCTGCGGCAGGAGAGACGAAGCGCTGGAGATAATTGAGAGCTCACTGTTGACAAGGTTGTATTTCTGAGAGATCAGCGCAGCCTGCAGTCTTTTTCCAGAGCCTGGGGGTCCAAACAAGAGGACCCTGGGCATGTAGGGGGCCAGGGACCGGGGCCGGTGCTGGATGTAGCTCAGTGCTGTGGGAACAGATAAAATGAAAATGAAATGAATTGAATGATGCTTTATTTATTTGCCATTTGCACAAGAATGAGTACATGTGGATCTCACCAGTACGAATGCCTGCAGATGGCTACGATTACGTGGAGGGACCAAAGAGCGAATGGGAAACATTCATCCCAAAACACCCTGAGGAGAGCGCCTCCCAAAGGCCAGGGTGAAAGCAGGGCTGACAGCGAAGGATGCTTCACGTAGGGCGACATCGCTCTCAGCTCGTGTGGGTGCTTCAGCCCCTTTTAAGGACCCGCTTGGGCTCAGCGCGGCATCTAATGACACGCAGGCGGCGGGCGTCACCTCCGCTGCTGCTCTGAATTATATTGCCGGTGAACTACTTTTTTTGCCTTACTCCCCGAGCCTACCTGCAAAAGGGAAATTCTCTAAGGGCAAAGCGTTATAAATGTCTCTAATTATAATCCCCCATGTCAAAAACAAAGAAGCACCAGATGCATGCTGTAGCGCGCCGGGGCGTCCTATCCCTTCAGCGAAGATTAAAAAAAGACTTCAATCGGCTCCTGAGAGCGCTATAAATCTGGGGAGGTTGCTGCAAGAACCTCCCCCCCACACGCACACACTGTAAGGGGGGAGCCTTCATCGTGCAACCTGAAGACGAACATCACGTTAACTCCTGCGCGCCTATCCACGTGAAGGTAAAAAATATTAAATATACGAATAAATCCCAGATCAGACCAAATAAATCAGGGCTTACAAGGAGCAGAGCAGCCTTTACCAGTCCCTCACATGACAAACGTGGCTGGCTAATCTGGAAGTTAAGCAGGTAATCAATAAATGATGAGAGGCTCCCCCTTGACTCCAGGGGAGCGTTTGTTTGTAGTGTGACCCTCTGAAGGAAGCCAACAGCTGTTTCCAGTTGGGTTTCCCTACAACAATGCCGTTATTCAATATAATGGGTGTTTTCTTTAGTGTATAGTAATTAACCACAGCCTAATTAGAACTAATGACTCCATCTCTGGGCCCTGCATTGCTAATTTGTATACCAAACCACAAGCGGTGATAAACGGTGTGAAAGATGGGGGGGATGTTAATGTAGAAAATGGATGAGTCAGAAGACTGGGGTAATGTCGTCTTCAAACAGCATTATTAATTAGCGGTAACCAATATTCAAGGAGACAGTTTGATCACAGTTTGTATTTCAATCCAGACCCATAAATACTTAATGCTAAAAAAATCCCACCAATATTTTTATTCACACTGTTGAAGGCAATCAAGCAAATCAGACGTTATTAATTATAAATTGAGCTATTACTGCTAAGCCCAAACCTCACATTTGCAAACCAAGACACAAATTCATTAAAAAAATTAGAATGAAACACTCGCCCTCGTGACTGGCTAAAGTGCTATCTGTGCCCGACGTTCATGCGGGGTGTCTGAGTCTGGATCTTCTCACTACATTTCTGAACAACAGCTATTACAGGAGAATGCGGTCAGCGTCATATAACAAGCCCAGTATAATGGCAGCAATCATGATTTCATTGCGAATTTCCATTAAGGACAGCGAGTAATGGCAGAACGAGTAAAAAATTATTAATGATTCCATAAAATAATGTGACTGAGTGAAATTGGCCAGGATTTATAGTCGACCAAAAGGAACCTGTGACGTATAAGGAAACTGACAAAGTGCCCACTAGGAAAATCATACACTTGAGACTTGGTCAGAGAAGGAAATTCAAGAATAGGGAAGAGCTAGAATTATACAACCACACACCTAAAGGATCCACAGTCAACACCTGTCTCATTTTATAACAGTGGAGACAAGAGCAGAGCAAGTGACAGAATTATTTTGTCAAGTGAAGTGGAATAATACAGAGACAGGTTGTATTCAGATGACTCTAATGGCCTTGTTGACGACTGTTCATCCTAGCTAAGGGCCACACGGGGCGCTCCTTGCCTGTGGGTCTGCCTAGGGCAATCCCCTCAACCGTCAGCATGGGTGACAAGGAGGGTAAATCTGGCCTCCCAGAGGGTTTTTGGCAATGCTGACCTCCTACCAGTAGAGGGTGCTGTAAACCATGCTGAGTATGGCCGGTAATTTTGGCACACGACTTACAAGTGTTAAATCGGATATACTCACAAATTTAAGTATATACATGTTTGTGTGTTCAGCGAATAGAAGTCTTCGCTGAATGACCACCTTCTTTGCTTTGAAAGTGTGTCTTTGTGTGAGCAGCCAGAAAACAACAATGTTACCTTGAGCGAAGACTTCTTCATGGGATTGGTCTGCTTTAATAATCTTGAGACAGTTTTGAAATGTTCTTTGCAAAGCAGACACTTCCTGGTGGTATTTTAATAGCCGGGTGGCAGTGTTCTCATCTGAGAGAAGCCTCTTCTCATCTGGAGAACAAAGAGAAGCAGAGGTACGCGATACATTCGAATGCCGTAAATCTGACTGATAATTGAATCTGACAGAACTACTAAAGTACAAATCTGGCATAATTTATTAGCAATAATTAGATGCAACATTTATATTATTTACTAGCAATGTGTGAATTTGTGGAGGTCAGTTTAAATAAATATTTTCAGTATTACCATACTGAGATTCTTCAGAGCCATCTGCGGAGACAGGCAAAATGAGATGCCAGCACAATGTAAACTGAGATGGCAATTATAGGATACAGCAGCCTCTCACTATAACAAATCTGTTGGGACCCAAGGCTTTGGTTCATTATAGCTAGGCTTCGCTACACCCAATGGAGATTTTTATACAGAGAACCTTTGTTGGGACTCAGCAAACATGTTCAATATTGCAGAGGGCTGGTGATAATGAAATGCATTACAACAAGGGTGCACTTTAGCATGTAATGCGGCTCCCCGACTCCTGCCTCCCTGTGCTGAAGATAACCATCTTGTTAACGGTGAGCCCCCAGCTTTACCTTCTGAGGAGACACTGACCCTCCTGCACAGGCTCCTCCTAATCAGGATTTCATCAGGTGCCTCCAGCATCACTAGAAAAAAAAAAGTCCTCTTATTGCAACACTCATGTAGCTTCATGCGGCGGGAAAGAACGGCGTTTTACAGACAGGCTAGAGTCACTTAATCTCGACGAGCAGGACTAGTCAGTACAGAATTGGACACTATGTCAGGGACAAGGCTGTAGATCTACTCCTAAATATAGCCCACATACCGTTACTAGGGCATACATTAATTCAGACATTTAACTGACTGATATTGCATACTGGAGAGATATCCTCACTGCGATTTGACTTAAGAGCCCTCATTAAGCACCAGTCCGCTGTGGAACCGGTGCGAAAGGCCTGGGCTTACGGAACTCACCAACATGGTCAGGGGAGATGCCAAACTCCTGCAGAAGCAGGGCCTCCTGTCGACTGCGGGGTATCCCCTCCAGCACCCAGCCCTGGGGGTGCACAGGGACACTAGTCAGTGACATGAAAATGTCCAGGTGCTTAGGGCCATTATACTTTACATAAAACTGTGGGTCACTTCTGCATAGGGGGATTTAGGAGCTAAGACTGTTTAAAAATGTGCCATGAAATGACATTCCTATACAACACATTCTTGCACTTTGATAAATGTGTTGCAGACATGTTTATATAGACACAAGGCATCAATTCCACATATGGAAGTTCAGCAAGGTCTTGTCTCTGGTACAGGGGAGAATCATGTCAGGAGACAAAAAAGTTTGCAAATACATTTCAGTTACTTTAATTCATTAATGAGATTTAGCTTCCCATATTCGTCCCAACACTGTTGAATTGAGGATTTTACTCGGGTATTGTGTGATGGAAGTTACATTCTGTGAAGCAATCTAATTATCTGCTAATGTAAGCAACAGGCCTATATCATTATCATTGTTTTCCCTGGGTTGAAAAAAATTACAAATTTCAGAACATAAAGTGTAAAAAAGCTGTACAAAGAATTAGAAAACAGCACGGTTCACGCAAGGACTTCTTAATCCCCGAGAAAGCAATGACAAATTACATCAATGATGGGTTACGTTAGAAGATCTTTACAAAAACACAACACATGTAATTTATACATTAAACATAGAAAACTATGGCATAAGGAAAATAAAATATGCCAACATTAAATCTTTTGGATTTGGGATGATAGCCTCTTCAAATAGCAAATGTGCAGTATATGTATTATTTATTTGCAAATGAGACAGAACATATCTCAGCACTAACAACAAAGAATGGTACATTTTATTCGTCAAGGAATGGGGAGGGTTAAATTAATAAAACCTTGAAAATGTGCCTAATTTTCCAGTTCCTATCCTCGGTTCCCACTTATCCATAAAAAGAATATAAGAAGGAGGAACACAGAATGCATATCATTCATTAGCTGCAAATAAAAGAAATTCTCTTTAATAGTTCCCCAACTCCCAGAGCTTACTGTGCAATGGAGCGGGAAAGTTAAAAAAAAAAGGGGGGGGAGAAGCCATTTCCCTCAAGTGCTTGTTAGGCCCAACTTATTATCGCAATGAATAATCTTAGAAATAAATAAATATCTCAAACAAACATTTATAGATCTAAGTATTATCAGAGGAGTAGCAGGCTTGTTGCATGGCTCCCTCTGCATGTTTGAAATCCGCCTTTGTTTCCCGCTTTGATCTTCGCCTGTTAACCTATCCGACACCTCACCTGATCTCGCACGCAAGCCATCCCGCGCTAACGTTGCCATTAAGTACGTGTCTACCCGGGCCACTGACACGGCACGGCTACCCACGCAGCGAGCGCTGATGGCGGGACGTGTTGCATTTCGATACAACGGCGGGGACCTGAAGCTGTGGAGGTGGACCAGCCTGGATTATAATGAGACGAGATTCGGACACATTTAGAGGACAGGGATCTTCGTTTGTTATGGTGTATATACTTACAGGCCGTCATCTCCTCCGGCACTGAGGCATATGAATATTAAGCATCACCAGCATTTATAATGGTGTCCTATTATTACACTTTTCCAGATTATAATATAAAGAACAATGTGCCATTTATATTCAAAATTCCATGATGGACAGAAGATATGGGGGGTATCGAATTTTGTTGCCGAGCATAGGGAGTGTGGGGGAATTCTGGGATATTATGGTGAAGAGCCAGACAGCCAGTCAAAGAAGGACAGGAGCAGAGACACAACGGGCAGATAAAAATATTTTAAATGTAGCAGTGAGGAGTAGGTTGTGGGCATTTCTCTGCAGCTCTCCCAATGTGCGGTGTGGGGGTGTCCCAGGTCCCAGCCCAGAGCCAAAGCTTCATTGAAATTCTAATGAACTCGCACTCACAATCGCACTGCTCTAACCGTCCTACGCATGCACACGCACACACACACGCACATGCGCGCGCGCACGCAGACACACGGCCCTTGAGCCGCCAGAGCCCCACGGCGGCTCACTCCATTCCGTTTTATCACACATCAAAAGGGCCGGGGCTCTGGGCCCAGACAGGACCCCGGGACCGTAACATCTGCAGCGGGGTGCTGTATCACAGGAGGGACACGCGTGGAGCAGATGTCGCAGGGAGCTGAACAGCAGGCTGGGGAGGCAACGGGGAGCAGAGCTTGACAAGCTGGAGAGAGACCCCCCCCAGCCTGCTACGCCTCCTGCGTGGAGAGCGCTAACCCCCAGCTCTGGGGCCCACTGGTGGCCCCCCTTTTGACTGTACAATTAGGCAATTAGTCACCCGGCCGCTAATCAGCTAATCATTGTCTGTGTGTTTTTTCTATTAAAAAGGCATGTCCTCCACAGGCGGTCTCTGAGGAGGTGCCTTTCTCCTTCACAGTTCAATTTCAGCCTTTTCCTGTTTCACTTCTATTTCAGTTAATTATCTCCATGCAGTTGGTACAAACAGCGAGGCACCAAGCAAGGGACAAACTACTGTTAAGGGCCGGCCTTATGTAAGAACTCCCCGGAATATACAGGCAAATGCAGCTATTTATTAAGCTGTGCTCTGGATGCGTGTCCCGAAGTTCTGTGCCAAAACAGAACACTGAAAAACTTTTTTCAACATCATTAATACAAATATGAAAATTTTCCAGTCAATGTGATACATAAAAATTATATATTTTATATAACAATACTGATGTGGTGACTTCAGACCAGAAATACATTTTAATGCATGAATTATGAGCAGAATTACAGTGTATCAACCGTGACTGTAATGCGTCAATACTCAAAGCTATCGAATAAAGGATAATTACCAAAATACAGTATAATATACAGAACATACTTTCAGAAACCAATTACTCGTGGTTTTTAATCTTTGTCTTGCACTGAAACTAAAGATAGAATTATAGACATCCTTAGAATCATACGTGCCTGAATGCACAATGTTGTGAGAAATCTCATTAGACACATCAATGACACAGGTCGCTAGCTGCATTTTTTGTATTAGTGGCTGTTGCTAATTTCAGTCTGCCTGTGTATGAAGGTAGCTGTTATTTCACTTCACCTCTCAGCTCACTTCATTATAATGCTTCCTACCGTTTTCCCTCTTCTGTGATTTCCCGGTAGAATACCAGTCGAAAGTTTTACAAACAACAGACTCGTGAGAGAGGAAAAAGACACATAAAAGTTAGAGAAGTGCTGCCAGACAGATGAACCCCGCGACCTAGATTAGAAATGATCAACATTCAAAGTTGTTTAATTTTCAAAACAGGTGAAGAGAGAGAGAGGGGGGACACATAAGCAGGCGTACACACAAACATAAATGCAGACTAACAACGCAGTAATTAAGCAGAGGTGCGGCGACTGCAGTTCCAATATGACGCCTGGCGAATGGGTGCGCGCGAGGAGGCGGAGGGAGATGAAGGGCCTCGAGTCTCTGACAGAGAGGCTTCCGCCGAGTGGCTTTGTCTAGCAGGTGAGAGTGCCCTGCAGCTACACAGAAATAGCCACTATTTCAGGCCGAATCCCCCGCATTTATCCACGTTAATGAGAAATAAATTGATAAATATCATCAGACATGTAGCCTGAAGGGATAAACATCCATTACTAGATTAAAGGAAATTATAATCATAAACTACTATGCCTAAAAGATGAGAGTTAAAGGATGCCAAGTGAAAAAGTTTAGTAATTTATTCAGCTTGAGCAAGGCAATTTGCAGAGTTTAGAAAGGAAAAGGACCGCTTGCAGTTTAATGATATACATACTTTTTTCCTCTGGCTACACAGAAACTGACACTTCAGAAAGAAAAAAACCCATCAGGAAAATTAATCTGGTGTGTTTTGATTGCAGGCATATTAATTGTAGAATAAGATTGCAAGATAAAAGGCTGATTATCTACTGTGGAGGAGTCAGTGTGGGTACTTTATATGGGGTACTTTTGGTTATGGGCTGTGGAGGAGTCAGTGTGGGTACTTTACATGGGGTACTTTTGTTACATTTACTGCTAAAATCAGTGGGATCAAGTGTATGTATGTAGTTAAAGATCACATTAATAAAACAATCAAATAAAATCCAAATAAAAAAACAGTACCTGTGTGTTGGTTTGCATTACAAAGGTTATAACAATCCCAAATCACATGCCACTCACAGGATTGTTTTCCTAATTGCAGACCTGGTACACAGTATAAACCAATACCATTAAATCTCCTATAACCTCTTTTCATTTGATCCCAGTTCTGTTCTTTGGTTTCCTTACACTGCATTTCCCCTTGGCTACTGGATTATAATTAGGAGATTCATTAAAAGTGCATCATTTACAAGTTTGGAGAAAACCTAACACAAGATCTTCTTGCTTTACATCCACTCCACACTGTTTCTGCAGTCGGCTTTTCACTCAGGACTTCCAGACGTCTGTCTGTCTCTCTCTCTCTCTCTCTCTCTCACACACACAGGTTTGTAATTATATCTTTGTGGGGACTCTTCATTCATTTCTGTAGGGAAAACTCTAATCCCAACACGACGACCTTAACCGCTACCCATCCCTAACCTTACCCATAAGTAGCCAAACAAAATAAAGATTTTCGGCATTTTTCAGGCTTTTGATTGCATTCACAGGTGTTTGTAGGGACCTGGACAATGGTTCCCACAACATCAAAATGAGAGGTTTTTATCATGTGGTGGGGGGACATTTGGTCCCCGCAATGTAACATAACATAATCCCCACACAGACAGACAGACAGACACACACACACACACACACTGACATACACCTACACAGACACACACACATTACACCGCAAGGTGGGACTGAAGAGGCCGTCTTTGTGTAAGTGAAGCGTCATGAGAGCCACTAATCCAACACAAAGAAGCTCCTCCCTGCTACTCACATCAGTGGGTCCCCCCCTGCACCAAGGTCATCATAAATGGAGGGGGGGGGAGTTTGGCCAATTCCATGAGACCCTGGGTGACCGGGGCTCTAAAAAATTTAGAACATGATTGGATTGGTCTGGGTCGGGGGCCCAGTACGATATGCTTTCAGAAGACACGGCACCTCACACTGCAGGTGTCCCTCTCAACCTCCCGGTGCTGACCCATCGACTCCCTAACCATGCTTACTCCATCGCAGGCTCCCGCGACCGCTGCAGCCCACTGCCTACTTTGATCTTCGCCCAGCTGGTATATTACCATATGCACGTGATCTTTCTCCCGCTAGGACAACTACAGGCACATGCTCCTGATAATGAAGATCCCTGCTCCCCAGTTTCCCAATGATCAACGAGGGCACCAGATGAACTGGACACACAGTATGCCGCTTGATTCCTGCACCACGCATCAGCGCACAAAAATACCCCTTAAAAGGCGCCCATCTACGCTGCCTTAGAGATGTGACGTACTTTGCTGCTAACTGCCATTCCTGTTGATGCATTTAAACAACTAATTACAGACACTCAGCAGTTAGATGTTACTCATAAATATCCCATTATATCTCTGTATTATATAGTTATAATACTATTTCTATAAGCCCATGACCCTGGCCAGGATAAGTGGTCACAAGATAGATGGATGTAAGTACTTTAAATGCAAAACTTTGCATAACTTAGTTTTACCCAATTAGACAGAAACCTGCTTTAAATAGCCTGTTCAAAGGTACAACAGAAGTAACCCCCCAAGAGACATTAAGCTTTTTTGGTGCAACTCCTTAATCACACTCTTCCCTGCTGCTAAAGTTAAAAATGCCGGCCATATAAGAGTTCAGGCAGCGTTCATCCCTGCCAGCGTCAACACTGAGGGAGTATATTCGCTGTGAAACCATTAGCCAACTGCAAATGGGTTACCCCGGCAGCTTTTAGTCGTCATGGGTGATCTCAATCATGCAAATCTAGAGTGAGCTTCGCATATCACAATGTTAACTTTGTAGACAGAGAGGTGAACACACTGGGCCTTGTTTATATGAACATCTGCCACACATACAAGGCTACAAACTGCCCCCTGCCTCAACCACTCAGACCACATTTCTGTATTGCTGATTCCAGCAACCAGACCACTGATCAAACGTGCTAAACCGGCTGTGAAGAGTATCAGAATATGGCCAGAAGGAGCTACTTTGGCACGACAGGACTGTTTTGATCATGCAGATTGTTATATGTTCAAGGAGGCTGCTTCCTACGGTCACCTCAGAGTATGCAGCATCTGTGACTGGATATACCAGCGACTGCACAGATGATGTAACGGTCTCCAAGTCCATTAGCGTGTGAGCCAACTTGAAGCCTTGAATGACTACACAGGTCCACATGCTGCTGAAAACCTGCCATGTCTTCAGATGGGACTGTGAGGGCCAACCTGTCCTGGACCATCAGGGATGCTAAGCATACATACACATGAAAAATCCATGGTCATTTCCAAGACAACAGGGACACACAGAGCATGTGGCAGGGCATTCAGTTCATCACTGACATCACTGTCAGTCATGCTTTCCTCCCAAATGTGCTGAACTACTTCACCACACAGTTTGACGCATGAAACAATGTTCTTGTGAGGAAGACCACCCCTCCTCCCAATGATCAGGTACTCAGTCTTTCAATGGCTGATGTGAGGTGAGACTCCCTAGCTTACAGTTTGCATATCACCCTAAGTGGTTCACTAAGAACACCCTCCTCTTGCCCTCCCCTGGACCTGACTGGATAAAAAAATATATACTTATGCATTCTTCTTGGAATGTATTTCAGCGAGAAGATGATCCCGACCAAAAGACCTCAGGCAGCATGGATTTGCAACATCTCCATACCTCCACACTGGGCACCGGCACCCCCCAGGGAGATCCTCAGGCCACTGGTCATTGCTGACTCACGACTGCACTGCCCAGTTCAGTTCAAACTACATTATCAAGCTTGCTGGTGATACCAAGCATGGTGGGTGGGCCTCATCAGGAGCAATGATGAGTCACTGTATAGAGTGGACATTGAGTGGCAAGTGGGCTGGTGCAGGAGCAACAATTTCTCTAAAGGTGGATACAATGAAAGAGATGACTGTTGACTTCAAGAAGGCCCATAGTGATCACTCGTCATTCTCCATCAACGGATTTCCTATAGAGACAGCCGGAAGCACGAAGTTTCTTGGTAAGTACATCACAGATGACCTCATCTTGTTCTTCAACACCACTATTACCAACAGCACCTCCATTTCTTGTAGCAACTGAGGAGAACTTCACTTCATGAAAATGTTTTTTTTTTGCACAAATTTGTCAAAAATTGCTGTTGACTAGGTTCTAATTCAAACTGTCACAGGAGCTGTAAGGACCACCTTGTGTCCACATGTTAATTAATTAATTGAACTTGACCAATGAAGTCACTTGCTATTAGTGTGTCAATTAGTCTTAAATGCATTAAAGGAAAAAAAATCCCAAGACTCTGGAAGATGGATGGATGATGGATGCACACTATACAGTAAATAATGAAGCTTTAAAGACTTTAAAGATTCTAATATATAATGGTTTACTGCTACTGCATCTCCAACAAAAAGAATTGTGCAGAGAAGCTCACAAGTCGTTTGAAACCCACCTTTCACTACCCCGATCCTTCATTTTCTTACACTGACATAGGTAGCAATTTGGAGGAGCACAAAAATGAAAAAGGAATAATGCACTTATGGGATGTGTGTGTATGTGTAGAAGATCCCAAATGCAGGAAGTTAGGGGTAGCCTTACGTGTCGAATGCAGTCCACTTTTGAAAGGCGCTGTTGAATCAACTTGACCCAAAGCTCACAAGGGATTTCCTACAGAGGAGGAGAAGCAGAATAAAAAATCTCATGGCATGGAAGGAAATCCATTTTTGTGGTATTGCCTGTCAATCCATCTTTATCCGCCCTTTCTTCTACATGGGAAGACATCATTGTACATTTCAATGCTGTAAAATGCTGCAGCTTGACTTTCTCAGCTTGATTTGGTAATGAGATGGGATTTAGTGCATTAAGGGCGAAGGGATGAGGGTCCCTCAGGCCAAATGGCGTGAAACTTGGCAGTAACCTGGCCCAGTGGGGCGCGAGGCATGGGGCTGGAGCATGATCAGGAGGGGCCCACACGCCGGCTGCCAGGCACACGCTGTCTGTGAGCCACTTTGAAGTATCACCTTGAGGAAAGAGCTCATGTCCGGTAGCAGGGGAGCGCAGCCACGGGGTCGGGGCGGGGGGGCAGATCATCAGACGCACTGCCAGGCTCTGTATTCCCGCTTCCCTCCATTGAAGCTCTCAATGGCTGTGGTGTCACGTGAGGTCCTATCTGTTCAATGCAATCCTCTCATTTACAGACTCTAATCTGCCATCAAATCCTCTGAATTGTTTACTATTTCCTGCTGTCTCTTTCTGATTGCTTTAGTTCCTGTACAAGTGTAGCAGAGATATTTATGTGTTTCAAACCAGAGAATGGCTTAATAAAAGAGAAACTGACCAAAGTGATGGGAATCCATGATGTGGGGCAGAATGCATTCTCAAATACACAGATGCACAACACATGTATTTCCGAGCCACCGCACCAGGCACAGAGACACATAGTAAAATTATAGGTTTGAACTCCCCCCCCGCCCGAAATTTGTTTCTGCTCCCTGGTTGGTGAAATCGACCCGCCAGAAATACGAAATATATTTCTGGCTAAGGGCCTGTTCCACGCCTGATTCATATGGCAGTGAATTCAAAGAGTTGCTACACCTGAGTAATATGACAGTGAATTCTCAGAGCCACTGTAACTGTTTCATACAGTAATGAATTTTACCCTCTCCTGATTCATTGGTTAGTGGACTCTCAGAGCTACTGCACATGATTCATAGGCCAGTGAATTCTCAGAGCTACAACAATTGATATTTACGGCAATGAATTCTCAGAGCTAGTGCAACCGATTCAAACAGCACCAAATTTTCAGAGCTACTCCATCTGATTCAAACGGCAGTGAATTCTCAGAGCTACCACCCTGGATTCATAACGCTGTGAATTTTCATAGGTACCACACCTGATTCATATGCTGGTGAATTCTCAGAGCTACCACACCTGATTCATACGGCAGTGAATTCTTAGAGCTACCACACCTCATTCAAACTGCAGTGAATTCTCAGAGCTACCACACCTGATTCTTATGGCAGTGAATTCTCAGAGCTACCACACCTGATTCTTATGGCAGTGAATTCTCAGAGCTACCACACCTCATTCAAACTGCAGTGAATTCTCAGAGCTACCACACCTCATTCAAACTGCAGTTAATTCTCAGAGCTACCACACCTCATTCAAACTG
>JAODKC010000044.1:16589788-16615340 GCA_026777985.1 Mormyrops attenuatus | reverse complement strand
TCATTCAAACTGCAGTGAATTCTCAGAGCTACCACACCTGATTCTTATGGCAGTGAATTCTCAGAGCTACCACACCTCATTCAACTGCAGTTAATTCTCAGAGCTACCACTCCTGATCAATTCAGCAGAAAGTGAAGAAATAAAGCACCAAAGTTCCCCATCAGAAATGTCAATTTTAAGTCTGTTGATTAATTCTGACACCACTGGCCTTTTATCTTCCTCACCAGCAGAGTTTTTAATCAGATTAACCCAAACCAGCATCTTTTAATGGACCATATTTATTTATTAATTTTTTTGGAGGGGGGGTGGAATCAAACAGAAGATGATAATTAAAATAATTAAACCACAGGGATTGGCATTTGTGGTTCTTCTCTCTTCTTTATCTTGTTTTTTTTTGGGGGCTCTTCTTGCATGCAGATTCAAAGTGGGGAGCACAACACCACCCTCATTAAGCCACAGCATCTTTCGCCTCAAACGTCTAACTAAACAAGCCTTTCTCTGTGTTCAGCCTGATCTCTGAGAGCTTGTGAACTGTCTATATTGGAAACTGGGGGGAGGGCAAATGTACAAACAAGCTTTTTAAAGAATACTTATCTAGGCTATTTTAGAAAAAATAAAAACAACACTTTCTCAATCGTTATTTATTCATGCATTTTTAAGCTTTTAATAAGGACAAATTAACTCATTTTTAAGATTGTCAGGAGGCATGCTTGCTAAAAAGTTTTGTTCTCCATGTGGAACAAGCTCAAAGCCTAACCATCTGACATCACAGGTCAGACATCTTGCAGGAACTATGTAATATTAAGCATAGTATAGAAAGTCTTCCCACATATTGTACTCACAGTATACATTGAACATGTAGTCATCTTTACAAAATATACAGAATAAGTTTTCTTTTATGCTTTTAGGAAAGTGATTATCCACCTAAACAATTCTCCAGTACAGGATCATGCTTGGCTTGTGGCCTATCCCAGGAAGCAGAGGGCATAGAGCACGGCCCACACTGGACGGGATACCAGTCTATCTCAGGGCCCACACTGGACGGGATACCAGTCTATCTCAGGGCCCACACTGGACGGGATACCAGTCTATCTCAGGGCCAACACTGGACGGGATACCAGTCTATCTCAGGGCCCACACTGGACGGGATACCAGTCTATCTCAGGGCCCACACTGGACGGGATACCAGCCTATCTCAGGGCCCTCACTGGACGGGATACCAGTCTATCTCAGGGCCCACACTGGACGGGATACCAGTCTACCTCAGGGCCCACACTCACACACACTATGAGGAAATACCTGGTTACACATGTAAAGAACATGTAGATGCCACACAAGTGCAGAATGGGGAGCCGGATTTGATCCCACAACGTTACAGTAATTAATGAACCCAGAAGGTGTTTTAAATAAGACGGCAGAGGCCTCGGTGCATTCTCATTTCACACACAGGTCTTCCTGAAGGGGGCTGTATGTGACACTCGGAGAGTCAGTATATGTGCACATGTCAGCCCCCCACCCAGCCAGCTTTCCCTGGGGCCCCCGGCCCTGCCTTACCTGTAGCCTCTTCGCCTCCCTCGTCAGCTCCGTCTCCCCCTCCAATACGGCGGGCTCTGTGATGTGCACGGCTCTGGTGCGCTCACACAGCTGTCTGGCCTGACGGAGCACAAAAGAGACAGCTGTCACTTCACAGCTGCGGGCTCCAGGGCTGCATGAGCGCCGACCGGCTTCACACGGCCACTAGCTGGTACTCTTCGCATTGACTGTGGGTATGATTCTTACAGACAGCGAGTGGGGATATACTTCTCCCGTATGCTGAAATGAGACCATAGGGAATTTAAGACTTGCGTTTGAATGCCACATTTAAGTTATGTTCTCGCATTCTGTTACTGTCAGCAATCTCCATATTTATTTTTTACATATTAAATGAGTCGTTTTTAATACAACACTTCTCTATTAAGACATTTCACACCTACTTTGCCAGAATATACATTTATACAATCTTCCCATGTATGTCTCTTTTAAACCTTATTTAAAAATCTTCAGTCACAAAAAACATCACGCAGGCCTGCATGTTACCAAAGAGAGCTGTAAAATAATTCAGTAAAATATTGAAGAAACTTCTTTAATAGACACCTCCCTTGGCAAAACTGATGAGACATTCCCTTCAAAGCCAAATCCACTTCCAATACAAAGTGTGTATAACTTTATATAAACTCTTACCATTTATTCCCAATATTTTTAAAGAAGTAAAAAAGAGGAAAAGAACAGAAATTCCTTTTTATTGCACACATGTAAAATTTATACATTTCTTTGAAAAAAATCAGAAGAATAATTTTACATTTGTCCCAAGATTCAATTCTCAAGAATACTCAAATTCACAAATTAGCCTGAATTCCCTTGATGACCAATTATCTTACATCAATTCTCTAACCACTAGTATACTTGTAAATTAATCATACTTTTTGACTCAGTCACTAAGGATGCACACTCTTTCAATAATTTGGTAAAATAACATAAATTTCACTTACAATGGTTCTTTTGCCTGAAGCTGGGGGACCCAGCACCATAATCTTGGGAACTGGAAATGAGCAATCACTATTCAGGGAATCAAAAAGGCATTCTCAAACTGAATCCTCATTCATTTGACAAAAATCAATGTATTGTATTAAGAATAATACATTAATAATATATACACGCCTGTGTAAAATTTGGTTGTTGACTACTGAGTGCCTGACAAGTACCATTCACCTGATGTACAATGCCCTGCCCCAAAACATGCTCTATTTCTGTCAACAGAACCGAAGAACTGGAAAGGGTGGAAACAGCAGTAACAAGGGCACGAAGTGAAACACTGTGTAAAGAGGCATCCATCAGACATGCGCAGAACACAGCGACACACACGAATGAAACATACCTCTCCAGGAATCTCATCAGGGTGAGTATTGGTTAGGTGGGACAAAGGGTAAACTGGGACACGTATGTTTGATACTATAAATATGGTTTATTATCTTAAGCTCTGTTCTTGAGCTTTCAGTAATACTTTTTGGTTTTAATATTTATAATTAGGATCATATTTTTAAAGTGAGAGAGAAAGTTAAATATTACAAAAAATGTCCTGGTTTAACAATAGCCACCATATACAAATTCAATGTTTAAATTAGTCTAACGGCAGAGAAATGCTGTGATGGCATAATCCAGGAGGTAAAAAAGTCATTTTAGAAGCTTATGTGTGTCACGCAATTTCTTTTACCTTGAGCTTCCGTTTGTCATTACTTATACAGCAATAGCCGAAATGGCTGCTTAAATGATTGGTCCAAAGATAACTTCCTGTATGTTATGGTTTGTTTAACCAGCCCCTTAAACACACCTGAGAGTGATCGCTACAGCTGAGCACATGGCCCCTGCTTCACTTGACACTGTACTTTGCATGTGAGTGCTGCACATCGATGGTGAGAAGTGAGTCTTGAAGGAAATTATACCAGTCACTTTAAAATTCCACAGTGCAGCCAAAACTGACCAAAAGAATTACGCGCCAAATACCCAATTATAAAGAAATCATCTATAAATATAAATAATCAATATAAATTGAATATAAAAAATAAAGTCTTTGAAGTAATGTTTAAGGCCATTTTCATACATGCCATGTAGGATTATACTGTAGGCATTGAAATGATGCACATTCATATACGCAATATAGAATGTATACGGAATTAAAAATGAAAGTGAAATATATTTGTATTACAAAATTTCTATTTCTAAGACTCTTATTAGAATATTAACGTGAAAATTGCATTAACAAAGATGTTACAAAGGAACAAATTTCACTGATGGAGACTTTAAAAATTGCAAGGTTTATAAGGAACAGAGTGCCACCTGGTGGCCATCAGGTGTGTTTGTACCCGGTTGTTGACAAAACTTATTAACACCACAACTATTAAGTGCAAAACAGTGATGTGGATTTTAACTCACCTCCATTACTGTCTCTCTTCAGCAAAGTAATCAGGTACTGAATGGGATCTTCTGGTTTGTCCACTATTAGATTTCTCAACATAGACTGCACAGTAATTCAATAATTAGACTTATCATTATATTAATCTGTGCGCGCGCGCACACACACACACACACACACGCACGCACGCGCACACATACACACACACACACACACACACACATCATACTCATGATCCATTCAGAGGTACTATCTTCCCTAACTGCATGTTTCTGTACGGGATAGTAAGCCATGCAAGTTTTCCTAAGTTGTTTTGGGACATTAAGTTACGTTAGGCATTTTAACACAACCAACATATTTTGCTTGTGTTTGAGAATTTTTTTATATACATTTTTATAAATTTCAAATTTTTCAATAATCAAATAACATCCCTCCACCCTAACAATGAACTATTTATCAGGCTAATATTTTAATTCAGGCTAATTTTAATCAATTTTCCAGAGATCGCCAGAGGACGTATATCTATTTAACATCTACATGATTTAGGCCCTTACCTGCATTAAATCAAATATTTCGTGCTTTTCGGCATATAGTAGCATTTCGGGAGGAATCCTCAAAGTGTTTGCTGTGGGATCCATTTCAGTCAAATAGTTAACTACTATATTACGAGAGAAAGTAATAAATAATATTTTATACGATGTCAAAAGTTAGCAATAATCTTGCAATTAATCAGCAAGATTAAACTGCCTTTATTCTGTTGCTCGGCTAAGGTTTAGTCGTTGCGTCGCCGTCGTTAGGAACACAGACCATCGTTAAGGGTTTCGTCATTATTGTGCGCCATAGAGTCGGACAAACTACAACCTAAATATGATTTTGTATCAGCTAACTAAATACATATAAAATAATAGACAGTTTAATATCCGATGATTGGAAGACTGAGTTAATAAATCTACAAACAAAAAAACATTATGTTTTTTAATCTGGCCATTACATACACCAACGCATTTTCCTCAGCCAAAGTCGCAGGAAATTTGACGAGTTATGTTGCCTAGCAATGGTACGAATTCTGTAAATAGTGGGTTTTGGGGGTTTACATTAAAAGATCGGATGACAGTTGCCACTGGTTTACATGCACGATTCACTTCTGTTCTACATATATGAACGTGCATTTATTTTTTCTTTTCCTGCAGATTCTACACAGCTGCAGAAGTATGATGGTAATTTTTAACAGTAATATGAAAGCAGCTGGGATCACAACAGTATGACATGTTCAAATTTTATAGATTCACCATTTGAGGATAAAACATGTAACAAACATAAATACGCAATGTGTTTGTAGTGTGCTCAAACCATGCGGCCAGTAGTTTAATGACATTACTGTTGGGCATTTGAATGAGGCCATTAACTCCAAATCCTTCAGGGACACTAGCTGGCTCCACCCCCAGATTTGCTCACTTGCCGCTTTTCACACAAGTACCTAATAAGTAAATAGCATAGTACAATAATGGACATAAAAGAGTTGTGTATAAACTCAGACACAGAAATTACATTATCCATTTAGAGTATTTGTGCACATGATCTTACCTGGGAAAACATAGAATTTAGTAAAGAAACAGAAATGTCAGATCAATTATGTATCAAGATCTGTGTCTGTGGGGCCTAAGATTTATAGAGTTGCATTTTTAATTTTGTTCCCCACTCTGATGTGGAAGGTGCATGATCTCCCTGTGGTTGTGTGGGTCTCCTGAACTTGACATCTCTAGGTATCCCATTATTTGTGGGTGCGATGGGCTGGTATTCAGGCCAGAGTGCATCCCACCTCCCGCTCTGCGTTTCTTGGGATTCACTTGCCGAGACCCTGAAGTAGATGAAGAGTTCTGGAAAAAAAAATCGATCTACGTATTTTTATAACTGTTCATCCAGTTTGGGGTTTCAATGAGCCTGAAGCGTATCCCAGAAGGCCACAGTCCACAAGACAGGGAATATTCTACGCGGGATGCAGTGAAATCGATGTAGAAAAATAAATTAATGATAAATATATTGTAGGAAATCGGAAGTCAAAACACCAAACACTATTTTAAAATTATTTTTAATTGTTCACAGTTAAACACAAGCAACTGCTTTTGAGAATTTTCAGAAGTATCTCTTCCAGTGGAATTTCTATTTCATCCCCAATTCAGCTTTTGACAGATTGTACCATACCACAGTCCCCTTGGTTTATCATAGTTGTATTGGCATTTAAAGTGGATTGTTGTACATGCGTATAGTAGCAAAGCAGACAGAGTAACAGCAAACTTTCAGTGGACAACAGGAAAGAAAATCTGAGTTCTGAACCTAGCAATTATGGAATACTGTCATTTGAAACACAAATACCTTTTAACACTACATTTTGTTGAAGAAAAAAATACTCTGTCGATGACCATTATATATTTGTTGGAAAAAACATTTGGTTGAAGATTTTGGTCAGTATTAATACATTTTGGCATCATACTCACCTTCCAGATAAGCAGAGAGTGACACTTCATTGTGGGCTAAAGTCAGAAGATGACTGGATATTTAATACATGGCAGTTCAAGATTCAGGCATGTAAGGTGTAAAGGGGTGCTTTCTCCACAAGGTTCATATATATTTTTTTAAGTGGCGGGTTTTGAATCATTGTAGTTGAGCTGTGCCATAATGGACAAAAGCCACAAATGATAGGGCAGAATCTTCTCATCCTGGTAAACAACCAAAGCCAATAGGAACATTTAAGTTCTCTTACAAAGAATGAAGAAAAAACATCCTTGAAATACTGAATCAGGCTCGTCATCAGTCAGGCTAACATTGGCGGTGCCTCAGAATCAAGTAGAAACACTAGTTTCCAGCAGTACAGCGTTCAGCTAAAACCTCACCATTTACACGTCCTGTAGTTTTCAATAAGACCAAAAAAGAAATGCTATCCAAAGAAAGAAAAGTTATCCTGAATTTTGGGTCCTTACTCCACACTGATATGCTGTGAGACAACAGTATATTATTTGTTGGGGGGGAAGGACAAAGGTTCCAAAAGATCCCTCTCAGTTCCACACACGTTTAATCACCTGGAGAGGCACGGGGGACGTGGTGGAAAAGCAGGCAGTTGGAAGAGTCTGACGCACAATAATAAGCCTGATTGTTTCAACATGTGAGGCTCACAATATTTATCATTCATTATAATTGATCTGGTAAACTGGTTCATCATCACCAGGAAAATATACTGCAAGAGTTTAGTGCAATGACTGTCTATAGATATTCCCAGATAAATCTGCTACCATTGCAATCTGGACTGTTTTTAGGATTCAGTCACAGAATGGCACTCTGACCTTACTGGTGAAAACTAGATACATATTGTTAATCATTAGCCTGGAATCCCAGATGGGACTTAATTTCATTTACTTTATCAGTAACTGAAAAATGTCTGTTTTCTGCAACTTACATGGCTCTCGTCATTAATATAACAGCCCCTACAAAGTCAATAAATTCAGAAAAAAAACGGAAAAAACCAATAAGACAATCCGGCCTTCATATATATATATATATATATATATATGTGCCAAAATAAGAGGCATGAGCTTTTGGGAGCGTGACCAGCTGACTTAAACAACTCAAAGGGCTTAATGTTCAGAGAGGAAGCCCCCAGCCCACCTTCCACTGAATTAATCTCTTAAAATGTTCCGTCTCAACTGTTTTCACCATTTACTTGCAAGGTGTTTATGAAAGACATTGCATTTGTGGCTTGTTCTTGTAATCCCTGCAGAAAAGCCCTATCATAAAGCATCAGGAAAAAGGTTGCAACGAGATGACAATAGTGCAAAAATAAATAGGTTTTTAAATTGTTTACTTATCATAAAAGAGCACCTCTGAGTTCAGAGCTTTGATTTATCATAACCTGGACACAAATCACGCAACCACAAGTGTGATCCTTACTCCTAACAGAAGCAACATCAGCTTTTTATTTCTCATTTTCTTGACCACTTTTGCTGCAAACAGTTGTCTTGAATAAAAAAAGAAAATATTACTTCGAATTTCGATTTCACTGCTTTTGCCCTGTTTTGTGTGCCCTATTTCAAGCTTTTCATGAAAATGTGGAATACTTAATCTATCCATTGTTAATGTGAGATAAATGGTATAGCACCCCGCTTCAGACACCTGTTTCAGGGGAACGATGCTCACTTCTCTGCTCTAAAGTAGCACCGTGGCTCACTGCTCAAACAGGAAAAGTAGGATGTGAAGGGGAACAGGTTTTTTTTGTATGCGCTTTTTTGCCTTTTCAACCTCTTTGCTTTCTCAGGGCCTAGACTCGGCCAATATTCTGCTGTCCACTCCAGGAACGGGAAAGGTGCTGGAGTTCCTTACATACCCCCCCCCCAACTCACTCTCTCTCTCACACACAGTTCAGTTAACCACCCCTATCTCGTTTCGACAGCCGTGCTAGTGATGTGTTTCGTTGTAGTCCATGATTCGTAGCTGCTGCTGCCTCTGCCAGGTCCCACCGAGCCTGGGTACATCCTGGATGCTGGCCTTCTGTTCTCCATCTGCTTGGGTCCCCTTTATGGGAGCAGCCTGTGCGAGAACCTGTGTGGCCACCGTACCCTGGAGGGCAGGGAGCACTGCGGGGCAAGGGGTGGGGTTCCCCACGTGCTCCACACCCTTCTCAGTCTTTGAACCCTGGGGGATGCATGCTGGTGGCGGTAGGTCCCCGTCGCACTGGCTCTCGCTCTTGTTGCGGAACAGCTCCCTGGCCCGCATCCCCAGGAAGCTCTTGGCGCTGGGGTAGGAGCCCACGGTCAGCGGGGTGTTGGCAGGGAGAGGCGTGAGAAACGGCAGGTGGGACGGGGACGGCCCC
Source organism: Mormyrops attenuatus (assembly GCA_026777985.1). Classification (NCBI taxonomy): domain Eukaryota; kingdom Metazoa; phylum Chordata; class Actinopteri; order Osteoglossiformes; family Mormyridae; genus Mormyrops; species Mormyrops attenuatus. The sequence continues at coordinate 16,606,530 of JAODKC010000044.1, read as the reverse complement.
GGGGCCTGAGGCCGCGGCTCCAGGCTGCCGTTGAGGCTCGCCGCCATGCTGGGCTGTGGCTTCCCAGGAGATAAAGTGCAACCATTGTCTGTTGGAGGCTCAAAGGGACCACATGCCCCAGCCCTTGTGCCTGCCTTCACTTGACCCGTTGGCACTGGGATGCCATCACTGTTTGGGTACACAGAAAGAATCTATTACATCAATGCAAATATGGCTGAAGAGCGCCAATTTAGTATAGCCAGATTTGAGGAACCCTGTCCATCTCAAGGCCGCACAGGATGAAGGTATGGTCTCTCACCTAGAGCTGGGCAATTCATCGAAAAATAAAACAGACATTCAGAACCTCTAATCGACATAATCTTGGCCAGTTACTTTTTTTTTTTTTTTAAATCTGTTAATACTTTCCCCAGTGTGTGCTCATGTACTGTCCCCTTAAAAACATACTATCAAGCGTGCTGTCACGTGACTCTGCCCCATCCAGTCTGCGACATGGTAGTAACATGGAGGCGAACTCAAACACCGAGCCGACTGAGCAACTCCAGCAGCTTGTACCAATGAAAAATGCCGTGTCCGTCTTTTGGACACATTGTGAGTTTAGTGAAGAAGACATCGAACGAAAACAGGTCACAAGTCAATACAACGGAATGGAAAAACAGTTCCAAAGGTACCAAAGGTAATACCACCAATCGATTCCAACGCTAGCAAAATTAAAAACACAGTGGAAACTGCTTAAAGTAGTCACCGTTATAGTGATCAACTGTTCATATGGATCAAAAAGCTTAGGTGAGAGTCATTCCTGTACAAATACCGTTTAAATAATTTGTCTATCCTAATCAAGTAGTCTGCTTACAGTGTTCGTTTGGGGTCTTCTACATAACATATGGAGAAAATTAAAATTACGTCTTTTTTCCCCACTTTGCCTTGCAGTAACCCGCTTGCTTCTGGCTAGTTGCCTGAGGCTAATGCTGCTTGCCCAAAAAACATGACAGTAAAAAGCCATTTACTTTCAATGAGAAATGTACTGAAAGTTTATGATAAACTGCAACAAGCGAGCCAGGGAGATGCAGCAGTGAAATGACAAACTATGTTTTATTTACAGTACTGTACTGTATTGAAGCGTATTTGAATTCTACACAGATCATTAATTTGTGCAGTACTGTAATTTGAAAAGCATTTGAAACAGCTGTACTGTATTTTGAAAGAGTCAAAATTCAGTAAATAGTGACGCTGTCCGTTTCATTTATTGATTCGTGTAATCAATATACAAATGTCAGTTAGATGGTAATCTGCCTGAGACAAAGAAAATCTGTCATAATGATCATTTGCTTATAGTGATCAATTTCACCCAGACAGACGTGATCACTAGAAAGTGTTTGTTTGCAAGAAATGCAAAATGCTAAGACGTGACCTTATTCACAAGGCGTTTTCATTTCAAGCGATATGTGCTTTGATTTCAGTTGCTCAAAACATTTAATGGATAACCATAAATGGTTCATCTGTGTGTATGTCCTTCATTTACTTTAAAATCTTGGATATACAGTCTTGCATTAGGAAAAATATTGCAGCTTTAATATTTAAGTATATTCACAGTACAAACCTTGTCAATGAAATATGAGGGCAAAAAAACGTTCATTAATCGCAATCGAGGTAAAATTTTCAGTTAATTGTGACATTAATTTGAGGTCATATTGCCCAGCTCTACTCTCACCTGAATTCTGTGGCTTCCAGAGGCTCAGCGCCACCCTCCGCTGGTAGGCTGCCAGCTGGAGGGCTTTCCGTCTCCAATCGGCTGTAGAGCTGAAGGAGCTCCGTCTGTAGGAGCTGGGAGACTTGCTTTTGGGCCTGGTACCTATTTTCCGAGGCCTGCAGCTGCCCTCTAGAAGACAGGCGTAGACATTAGAACATGGAGAACTGGCCCAAAAATGGATGCTGACCACAGTATACACCTTATATTTATAAAAGAATGAGCATTTTCTTGCATTACATAAAATTTGCATGGCTAGGGTGGTTGGGAAGCCAGTTGACCTTGGACACCTAGAGATTTTTGTCTTCCACACTGTTTTGGTTCCTCTCCTCGATCATGTTCTAGCATGTTTCCTTCTTCTGTTCTTCCTATATCAAGAACCATTAAGTATCTATGTACTAATATCCTGTCATTTTAAGTGGCTTGGGGCAACTGCGTTGTGAAATGAAAAAATGAGCTGAAATGAATTAGAGACCGTCAGAGGGGCAACAAAGACAGGCGTCTATCCTCGGTTGAGTTTAGCATTCTCCTAAGCTGTCCCCAGATGTAGAAAGGTAAAAGCTGTACTTGGCCTGGCTCTTGACATCCTCCAGGAACAGCTTCTGCTCTACAATGAGGTGCTCTTTCTTGGTCAGCTGCGCCTCTAGCTCCCCAATGCGTTGCTGCGCCGCCTCCAGCCGCTGGCTCTGCTGCAGCAGGCTCTGCTGCAGCTTGTCGATCTCCTTCCTTGTTGACGCACGCAGCATCTCTGCCTCCTGTGGCAAGCATGCATAACCATGAAGGGCGTGCGAGGCAACGGCGACGCAGTCAGGTACTCAAGGGGCGCCAAAGTCTGCCGCCAAAATCGTCACTTCGTAAAAGGTCCTTAGCAGCTCCTGATCATAGCGCTCAAGCCATCAAGCAATCTCCTGCTACTACACAAGCATCCAACAAGTTTTAATCCTATGTGTTTTAACCAAGACAACCCCAGCTCATACCTATCACGGTAAAGCTTGTAAGCCAATTAAGCTCCTGCGCTCTAAAGATGGGGACCAACACTAATCCTTGGATCCAGCGTTCCCTGCCTGCCCCTCCTGGCCCTGAAGACCGAACGCCCCCCCCCAGTTCTGTACCTTTCTTGTGTCAGGGCCCAAGTGCTGCAACTCCTCCACACAAAACTTGTTGACTTCCCCCAAGAGTAGCAGCTGTTTATTCAGGAAGCCCATCTGTTGCCGCAGGGCCTCACTGTTTGTCAGCTAATACACAGAGGGAGAGAGTGGAAGCAGACGTTTACCAAATTTAATAAATGAGTAATAATTCATTAGGCAGGTGCTCAATCAAGCCCCCTCCCCCCCAATCAACCCAACAAAATTTTGGAGTTATTATGTATGTTTTTAGGTAAAAAGAAGCGTAGAATATCCAGAATCGTTTTTACCAAAAGACAGCCACAGCGTGTTAAAGCTCTAACACACTGTCCTGACCAGAGAGTGATGGCGAAGGAGACCCACGCATGACATCACCGCGGCTGGCGGGAGGCCTCACCTTGACGGACAGCTGGCTCAGCTGGTGCCCCGTGTTGCACACCCGATTATTGGCCCTCTGCAGCTCAGCCTCCAGCTCGCCTGTCCTTCTCTGGCACTCCTGCAGCTTGGTCTGGTGACACCACATTAGACAGAAGGCCTGAACTCAGCTTCTGGGGCAGCCAGAGCTTCCGGTCAGGGAGGTAGCAGCTGTCATGACCCCTATGTATCCAGGTCTTTACACTTATCTAATGCTACTTGCAGGCACCCCTTCACAGTAAGGCCATCGCACCCGTTTCCACAGCTGGACATGGCAGTGGCATGCTGCGTAACCATGGCAGTGGAATGCTGCGTAACCACGGCGATGGCAGTGTACCTGTAGCTCCTGGTGCCTGGCGTAGTGCTCGTCACGGCTCTGCTGCAGCTGCCGGACCTGACTGTGCAGCCGCGTCACCACCGACTCCCGGTCCTCCCACAGCTGCTGGTAGCGATGCTGCTCCACCTGCAGGCTCGCCTGCAGCGACTGGATCTCCACGTCCTGCAGCTTCAGCTGGTCCTTCTGCAGGAGGGGAGCGAGCAGGGCGGGGGAGGAGCGGCTCGGTACAGAGTGCTACAGAAACCGAAATGCTCACTCATCGCCAAGAGGGGAAAACAGACCGTCCCCAACTTACAACCTACGAGACTCCCACATACATGAAAAGTTTTTAAAAAAATAAAAATTAAGTATTTTTACACTCCAGGGCAAAAAGAGTTGAACCCAAAATTGCGCAACATTAAGCTCTGGGATATTTTTTTTGCTCAGGAGAGTATGTAAAGATGAATTTCGCCTCGCCATACACCTGGCAGCGCTATGCTACCTAGCGCGTGCTGCACAATGTATGACAGCTGCCACGGCAAAGTACTGCACTGTACGGCTGCACAACCATCTCCCAGTCCCATTCTCATACAGTATCTAAAAGTGTGATTATCCTATTCCGACATGTGTCCATTTTAACGTACAGCCTGTCTGTCAGAACGGAAGCCAATTTTACATTGGGGAAACTCTGTATTCAATAAACAAAGAGTTTTTATATTGAGAGTAAATGTGGGCTAAAAATGCAGGCAGCAGCGGGCCGCCCCGACCAAACGTTACCATCGCTATATTCTGCTCCTCCAGCGCTGTGGCCTTGATGATCCGTCGCAGGAGGCGCCGGTTGCGGACGGCGTGCTGCTCCCGCTTGTAGCGCTCGTACAGCAGCTGGCTGTGCAGCAGGAGCAGCTGACTCCGCAGCGTGTGCAGCTCGTCCAGGGGGGCGGAGCCTGGCCCGGATCACGAGGAAAGAGGAGCGGAAGCCAGCTGACATGCTGCATACTGACCCAGGCTCTCCCAGCAGGGATCGCCTTCACAGAACGGGCAAGTCGGATGTGGAGATTGCCTATTTATGTGACATTTGGGCTGAGCACTGATAAATCTGCTCTGCCACTCCAGCGTTAGACTTTTTGCTTCCAGTGTTTATGTAAATATGCTGATTAAAAATAAAAAAAACAAACGGGTGTAAATCTGCATAATAGTTTGGGTTTGGGATCTGGGTGTGCGTTCGAAGCTACAGCAGTGTAAACAAAACACATTCCCATTTCTCCCCAGCCTACAGCATAATTTTTCACAGATTTTGCAATACCTTTCAGTTTAATACTCTGTTGTTTACCTCCAAAGTGCGTCCAGTCAGCTGACTTGCTTGGCAAAGGTAGTCTGGAAGAAGTAAACATGAAAGAGTGTTTAAGGGAGGGACCTGTGGTATGCAGCCAACTATGCATCTGTAAGACAGGCAGAGCAGGCCAACACACACACCCCCACACTGGCTCTCTGATGGTTCAGTCCTTCTCATTCCTCAACAAAGGGGACTGCACACAGACATCTCTTTGCACAACCCTATCTCATTCAACTCTATCATTAAAAGGAGTGACGCAAGTCCCCTGTTTTTCATGGACAGAGAAACAGCCAAAGCAGGATCATACGTGGAGAACCGAACAGAAAAGCCACTGTAGGACTGTAGGAATCCAGGCTCGTTCTCAGCACCATGGGGCAAAGAGGACAGTAACTAACTGTTTTTAAACTCCAAGTGATTCGCCCAGAGCACGTCCAGGGAGTGCTTTCCCGGCCACACAGATGCACACAGAGACAGAGAGAAGGGCAGAGAGACTCAGACAGACACAGACAGAGGCACAGAGATGCACACAGGCGGAGACATCACAGAGACAGATAGAGCTGTCTCTCTCTCTCTGTATTTGTCAGTGCATCTCCATCTGTGTCTCTGTCTATGCCTGTGTGCATCTCTGCACAGACAGAGACAGAGAAACACAGTCAGAGAGAGAGAGACAGACACACAGACCAACACAGAAACACAGTCACACACACAGACAGAAATACACAGACAGACACAGGCAGAGATATGGACAGAGACAGAGAGAGACAAAGACACAGACCTACAAATCCACACAAACGCGGACACACCGCAGGGCACACCCCCACAGTTGCCTTCCTCTCCGGCACCCCCCAGCTCACCTCCTAAGCACCTTGTCATGGGCGTCACTGCCCTGCTGGATGAGCCGGTCCAGGACTTCAAGGGGCGACGTGGCCGCCGCACCCTCCCCCTCTTTATCCTCCGGCTCCACCTCCCCTCCAGCCACCCTCTGGGCCTCCAATGTCTTCTTGGCCACATACAGAAGGGCGGCCCTGGGGAGAGCCAGGTCAAACAGGCTCTCGTAGGCTGGGACGGCACCCCCCCTGCATGGGCTGGGGGACAACAGCTCACACTTGGTCAGGCCCATCGCCTCCTCATCAGGGACCAATGGGCTGTGGGGGGCGTGGCCAGGAAGGGAGCGGTCGATGGGGGTGAAGGACCAAGGCACGTGACGCTCAGAGGGCTGGGGGAGCCCATCGGGCCGATCTGGGGTGGAGGCCGCATGCCGAGGTTCAGCGGGGAGGATGGGCAGCACCGGAGCCTGCGGCTTCTCCCTGATGCCGGTCAGCATTTCTGTAGTGCGGTAGAAGGGGGAGTCGAAGCCTCGGAGGATGGGTGGCTCGCACTGCTCTGCCGTTAGCTTCTGCAGTTCCTCCGTGATGGCGTCTGGAGAGTGCGGGGGCAGCGTGATGACAGGAGCAGATGGGGGGAGGGGACGACTAGCAGAGCAGGGACACCTGTTTATAGAAGCTGTTCGCTAACCATTCCACAGCCATGCTAAACAGCGCAGCACACACTGAAGCTACCCACACCTGCCAGAGGTGCTAATGCAGACTGACGGCTCACATTGCCGTCCCCCTCCCTGCCACTAGGGGTCGCTCACCCTCTTCTCGCTCCTTCTCTGTGCGCTCTCGCAGCTCCAGCTCCTGCTTCTTGATGAACATGGACAGCTCTGGCAGGGTCATCGTCTTCATGCTCTCTGTGGAGCCATCTGTCAACAAGCACACCAAACGGTCTACAATATTCCAAACAATCTGGTATATTCTCTAGCCACAAACTCTTCTGTATATTCCAGAAAACAAGCCTGACAAATTAAAACAGTTCCTACATATTCCAAATCATGTAAGTATTCATTGCATGAACTATTTCCATTTTGAATTTGCTGAAAGGGCTGAAAGGGTGAGGTGAAGGGTGTTCAGTAGCTGACCTCTGGGGGGCGCCATCTCAGGCCTGCTTTTCTCCATCTCTTTGACAGGCTCTTGTCTCACCAGGGTGGGTCTGGGGTGCTCCATGGCTCGCCCATCCTGCAGATGAACATGAGCTTTAGCAGTGTTGGGGAAGTTACAAAACTAATCCATGACAGACAGAGGTGGAAAGTTCATGTCCAGGAAGTACAAATGTAGACCAAGGCCTTGTTTCAACTAACCATCTGAGTAATCTGTGCCTGAGTGACTCTTGGTTGGTTGAAACAAAACCTTGGTCTGTATTTGTACTTTTTGGACCTGACCTTTCTACCTCTGTATGTCATGGAGATCTTCAGTTACCAGAACACAAGCCCTACTTGGGAGCATGGAAAGCTACTTGAAACAAGTCCACTTGAAAAAGAATTACATAAAACTGGACCACAGTTTTTCGGGTAGTACAATACAATACCCTCACCAACACCATGTGTTAAAACACACATTTCCAGAACACTTAATGATTCTGTTAAATCTCCAGTAAGGTTCCACTCTGCAAGGCCCTTAATACTCTTCTCCAACACCCCCCCCCCCACCTGTTGGCATGCAGTGTGAATCTGCACTGTACCTTGTTCGGTGGCACCGCTACGCTGGGAGCCAGAGAAATGTGTATAAACTCATCAGAGAGCGTTGGTGTTGAAGAGGAGGTACCCGGAGTACTGGAGCAGGGGGTGCGTTTGCCACCTGCCGTCAAAGGGACTCATAAGAAACCTGGACATGCAAACATCCATGCATTAAAACTCAGAAACCCATCAGACTGGCTACAAAGGGCTCACCCAGCATGCCGTGCACACGGCCCTGAAGGTAGGAGGCACTCTGGGACAGCTCAGTGATGTTCGTGGGAGAAATGCCACGGGATGATGGGGGCGTGGTCATGCCGCAAACGGAGGAGGGGCTCCAGATGAGGTCCTTCCCTCCAGAGGCGGCGCCAACATCACCATTCTGCTCCAAATGTGGCGAACACACGCACAGACAAAATCGATCAGAAACGAGCAGGACACAGAGCCTCAGGAATCCAAAGCTGAACAGCAGCAAGTCACACGACACAAGACGGCAGTCATGCGGTAATACGTGTTTGCATTGCATTCCCTCATTTCATCCTTTGTGTTTTTGCATTAAAAAAATCCAGTGTTCCCATACAGGCAGGGAGAGAGGAGGCCTCACTCACTCAGCAGCACAACTGAAAAGAAAATCATGCAGATCACAGTCTCACTTAAGGTTGGTTAACATTAGCACCTAGCCAACAAATCTTTAGAGAAAAGAAGAAAATAAAACACTTGTGACTGCTTTACTTGTATCAGAACAGAACCGATACTGGCAGGGTTTTTAAAATATCGTTAGTATGGGAAAATGGAGCTCAACGAGCTGCATGGAATGTGTCGGCACGGCGATGTCATTTCCAGGGTCTGTTAGCCAAGTGGGGAAACAACACTTGAATATGTGATTGGGCATGGCGGTGGGGGCAGGAAAATTAGCACAAAATCTCCCACTACACGTAACAGACACTTGAGAAGGAACTAAAAAAATGAACAGAGAAGATGAGAAGCGTCAGAGTAAACAAGAGAAGTGTCAATTTCATACACATGGCAGTATACCAGGCTATCACACTCCTCAAAAATTTATGCTACTTCCAAATGCTACCTTCAGTCTTGACGGACATAGAAAATTTAGGAGGAATTTACATAACACATTTTCACCTATAACATCTGTCTTCATGACAGATATGACAAAGTAAAGCTAAATAAAAATAAAATTTAAATGATAAAGTATTGAAATTCTAAACACCACACTCCTTTTAGATCACTGGTACGACTATATCAAGCTGAAATTCACAGACCGGTGGTGAGCATTCAGGTCGTAAGCAGAACTGCCACCACATCATCACACCCTGCATAAAGGGTCTATAATGTGGTTTGGTCATTTCCACCCCGTACGGTGGGGAGGGGGCTCTTACCTGCCGGCGGGAGCTCTGGGGGCTCTGATGGAACGGTGAGGTCAGGGGTAGTGGGGGGGGTTGGCGTAGGGCAGAAAAAGAAGTTGAGGAAGAGCTTCCTGAGGAAGAGAGAAAATAAGGAAGGAAAAGGCAATTACTACGGAGAGCGGTAAAGGCGCAGAGCTATCAGGTGCCGAGGATTGTGGGTGAGGCCTGACCGAAGCTGGTGTGGAGGTCAGAGTAGGGGCTGGTGGTGCAGTCCAGGGAGCGAAGCTTCAAGGAAGGGTGACTGGGTTCTGGAATGTTGGAGTAGCCCTCCTCGCAAGAAGCCTCCTTAGGGTCCAGGGACACCTTGGCGCACTCGATGACGATGTCATGGACCTCGAACCGCTTCCACCTGCCAAGGAGCATGAGAAGCGATACGGTTCTCAGAAAATGAGAATCGTTTGGCACCAGAGCGATCTCTTGACGGTCAGGATCAGTGTGTCGCTCACCTTGTGGGGTCGAGCTCGTGGTCCTTGGTTCCAGTCACTAATTCCGGGTGTATCCGTACGTGTTCCAGCATGGGCTACGAAGTAAATGAAAGCAGAAAAATGGAGACAGAATCATCATCCACACCTTCACTAAACATTAGAGGGAAACCCATCATGACCGCGTCTGCTGAAAGTGAACCGAGTCCAGCTTTTGCGTTAAGTTCCTCGAATGGTCTTATGTTGCACTTCTAGTCCCTGAACAGTCCTATTAGGTTCTTGCTTTGTTAAAAGCTGCTGTGTAGCTCCTGTTCCAATACTGCTTACACTGGGCATTCACTGGAAACTCAACATAGCTGCTCTTATGCCTAGTTGACTCCTGGACGGCATGAATATTTGCATTGTGCTATTTGCCTCTCTTGTACATCACTTTGGAGAAAAGCATCTGCTAAAAGTATAAAATGTAAAATACCATTCTGCCATGTTTGGCCGTGCCGACTCAGGCCTTGCGCTCACCTTGACTACCTCCTCGAATGTGTCCATGTTCTCCTTCATACTGTAGTGAGAGCGCAGGTAGGAGACGAAGTTGCAGGGGTACATGCCATAGAGCCGGTGAAAAAGCGAGTAGACGCTGGCATGCAGGTGGATCAGATAAACGTCTGTCACGTGACCTGCATGCAGCAGATGGCCAGAGAGCGAGCAAACATCAGCGTGCCGCCTCGTCTCGTATTTCCACTATAATCCCACCATCATTCCCCAAAATCTCCTCCGCTCTTATACAGATTATGTCCAAGTCTTCGGTTCTACGGTCCAAAATAAGGGCTGGCAAACTTAAATATGACTTTGACACATCACCACGGAGACAGCATTAAACCAGAGTTGCAGACCTTGATTTTTCGGACTCCAGGCTGCCAGGCGGCCGAAGATGTCGAAGAACTCGTAAAGATGCTGTTTGCCGACCTGCGGGACTATGGGCAGCAGGGTGATCAACACCAGGACCCCGGTTATGAGCACTACGACATTGGAGTCGGTCTGTGCAACCGAGAGAAAAGGAAAAGGACAATTACTGCCATGACAACAAGAGAATGTGTGACAGTGATGCCAGAATACATGATTCTATAATAAATAAATAAAAGATCCTGCCCCGTAAGTTGGTCTCTAGCTGACCAGCGTGCTTTTGAGTAGAAACCTTTATCCTGGTTTCCCACCAATTTTTCTGGGACCTTTTCAGCCCCAGGACCTGCTTACCTTCAGGCATTTCAGTAGGGAGGAGAAAAGAGGGAAGCGCGCAATCTTGTGGATCCAGGGAGGCTGCTTGCGGATGATGTGTCCCAGCAGGGTGAGCGTGTGAAGGCGGCATGCCTGCTTGCTCATGCATTCGTTTATCTTGTCCAGAAGATGCTAAGAGGTGAAAGGAGGGTGTGGTTACTGGCCGGGGAAGCGGGGGTCATAACTGGGAGAGGTGGCAGCAAAGCACCATGAAAACTGTAAGCCCCTGGAGGGATGCACTGCACTACAAGCTTATTTTTGGTGTCCTGGTCCCTCCGCATGAAGGCAATGACCCAACTAAGAGGCAGGTGACCGGATGGCAGGCTGCTGACTGTTAATTACCTTGTCATGTGGTTCCCTCACAGAGGACAGGATGTGCTGGGTCTGAGAGGAGCCCGTTTCTAGGTAGTAATCGACCAGGCTGTTCAGGAGCACTGAGCCACGATCTGTCTCACACACATACACACAGGATAAGACAAAAGAGGACCCAAAGTTAAACGATGAAGTTAACGACTGAATTACCCCATAAGCGAAGGAGGAAGAGCAATGACCTGTGCCGAGGTGCTCGTTAATTAAACTCTTGATCTCATCAAGTTCGTGCAAGTCAGAGGATTCCAGAAGAGGGAGGACATCCCCGATGTTGAACTGCTCCCGGGACATGGCTCCCGAAAAGGGGGGGGTGGAGTAGACGCAAGAGCAATTGTGGTCAGGTGTATTGTAGGGTGGGGGGAGACTCCAGTCCTGCAGCTTCCTGTCCCACTGGGGCGAGTCCCAGTCCCTGGGCCAGGCACCACTGCTGGGACAGGAAGTTAAAAACACAGTCAACACGAAGACTGCTACAGCCAACAGAAAGGCAATGTTTCTACTCCAGTGCACCACACAGGCAAAAATGAACCGTATTAATTAATGATCAGCTAATAGTCCAGCTAAGATAAAGAAAGGATGTCATGCACGTAGTTAAGTGAGCCACGCTTTTCAAACTGTACTGCCAGGTAAAGATTAAAGGTCACATATGCCAATACATTGATATCTGGATTTCATTCTTAGCAGCAGTAAGCAATTAGAGATGGAAACATCAGAGCAGAGTTTCTCCCAGTGAAGTTCTGAGAGGTGCATTATAAACTCCTAGCATTAGCCTAGTGCTCACACAGAACATTACCAACTTCAGCCGGCAATTAGCTTCAGCCATACATGCCACTGTATTCAACAGTATTGTTCAACACAGGAAAAGCAGCAGGCAGAGTCCCCACTGAACGGCAAACTAATTTTTATGGACTGGTATTTTCACAAATTTCTTAAACTTTCTAAAGACAAACATTACACTCAGGTTATTTTATCAGTATTTTAATTGCATAATGGTTTTTACAAATTGTCACCCAAACATCACAAAACATACTGAGCTACATATTCTCCTGTTTGCCAGAGGGGGAGACAAACACCTCCAAACAGCACAACGTTAATAAGTGTGCTCACCTGGAAAGTGAAAAACTTTTTATCCTCCCCAAAAGCACAAATCACATGGCAGCATTTTCCCCATTTAATAATAACCAAAAAGAGAGGACAAGCATCTTGGGATTTGGGTCGATAACAGCACATCAGCATTCATCCGTTTTCTATACTCACTCATCCTATGCAGGGCTGCAGGTGCCCTGATCGCGGAAGCTAACCGGTACAAAGCAGGGAATAACCCAGGATAGGGTGCCAACCCATCGCAGGACACACATGCAATATGAGAGCTCCAATTCACCTTAGCATGTTTTTGGACCGTGGCAGGAAACTGGAGAACCCAGAGGAAACCCCACAATGGCACAGGGAGAACATGCAAGTTCCACATGCATGGAGCCACAGCGAAGACTCAAACCCCAGTCCAAGAGGTGTGAGGCAACAGTGCTAATCACTGCACCACCATGCCACCAGATGTTAAGTATAGGTGATAAATGGATGACAAGAGGCTGAGTGGAGAGAGAACATCAGATCAATCCCCAATAAAAGTTCGTCAGCACCTTTACCTCCCTAAGCCGCCTTAGGAAGTGGGGGGGGATCAGCTCAGCCACACTAACAACCTTCGATCACAATAACACCGAAAGGGTCCTCACCAGCAGCATTACAGCATGGTATAGAGAAGCAGCAGCTCTGAATGGGAAGGCCATACAGAGGGTGATGAGGTTGACCAAGAAGACCCCAGGGACCAAATCGCCTTCCATAAACTGCTGTAGCAACAAAGCAAAGAGTATATTACGGGAACCTAACCACCCCAAGCACAAGCTGTTCTCACCCTGAAAACTGGTAGGATTTCCCACAGCATTAGATCACTGACTGCAAGACTTAAGCACAGTTTCTTCCTCCAAACAGTCCATATCATCAGTAGCTAAATCTGGACCAATCAAGCACTACATACCCCTGCCCTGTATGTGACCTCTATAAATTTTCCTTGCACTGCACTATTGAACTAACAGTCTATTTATTATTTGTATACTGATGGTCCTTTATACAGTGTGTGGCTGGGCAAGAGAGTATTTCAAGACACTTGCCACACATGGCCAAAGAAACATCTAAAATCTAATAACTCTGACAAGTTTAGCTTAGCTTATTCATGCACAAATGAGGAAGTAATGACAAGTTAAACCTTGGTTCAGATTTACCAAATATGCATACATCACATGCTTCATTTTCTGGTAAAATTAGGTAAACCCACAAAACACACTCCCTAAAAAATGAGTGCCCTTTGAATCCACATTCACAGTAAATTCTCTAAATTAAAAACTGCTTTTTGAATAAGACCAGCCAAGTTGTAAGGGGTTACTGAAAAGCTCTCCTCTGTACGTAGCCACACTAGTGCTTCAACAGGACATAAAACATATCTATTCATGTACTTTAAAAATAAAGATCTGAAAGTAAGCAAACAAAGTGACAAGCCTTGGAAACTGAGAGGATCCTCAATTACAAGTAAAAGACAAAAGACACAGAAACACTAATCTGACATTTATGCAACTGCCATATTAAAAACAGGATATGCATATAGATGTGGCACCACATACATTAAGTACACTCACATATCAAAGTTTTAAAAGCTAAGATTTAATAGGAAGTCAAAGTTCTAGCTATGCCCCCCCCCCATCCAAGTCAGTTTTCACATTTAGGGTACTGACCATTTAACTGCTAAATACGTGAACAAGTTAAATTTAGTTTCGTTAATGCTCAGACCCTGACCACAGATTAGAGTCCATCCCATTCACCTTCCTACTACTTACCCTGGACAAGGTAGCAGGGGAGTCTGGGGTCTAGCCCAGGCAGTACATGGTATAAGGCACATAGACGCACACGCGCGCACACACACAGCACAGTACAGTACAAGGATGAACTTGCGAACTCCACAGACTCAAACCTTCATGCTTGATGGAGTGATGCAACAATGCTACCTACTGAGCCATCACACTGCCCACACGTTCGATTCTGAATATAAAAATCATAATATTGAAAACACTATTATTTTATGTTGTTTTGCAGGGTTTGCTGGAGCTGGAAGAACTGCTGTAATGTCAGTTTTAAATACAGAGAAATCTCATCAGTGGGGACTGGTAGCTCCAACCCTCTGGAACAGAAATGAACACCTTAGCTATTCATGTTGTTATTCTTCTGAGATTGTGCACCTTCAGGTTGTTTTAAGCCTTTTACATACTGTGGATCTCTACAGCTGGGAGTGAAGGCGATTTATGCAAATTCGGTACAGTTCTCTAATGCTTAAAGTTTGGTCCATACAAGTCCATACAAAAACTAGAACTCAATGTGCAGACAAAGGCCTACGAACCCAAAAAGAAGTTCAGTGGTTTAAAAGTGAACAGAGACACAGATGCATAGTGGATTGATTTTTTTCTGGCCTTTCTAGCTTCAGCTGTATTGTATCAGGTTAAAGATGGTATTTCGGTTTGTAATCATTTTCTGGGGCATGCTATTATTTCAATCGCTCCTACCTGCACACAGAGTATACAACACCTAGATATGACATTATTTTGATGTTATCTTAATAATGAGTTACTCTGTCATACAGAAGAAACACCGTGGTAATCATCTATTTGCTTTAACGCAGCTAGCTGTCTCTTTAAGTAATGAGAATTAACATTAGGTATGGTATGGTACCTAAGGAATTTCTTAAAACTATAGGGTCAGTAAAAATGGTTGCTCATGTAGCTTTCACGCTTATCAAAACTGGCTTAGACATTGAAAATGGATGTAAAGAAGAGTAGAATAACAGCCGAATTATGCAGCCAGGTTGACATTAAAAGGACAAATTAGAACTGACCACTTCGCATTGCTACAACTAAACAAGAGTCGATACGACGACACGTGATGCAGTACATAGTTAACCTTATTCAATAGATTTCAAATAATTTAATTAACTTTGCTGTGATTTTGTTAAATAATACAGAAAATACATAACTTGCTTCTTTGTGAACTACAAGCATTTCAGCTGACCTACCAACGCTATGCATTGCACGAGTCATACACAACACCTCATAACTGAAATTAAATGGTTTTTACCTTTAGAGAAAAATATCGTGCGTTTTAGCTTGTTAACTACAGTCACTGCCACCTAACTTGTTTCGTAGCCAAGTCAAGTATCTATCAATACGATGCTATACTCAGCAAGGCAAAGATGGGTGTAAATTAAAAGAAACCACTGTGACAATACTAGTAAAAGAGAACGGACACTGCTAACAGAATAACTTTGAATGTATGCTGTGACGTAAGGTTATAAGCTTAAACAATGTGGAACAGATTAAATGAATATACCTATTTACCTATTACAGTAGCTCTACTCCACAGGGCGCCGCCATCTTGACCACATCGCCACCCTCCCTCAGAAATCTTCATCCGCCACAGTAAAGACAAAATAATCCCAAAAGTCCCCAATATTACTTTTTATACAACGAGAAGCCAATCAACAGAAATATAACTGCAGAAAATTGTGGTTTCTATTAATTCGCTTGTTTATAAATTGTTTCGAAGTATAACAACTATTTATATATGCCTATCACTAAAAACTGTTTACTGTTTCTTCGAAAGGTGGAAGGATGTGTTTTATTGTGAGGCGGCTTTCGCGTGACTCACACGCCTCGCGCAGGCGCCTCACCGAAATAGAACCAGTATGAAAAAAGTATTTACTTTTAGCAGTTAAATATAATGTTGTAAGTCGTAAAGAAGTGAAAGAATGATATATATCATTTTTTTTCCAAGGACAAAAACAAGGCTAAATCCCCGTGAAGACCGAGAGGCAAGCTAATTCGACTGTCATTGTTTTTTTTTTTTTAATAATAACGCGCTTGATACTTTAGTGGAATCACATACAATTTGTTAATAAATAACATCCCTGCAATAAGTGCTGAAATGCGCATTTCGTTAAGCCCACACAATACTTTCTTATTCAGCCAGATGTAATCGGTTTGCTTATATTTAATAATCAACAACAGAATCCAAAGTCCATCCTGTACTGGTGAAAGTGACGAACTAACATAGATTCCCTCCTACCTTCCCAAAGAGGGAATCTTTAGTTCCAAAGGCTCATAGCAGATTCTCTAAGACTAAATGTAGATCAGATAGCACATTTTACAATGGCACAGCCGAGCTGCAAGCCCAAGTAAGAGCAAGGGTAACCAGAAACCTACAGCCTTAGATATGGGATTTATGAATCCTAAGAGCTGACTGGCTGAGAAAGGGCACTCCTCCGATCACATGCGAGACAAAGTCAGCAGGGAAACTTGAGCGTGCAGTCCCTATTCTCGGGCTCTGCCGAATAACAATAGTGACGGGTTGCACCTGTCTCATTCATGTTATGTTACTTTGTTAAATAATGTCACCGTAACGTCTTTCCGTTTACAGCTCTGTCACTGACTTGTTGGAATGTGTACTAAACCTGACGTACTTGTCATTTAACAATTTACTTTTTATACCGATTTGAACGGAGCATAATAGGGAGACCGGCGTGGTACCAGATTGCAGTTAAAGCAAGGAGGAGTGCCTGGGTATATTGTGAGTTCTTCTTGCCTATTGGTATGCCCACCAGAAGATGCACATTAAAGGGAGGGGCTGGAGGGGCTGGGGGGGGGGGGGGGGGGGGGTGGGGTATGTCCCCAAAAAACAAATTTGGAGG
>JAODKC010000044.1:16579568-16589688 GCA_026777985.1 Mormyrops attenuatus | reverse complement strand
CCCCCCCCCCCCCCCCCCCCCCCCCCCCCCCCCCCCCCCCCCCCCCCCCCCCCCCCCCCCCCCCCCCCCCCGCCCTTAGTGTATCTGCCCCATTTACAATTTGCTATGGTGTTAGGCAGGGAGGAATTTTGCCCCCTCTTTTATTTAATTTATATGTTATTGAGCTGTCTATCAGACTGCAAGCCTGCAACACTGGTTGCATGATTGGCGGTATATTGGTAAGTCATCTTATGCATGCAGACGACCTTGTAATTTTTAGTCCGAGTAGTGCTGGGCTGCAGCAGCTTCTTACTGTTTGTACTGAATATGGTGTGCAATATGCTGTTTTAATATGTAGAACCAAGCAGGACAAATGGCTCAATTTTCCTGAGTTTAAATTGTCCAATAATAGTCTTGAGGTCTGTAAAAAGATTAAATATTTTGGTCACTTCATTACAGATGATATGAGTGATGATGATGACATATACAGACAATGCTGTAAGTTATATGCACAGGCAAACACCATTGCACGTAAGTTTGGCTTTTGTTCTACTAAAGTTAAAGTGGCATTGTTTAAAGCATACTGCACACCACTACACACTGCCCAATTGTGGTCATCTTACAAAAAATCTAGCATGCAGAAGTTACAAGTTGCATATAATGATGCGATGAGAATCCTCCTTAAGAGCCCCAGAGGAGGGGGTGCCAGTCAGATGTTTGTCACTGCAGGAATCAGCACTTTTAAAGCATTATTGAGAAGCTTGATGTTCACGTTTATGCAACGTTTGGATCAATCTGTAAACAGTTTCATTTTAGCATTATCAAATCCCATTGTGAGTTGTTCCCGTTACGCATCCAGACTGAGGGTGTATTGGCTGAGATGTTTGTACGTCATTTGATTTTCTTTATATGTGTTTTCGTATTTATCTGTCCTGTTTGGTGTGTTTATCTATGGACCTGAGTCTGTTAATAAAGTAATTGATTGATTGATTGATCGCAGTGTTTCTTTAATGACTAAATATACTGTAAAACTGAGTTACACTGACTGCCACTTACGTAGTATATAAATGACAAAAATCTATTTTAATTACAAACTTGACGCTGCAATCCAGGTTAGGATAAGCAGGTAAAAGATGGCTTGATTTTCAGTTGCAAAGGTTTGACATTTTAGTTGCATTGTACTTGGGAGTCGTGGAAAAAAATACATCCCATGCAAAGGTTTTTTTTCCCTTTGGTAGCTGGACATATCAAGCTTTGATGTGAAATATAATCAGTAGATGAAGTTAATGTAATTGAATAAAAAATTGACTTTGCACTTTTATTTATTCACCAGAAAATAAACATATAACATTTCCTTCTCCGGGAAAAAGTAAGGACACCCTGGGCTCTAATAGCTAATACACTTCCCCTTTGCAGAACTTTCCATTACTTTCGTTCTAGCCATTCCTTGGTGATTTCTTCCTGGCACACCTCCCACATAGATCAGATTTGTACAATCTCTTTCTAAGCTGGTGGTAAATTCATGCACTCTGACATCAACAGTGGCAATGCTACCTGTAGGTCTCGTGATGACATTTTGTGGTTCCTAGGGACTTTTCAGCATCTTGCATTCTACTCACAGGCTGGACCTGCTTGGGCGGCCTGACCTGGACAAGTTGAGACTTGTTTGAAATCTTCACTTGTAGATAATCTTCCAGACGTTGGAATGGTTTATTTCCAATTTTTCTGAACTCTTTTTAAATCCCTTGTCAGACTCACATGCATCTATAACCTTCTTTCTGGTGGCCTTAGAGAGCCCTTTTGATGGTGGTACCACATCAGCAAAAAGCAAACAAAAATAAACAGCATACCAAACCTAATATCCTAGGCTAAAATAACACCAGTGCCCCCAAGATCCTCTATAACAAGGTACTCATCATTTGCACCTGATTCTAGTGCACCTGAATTTTAGGTTTAGATTTGAGGAAATGATAAATGTACTAATATTCTTACTATTACCATATGTGAAATTTGCATTTATGTGTATTTAAATTATACCAAATGCAAAAAGTACAAAACGTAACTGGTGCTATATAACCCTCATCTATCAATATTGTTGAAATGAAGATTAACTATCTGTATGTTGATACACACACTGTCCCCTGTAGCCTCAGCTCTCTGTTCATAGCTGACAGGAGTGGCACCCAGTGTGGTCTTCTTCTGCTGTAGCCAATCTGCTTCAAGGTTCAACATGTTGCGCATTCAGAAATGCTGTTCTGCATAGCTTGGTTGTAACAAATGGTTATTTGATTTACTGTTGCCTTTCTATCAGCTTGAACCAGTCTGGCCATTCTTCTCAGACTTCTGCCATCAACAAGGCATTTTCACACGGAGAACCGCCTCTCACTGGATGTTTTTTTTCTTTTTTGACCCATTCTCTGTAAACCCTAGACTGTAGATCACCACTTTCTTCTGGTCCTAACAACCATGCCGCATTCAGTCACAGTTCACGTTAAATAACGTTTCTTCCCCATTCTGGTGTTTGATGTGAACATGAAGCTCCTGACCTGTAACTGCATGATTTTATACATAGTGCTTCTGACATATGATTGCCTGATTAGATATTTGCTTTAACAAGCAGTTGAACAAGTATACCCAGAGCCACATATAGAGAGTTACATAAATGGAAGTTCAAAATGCTTAATCATCACATGGTTCAAGTAGTCTTCAGAAAGTGTTTGGCGGGCAATTTGAATGCATTAAATACAAAGAGACAGAACAGTGATTTCTAGTAATTAACAGCCCATAAATGCATTGATTAATTTACAGTATTTATACAGCACACCCATGTATGTAGTTACTTTACTATTAAAAATTAGAATTCGGTATTAGTAATGGCTAGGGCTGCCTGCTTGGTTGACATATTTTAGGATTACCTCGGTTAAAGAGCATGTTGCTGGTGTTTATTAGTTTTTTTATTATTGTATTCTTAAACTTATATGGTAGTCAAGAGCAATAATAATGTTTACTGATATTTTTAGAGGGAGGGGAAGCGAAGGAATGATTTAAAATTAGGTAGTATTGTCACCTTGGGGACTAGATTAATGTTCTAACACTTGTTTAATTTATGGTGTTCCAGTAATCCTGCGGTAACTGAGGGCCTAGGTAATCTTAATGACTTAATCACTAATAAACTAATAAACACAGAAATGTGAATGGCGTGTCAAGCAGTTTGTCTGTGCCCTTTCCTCCACGTTGTCCTTGCATATAGTCTCCAGCATGGTTTGCTGTGCTACATGGGGATGCTCCAATCGCTCAGAGAAAGGGGTACAAATGTACGGTTTCCCCAGTGACAAGGAGATGTCAAGTCAGCATGCGAAATCTTAGTATAACCAAAGATTACAACAACAAAAATATGTGGTAATCCATATTTGAACACTGCATTTACACCTTTTCACAAAGACCATGTCATGGGAAGCTTAAGGCTTTGTTTATTAAAAATAAGGAGGGAATGACTTGCAAAATACAGGGAGTTGAGATTTGAGGTGCAGGGTGAGGGTGAACATTAGATGAAATAGCCTCAAGACAACAGAACATTAGTATGTTGTTCGTGGTTAATATTACATGTTGTTGTCTTTTTTCAGTATCCAGTTATCTGTTAACATTCCCTGAATATACTAATTTTGTGGGTGATAATCCACTATCATGCAGTAATGCACATCTTAATTTGATACTGATGTGATGATAAAATACAATGTGATTTTTTAAACTTCTTAGCCTTTTAGTTTAGTGCACCACAAATGGTTTATTCTACTGCAACTCTACTGCTCTGCTAGTATTTGCTGCTAACTTCCGGCGACTATTGAGAGGCTCCTCGATCCCCCATTGTTGTAAAAAAACATAGTCCATTGGAGTGACGTGACTCTTTCTACAAGGGTCTGAGTGTTAGGATTGGCCCTTGCCCTGCCCCCTTTTCATTATGTCTGTCAATTCCCTGTTTGGCCAGCTGATGTCGCTGGTCATCCCGTTCTGTGTTCCCCTTATTTCCTGTAGTTACTGTAGCACTCAAATATGTTCCCCTGCTCCCTGAGCCACTGCATGGATTAATAGGCCGAGCCAGAGACTGTGTCATTCAGGCTTTCCCTTCTGTTAATGGTGGTAATTTTGACCTTTTATATTTCTTTATTTTCTTGATCTATGAATTTGTGTTATGGTTCCTTGTTGTTCCCTGTTTTTAGGAATGTTCAGTTACCCTTGTTTTCTAGTCTCCTTGGTGTTTTGATCCTTTGTCTGTTGATTGCCTTTACCTGTGTTTGTGTTCCTTGTACTTGTTACTACTCACACCTGTCTCTTGTTGAAACCTTTGTTCAGTGTATTTAAGTGCTTGCCGTTATTCTGTTCCCCAATCGGTTACTGTGTGTCTGTAGCTGTTGTTGCCATGTTTGCTACTGTGTTCTTGTATTCTTTTTTGGGTTTAATTAAGTCCTTCTTTGTGAGCCACGACGTAGATCATCTGTCCTTCACAATGTCCGCCCATAACACTGTGAATACCTAAAAAAGTGGCCAGTGAGTGTATGCATATAGTTTCAGGATTGTTTAGTTAGACACGGATGAGGGTGTGATTTTGATTGTTATTTACATAGGAAACAGGAGAATCCAGAAAAAGGTGAAATTTTAATATAAGAGCAGGGTGTACTGTAGAGACAACATTAAACGATAACGAAAAGGGGATTGTTTTATTTGGCCGTCTAGCTTTCCAGTAATGCTGGATTGCTTTAGGTGTTATAGAAAATCTGACTTATATATTAGAATATGAGGGTTACCCATTTCGTTCATAGTGTTTTGAAGTTGATACAGGTCTTCTGAATGCAAAGTCATTTGCTTGGCATTGCATGGCTAAGCTGTCAGATTTACAGACAGCCCAAGGTGTAGCTCTGCTTCATTTAAATTAATCTGCATAACATCATCTTTTTTTCTGGGGTGTTTATTTCATTTCTCCCTGTCAGCAACCATTCATGTACCCTGAGATTTTTTTTTCTCTGAAGTACCCAAAATAAACCAATGCCATATTTACCTGGGTCCCCAGTTCTAATGGACACCTCAAGTAACTACAGTAGTTATCATTTACATTGTAACTGAATTGTGAAACAATAATTAGCAAACTTGACTTAATAGAAAATCTGTTGTGTGCCAGTCCTTGATGCTCTTGATGGAGCAAAATTCTGAAACATTCTGCTTTTATTGCATGATCTTTCTAAGCACTTCTGTATATTGCTTCTGGTCTGCTGATACTCTGGTTTCCTGCCAATATCCCAAGACCTGCTTATGGTCATCTCTACATTAACCATATTGTGCACCTGTATCTGCCAGTGAAGGATCGGTGCCCTATACTGCTTCACATATGTCTAACCATGACCCTGTACAAAGCTGCAGCGATTCTTATAAAAAGGTTTTTGGACCCACTTTTACTGCCAAAAGATTGCTGTACAGAATGCATAGTCAGGTTTGTTTGTATGTTTTCACTCCACCAGTGTCCCATTCTTGACAAGGTATTCTGGTGAACTTGGTCAGTCCTTCTCACGTGCCCTATCTGTAGACATACTGGCCAAGTTTAATTTTTATTTTCCTTACTGGAAATTGCTCTTTGATCGCTAGTCCCTGTAGAACCTGATTAAGGAAACCAAACCATCTAGTATATATGCCCCCTTTTTATCCATATGAAGTTTGTTGCATTTTTCGCTGTGCTGGAAAATGTTTGGGTCATTTTATAATTTTCTTTCTTTGTAGATAATATGCAAAAAATGCAACCGAATAAATCTGGTTCCATGCCAAATTTCTTTACCAATTTGCATAATGTTTCCCAGCCAGTCGGGTGGTTAACTGTATCTCTTTGTCTTGGTGTTAATGTCTTAAAAGGTCATATCAGTGGTATGTTCAGTTGTCAGTATTCTTAGTATTCCATTTATTTATTACTTCTCATTTGCTTAAGACCAACAAGAATGACATTTCAGGTCAGTGTGTGACTCCAATCCTCATATATCTGAAGCTTTGAGTTTGAGTTTGAATACTTTTGAGTTGAAATTATAGCACAGGAATGGAAGTGTTTCCCTATGGCTTCTTTGACTGTAGCTGGTGGAAGTCACCCTGCCTTCACTAAATTTGGACAAAGGCCAAGCAGGTCTCACATATGCACGTCCGTCTCACGTTCTGCAATATTAAGTAGACAATACCCTCTGGAAATAAAATGTTCTGAGGCTTTTCGATTTTTAATATTTAAACTAATTTTCTTCCCTGAAGTCAGTTACAAGAGTGTAACATTTTTTACATGATATTTTCAGTGTCTTATTCTAAATTTTCTTTCCCCACAGCGTAAGTATATGATTCATGATTTGCTGAACAATATCTCAGTCTGGGATGGCACTTAGTTGCTGGGTGATGGAAGAAAATCTGCAGGCTTTGGCTAAGAAGGTGGTTCAGTGTGCTGATTAGTCCAGTTCTTATGGTTTGCATTGTAACTTCTTTTCAACAGAATAATCTAATACATCACTTAAAGTGATTATGAACCGTATATAGAATTTTAAGCCAATTATATGCACAGGATTATTATTGGACTCTAATAAATAAAAATGATTTTGTGAAGATTCTTTGCAGCCCTTTGTAGTTCTTTTGTATCATTTTCACAATTCTGGAAATTAAAATAACAGTTTCTAGCATAATCCATCTTTCCATCTTCATCAACTTATCCTGGTATAAGTGACTCAGGTAGACCTAGATCCCAGGCAGCACAGAGCATATACATACATATACTCACACTAACGATCATACACTATAGGAGGTTTAGAGATAGCAATTAACAGCTTGTCTTCGGGCTGCAGGAGGATGCTGGAGTACCCAGAGGAAACCCACGCAACACAAAGAGAACATGCAAAACACATAGACAGAGTGGAGGCAGCACTCTGGAGGTGTGAGACAACAGTGCTACCCACTGAGGTTGGCAAATACAGAGGTGACTGTCAACATTCATGAACACAGGTGCTCTGTTAGGGGAACCGCCCGCACCCCAGGCAGAGCTGTAGCCTGCGTCCTCACTGGGGTGTCGGTGCTCAGTTTGGGCTGGCTTTACAGACTGACACAATTAATTGAACTCCCCAGGTTTAATTATATCACCATAGTCAGGCCCCTGGCCCTAAACAGCTGTATTCAACTTGAGAAATGACTGCACACTTCAAAAAATACACTATGCTTCTTCAGCAAGAAAATGTTACGCCGTTTGCAGGTGGATTATTTAATGTTTACTGCCCTGATCCCGATGAGCCATAGTGCATGGAAGTATTTTATTGATTCTCACAGGGCCCTTAAGCATCCTGTTTAACGGGTTATTAATCCGATTAGGATCATCTGCTCATCACTCCTGACATTGTTAGGAGATTAGAGAGACTTGGAAAACCTGTAGATTTTTCACCTGCCCATGAACGTCGTTCAGAATTTTCGATTTAAAGAAACTAGTCATGAGGAATCACATTTCTTTCCTCTAAATATGCATTAGAATATAAATCATAAATTGGTGCATTTTGAATAAAATATACCGACATCCCACCCCTCCTGGAAGTTCTGGGAGTCTCCCGAGAATTGACAGCAGCTCCCTGACACCCGCAAATGATGGGCAATGTCTCGGAAATCTGTCGTTCCGCTATTCAGCGGTGGCAAAAAGAGCCGACAAGAAGTTTTACTGCTGCAACCTCACCCCAAATTTCACCACTACTCTCTAGCCCCCGATCAGCAAATTTTGCCTCCTGCCCCCACCCAAATCGCCAATATATATATATACACGTTATTACAGTAAGAGCAGCCAAGCACTGGCCAGCACCCCACCCTCCCAGATGCCCCTTGTCTGCCTCCCTGAAATCAGTAACCCTATGGTGGGATGTCTGAATATATGTGTGGCATTTTCATGATATAACACATTATTTGTTATTTACAATCTTTGTGGCACATTCACAACGCAGAATGGTTCAGATCCTGCCACCTGATATGCAAACAGGTCGATACTGATGAATGGTATTTTTGCTGGTTGCAGTTTTGTGACTTTAAATGGCTTTTGACAAATGACTGTATTTATGCATGAGTACTCTTGGACAGACCAGGCTCCTGTCTGCAGTGAATCCTCCATCTCACCTTATGCTTATGAGAAGGGCTTCAGCTCATAGTCCTAACTGAATAAGTAATAGTTGGGGATAGATGTGAGTGGTGACTTTGGATGTTTGACGGTTTGCTACCTACACAGTGTGCAACAGACCTTGCAATTCCCTTGCCTCTTGTGATTGTAGGCCTAGGGATCTCAGTGACCTCCAACTCAATCAATGCTAATGAGTCATCACCATATCTTCAGCCGGTGGCCTGCTCAGTTCAGCTCTGTTCGCACAGACTTGGCTGAAGGCTAGAGCCCTGACAGTGTGAAGTGCTTATCCCAGCAGGGCTTAGATTAAGTCACAGGAGATGAAGGGAAAACATTAACTGGCTGTGGAATAGGATGTGTGTCATTCTATTCAAACCATATGGACTGTTCCCTGCACATGATTGGCCATGTAGAGGAATCGTCTTAGTAGCAATTGTGTAGACGCTCTGAAAGAAATGTCATTCGGCACATGCAACATTCAATTGCTCCAGAAGACAAACGTTCAGGATTCACAAATGTTGCCTTAAACTTGATACTTTTTTATATTAGCGAAAATTTTACTGTATTACAGATTAGTAAAATTTAGTTTTAATTTCCAGATCACGTCCGTATATTAAATATAGTAGCCCGATAACAAAGAAATTGGCTAATGTATAATCTGGTTATTGAGTAGTTTGTTTTGGTCACATATGATCAACCTTTGTCTGATTAGACTGGCATAAAGCTTAAAAGTAAACTACGAGGCGAGAGATTAAAAGAATATCAAAGTTTCAGAGAGCTATCCACAGCGGGAGTAAGACACAATCACCTGTGGTCATCCGTCCATCCATTTCCTGAAACCGCTTATCCTGTTCAAGGTTGTGGGGGGTCCAGAGCCTATCCCGGAGGCTACAGGTGCAAGGCAGGGAACAACCCAGGATGGGGCACCAACCCATCACAGTACCTGTGGCCAGAAAGCTTTATATCTGTGTCCATATCATTAAACACATGCACATCCATCACCAACACTGCATTCACAGGTTACCTGTAGAACATGATGTAAGAGAGATGTCCCACCTCCCTGACCATAAAAAAACCTCTTGTATTACAATACACGTAGGCTTTTGAGATTAAAATAATGTGCCCCCACCCACATAACGGACCATGCTTTGCTTTTTTTTATAATAATAACAAACAATGCTGCCTTGTAACAGTGCCCCAAGCATTACCAAAGCTCTGTCACAGCACGACATCACCACCCACACTGAAAGCACTGCAGTGTTTATGCTAATAATGAACTACGCAGGCAGGACGCCATGCCTCTCTCTGTCCGCGTGGCCCACCCTTCTGTCTGGCACGTCTCTCCTTTAAATGTTATGTGAGAAACGCTAGGCTTATATGCCCCACTAATGGTACATATACCAAAGTCTTCTGTCTGGAAAACGGCTAAAGATCCAAGAGCTAAGATGCTATAAATGACACAGAATAGAATATGTGGCGTTAGAATGTCAAGCCAGAAACTGCAAACGTATCGGCAATTTTTTTTTTTTGATGTGTCACAATATTTATACAAGTGAATTCCTAATGTATAATTTAAGGAAATCTCTTTGGCTTGGTCAGTTACCCCGTGTAGTTCATAAAAACAATTTAATTACTGTCAGGAGATCATTTTTTATTTCCTGGCGGAGTCTTGATTATGATGTTGAAAAGTATCAGTCTGACCATGCAAGCCTTTTAACGCTCAATCAAAATGCCGTATTGCACCCACAGGACAGATTCTGAACATTCCAAAATTAATTTCCCTTGGTAGGGTATCCTTCTCTAAAAATGAATAATAATATATATGTTATTACAGCTAGCCATGCAGATGAGTAGCATTATGGTGAACTTGCCAGGGTTGGAAAATTGAATACTGCCTCTCTTTTGTGTGTTTATACACTCACCTAAAGGATTATTAGGAACACCATACTAATACGGTGTTTGACCCCCTTTCGCCTTCAGAACTGC
>JAODKC010000044.1:16557011-16579433 GCA_026777985.1 Mormyrops attenuatus | reverse complement strand
TGATTGGTTGCTTAGATAATTGCATTAATGAGAAATTGAACAGGTGTTCCTAATAATCCTTTAGGTGAGTGTAGTTTCTATGTTCTCTTAGTGTTGCAGTGTGTCCTCCCACAAGATATGCAGTTGTGCTAACTGGGGCCTCTAAAGTGTCCCCAGAATGTGATAAAAACCTGTTATTCTGATGATGTGGGGACCATTTTTCCAGTCCCCACAAGGGGAAATTCAATTTTATAAAAATATCTCACTGCAATCAATTAACTAAAAATTGCTTAAGTCTTGTATTTTGTTTGGTTACTTATGGTTAAGGTTAGGGCTGGGCAATGGTTAAGGTTGACAATTCTGGGATTAGGATTTTGCCCTAATGAATGGATGGTCCCCACAAAGATATGAGTACAGGTTTGTGTGTGTGTGTGTGTGTGTGTGTGTGTGTTTCAACACTGGTAGGGACCAAACCAGCCCCAACCCCCCTCTCCCATAAACACACACGGTACTCCCACAAGTTTAAAAGAGACACGTCCCTACCATCCATACCCAAATCTACCCCCACGGATCTAATGCATCTTTGATGATGTGTTCCTGAATAATTTTGAATAGATCAGCTTTGTGTGCGTTACCAAGATGCAGCGCATTTTGTTTTAGCAGTGCTCGCATGCCATGTCTCTCTGAGAGAGATTTGTATCGACTGGCTCTGTCTGAAAGCTGGGAATTGTCACTTTCATATTTAATCTCACTGTAATCTCTGGTTTTTGGGTCACATGTGCAAGCTGTGGCCGATACTCTGCTCTGTGCCTGCCTCCCCCTCAGCCTGACAGTTTGTTTGCCTGGATCTATGAGCACCAGGTTCCCACACAGCCCAAACACTCAGACAAACAACATGTTTAAAATAAGCTTTCCTGACTTCTGTCTGTGTGCCTCAGATTCAAACTGCAGGACAAGCCGCAATTATTTTTATCAGCTTTTCTGTAGATATTACACCTTGAAACGCTATTCAGTAAATCCCTCATAAAACCCCCTGTTGCATAACCGTTGTCCTTTGACTTAATAGCCTGCCTGCCTATCAGCTACAGTGCTGAAGAGACCAGCGACTTCAAGGTCTCATATGGCGTGCAGGAGCTTAAGTAAGTCTCTCCTCTTTCATCTGCCTCAGTGCTGCCACTCAGGGTAACGCTGGGGGAGAGTGTGACAGAAATGTGCAAAAAATGTTTATTTCAAGCTTAATGATTCAGGGAATGTGTGACATAATAGTTTGACTTAATTGTCAAGCCATTGTTTCAGAAAATACTTATCTAATAAATCACACACTATCTGTTTTTTTTTTTCTTTTAAATGAGCTAAAGTTTTTCAGATAATCTCTGAGCCTTATGTTTATGATTCTTCAGATCAGGAGATAAAGAGCCACTTTCGGAGAAATTAGCAGTTGGTAGCTTTCACATCACACCTGCTGGGATGTGGGTTTGAATCTGACCGCAGGTCTCACAGTGACCCTGATCACTGAAAATCACATGAATACGTGATAATTTATGGTGCTTTTAGAAAACACTCACCCTGATTTGTTTCTGTGACAGTAGGGTGAAGTCAGGGCTGATAATTTAAAAAATCACGTCTTTCATGGAGGTGAATCTCTCCAGTTTCAGACCACAAGCTCTCGATGCCTGATTGCACACCCAGCTGTGGTTCTTCATATGGTCCTCATTTGTTTCCCCCTTTCTTTCCACTGAGCTGAAACTAAAATTATTGTTTTTTCATGTTCCTTTACTCTCCTCCCTTCCCAATGTCGTGTGACGCCATCTCATCTACAGCAACTCTTACCTAGTTTTAATAGTAAGGTACTTAAATTGCAGCATTTGGTAAACTAGTAAAACACCAAAATACAGTGGAGTTTTCCTCACATGCCTGTATATTTATCCTTGTTAGTACGGCGCAGACTCTACTGGAACTGTTGCCTAGAGCTAGTTCACTTTGACTTCTCCGTAGAAATATGTATAGGATGTGATGATCTGGAACGAGATAATCTAGAATAAGATGTGCTGTTCTGAGACGAGCCTCCGGGGGTGAGGGAGAAGTCAGCCAGATCTGCTGTGAGAACAGCACCAACAAACAGGCGGAAACATGGAAAACCCACAAACTTCTGGAGTGCTGCGAATAGGCCCTTGCCTGTTACTTTGAATAGAACCGGCACAGTGATTCCAGTCTGCGAGGATATGACGACTCCCAAAAGCCCGCCTCCTTCTCTAACACAAGATGAGGGGCTGTGCCCAGCTATTGCTGTCCAAAAGAATCCCACAGCGTAATTAATGCTAAATAGTAAGCTTGTGAGATATTTTCTGCATGTTTTTCTCAAGTGGTTGTTGCAGTACATCATTGGGCGCATACATATACTTAAGAAAGGAAGGAAACCATCCATAATTCATTTGCACTAATGATCTAGTCTTAATTATAATTATCCTTATTTGGAGAATGCTTTAATTTTCATCTTGAAACTACTTTGTTTAATATCAAGATATTAACACCTGTTAATATATGAAACACGAGTGACACATACAGTGCTACTGCTCAGGTTTTATGGGTAGCTTTCTTTCTTCAGACATACCTAAAAATCTTG
Organism: Mormyrops attenuatus; assembly: GCA_026777985.1. Taxonomy (NCBI): domain Eukaryota; kingdom Metazoa; phylum Chordata; class Actinopteri; order Osteoglossiformes; family Mormyridae; genus Mormyrops; species Mormyrops attenuatus. The sequence continues at coordinate 16,576,831 of JAODKC010000044.1, read as the reverse complement.
TCTATCCCCTGTTTTTAGCTAGTAAGCAGCTCTTAAAATTTCCATCAGTAACTGTAGATATTGCTGAGGCAGTGTCCACCTTTTGCTTCTGTCGCCAGTGTGATAATGGTTTATCTTGAGCTTAGTCTTGGAGGAAGTGATTTAAACCCCAGTGGTGCACGCCAGTGTACAGCCATAAGACCTTGCTGTCTCGCTACAGAAGATTTCCCAGACAGCTCTCAAATGCTGTGATGCGCCTCCCGTTCTGCATATTAGCTTCATAAAATGAATGGCATGCTAAGGAAGTCTGCACTATGTGGAATGCACATACACCCAAAGCAGGGCAGCCAGTGACATGCCTGTTACGGACATGGGCTAGCAACCTAGAAAGGGATGGATTAATCTAAAGTGGGGTCTTGCTCTTATTCCTTTAATTAAGGTACTTAACCTGAATTTTAAGTGGTTTTGGATAAAAGTGTCAGTCAGGCTATAAATGTAAATGCAAAATTCACAAAATTCACTGTTCCATATTTTGATATGCTGAAGGCATGATGAGTGTAGAACAGAAACCCCCACAAATATTACCTGAAAGAAAAATCCTTTTTCATGCTACAAACTGCGACAAGACTACAACACTGGATTGTATGCCAGTGAAAAAGCAGCACAAGACAATTAGGAAGAAACTGCTGTGCAATGGGAATGTACTTTACAACTAGACATTTGTTGATGTTGGTGTTACAAATTATCTGAATCTTTGAAATGTACCCTAAACCACCCCAAATTCCTGTGACAGTGGTCAGTAGGACAACAACAAAGACCAAGCCAAAGAGAATCCTCATGTGAATACTTTGTTTGGCAGTGGCTTATATTAAGATCTGACAGGTGAAATTCACTGTCATAATTTGAAGTGTGGTATGTACAGGTATATTTTTTGATTTCCAGTGTGACTAGATGGCTTTCTTTTCCATTCTTCAGTGGCTTTCATGGAATATGGCATATGAGAATATATGTGTCTTAATATTCACAGATGGCCCAGAAAGGTGTTTCAGAATATATTTATGTATTGACCCAACAACTGAGACAAGGTATAACGCTGGGGAACACCCTGGACAGGATGCCAGCCTATCACAGGGCGCAAATGATTAGCATAACCATATGTCTTTGGACTGTGGGATGTGTAACTGGGGGAAACCACACAACATGGGAAAGAACATGCAGACTTCACACACACAGAACAGAAGTGGGATACAGACCCTGGAGGTCAGAGGCATCTGAGTTATCTAATAGTTCCTGTAGCTCAACAAATGAAGCATTGTGATAACAAGGCAAAAGTCGTTGGTTAAAATCCTAGGGACACATAAATTGTAACCCCTCTACTGTAAGTTGCTTTGGGTAAAAGCATCAGAAATGGTAATCTAATGAACCATGGTCTGATCATTTATAAAGTCAATCTAAACTAATCATATAGCCTAACAAATAGGCCTACATAAATGGAACTGTAATCACAAAAAAAAAATCCCGAAATATTTGCATGTATGTAATATGTTTACATGTTAAAATTAAACAGTCGATAAAGATATAGAAGACTTTTTAGATTTGCCTCATATTTTTCAAAGCTGCCTCACTCCTTCCAGCGTTTTATTTTACGAGATGTAAATATTTTAAAAGCGTCTCATGATAATATGCTGTAAACCGGTGCTGTGTTGGCTGGTTTTATAACGATTTCCCGGCATTATTTATAACAGCCTGGAGCATTTTACAGTACCACCGGTCGGCTTTGTTTTTATTTGCATGATTTCACATCTCGGCGTACTTGATTCCCGTGGATTTACTTCTGCTTCCTAATGATCCCCTTGTTTAACTTAGCATCTGAGGGGGTGGCCAGCATTGCATTCAATGCTCCGATTAAGTGAAGTCTGAACGGCACTGCGATTATATAGTACGAAGATCTTGTTAATCCATATCTGTATGGCCTGTGGTAAGTTGCTGCTGCGCAAGTTTTCAAGTTGTTGAACTGTTGCAACTTTTTACTTTGGTTTGGTAGTGGAACTTTGAAGTAGCTGAAAGGGCTAATGTGAAAGGCGTCAATAAATGAGAGTATTAGGTTTGAATCAAGGTATGTGTATTTTTGTCGGATTTATTCAGATTAAAAACAGATATGAGTACTTGCCAACGTCACGTTAATGAAATGCCTAAAATGAAGAATCTCCGTGACTTACATTTCGTGAACTCGGGGTGCTGAGCGTGTGTTACTGCGTCTCGGTGGAAACCCAGGGTATTAATGGGCACAAAATTTAATGCAATTTCTTCTGATTTTCCCGGGTAGTGGTGTTGGTGGGGAGGGGCCGGAAATACAGCTATTGGACATTATGTCAGGTATTTTTGACTGTACGTGCCCTAGCAGGCTGGGGTCCAGGTCTTCGCTGATCTGGTCAGCATGACTGCACATGCCATCTGTGGCAGGACTCGCCTATGAATGCGCCTTGTATAAATAAACACGAGCAGCTGAACATGCACCGATATGTATCATGGTTTTCAGGACTGTGTTATTTTAAGTTACATATTCGTACGTTTGTAAAGGATGGTTCAAAATGTCTTGTATTTATTTCGTTTATAAAATTTGTGCTAAGATTTTTACAAACGTTATCACGGAACTTGTTTGTTTATTTACTAAATACAAAATTAGTAAATACAAAAAGTTTTTTTTTTTTTGCTGTTTATAATTCCATGCTGTCATTTTTGAAAATCCTGGATGTTGGGTATAAAATCGTTAAAACCTAGCTTAATCTTACAGCCTGAGATGCTTGTTTCCTTGGTAACCAGGGTCTAGTTGAATTCCCCTCTCCATCTCATTCCCCCGTGCTCTCAGCATTGTGCTTCTGTGGATTTCTGGAAGAGAGCAATGTGTTTGTTCGGTGTCTTTGATAAAGAGATGAACAGTTGTATGTTGTTTTGCTTGAGATATTTAACAAAGTACGTTTCATTTTGTACAGCCACACAGTTAATGTAATATAAAAATCGCATATGCATTTCTGCATGGTTGTGAAGGATGCCACGATCACACGCATTGACAGAACTAACTTTGATAACAAACATTATGAATTAGATCTGACGTGCTTTTTGTTTTTCACAATAGATATATTTATAATTTGTTCTGCTAAAACCAGTATATTGACATGCGTCTGTCAATTTCAAGACGGAATGTTAATCAGAATGTAATAAATTTACATGGATGAAATCGCATCGGGTAACCGGCTATCTGTAAATATATCTGGCAAAAACTAGAAAGCATGCAGTTATTTTCATTACAGCAAAACTGATAGACTATTTTGTATATATTTCGCAAGTTTAATTTCCATTATTGCAAGATCGTTGTAGGAAAAGACGAAATCGATACCAGGCAGACGCTGTACGGGCGCGCGCACCGCCGCGCGGGCACGGCTCTCAGCACCGTGGACAGCAGCTTATACCGAGCATCAGGTCACTGGCATCGCATCCCACCAGAAGACTGGACAGAGCCCGTGCTCTCCAGGCACAACCTGCGAGTACGCGGACAAGACCGATTATGTGTACAACCAGAATGGAGGATCTACGTCTGATAAGGAAAGAGGCAATCACGATACCGGAGGGGGAAATGTGAAAGATCTAAAAGGTCAGAATATGTGTTTACTTGCAAACAGCAGGTCAGGTTAAACAAGTGTAGACATTCCTTCGCAGTACATGTTGATTCTTTCATATTCTGGCAATACAGCTCTTCGTTAGGAGCTGGAGGGGTGGTCAGTGAACACCAGGTTGAATTGCGTTGCCTAACACGCCAACAAACCAGCGCACTTGCAACAGGATCAGACAAAACCCCGAGACCTCGGCGCTGTTCCCTCATCTACAAGATGCGCCTTTATTTGTTGGCGGTGTTTTTCTCTTGCTCCTGTGCACGGGGCGGTTGTGAGCCGAAGATAGTAAATATCGGTGCTGTCCTGAGTCAGAAGAGGTACGAGCAGGTGTTCAAGGACGCGGTCTCCCAAGCCAACCAGCTCTACGGGAAAGATAAGTTCAAGATGAACGCCATCTCTGTCACCCACAAACCCAACGCAATTCAAATGGCTCTTTCCGTCTGTGAAGACCTCATCTCCAACCAGGTAACTAAGTCGGACGTCTCTGCTTGAACAAACAAAAAAAATCTCTTCTGAACTTAAATGTGTACAGTATATCTCCGAGCAATGCATGCTGTTTGTTCCAATGTGAGGCCATAAAACATTAGCAGCATGGTTTAAGCAGACATGTCATCAGTTAAACTAATTTGTTGGGATGAACAGTGTCTCAAACGAATAGGAGAAGCTGCATTTTAATGATGTTTTATTGATTTAGACGCGACGAGATTTAGTCTAGCATAGCCTATATGGAAAGATTAAAGAAAATTTTGATTCAAGATTGCTATTTGACCAAAAACCGGTTGCGTGGCAATGAAACATGGCAAAAAAACATTTAAATCATAAATCGATAATAGATTTATCATTCATTAATTCAAGTGTCGTAATAAATCTCGTGTATAGACATTATTTCTGGACTTCACATTAGTTTATTCACCAACCGCATTTGTTTCGTTCAATAAATTTTCCAGTTTCCAAATTCAGCAGCGGGGGTTTTAATCCCGTGGTGGCGCGACCTGACAGCTTGAAAAAATGCACTTATGACAGATGATGGGTTAAAAATGCAGTTTATTTTTCTGCATTAAAAACTCAAAGAGCTGTATGGAACTGTTTAACGAAAGAATAATGTACTGTCATTATACACATTGGTGTACATATCGTATATGCGTGTCATTGCAGACCCCCTTATGATCCCATACACTCCCCGTCCCTGATTGTATTTACTTGAGGTTTGTTTGCGACCGGCTTTTTGGTTTCCTCGAAATTGTTCATTAAGGAATTATTTTTATATAGCATTGTACAACAGGCGCGGTACCCAATTCCGCCAATACATCTCTCATAATGAGATGGAAAGGTGTAAATATAGGCTAATTGTAATTATCCTCAAACTACTTTTGTGAGCACACCATTTTAAAAAAGTATACCATTATATAATGCCGACATTCGACTTAAAATAAATCGAACAAAAATATTTCCACGATGAGGAGAGACAATACATTGATTGCTCAGGATGAAAAGGTAACAGTTTGCTAGGCGACCATTTTCTTGTACATTTTCACTATTATTAGGAAATTGTAGCATTGCATTCGCTTGTACCATTCATCCGTAGTTTGAATGCAACAGAGTCTTCATTGAAACATCTAGGACACCCAGGATGTCCGCAATTTAAAGCAGCAGTTTTCAGCGAATGCGAGCGAAAGGACTGACAGATCAGAGTATGATGTGTAGTAATATGATTATCTGATTTCACTGGTGTCAGTAGTTACATCAATAACGTCATTCGAATGCCAGCATTATTGTTATATGTGCTATGAAATAAGCCATCTTGTGGAAAAGCGTAGGGTTAATAATGAATTGCAAATGTAAATCTATAGGAGAGGGAACTACGCAACTGACATAATTAAAATTCCTGATGAATTCGAGGGTCGAGAATATTATGGCAGTAATATTATATGAAAGACATACTCAGTTTTTCAGTAGCTTGCCAAATACTGCGAAATATATTCTACTCAATTTTCTGAATCTTTTTTTTTTTGCATTTACCACGAATATCACATTTTATCTCATATTCAGTGAGAAGTCATCAAACCATATATAGATATATAAATATATAAAGAGCATAAGAAAAATCAATTATAAAAGCCAAAGAAGAGATAATATCTATCTTCTTCAGATTAATATAACTAATAGTTCATTATTTAATAAAATAAGTTTCTAATCATTTTAGATTAGAATAAATTCTTTATTATACGTTTGAAAATTTCTTAAATGTTCCAGAAATAATTTTATTTATAAAATACTGTATTCGCTCTTAAATTTTCATACACAGAAGAAAATTGCTATTTAAGGCAATATTTAATGGATAATTTCTGTTTATACATATAAAACCCAGTACATTTTCTAATAAATATCACATTAAAAATAAATATAATGCAAACAAAAGTGTGTTTTTCTCTGTATCTGTCATTACAAATTGCTGGGGCCCATCATGGCAGACTCAGGGGTTTGCCAAAAGAACGCCAAAATGGCCTGTGGATTTTTCGCTCACAGAAAAACCCATCATTAAATCCTGTTTTGGATTGTTTTGGAAGGGCAGGGTGCTGCACGTGATCTGGCTTCATTTCAATTTAATTAACCCAACTCAGTATAATGGGTTAATAACCGGGTGCAGGAAGGCACAGGAGTTATGAAGTGAAATGGTTCATGAGGCTCCCCAGGCCCGGTGTCGATGTCGGTCGTCCCTGCCGCCGCACCAGAGGACCATTCGATCGCTTTTGCTGCTTAGAAGCTGAGTTTATCTGAGGGACACCGTTAGCTTTGAATTTCATATTAATGTGGATTTACTACTGTTTCAAAAGCAATAAGGAGATATAGAGGAGACATAATGATAGCCTATAACATGGCGTTATTTAAATGCAACACCTATTGCAGGAAGCTTCAGCAAGGCAGCAGCGACCCCCCACACATTAGTAGCATAAGTAATTAGCGTGTCATACTGCAATACTGGAGTGTTGCATCCTACGCTTGTTCTTTCGTAGTCCTGCAGTTATTATTGTTTTTTTGCCTACATGATCAGTCACCTCGAATCCTCAAATCCATCTCTCACGCGGCCTTTTTATCCACAGGTGTATGCGATCCTCGTAAGCCATCCGCCCCAGTCCAACGACCACCTCACCCCCACACCTGTGTCCTACACTGCCGGCTTCTACCGCATCCCAGTGGTGGGGCTCACAACTCGCATGTCCATTTATTCCGACAAGGTGAGCTAAAACCTGGACGGCACACGCTCACTGGAGAAAGGTCCAAAATATTCCTGAAGGGATAACATGCCGTTGTTTTTCAGAGGTTGCTCGTCAGTTGATGTCGGATGGGTGAGGGTGTTGATTGACAGGCAATGTCACAAATTGAGGTACATTGATTTGGAGAGGCACCCAGTATGGGTAACTCAATCACTCTTTACACTTTTCTTGAGCATGGCTGTCCTGAAAAGGTCTCCGTTCCAGTCATACGGATGTACTGGTTGTTGGGATGATTGTTTGACATGGGAGATGAGCATCCCACGGTACACTGTAATGGGAACCAGCGTACCGTGTGGTCAGCCAAAGAAATGCAATGTCATTCTGAAACCAGAGAAATTATTCAAACTCAGATACAGGTACACAGGTAAGTTGAAGAGCCTCTTTGACAACCGAATATGCACATGCAGGAGGAGTTAAGAGACGACGTCCCAGCTCAAAGCAAATGTGTCACCAGCCATCCCTCTGTGTCACCCACTGGTGTCACTCGAGAGATAATGGCAGCAATGGAGTTTCTGCATAGCAACACAGGCCCGTAGTAGCAATGCACTCTGTTGACAAGCCTCCAGCTCCCTTTAATGATACGGCGCCGTTGTGCCACAGCCGTGAACAGCAGTCTGTGGATTTTAGAATCTTCATTAAGGATTCCTTCCCTTTTTTTTCTTGGGCTGATGCCACTATGAACTGGATTCCAAATGAAACATGCACAGTCCCTAGATCCTTGCAGTGATGCACTGCCTAAATGCGTAACGACAATTAACTAGCCATCACTGTTCGCTCCTAATAAAAGGCGTGGCCCATTTTAAATATAGATGACCAAACAATCACGTGTCTCCGAGGCATGGGGCTTTGTGTCACATGCCTGGGGATTCTATAAAAATTGCCCTTTCTGTGGCTGGCAAGCAGCATAAGATGTATGTGGCTGTCTCAGGGACTCATGTCATAAGCTTAACTGTCTTCTGCATATCTAACTACATTTATAACTTGACTTATGTGATTATTTCACGCACCGTTTCTTTGAGTTACACATTAAAAATAGAATGGCACAAACTGAGTTTCATTTCAGCTGAAGGGACTATTTAGTTGCCAGATAATCCAAACCATTTTTTTAGCCATGAGTGCTTATGTTAAGACCATATTATGAACAGGTAGGGTCAAATTTACGAAGCTTTAATATTTTTAATGACTAAAAAGGAAATATCTAAAGCCCTATTTGTTTTAATCCCATTATTACTGCCCGTGCTAGTTTATATGTAAATTGATGTTTAAAAAACAAGTACATATCTTTGCAACAGTGGCAAAGACCCACCCACCCATTTTCAGCACCTGCTTGTCCCGTTCAGTGTTGCAGGAGGTCTGGAGCCGAAAAGATAGGGATGCAAGGTAGAGAAAAATTCTGGATGGGACACCAACCCATCGCACACCATTTATATCTATGGACAGTTTGGGGACTCCAATTCACCTCAGTATGTGGGAGGAAACTGGAGTACCTGGAGAAAATTCTATGATGTAATGGGAGAATATGCAAATTCCACACACATAGAACCATGGCAGAGACTTGGACCCCAGTCCCCAAGGTGGGAGGCAACAGTACTAACCACTGCGCCACCCCTAGTGCAGAAGTCTGTGTTTAACTGTAGCTCTTCTCCCTCTGGTTTTATCCTTTTGCTAAGATATGTGTGATTGATGTGGTTCTGCTCAGCTAGGACTCTCTCCAGCTATACGGCAAGGTGTTTATTGTCACTGTAATTAATCACCTTGTATCTCTGATGTGAAGATGTTACCTGTAACAGAGACAAGAAGCTTGTCGGTTGTGGATATTTATTCCAAACGGCAAATAACTATTCCAAGATCGACAAGTAGATAGCCATGCAAAGATAGGTCAGGTGCAAACCAAGTGTCGGGGAGAAATCCAGAATTGAAAAACGAGAAATCCGGCCAAGGGTCATACACTAGAGAGTCCAAAATGAAAACCCTCTCTCAGATTGCAACTCAGGGAGGAGAGATGAGACTTTGCAATAAGGTGAGAGTCCCGTGGGTGTATCTGACTGGTAATCAGTAACCTGAACAGAACCATTAGTGTTGAGGGGACTGGTGATTCCATGCACTTCGACCTGAGGTCTTAGATGGCATGACATTACCTGAACACATGGTCAGCAGGATCCAGCTTCTTTCTAAATTCCCCTTCATGCTCTTGATTGTGCCGCTTGCCACAAAGTTCATGGAGTCCAGGTAAAGTTCCTGATGCCGCACTAACTGTCGCCTCCCGGTCCTCCCTCCTCCAGAGCATCCACCTCTCCTTCCTGCGCACGGTGCCTCCCTATTCCCACCAAGCCAACGTGTGGTTCGACCTGATGCGTGAGTTCCGCTGGAGCCACATCATCCTGATCGTGAGCGATGACCACGAGGGCCGCGCCGCCCAGAAGAGGCTGGAGACGCTGCTGGAAGAGAGAGAAACCAAGGTGAGACAGCCAAGGTCTCGGGCCGCAGGCTTTCAGTGTGTTCCTGTGTGTGTGTGTGTGCGCGCGCGTGCATGTATATGTGTAATCTGTATTTAATATCGCAAAGGTCTTTTATGTATATAACTGTTTTCTTTTCTGTTATGTTAACACATCTCTCTCCATTTAACACTGGCAGACATTTCCTATGCTAAAGACATCAACACGTCTTAAGTGGCTATCTGACGAGACTTTTGTACTCTATCCATCTCACGTTCCTTTAGCCATTGTCCAAATTCTCCTATGTGTCAATCCACAACGGGAGCAAAATGACGCACTTAACCTGGGGCTGTGCAAAAAATCAATGGCTTCCAAATCTGACGAACTCCGCAACCCTCCTTTGACGCGATCCATGGTGTGCTTTTCAGCTTTCAGTTCAAATTTGAAACAATTGAGCAAATTTTGGATTAGTGGCCATTACTGGTTGAAAGATATTTCTTCCATTCTGTCAATCACTAAATGGTACCAATTAGTTTGTATATATTATGTCTACTTTGTATCGGCATGTTACGGAAGGTGTTTGGGCGGTCTTGTGGAGGGTGACTGGGTAGAAGGCATGCTTCCCTTTAGTGGAAGTGTGTCTGTGATTAATTAAGGTGAGACATTTAAAGAGCTATAGAATAAGTATAAAGAACTTAGAATTTTACAATTAAAAGGCACAGCTTGTAATAATGACAAATCTTTCGGTGCAAACGATATTACAAGTCGGAGGTCCTCATGGGTTCTCTTCTTGCCTTTGGATTTATGCACATGGTTTGTTCTCCATATTCTCCGCATGTCTATGTGGGTCTCCTCCTGCAGTATGTTATGAAAAGTGTGTACTCCGGCGGTCTGGCATCCTACCCAGGGCGTGCCGTGTGCCCTTTGCTTTCTGGGATAGGATCCAAGCTCCATACGTGGTTACGGAACAGGAGTAATATTGAGATTTTTGGAAGGGTCATGCTTTCTGGCAATACTTGTGCCTATTGTGAGCCTGTGAAGGTGGAATGCAAGGGTATTAAAATGAATGGATGCTGCCAGTACCGAGCCTATCAGTCATGATTAATCATGACCGCCGGCTCCCGTCAATACTAACTGAACTGTAACAGGAAAAGACAAGCCAAAAGGTCAGCGGAAGAGCGACCAGGGGAGCAGAGACCTCATACGTACATTGGGATGGATTTTAGCTTAGGCTGTGTTTTTTATTGGTTCTGGGTTAAGTGTTTGGGTACTGAGCCCACATACTTCAGTTTTTACGCTTGGTTGTTTGTATGGTCCCCTCGGTCCTGACCTGGATGAGCCATGGAAAGGTCTTTGGATGGGTGGATGTTTGGAGTACTTGTCAGCTTATTTTTTGAACATTTCTGAGAGTTAGGTCCCATTGATTTTTTTTCTCTTTGATATAAATTTGTTTGATTCGTCACTATCCAGGATACTTGTTTGTTATCCCTGCGGCTAACTGGCACGCCATAAATGGCCAGGACATTTATGTTGTCATATGGAATGGCTGAAGGTATTGCCTTCCTTTTCCAGTTGTTTTGGTGTATCTGTATGCCAGAAGGGCTTGCAGTTATTGCATGATGTTTACAAATGATATGACTCTACTTAGTGAAAAGGCAGTATAATATGGCAGGAGATAACAGCAAATTTTCAGTTTTTAAATCCTGTGGTTCTCCAAAAATAATACGTATAAATACTTTCTATAGATAAAGGAAGCATGAAACCCTATTTACATGATTTAAATTTTGTGTCATTTGATGGCCATTTGAATGGTTGAGATGTTAATAAGGTAATCAGGATAAATATGGGACAGTCTTCATTAATGTTTATAAACATATGTCTATAGCCGTGTTCTTAGTCATATATTAATGTATTCTGCAAAATGCTGAATGTTTTCATTCAACACATTTAGATGTTTTGACTTGACTTTGTGTGTGGGCTTAAATGGATTTGAAAATCTATATGCAATGAACTGTAAACATATATGAGCAAATGCGTGTTACGTTTGTGACTGCTGAGAGTAGCAGGTTTGCTAATGTAAGCTAAAAATGGAGAAAAAATTGCAGACGTGGATAGGCGCACATGGGATAAACTCCACAGTTTCTATCATGCATACAGAATGGCCCTTACATCGTGCTGATACATATATTTACCCTGCAATCTTCTGCTTTGTGCCCTGTGATTTCTGGGATAGGCTTAAAGTTCACGACAACCATGTAGATAAATGGCTTGAAAATGAATGGACAATATATACGTGTAGTGTAAGATTTATCTGTATGTATCAGTGCAACAACAAATTCTGTACGACACATTGAGAAAATACCTTGCGTGTGAGTGATTTATTACTGCATTACTTACTGCATGCTTTTTTGCCATTCTTTATGAGTGAATTTTTTGGACCATGTCATCCTGATAAGTATTATCTTTCTCTGTCATACCTTCAAAGGCAAAACTACTGATGCAAGATTTTAATGGATTATGTATAATATATTAGACTATAATTCTGATGGATTATGACTCATTCCCAAGCTGAGCCATGATACAAACTTAATGAGTAGTCCTATAATGCAGAAGTAAGACTGCACATGTGACTTTGGCTGGTGAATTTGAGAGGACGTTGTTAGCCATGTTTCGTAGTGCATGCAGAAGGGATCAGTAGGTGTCAAGCCTGTTTAAATCTGCTACTCTTGTCGTGGCTGTGAACCAGTCAGAAAGGAGTGTTTACAAACACAATGAGAAGGAACATATGAGAGCCTCGATCCTAACCAGGGTCCTGCCTTAATGTGGTTTAAGTGCAGAGAACTGGGACGAGTTTTAACCGATTCTCTGGATTTTGGCTGCTGTTCAGCTGCACAGAAAAAGCCCCACTTCTTTCCAGCTCGCACCCACATCACATTGCGCATCCGTCATGCATTCCGGTCTGTGCGGCCTTCACATACTCACACGCTGCTGTCTTTCCTCCACGGTGTCTGCTCAGGGCCATGTGCGTCTGAAAACGATCACTAACCTTGGTGTTTTTTTTGCAGCCCATGTTTTCTGCTTTGTACACTGCACTCTACTTTCAGTCTTGTCTTGGCCTTTTGATGTGTTTACCTGCCTTGCCTATTCCACTCTCAGTACACAGTGTGACGCTAGAGGCATGTCTCATATGGCACGTGCCCTGACGTTTGCATGCCCTGTCGGAGCAACACGTGGCTCGAAGTCTCCGACAGACCAGATTGACAGTCACTCTAATGCTATCGCTACTGGTCTGAGTACTACATGGGACACCAACAAGGCGCATGACTGCAGCACTGTAGCCTCCATTGAATGTTTCCATCCCTGGGAAGATTTGGTTTCTGTGTTTTTGGTAACAAAGAACAGGTCTGCCAACTCTCACGCATCTGGTGTGACACTCATGCTTTCAGACTCTCATCCTCATGCAAGAAATCTTACAGCAAATCTATATTATTCCATCATAAACCTAAAATTAGCTACATCAAAAGCGTCGGGGAAATTTGCAAACCCTACAGACTACTTACAAATGAAACTATTACATACATGTAAATGAGTGTGCAAACTTGTCTCGAATTGAAAATCTCACACCAGCCAGCTGACCAACGTTAACAGCCCTGAGAGAAGAGGGCAGAATGTAGCTTTTACTGCAAGGTGAGGCCAGGTGCTTTCTTGCTATTTCGAATTTGTACAGCATCTGCCAATTCCAGTGCAATAAGACCAACATTTATATCACATTTTCTCCCCCAATATTTCCTACAGCTGAAAGCTACTTAGAATAACACTTAAAACATTTTTCTTTAGATTTGGGATAGGATAAGTGCTTATGGAAGATGAATAGTACTTTAGTTACTAGCAAACTTTTATGTGTGGATCGCTGTCTGAAGATCTCAGCTCCCTAGATGTACTAATGATATTCTACCATCATTGAAAGGCTGCTTTATGTTTTTATTGTACCAAGGAGAATTATAAATCTGTAAGAGCCAGGGGCATCTTTTGTACTAATTTCATTCATATTCTATTAATTTGTGTAAATTGAAAACATGCAAAAATCATATTACTTGGTTGGAATTTCACTTCAAAGATATTTTTCTTGTTTTATAATATAGAGATTGTAGCTTCCTTGTCTGGCTGTTCTACGCTTCCTGTATATCTGGGTTCACATGATCCATAGTAAAGGTGAACATCTGATGTGCCCCTTTAACCTCCATTCAAATGATTCTTGTCAACTTCTGAAAACCTTCCCTCGCTGTTGCCTAGCAACGTGGGGCTCACTCCCAGTCCTCAAGGTCACGCTTTCAGACAGCTGCCTATGGTCGCTGCAGTTTAGCTTGTCTGCCTCAACTGAATTATGTTTAACTGAATACTTCAGTTTAATTATTTCGTTGAAAAATATGTTCCTACAACACTCCTTTGGCTTTGGTTCTCCAGTATGCTTCTCCTTGGTTGATTGTGGCCTACTCTGAAACCAGGTTGTTTGCCAGCCAAGAGTGAAGCATTGCACTTGAATTACACTTTTGAGAATGAAATGCGATGCTTGAAAACTGGTGATCAGCTGCAGAACGCATCATAATGAGGTCACTCCATTCAGGTGTGCTGCGTGTCTAGCACATCAGGAAAATACACCTTTAGTTCAAATGTTCCTTTAACATGAGGCCAGTGCACAATGCAACAAGTAACTTTATTTAGGATGCAGTTTTGCATCTTCTGTTTCACTCTTCCTTGAATTGATTTCATAATGGCTAAATATTAAATAGAACACATGAAAGTATTGTTTGTCAGACATGGAGAGACCTTATATTATTATATATTTCGTATTATATGACACCTAGTTTCAAAACAAGCACAGGCACTCAAATGCACTCCGATATGCAAATTGTGTGGGTAGCTGTGATTCTACAGTCGTGCTGCACTGTATACTGTGACCTGCCTTCTTATGAATAATGCACCACCACTAGAATCGATTCAGATTTGTTTGTAGTGTTTCATGTACTGAAATTTCTAACCAGGTGGCCCCGCATGAAATGTGGCTGATTTTATTGGATTCTGTTTGTGATTCTGACGTCTACACCCGGGTTATGTAATCTCAGCTCCCGAGTACTGCTGGGCTTGCTTATTTTCACTCCGCCCAGCTGTTTATCGCTTTGTTGAACTCATTACTTTCAATGATAAGTGGTGTTTCAGGTGTTAATCAGGTGATAAGGAAAATGTATTTTGCCATCTGCAAGACTGCAGCCATCAAACCTTGAATGGGCACACCTAATCTGCACACTGCTGCAAACTCGGATTCTCACAGACGTGCACGTGTGTGTGTGCTGCAATCCAGATTAATACTTAGGGGTGGTGTTTAAAAACTGAAGACCCATGCAGAAATGGCGTCAAATTTATTTCAGAAAGCAGTGAATAAAATCCCCTTTAAAATTTTAATAAAACTTTATGAGTCAACATATTGCTCTGCGCACCCTTTCAAGGATTGGTTTCATGTTTCTATCAAAAACACTATTTACAAATCTTGGCAGTTCAGTCAATAATCACTCTGGAGAATGAAATGCTTGCATCTTTTATTCACAGACTTGGACTGTGAAAAGGGGTTTTAAAAGGTTTGTCATGCAGGTGAGGAATGAAATAAATCATGTTGATTTATATAATTATAACAGATTATATGTTTTGTAATTTCTTCAAATACTGGAATGTTTCTGGTGATATGTGGCTGCATGAAAGTTGTCCAGCTAAGTGCTGGTGTAGACATACTGTAACTTTGTACCAGAGTAAGAGGCACCACAACTCTGACAATCATTTATAATGATGCTGTAACTGCTGAGTCACGCAACCGCAGATTTTGCCCGCTGGATATTTTCACAGGAGCAGCTCCTTCTAAGGACCTTGCTCACAGATACAGCAGTGGGGCCACCAGCAACCTCTAAGAACAGGCCACCTGTCCTTCTGAACTGACCTCGAATCTGGCCGCGCTGATTGTCTTTAAACAGCATGAGTAGCTGTAGAGCAGGAAACAAAACGCATTGATGTGGGAAAAGAATGTACTGCCGTTCGGTGCCCAGCAAGAGGGACCTGAAGTGGTGTCTGGGCGCTGGCATGTCGTGCAGCAGGAGGTACTGGTCCGATTTGATGTTTTTGCAAGCCCCAGTGTTAGCGATTCCAATTTGAAGCAGGAAATGGGAAATTTGTTGGAATGCTTTACTGCACACCATTTTCAACTGTTTATAATATTCTTCTGTGTCTGCATATTTTCTCTGTGCACATTATTCATCAGAATAAAAACAGGAACTATGAAAACCTCGACCAACTGTCCTATGACAACAAGCGAGGACCCAAGGTATATTTTGCATGGTCAATGCACGCCGCCCACCAATTCTCTGAACGTAGAAATTAGATTCCAATGAATCAGTCAAGCGCCAAACCTCAAATTCTTATCCTGATGGCACGTCTTTTTTTATGTTGAGATTCTTTTTTTTATGATTTGAATCGAGACTGTTTTTAATGCGAGAAAAAATGATTTTAATAAAGAAATGCCCCCACCTTTTTGTTTTTGTGAAGGAATGCATGCGATCAGAACAACAAGTTTGCAAGTCTATTCCTTTGTGGAGATTTGGCCAGTAGGGCAGGAAATACCCAAATACTATCTTCCACCTTTCTGCCGCATTTCTTACTTTGAAGTATTTTTCCATTGGAAAAAAAAGCTCTCCCCTCCACCCGTTTTTTGATTTCCAGTTGCATCGATCTTCTTCTCCCTCTCTACCTCTAACATGCACGCCCTTCTTTGGAGTCTTGATAACCTTCAGTTTGCATGCAAAAATGCAGAATTTTTTCCCCCTTCCAAGTTTAAATTTTTTTTTTTTTTTAGTTAAAGAGATTCTTGGAGCTCTTTCCATTTTTCTGCCGAAAGCATAAAGATCCAAGCAAGGCAAAAGAGCTAAGCAGAGCATGGTTCAGGCAGGGTGTAAACAGCGTACGTGACTGATTTCTTTCACCTCAATCACAGGCAGAGAAAGTCCTACTCTTCAGCCAAGACACAAACGTCACTGCAATGCTGAAGGAGGCCAAGGAGCTGGAGGCCAGGGTCTTCATCCTCTCCGCCAGGTGAGCAGCGGCCATTCTGGCCCTTTGCTGGCCTCATTCTGGGGTTATTTACACTATGGTATCGCACATAGTAGGGATGGGCTGAACCAGATTTTTTCAATTTTCATTTGATTCCGATACACAACTGTCGATTGGATACGGATTCCGATACAAGAGCTCTTTTTACACTAATATTTTAATGTAATACATATATATCATATAAATAGTTATACTTTATATATTATTTTTTCAGTAAGTAGAATTTTTGAATTAGTAAATACAAATGAAAAAATGTATGCCAAAAAATCTTTAATCGGGCTACTAGAAACATACATAACATACTGTTTCACCTCGTTTGTACATCTTGTTTTGAGCGTTTATGAGGCATTTTGCAGTCCAGTTTAAACATCTTCAAAGAGAGTATACGCAAGTGGCGAACGCTTAGAATGCCCCACAATTTTTCTCCCACTGCCACGGCGTCACTTACACTTCATTGCAATAGCAGCCACCCTTGTATCACAAGCTTCAGCGAGGGCGCAAAACAGTAGCTAGCAACTCCCAGAACACCCATTGTTTTTGTCTTATTAGTCCCGTTGTCTCGCACAATGGCTTGTGCTTTGTTTAGTAGGATTTTCACCTAAATGCTACTCTTACCTCCCAAAATGTTTTTTTGTTGTTGTTGTTTTTAGCAATGATTGCACATCCCTCTTTACTAATTGTTATAAGCATATAATACTCCCAGATCGTCCCCTCTTATCTAATTTTCTTACGCTCCTCGTATTGAAAAGGGTATGCCCATGATGTCACAGCAGGCGGAAGTCACTGCACTCACACCCACTGAGTGGCAGTGTTAGTGTTCAGCTTGAATGTCGCAAAAAAATAATCTAAAATGAGAAAGAGCTGCCATGCGATTGATTGTACAAATCGATTTAACAGGAAATCTTTTTACAGGCTGTCGAAAACTAAATAAGTAAGTATCAGACGTTGATCAGTCACATATGGCCGATACCCGATCCTCTAATAGGTATGGAATGTAGGATCGGGCCACCTCTAGCACATAGTAAAATTACACTGTTAAAATTATTTATATGTGCTCAGCCACTATAAGGAAGATCGGAAGCGATTCGCCTGTCAGGAAGATTTGTCGACGTGAGTGTGATGAGGGTAGGAGACCCAGCGGACCCTGTAAGTACACAGGGAAATGTTTTAAAACGTTTTTTCTGGCTGTAGTGAGGAAGACGCGGCAGCTGTGTATAAGGCTGCCCGGCAGCTTAACATGACTGGCTCTGGCTATGTCTGGATGGTGGGAGAGCGAGAGATGTCCGGAAAGGCCCTGAGTGAAGCACCAGATGGTATGTACCTTGAAGTGCTGCGGGCATGTTAGACGCTTTTCCTTAATCCTAATCCTCCCGGAAGCCAGGGAAATGACAATTCTCTGCTTTTTCCATTTGAGAAGGATATCACCCCGTCAATTAACAATGGCACATCTGAGTTAAATGGTAATGTCTCTCAAATTACATTTCAATGAACTCTGATATTTTTTCCCAAGTAAGGTATATATATTATAAGTTCTGTAGAATCTTTGTTGTGTATTTCATAGAGGTGTGTGACTGAAGCGAAAAAGCATTTGCCTAGGTCAAGGTGTTGTACAAGGTCACATACATTAAATTTACAGATTAGAAAAACACAAAATCATGTATAAGGTATTACAAAAACGTAATACTTACAGAATATACCTAAAATATGTAACAAATGAAGGGCTATTTGCTGTTTAAACTGTGGCCATTCACTGACCATAGCTACTGATAGTATTCACATTGTGATCTTGAATTTGGTGAATGTGGTTTTAGCTACTGCGATGGGTTGGTGCCCCGTCCTGGGTTGTTCTCTGCCTTGTGCCTGTAGCCTCCAGGATAGGCTCCAGTCTCGGACAAGTGGCCACAGAAAATAGATGTGTGGGTGGATGGATGGATGGATGGATGGATGGATGGATGATTTTAGCTATAATTCATGTTGACTTACTAACGAACTTAAAATCTATGTTCTGTCAAAGCATGTTCTGGAATTGAAATGTTACTGAAACAAAATGGTAAGCTGTATAACTTTTTATTATCTCAGCAGATTTCAACAAGACTTTACCCAGTTTTGCACACTTGCTGGTTAACTTCATGTAAAATCCCACCTGGCGCTAGTAATATTGTGTGACAGTAATTTGAATATCATGTGGATGGGGTAGGTCTGATTGGCCTTCAGTTGATCAATGGCAAGAATGAGTCGGCACACATCAACGATGCTGTGGCCGTGGTCGCACAATCCATCCAGGAGCTCTTTGAGAAGGAGAACATCACAGAGCCGCCGCGAGGCTGCGTGGGCAACACCAACATCTGGAAGACCGGGCCACTCTTCAAACGGTAAGGGCAAATATGGAACTAATCTTACTGACATTTTCTTATAGTATAACCAGATTGGCTTTGGGAATTGTCAAAGATATTAGTTCTTGATTCATTAGTTATTCATGCACAAGTAAACCTGTCTGAAGTTGCCCCCCCCCCATGTGTTTCAGATTTTACACAAGCGAGTCTTAATCGTTTGTGCCACATTTGTGCTGTTGAAATTTTCATTTGTGCTGCTGTAATTTCTGAGGTGTAAATGTTTGTTTACATAGCGATGTCATCACCGTGGCGTTAGTCCCCCATTTGCATCTGATTTGGACCAATTTCAAACTTGTATTCTCAAACTATACAGACCAGTTCGGTTAAAGTCTGAAACATATGGAGGGGGAGGGGCAACATCACGCAGGTGTGAAACACATACCTGTATGCAAGTATAGGCTAGTATAGTTGATTGCTTGTATGTAGTTGAGCGAGTTTGAGGGTTCTCAGCTCAGGGTTTTCAGCTTAGGGTTCTCAGATGTGTTGGAGATTCTTTTTGAGAACACCATAAGTAAAGGTTAACTAAACATTAGCTTTTATATAATGGCTGATATTGGCAAAAATGATGAGTTTCAGGTGTCCAACTATATCAACATCTATAGAACCTTTGGAAAACTATTTCATTTATAATTATCAGTATCTGAATTGACATGTGCAGGTGCACAGATAATGATATGGTACTAAACATGGATAAATGATATGGATTGGGATCATATGTAGGGAATATGTGTCCTTTCTAGGGCTAACAGTGGTGTGGTAGGTATGGGGTGGCTAAAGTCAAACAACACAGAGAGCAACACAACAAAGAAACACAACAAATAAATTTATTTTTGTATAGCGCATTTTCACAACATGACATTGTCTCAAAGCGCTTTACAGCATCCCCGCCCAAAGCCCCCAAAGAGCAAGCCAGAGGCA
>JAODKC010000044.1:16524169-16556911 GCA_026777985.1 Mormyrops attenuatus | reverse complement strand
TGATGTTGTTAATGTGGGTGACAAAGGATAAGTTGCTGTCAAACGTGACTCCGAGGTTCTGGACGTGAGGTGATGGGGTCAGATTGGAGTGATCAAGAGAGAGGTGGAAGTTTTGTGTGAACTCAGTGAGGGATTTGGGTCCAATGATTATCATGTCAGACTTGTTATAGTTTAGTTGGAGGAAGTTGACGTGCATCAAGGTTTTTATCTCTGTAAGGCAGTTGGTAAGAGTAGTGTGGGTTTGAGGGGTAACGGATTTTGTGGAGATGTAGATCTGAACATCGTCAGCATAGCAGTGGAAACGGAGATTGTGGCAACGAATGATGTTTCCAAGAGGAAGGATGTAAATAATAAAAAGAAGAGGCCCCAGCACTGAGCCTTGGGGAATACCCTGGGACAAGGCAGCAGAAGGGGAGGAGCAGTTGTTGAGATGGACAAACTGTTGTCTATTGAGAAGGTAAGATTTTAGCCAGGAAAGGGCAGGGCCAGTGATATTGAGAGATGATTCTAGGCGGGAAAGGAGGATGTTGTGGTTGATAGTGTCAAAGGCTGCAGTGAGGTCAAGAAGAATGAGAATGCTGAGATGTCCGGTATCAGAAGAGAGGAGAATATCGTTGGTGATTTTGAGAAGGGCCATTTCTCTCTCCTTCCTTCAACCATTTAGCTCTAGAACGTACAAATGCCCATTTTGCTTTACTGGAATGCATCTCATCTAATTTAGCCTGCAACCTACTATATTCGTCCGTATTAGCATTTGATAAGTCAATTCATCTACAGCATTCATTAATGTCATTAATTAATTGTCTCTCTGCTTTATTAGAGTTTTTATTAGTATTTCTGCTTTTATTAGTATTTCTGTCTACTACTTGCCCCTATTTTAGGCAATAGTGTGACTTGAACTACACAGTGATCAGTGGTAGGAGCAGCAGAAATAGTAACTTGTGAGACATAATTCAAAGTGTCTTGGGTGACAAACCATAAATCTATTCTAGATCTACAACTATCATTGGGCCTAATCCAAGAGAATTGCCTGGCATCAGGGTTATAATTTCTCCATAAATAAATTAGGGAATTATTAGTGCAAAATTCTGTAATAATGTGGTTGTAGGTATGGTATGTATATGTTGTTGGCAATCTATCTAACCATTCATCTGGGAAATTTTCCGTTATCTTGAGATCAGGACTTATTTTTTCTTATGATCTCGACATAACCCATGTCACTTTCCCGTGATCTCGCGATCGCGACAGGTTTAGTATTATCCTCATGGACTAATGCATCAGATTTTACTTTGATCGTGGACTGACCCAATCAAAATCAAGATCAGAATCAGAAGACTTTATTAATTCCGGTGAAAATTGCTCACATTGCGACTGCACAATCACACATAGACACGAGGACAAGAACAATACAGTATAAGTATAAAAATAGGTATGAAGTGTAAAACAAATTACCGCACTGTTAAACATTCTAATAAATAAAATAAGATAGAAAATCTCTGTAGAGGAATCTAAAGTACCTTTTTCCAAAAGTTACAGGAAAAGTAAAAGTGTATAGGAGTAGCCTATATTGCACAGTAAAGTAAAAATATATTGCACCAATATCATAAGTGGTTATATTGCACTTGTTTGCAAAACCAAATTAGACTTCAAACTGTGGGAAAAAGTCGAGATATATTGCACCGAATCATGGATACGAAGAAATAACAGTGTGTCTGTCGGTGCTAAAAAAAATTGTCATATTAGTGTTCGTCATTTCAGAAGGAGGCTCAGAAATTTGGAGCTATACCGTCGGAGAAATTATAGTGAGCCTGAACGAGTAGTCAGTCCGGGACGTCTCCATGGTTACCGGGTGATGTTCGAAAGATGTCGGCTTAAAAAAATAAGTCATGATCTCGAAAGAAAAAAAAAAAGTTGACGCGTGTCCTCTACAGACTTCCGTAAATATTTACATAAACATATTATTTATATTTACATATAGTAATTTTTCAAATATTATATAAAAATTGTGATGATTCTTAACTATAACTATAACTAATAAGGGCGCTTTGATACCGAACCAATAGACTGAAACGACTGGCTTCAGACCTCCTTTGGTTACATTATATTTCATAAAGTACGCATTTCAAAATAGGCTAACCAAATTAATACATTTTCGTTGCTCATTCGTACCAGTCCTTCATTCTTTCAAGTGAACGTCGACTTACTTTGTAGTTTGTCCTCCCCGACGTTAGATGGCAGTAGGCAAAATTTAGAGCGTTGCTAAAAAGTTATTTTCACAAATAAAGGTAGATGAGAGGTTCTTGAGAAACTCTGCCCCCTGAAGGAGGAGTGCGGGATTGATGCAGTCTCTATGAGGAAATAAGCACGGATGTTGTTTAAGGAAATCAAGTTATTTTTTTCCTCCAAAAATGATTTAAGTCCAGACTTTCGAAAACATGAATCTTAGGGGATTCTTTCAAGATTTTAACCCGAGGTAAGTAATCCTGTTTTTAAAAGAAACGGAAGGTAAGCTCGGCGTGGCTAGCTAGCTGGCTTCTTCACACAGGCACAGCTGCTCGAGTATGACTAGGCCTAACTAACAGGCTGACTCCCGTATTAAATAAACCCTCCGGTTAACACCGCCTTCCTCCCGTTTGGCTTGTGGTTAACTACCTGATAGCTGGCAATTAAAACAACGGGAATCTAGCAGCATTTAGCAGTGTGAGACACTACAAATACTCCCGGTTAACCACCTGTAACTCTGCCGACGTACGATGTGGCTGGCAGATTAGTTAGTTAGTTAGGGTTATGGTTAGTTTGTTCTAGGAGGAGGTAACGCTTACTTTATCGACGACATTCAGCTGATCAGCGATCGGCACTTGCTCCACAGTTCCTCTATACTGCTTTGCTTCCTTGGATATGTTAGATACAACTTAAATAGGTGCCAGCAATGTTTATACGTTTGGCTACAAAGCGACCACTGTGTATTTAATTATGGGTTTTCTAATAATAATAACAAATTAACAAAACATAATACATTTTGTTTCATGAATCAGATTTCCTGTTTTAAATAGCCAGGAAGGAGTCCTGACTCCTTAGGGCTTCCCTTTCGGTACCCATGCACATGGTGTCCTCTGCCCGAAACCCGCAGCGATGGTTGCGTTCGCCTCCCCGTTTCGGATGTTTTACCCGGATTATTTTCTAGCATGTGAAACTCGTTTTTAGGGAGAAGGTGACGAAGGGGCTGCAGGCACGCCTACTGTTGATTTGATATAAATCCGGCGTGTTTAATCTTAGTTGCATTTTGTTTAAATGAGTTTTGTGGGAATTAAGGAGCAGACTCTGATTCTGTATGAGAGTCAGCAAGGCTGCAGCGTTTGGGTGGGTGTGACTGATTGGCCTCTCCAAGTAGAAGTGTGCGTGTATATTCGGTGAGACGGTTCTTCCATGTTTTCACTACTAAATCCAGAAGCTGGAAATGGTCTCAGTATGTTTAACCAGCTTCTGCTGTAACATTCAGAAAATTTACATAGATAGATCGATGGATGTATGGATGGATGGATGGATAGATAGATAACTTTAATAATCCCAGAGGGAAATTCTAATTTCCAGCAGCTCTACACCACAGTGGTATAAACATATAAGGTTGGAAAAACACACAGAAGAGACTATAAAGTATAGACGAACTTTAAAACGGAGCTACTGCCTATTCTAAAAGTGCTGTATAAATGGGGTGGGCGATATGGCAAAAATATCATATCACAATTCTTTTACATATCGATTTTATCACAGTATTTATATTGATTTGAATGATATAGGTTTTTTTTAAACCATTTTGCAAGTTACTGAACAGTACAAACAAACTATTTTCCTTTGTAAAAATATAGTCATAAAGAACAAAACAGGATTTTAGCCAAAGAACATTTCTGAACAGATTTTATCAGTTTGTGCAATTTTGCCAACAAGTTTATTTAAAGCTAAATAAATACTTAGTTACTTCAGAACAAAATATCAACAAGAACGAAAAACTTACAAATGATAAACAATAAAAATGGCAACTCTTATTATGGGCTAATGCAATTCTTAAACTATTACTGAATTATTCAACATTGTCATTTTAACATGACATGACAATACCTCCTTAGGTAAAACAATAAATAGGTTCTTAAAATGGTCAATAAAGGGTATAAATGTAAACTTAGAGTTAAATTGTGGTTCTCTCTGAACAAAAATGAAGTGCAATACTGTGTCTAGTGCTAGAACTGTTTTGGATGTTGTCTCTTTGAGTGACTGAAAAGTTTGCCGTCCGACGCACGAACTTGTTCTCTGCAGACTTTGCAAATAACGACCGTTTGTTCCTTATCATTTGGGTAAAAGCCAAACCACTTCCATATCACCGACGTAGAGTTTTTTTTAGGGACCAACTCATCCATTGCATTCTCACTTTCAGCCATTGCTTCCCGCTGCACTCAGAATCAAAGAGAGTGGTGGAGTGAGACCTGTACATCATTGATGTAGTTCACTTTTGTTGGTTGAGCGCTGTTTCTATAAGGCGGGCATTAAGCGGGCTAGCAAATAGTGCGCTTTGGCTGAGGAAAAAATTAGGAAGAGCATAGAGCCGCAATAGACATATAGAATGTAATCTATATAGACAATTCTATGATCTCTCTGCTTTGGCAGATTGTCAACACATAGATCGTCTTCACGATCTCATATCGTCATATTGCCCACACCTAGTTCGAAGTAAAAATGAATAAATAAAAAGCATTAGTATGACCATACACTAGGCTTGTCACGATACTGAAATTTCACGATCAATACCGTTACTAAGGATGGTGCTCAATACTCAATACTCAATATTATTTTCGATACTACAGGGGGAGAAAAAACAAACACAGGAACTTTATGAAAAAAAAAAATTAATCAGAACACCAGCAAAAAAATTAAAACCCAAACAATACAATGAAAAAATTTACCTAACAAATAGGTGCCTCTGGTGATTTGGCACTGTATTTCCGCTTTTGTTCAAACAATCCTGGTAGGGTGGGTTGTGTTTGTGACGGTTTAGGTCTGGCTGCTGGTCCCCTTCTCTCAGCCTCAGCCTGGGACTATAAGACATACATCATAATTGTCAGATACGAACAACTGAGTATTATAGGTTTGGTACCATGGCCAAAAATAAACAAATAAATGAACAAATAAAGGAAAGAAATGTATTTTAATGTTTGAGCCAAACTAAAAAAAAGCACTCGCTTCGCATGGTGCAGCTGTGAAAAATATATATTAAGATTTAAAGATTAAATAATTAAATAATTGTAAAATGCAGAGAGAGAAGCGAAGAGAATGGCTAACTTCAACAGTATTGCTTGACAGTGGCACTTTCATATTAAGAACAACTTTACTCACCTCTCGAAACTCCACGTATAATTCGGAGTGATGGTCTTTCAAATGCTTCGCTAAATTTGTCATGTTGCTCGTTTTGATTGCGACAACTTTGAAGCACTTCTTGCAAATGGGCTTGTCCAGATCTTTTGGTTTTCCCTGTACATCTGGTTCATATGTGAAATATTTCTAGACAGTGCTCCTGCTTTTTACATTCTCTATCAAGCTTGGTGCTGCAGAACTAAAGCTGGAGCTGCTCTCGCCTGCTGCCATGTTTAGTGTGTCTCCCATGTAAAATAATGGGTCCTCCAGGTAGCCGTTGTTGGGGGTGGGGCTGCCTGCTGCAATGCCTATTGAAAATTGTTGTAGTCTGTCGGTGATTTCCATGAACAGGCAGACGCAAAACTGGCATTTAAGTATCGATACCAGTGCTAATTGATATCGAACTCGATACTAAATTTTAGTATCAATTAGTATCTGAGAATCGATTTTTTTTTGACAACATTACCATACACTAAGTGAGATTACTGACCCACCATGCATGATATTAGGAATTAGGATGAAATACTATTATGATCATGCATTGAGATGACTGACTCATAGAGTAATGGGTACTAATAAGTGACTAAATAAAATTACTCCAGCAGCAGTCCAAGGTACTTGTAGCTGCCTACTACCTCTGTTGCCCCCCTCAATCTGGACTGGCTGAGGGCATGATTTAGACTTCCTGTAGTCTATGACGAGCTCTTTGGTTTTGTTAGTGTTGAGCTGCAGGTGGTTCAAACAGCACCAGGCCACAAAGTTCCTCACCACACCTCTGTACTCCTCCACTTGATCACCCCTGATGCATCCAGTGATGGCAGTATCATCAGCATACTTCTGAATATGACACAGCTCAGAGTTGTAACTGAAGCCTGCCGTGTAAAGGGAAAACATAAGGGGGGCCAGCACTGTCCCCTGAGGCATACCTGTGCTGCTGGCCACAGTATCAGATGTGATGTCGCTCAACCTGACATACTGTGTCCTGTTGGTAAGGTAGTTCAGTATCCATGTCGCCAGGTATGAATCCACCTGCATCCTGGCCAGTTTGTCCTGTAACATCAGGGGGTGGATGGTGTTGAATGCGCTTGAGAAATCCAGGAAAAGAACTCTGACTACACCGCCTCCGTTGTATAGGTGTGAGTGGGCCCGATGTAGGAGGTATAGGATTGCTTCCTCCACCCCCACCTTGGCTCAATAAGCAAACTGCAAGGGGTCCTGAGCCTGTTGCACTGTGGTCTAAGGATATTTAGATGAAGCTTCTCCAGTGTCTTCATAAGATGTGATGTAAGTGCCACTGGCCTGAAGTCATTTAACTCACTGGGATGGTATTTCTTTGGTACTGGGACTAAACAAACAAATTTATTTTTGTATAGCAGAGTTTCACAACATTACATTGTCTCAAAGCGCTTTACAGCATCCCCGCCCAAAGCCCCCAGTGAGTAAGCCAGAGGCAACAGTGGCAAGGAAAAACTCCCTCGAAGGAAGAAACCTTGGGAGGGACCAGACTCAAAGGGGGAGCCCATTCTCCTGGGGCCAACAGGGAAAGTCAAATCGGAGAGGTGGCTAAGTGGAAAGTCACACAGTCTAAGTCATAAAATATGAATCAGAACCGGGGAGCAGGGAGGTGATGACAAGCCGGTGTTGGCCCTCCTTCAGATCGCCGGGCAACGAAAAAACAATGCAAACCACAAAGACAATCAAGCATGCAGATGTGGAGAGAAAAACATCTGCAGACTCTGGACTGGAGCACTGCGGCAGGTTTGCAGCACAATCGCTCAGGGACGCCCGGTGCTCCTAGCAGACCAAAATTGGTGTTAACCCACTGGACCGAGGCCTTTGGTAAATTGGGAATCCAGTGCTGAGTAATGAGGTTTTCCTGAAAAATCAATGGTTTTCATTTTACCAGATTTGTCTTTCCTTAACGCTTGTCTGCATTTGTTTTATTGTGTCTGTTTCATGTGTGTTACTTTAAAAATTATTTTTTGATTACCCATGGACTACTGTGCTATAAGCTGATTAACTGAGAAACACAACGTTTCCTTTCTGGTGCCTTAGAGTGCTGATGTCTTCCAAGTTTCCAGAGGGTTTGACAGGACGTGTGGAGTTTAATGATGATGGGGACAGGAAATTTGCACACTACAACATTCTGAACTACCAGAAGAGCAGGCTCATCCAAGTGGGCGTTTTCAATGGCACCCAGGTGTGGAAACTTCGATGGCTAACTTGCTGTTTTTACCTGTACAATTAGCTTGTGCTTTCAGTCAGACACATTAGTGCTTTTTTGTGACATAGGTTTTACAGTTTTTATTCAAAGAAATTCATTAAAGATCAAACTCATCAATAATACATCCCTTTCAGAGACTTTTCAGTTTAGGAATTAGGCTGAAGCCTACTTAATGAAACGGAAGGCATGAATTACTAAATGACCTTTCAATTAATTATGTAATCACA
Source organism: Mormyrops attenuatus (assembly GCA_026777985.1). Taxonomy (NCBI): domain Eukaryota; kingdom Metazoa; phylum Chordata; class Actinopteri; order Osteoglossiformes; family Mormyridae; genus Mormyrops; species Mormyrops attenuatus. The sequence continues at coordinate 16,549,057 of JAODKC010000044.1, read as the reverse complement.
AATGTGGCTGTACAAAGTAGGAGAGACCATTAGTCCCTGTCATGGCTTGTTTCAGTTAATAGAACAATTAAGCATGGTACTGATATTTTGTAAGTGCTTTGGTGCTTTGATTTGCAGGTTGTGTTAAACAATCAGAAGAAAATCATCTGGCCTGGGGGAGAGACAGAGAAACCTAGAGGTTATCAAATGTCCACTCGACTTAAGGTAAAAGCCAGAGACGTGCATGGTGTGGGCTCACTCTCTGCTGTCGTCTCATCTGATATCTGAAGTTTAATATCAGTGTTATGACGAGGGGTAACTGAAGGTCCACGAAGCGGCTTTTAGGACAAACGGGACTTAATTATCAAACAAAACACCAAATGCTCAAAACTAACCATGAGGGGTCTAAACAGGATGGATACAACACTGGAACTAAGACTTTAACTGGAAATGAGGAAACTCATAGGAATCTAATAGACCTGGAACAGGGTTTACAGTGGGGGCATCCAACAAAGAGCACATTCAAACTCATAAAAGAGGTGGCAGAGGAACAGAGAATGGACTGGCATATATATATATATAGAGAATGTAACCTAAACATGATACAGGTGAGGGTCATTAACAATCATTACGCACTAGGAACTCAAACAGCAGGAGATACTAGGGACACAGAAGATACAAGGAATACAGGACAGCCTCAAACTCAAGACCGTGTGGATGCATAGTTCACAGCCACGTGCTCAGCCCATTCAGCCACACGGCAGCCCATGGAACAACTAAACTGTGAGGACTGTAACTAGGGGTAAACCAAGGGGAACACAAGGAACAGAACAGTATGACCAGCTACACCTGCTGGCCAAACAGGGAAACAACAGACAGAATGGGACATGGCAGGGACCGATCCTAATAATATGTTTCTAAACATAAGCTGAATTCATGAACTGGTCAGGCCCAAGTTAGTTTGAGGCATGTATAGAGTAACAAACAGACCCATCTTTCTGTGTTTTTGGTGTAGATAGTCACCATTCACCAGGAGCCTTTTGTGTATGTTAAACCCACCCTGCACGATGGGACCTGCAGGGAGGAATACACTGTCAATGGTGTCTTGATAAAGAAGGTCATTTGTACTGGACCCAATGAAACAATTCCAGGTAACAGACATTTTGAATGTGACATTTTGCTTTTCTGTGACTTCTTTGTGTCATGCTATACAGGCATATACAAACATACATTTAAAACATTAACATTCTTCAACACAGGTGTTGAGTATGCTGTTAAACCTTCATTTCTGTCCCTTGGATTTTAGGACGCCCAACTGTGCCGCAGTGTTGCTATGGTTTCTGCATTGACCTACTAATCAAACTGGCTATGACCTTGAACTTCACATATGAGGTGCATTTGGTGGCTGATGGTAAATTTGGGACACAAGAGCGGGTGAGCCCCTTCAGGCTACTTCAAGCATACCCTTCACCCTCTTAAAACCTGTCTCCAGTAGCCAGAGTGCTTTAAACATACTGGCCGCTATGTTTCGCTATTCCCATACGCTCCATTTGTTCTCCTTTTGAAGGCTATTTAGTGCAGTATGTAACCTTGCAGGGATTAAAAAGCATTTCACTGCAAAAGGAGAATAATTAAATGTCCTTTTATTGTACAATTACGTATCCTTCTCAGGCTGGCGCTGTCAAGCAATATTTGAGTTCCTAATCCTTTTTTATCATATTAAATGTAGTTTGCTGCATATATCAGCCATTGTCTTATGTTTACATTCCAAAAAATATAATTACTGACAATCTGTGAAGAAGAAATATGATCAAACTACTAAGCTTATTAAAGATCCTGGAAATAGGGATGTCTTCACCCAGAGAACAGTAGCAGTATGAAACATATTAGAAGAAAATTAAGTAAAATGAATTCAAATGCATATTTCTCCATTCCTTTGTCCAGGTAAATAACAGCAACAAAAAAGAGTGGAACGGCATGATGGGAGAGCTTCTCGGGGGCCAAGCTGACATGATTGTGGCCCCACTCACGATAAACAATGAACGTGCCCAGTACATAGAGTTCTCCAAACCATTCAAGTACCAAGGACTCACAATCCTGGTCAAGAAGGTAAGATTCTTTATACATTGAAGTACTGTTTCCCTCCAGCGTGCTGATACTTAATGTGCCAAACCATTTGATCCAGTTGTTCTTTGTGTGCAAATATGTACTTGCATTGTATATTGCATATGGAATAAATCCATCCATTAATGTACAATGTGTATTTTTCAGGAAATCCCCCGCAGCACCCTGGACTCGTTCATGCAGCCTTTCCAGAGCACTCTGTGGCTGCTGGTCGGCCTTTCGGTGCATGTTGTGGCAGTCATGCTCTACCTACTTGATCGCTTCAGGTACAGTGTGGAGATAATAGTTAAGTACTAATTGTTTCCTCTTCAGTCTGGTGATGGTTGCTGCTCCTCTAATTTCTAACATTATTTACATTCTCTAGCTGCTAAGGAAAGCCCATTACACACATTTGCACTATATCTGTGGCCTGTATCTCGAAGCTGGATTTCTTGCTTAACCGGATAACTTGTCGGATTTAAGGTATTCTAGTGTAAGTGAGCAAAGAAAAAGTCGATTTAAACTGGGGTGCCTTAAATCTAACAAGCTACCTGGCTAAGCAAGAAATCCTGCTTTGTGATACAGTCCCCTGTTAGCCGATTATAGTTGTCAACAATAATCATACTTTATGGTCACTGTAATGTGGAAATAAGGAGGACTCGCATCACGGTGCTTTGTTGGAACACATTCAAATAGCTTTTCCGTGATGCTTTGCATTGACTGCAGCTTCATAAAGCCTTTGTAATGCATTTGTATAACATTCAGTGCACCTTCATAAGGCATTCATAGAACATTCCTAAGCAGCCCCCTACGTATACCTTAGCATTGTATTCATAATACTTTCAATGAACAAGACATGAGGTCATACACGTTAATAAGAAACTTTATAATCATATAAAAATATGATGTTTGTTTTTAATGTATTTTAAAGCTGTTAAACTGTTAAGGCATGTAGGATGTTAATGTATACTTACATGCTGCTTATGAATGTTCTCTGAATGCATTATGAAGGTACACTGAATGTTCTACCAATGCATTATAAAGGTATTATGAAGGTGCAGTTAATGTAAAGTGCTTTCTTTCTTTTTCTTTTCTGTCATCTTTGTACATTTTTGTATGAAATCACAAATCACTGTACACCTTCAATAGATTCCCAAGGTCTCATCTCTATATGTGCGAAAGGGATGTCTAGTGGCAGAAAGGACAGACATATCAAAGGAGAGTGGATGCAGACCTGGTGGGAAGCTTGGTGTTTGAGAGTTCTCCCAAATGGATTTTCTGGATTATCTTACAGCCCGTTTGGAAGGTTCAAAGTCAACAGTGAGGAGGAGGAAGAAGATGCCCTTACCTTATCTTCGGCAATGTGGTTCTCCTGGGGAGTATTGCTGAACTCTGGAATTGGGGAGGGTAACCAGATCTCCTTCTGCTTTCAATTTCTGCCCTATTAGTCTATAAAGTGTTTGTACTATGAAGTGTGACATTGTGACATTGTCAGTGTATGCAAATGGCTGCAGCATATGGTTCTGCTTCATCTTTTTTGTAATTAGGGCTGAATGTGTCTGATTACATGTCTGACTGTGAACTCGTTTGATCTGGTGCATTCAGGCACAGCTATTTCACTGCACCAGCTGCTGCCAATGCATGCCTGTGTTCCTTGTGTGCACTGTGCCGTGAGAATGCATGGAAATGAGATGTTGGTGCGCTCTCAGGCGCGCCACGCAGCTTCTCAGCCCGGATCCTGGGCATGGTTTGGGCCGGCTTTGCCATGATCATCGTGGCATCCTACACTGCCAACCTGGCTGCTTTCCTGGTGTTGGACCGGCCTGAAGAGCGCATCACGGGCATCAATGACCCAAGGGTGAGACATTGTGTATAGCCCTGTGAAAAACCCACATATGCACAAGTCAGGAGAACTGTAGGATGGGACAGGGGAATCTTATTGTACCCTCAGGATGTAACAGGTGCGGGAACCAAACAATGTATATAAAACAGTAAAATGAACAGAGAGTGAAGGAGAGTGGGACCATTGCTCCGGGCCTGTCTGCCTGTCTGACACTCCCCCACTCTCTGTCAAATACACACATAGCAAATCTATTTCTTATAATTACTAATTGATTACTAATTGATCCCCCCCGCCCTGCTGCTTCACCCATCGCTCAAAACATCCAAAATGGCCCTGCCCCTTACACTCATCAAGAACAGTATTCTGGCTGTTTGGTATCTAATATAATGGTTCAGCTTTTGAATCTATCATAGTTGGTGTTGACAGGGTTCCCCAATTCCTGTCCTGGAGGGCCAGAATCCAACACAGTTTGCAGATTTCGTTGCTCAAATCCATTTTAACAGCTGATTAATAAGTTTAGTAGGTAAACTTGGACAGGAAAGTCTGCATTCTGTGTTGGATTCTGGCCCTCCTGGACTGGAATTGGGGAACCCTGGTCTATGAACTTGAAGGAAAGTAGAAGATCTAAGCTGATACAGGGGGTACTATAATAATGGCAGGGGGAAGCATGGTAAAATATACGTGACATGGACAGCATGTTTGCAGAGCATAAACATTAGTGGGAAACCGTGGCGCGCTCTGTTGCTGCCCACCAGCTGCGGAACCCGTCCGACAAGTTCATCTACGCCACGGTGAAGCAGAGCTCGGTGGACATCTACTTCAGGAGGCAGGTGGAGCTGAGCACCATGTACCGGCATATGGAGAAGCACAACTACGAGAGCGCAGCCGAGGCCATCCAGGCTGTGCGGGACAAGTGAGTGAAAGCCCCGCAGCGAGGGGGCGGCTAGAGGACCAGCCGACCGCCCGGTGACCTTGGATGCGTGGCTGAAGGGATGTAGGGTTTCTGTCACATTTGTGATACGTCTCAACCTGGGAGTGAAGCAGTAAGACATCTTAAAAGCATGTGAAGGGAATTTGCATATATTGACTTTTCTGCCCTGTGCTTTCCACAGCAAGCTCCACGCTTTCATCTGGGACTCCGCTGTGCTGGAGTTTGAAGCCTCGCAGAAGTGTGACCTGGTGACCACAGGAGAGCTGTTCTTCCGCTCTGGCTTTGGCATAGGCATGCGGAAGGACAGCCCATGGAAGCAGAACGTGTCTCTGGCCATTCTCAGGTCAGTCCCTGTCAAATCTGCATGCGCTGCCAGAATGAAACTCATCCTTATTTCATTTTCTGTGTGGAATCAATGGATCAGCTGTTTACATTAACTTAATCCCTGCAGCTCTCATGAAAATGGCTTCATGGAGGACCTTGACAAAACCTGGGTGAGATACCAGGAGTGCGACTCCAGGAGCAACGCCCCAGCCACCCTCACATTTGAGAACATGGCAGGTACGTTCTGTAATCTGTTGTATTTCGTCTTTTTTTGACACAGGAGGATTCTGCTTTTTAATGACTTGAATGCATCATTAGAAATGTCCAGGTAGGTACTTCCTTTATTTGCTTGATATCCTCTCCTTTTGGACTCTAGATGGCGCTACACATCTTACTTTGAATAAAATAGACCTAGTCAGTGCTCTGTGACTTTAAGCAGGACGCAGGGAGTGTTCTGATAGTGTGAAGCTGCTCAGGCCCTCAGCAGCTGGTCAGCGTGAATAGCACAGTGCCCCCCAATGGCTGACTGCCGTCTCCACACAGGCGTCTTCATGCTGGTGGCTGGGGGCATCGTGGCTGGTATCTTCCTCATCTTCATCGAAATCGCCTACAAACGCCACAAAGACGCCCGGCGGAAACAGATGCAGCTGGCCTTCGCGGCGGTCAACGTCTGGAGGAAGAACCTGCAGGTATGGCTGCCGCAGAGGATAAAGTGAGCTGGGCTGGTGACAGTCTGGTGCAATGGCGTCATCTGACTGGGGTGGAGCCACACTTTTAGGACGTCTATGAGTATTTGCTCTCTCCGCTCCCTCTGAGATTATAAGCCAATGAGCGTTACCAAGTGCAAATGGTGTAGGATATGTCTGGAGATACTTCAGCAGCTACAGCACAGGGCTTCCAGCGGTTTGGTCCCAAGCAGACCAAACCCCTCCAGCAATATTTTGGTCCAGAATCAATTTCAGGTGCTGTAGACCAGCCCATCTTACTCTTGAAATAAATGCAGAGTGTCTGTTCCTTTACCCAATGCATCGCGCTTGTGTTGCTGATTACTGTGTTAATTTTGAAAGCATTCAAAGAAAATCAATATAGCTTATTTAAATAATTCATGACATTTGATGATGATTTAGCTGTCGGTGTACATAACAGACATCAGGAAAATATGTTTTGTATAATAGAACGATAAGCATTTCTCTGTTACCTTCTAACATATGTTGAGCCTGATAGAGATGGATTGAGTATGAGGGGTAATTCAGTCCTGATTTACAGAGGAGAAAGCTTTACTAGGGCATTTCAGGGAACAAGTGTTGTTCTTTTCATCCACCCACTTTATTTTCGTGGATAGGTGGGGGTGGTATGCGTGAGTCTTGCTTTTGGGCATGAGCCCATGTTCTCATTAATATTGATTTTGATCATCATTTGTTATCCCTCAGTGCTCCTCGTGTTTGGGCGATGTGTCACTTAAATGCATTTTAATTTACATGAGCAAAAAAAAAAAACAATCATGGGAGGAATTATGGATGGTTACGATACATGGCTTTTTACAGAAAACCATGTCTTAATTCCCTGCATAATTACTCTGTGGATGGCTTTCCATGTCACGTGACATCCACTCGCTCTCTCTCTGCCAAAAGCAGAATTTCTGACTCTTTCTCATTGCCTTCTGCTGCTAAAGCTTACTGAATAGACCCCCTTCTGCTCCCCCCCCCCGCCCCCATGCCTGGCCATGAGCCCCAGCAGCAGGGAGGAAGACAGGGCCCTGTCTCTACAGGGGAGTCTGGGGCCATTCCCAGCACTAAGCGCTGTAAGGCTGTGATGTTGCCGTGGTGCCGGCCAGGTGCATGCTGGGCCATGCTCTTTTCCGGAGAATGCTGCTGCTGTGAGTCGCAGAGCCGCCGCTGGCAGGCAGGGGTCACTGTCTCCTGTCTGTGCGGGCAGATCCGTGTCCATGTGATGCGTCGTGTGTGGTGATACCTCAGCATTGGAGAGGGAATGGGACAGCCCCATGACCTCCTGCCCCGATGCGGTTTCCTGTTCCCCGTGTATCCTCAGCATCATTATGCTCAGATGCAAATTCTGTTTGCGAGCTCGGGGAACTGCGCATAGCAAATGTGCCCGTATTCAGAGCTGTGGATGAGGCAGACAGTAGCATGCATGGTGCCTTTATCTACACGCATAAGTAGACGAGAAAATGCACACACAGTACACCAGAATGCATATAAGCAGTATTTTCTAACATGGCTGTTCTGTAAAGAAAAAAAAAACATTATTTATGCGCCACATTAGAAATACAATCAGTATCCATGCATTCTAATGTCAGGATCCTATTTGCAGTATGAAAACGAGCATACAGTAGGATTTCCAAAATGTCTGAAGCATATAGATGTTTTGCTGTTTAAAATAATTAATGCACATGTACTATGTGTATAATACGTGTTTCTGAGAGACAGTACCTTGCATTTACAGCACAGCATTGGTTTGTTTGTGGGCAAACATTGTCCACACAACATGGGATTGGCAGTAATGAATGCGACTACAGACATGACCTTTAAATCCAGTCACACTTTCAGATGATAAACCCACTTGTAAGGGGTATATCAGGAACTGGGAGCACTGCAGGCGTGTAGCTGTTGCCACAATTTGCATATAGAGCCGCCTACATGTGCAGAAGGCTGAAGCCTTTATGCGAGATTCCTAACAACCGGCCACCCACGAATCCAAGGTCAGCATCACACAGCCTGGATGCTGCTTCCAGAGATCTGCAGTCAGGTCTTGTTTACTGTCTTATTAGTTTTGTGCTCAGAGTTGACTGGAAAGAATATGGTTTACGTTATAATATCATAAGAATTTTTGACAGTAAATGAACAATTATTTTCCCCAGAACAAAAGACCGAAGCATTTCATACTATAACGTGTTATAGGACGCGTTCATTCACATTCCCTGATGAGCACATGAGCACCTTTCATCCTCCACCCTCCATCTCGGCGGCTCTCGACGGCTCATGCAGTCATCGATGCCCCCACAGACTGCTCGACCACTGGGGATAGGCGTGCCTGGGCTCTTCAGCCTCTCCCACCAAGTGGGCTGCTTGTAAACTGAGCATGAAAGGTCAGGTGTAGGCTGGTTGCAGCGTTCGCTGTTATTTGCAGACAGCAGCGGGCCAGTGCTGATCAGAAAGGTAGGCGGCACAATGTGCCTGAGGAAATTGGAATGGGGGGCAGGCAGCAGGAAGGCAGTGGAAACACAGGTGTTGCCTGTCAGTACCAGTCTGGGTTTTACTTCTGAAATCTCGTGGGTGCATCTTGCGGCTCAGGACAGCCTTATACCTGAAATCATCTAATAAAAATGTCCTTTCCGAGACTTTGCCAGGGTTATGACATGTGATGTGACTTAAGATTTGAGAGTCAGGAAACGCTAATGTGAACGATCATCACTCCTGGATAGTACATTTAAACTGGATACAAATAACTTTCGTCTGACTGCATTTCTTTCCTGTAGGAGCTGGATGTGGTATTTCACTGTAAAGACAAAATGTGCATTTGTGGCTAATGTGTTAATAATGGAGAAATATAAAGAAAATATGGAGTGTTCTTAACAATCTGTGGCTGTTGTGTTACCTTATATGATGTGTTATCTGGTGTTCAATGTGTGCTGTACAGGTTAACGTCCTGTTGGTAGTTCACTTACTTGAAGGTTTTGGAACAATATACTTCATTCCCTGGCCGCTTCTGTTTTTCTCCACTGGAGAAAAAGACCTGGAGTCTGCTCTATTTGTGACAGACAAAACGAGTCAATGCCATCTTTCAGGTTAGGGGCACAAATGTATCGAGTTTCCTAACAAACGAAGCGCTGTCTTCCACATGGGAACAAACTGTTTTGCAAAAAGGTTGCAAAGAATAAGATGAAGGGGTGAAATCGGAATTAAACCCTGGCCTGCCTTTGTCATAAGCTGCTACTGAGTACAATATGTAACAGGGACTGAAAGACCCAGGTTAGTTTCCAAGACAACAGTGGAGAATAAGCAGGCTATACGTGGGCATTGGAAGTGCTGAAGTGAATTTTGTCTTGTAAAACTGGCCCATGTCACAATGTTGTACCTGCATGTCTTTTTGCAAAACCCTCTGGCCAGACGTACCCTGGAGTAATGTATTCCTTTACTCTGTATGCTACAGATCTATGACCATAAACTGCTAATAAATTAATATGCCATTCATGGATCCTGTCTTTGTTACAGAGAGTAAAACCTTCCAGTTGAGAGACGTAAGAAACGTAAGCCCAGTGGGACGATTGTGACATAGGTGGACGGTCATGTCATTCATTCTGCTTCTCTTTTGCTGCATGTCTTCTGGTGGAATTCACTCTGTCTCTGCCCTCCTCCAACCTCACATTCTCTTCACGTGCCCCTGACCCCCCCACCTCACCGTGTGGGATGGATTTCTGGTACAACTAAAGTCCTGCATTAGTTGGAACATTTTTTTCATCTTTTTTTGCTCAGTTAGTGACCGTAGCCTTTGCTTGATGCTTGATTCTGAGAGCCTTTACTTAGTTTCTTCAGTTTTTTTATACTCATTTACTTTTTTTGCCATAAAATTTTAAGGGAAGGGAAACTGGGGCTATGCTTTTGTGTTTCCCTTTTCAGTAGCCTTGGTATAAATGCACCCCACCCTTTACACTCTCTTCATTGCTGCCTTCCAACACCTTAAGAGTTACTACCCGAGCCGTGGGAGGCACGTCCCATGTGACTCCTAGCTCGTTCATAGTTCTTTGTAACAGAGCAATAAAGGGAGGAAAAGAAGGGAATGAGTGCATGATTTTACGTCCTGTCAATGATGCGACCTATGTTTTTGCACATGAAAACGTAAAGAGCGACTGCAGGCCCCCGACTAGGCTTTCCGGGACATGCACAAGACGCGAAATGGGAAAGTGTTCAATTTTTGCCAGATAAGTCATGCATGCTTTCAAGTCCTACACATTGTGGAGGAGCTCTGATTGGGGTAATATCAGTAATGGGTAAAAGTCAGGGACAGTAACCTTTGGATTGGAGGGGGATGGATCAGGCGTAGTGGTTGAGGATGTGGGGGGGCAAAGGGGCACAGGTGTATTACCCTGCAATCCTTTGGATGTGTTACTTTATTTAGGGTCTTGTGAGAAACACAGTGGGCTCCTGAAATGTGAGTGTGTTGGGCTCCTTCTTTCACTATACAATGAGAGAGGCGACAGTTGGGGTCTCATTGTGCTTAAAGCTGAGACATGAGTGAGAAATAGGACATTTTCTGCCCATTTCTGAGCCCTGAGATCTGATGGCCACCAAAAGACCCTCAAAGACCTCTCGGGTCAAGCCATCTGGGCAGGCCTGGCAGGGGACAGACTGTGGCATTTTGCTGTGCCCCTTCTGGGACCTTCCAACCCCAGACCTAACAGGGGGAGATAGTTGCGGGGTGGGACTCTGCAACCAAATATACTCCACTGGAGAACGTAAATAATTTTTCTACATATATATTTATTTTAGGATAGGAAAAGTGGTAGAGCAGAACCCGACCCCAAAAAGAAAGCCTCTTTTAGGTCCATCAGTTCCACCCTGGCCTCCAGCATCAACAGACGTAGGTCCTCGAAAGACACGGTAAGAAGATGAAGATAATTACACCCTCCCTCTTACCCTCTTTCTATCTTTTCCCCCCCTAAAATCACTGCTTTCCTCCCTAGCTGTCTCCCTCTCTCAGCCTCTTTCTCTCTCCCTCCCTCTCTCTCTCTCCTTCTCTCTTTCTCCTGTCATGCCATCTTTACTGCCAGCCGTGTCCCATTTCAGCGCTTCGTCACTCTCACACATGGAGCTCGCGTCTCAGCCACGTGTCTGTCAGTCAGCCATCTCTGCACCATCCAGACATGTGTCTGAAAAGACCCATGAGAGTAATGGACAGCAGGTCTGGACAGGCCTGAGACTTAATCTACAGGAAGTGGGCGGCACTTCTGAGGCAGGGAGCGCTGGCTTGTCTCTCTCTGGCTAACCCGGCTGTGGTTTCAGTGTTTCCTATCTCTCATTTCTTGTTGTGGTGCCACACTCTCGGGATTTAATGACGCCTCTTATTCAGTCACAGGGTTTTCCTAAAGCCCATTCTGTGCTGTTTCTGCCTTTTTCCTTCCTTCCTCCTTTTCTAATGACACATGCTACTTGTACCACAGAGAACATTACAAGAAGTTATACTGACAGTATTCAGCATCTCAGGGAAACTAACTGCCCAGTTCTTTTTCCAGCTGACTTTATTTCAGGATTATCATGTTGATTTACTCGCTGCCACATCACTGCCTAATAGCTCCCCCCCCCCACCCCCCCAGTTTTGTAATAATTTTATGTAATGCTTTTGAATTGCACAACTTTAATTAGGCTTGTACTTGCAAATGGATTTGTTTGGATAGGTGCTGCATGTCATATTTCTGGTTTGTAATTCATGGTTAATTTTATTGAAAACAAAAAAATGTCTAAAATGCTACACCCACCAAGAGTCTAGATGTCCTGCCCTTCAACAGCCTTTTATTCCCTGACAGAACGCAGCTTTCAGCACAGGGTTGAAAATAATGTCGCGCTGAAACTGATGAACGAGATATTTCAAATAAGAAGCGCATTGTTGTCCGAAGAGGACACCACATGTCTCGTAGATTTGATCAAAGACCGAGGTGGCAGTCTCTCCCAGGACCATAAACGTGTAGTGACATATATTTCCATTTTTATAATTTGCTTTGCATGCAATCCTCCAGGTTTCTTTCTAGGTGGTTTACGTCTGACAGCTGCTCCAGAATCACCTCTCCTTCCTTCCGCTTTCCCTGCCATGCGTCAGATTGTCCCCTGACAGGAATGTCCTTGATTCATTGTTTCTGGTAGTTGGGACCACAGTGCTGGTCCATGATAACATCCCCCTTTGAAACTTTAAAAACACACACGTAAAGGCCTCACAGACTGGACAAGCTAATGCAACTCCAGTCAGTGACTGCTGGGAAGAGACGCGGGGTTCAACTTTGTGTCATCTGTACCATAGTCCCAGAATCAATTTGAAGGAGTCTGTGGTGTATAGACTGAATTGGACACCAAGAAATAATTATGTTTGAGAGTTATTCTCTCTCACTCTTAATGATCTAAGTGTCAGTCTTGGGTTATTAGTAATTAGATCTTAAGTGGATGAAAGTGTCACAGTTGAAAGTCTGAAAGTTCTCAGCAGATGAGCTAGAATACTAAAAAATGTCTGAAGGGCAGCGTACTCATTTTCAGCTGTAGTCATTGTTTTACTTTATATCACTGTTTATTTTTATAAATGGATTTCAATGGATTTTGAGTGTTGGTGTCCTCACTACATGCCTACATTCTATCTTCCTCTGCCGGCATGACTGTTGGGGCTGTGGTAGAGTAGACTTCTGTTTTGCTGTTCACCTGTTTCTCAGCAGGAGGCGCTGTGGCCTAGGACCCCTGACAAAGACCAGCCTCATTGCCACAGATTTCACAGGATATAAAAGTACTCTGATGCATCTCCCAGCCAAAGAAATTTGTTTTTCTTCAGTGAATTTCCTGTCCTTTGAGGCCGATGGGACACAGCTACATATTGTACTTTTCCACAAAACCTCAGATCTGTTCTTACAAATTGCTCTGTTAGCACATGGCTGGTAGATGCATCTTAGCTGCTTTTAGAGGTAAATATAATATAATAAACCTTTTTTTAAAAACGTCATACATACGAAACACCAAACCCTTTTCAAAATCCATTGTTTAGCATTGTTCAAAATCATCATATGCTAAAAAACTGAAAATATGAGCAATACAATTGTGTTTTCTTTGTAGGTTTTTTATTTTTGAAAAATTCATGATTTTGGGAATGTGGAAAGAATATAGAGCTATATTTCAATTAATGCATTTGGTGCAATTGACAGTTAATCATTGTGTTGTGTAAGATTTAAAAAATCTATATGAGTGATCAAACTAAACTTTTGCATTGAAAAATTTAATCACCTTTTGTAAACAGTGTATATATGTATGTACACATGCTTTATAAATCAATGTCCTGATTTAAATCAAGTGTTTATGGTTTATATATTTATTAATCAGCTGTATTCGATTTGCCAAATGTCACTGATTATCACCACATGATGACCTCTTGTTTATTGTAACCTAAAATATGTAGAGTCAGTAACACAGGAAAAACACAGGAAAGACTTTTTTTTAGGAGCTATTAGAGCTGACATTACAAAGAGCTCTTTGTGTTTCATCCATTAAAATATTTATGGCTCAAGATTAAAACAGAAGACACAAATAAACATGACTTTGTAGAACATTTTTAATTCATTAAGATCAGAGATTTTCTTTGCCTCATATAATATCTGTAAATTCAATGAGACTGTCTCCATAGTGATTGCGCATCAGCACTGGGAATTTATAAAGTTTGCATTCAAAATGATATGCTTTATTCAATTACCTTCCTGAAATATGTGAATAGAAAACCAGCAATATAACTCGCCCTGAGACAGGTAAAACCTGCCTGCTTGGTAATCATGATGCACTGTTCAGTTCTTACCAAAGAGACCTCGATTAGGCCATCAATTAGATCGTTGGAGATTGATCAATGAATGTTGCTGTTACTCCTTGCACAAACAGTCATTTGGAGTCCCACACTACCTGCTCTTTGTGGAGGAGAGTTGTGTTTTTTTTTAATCATTTTAAACTGCATATTTATTTCAAATAAATCCTTACAGAATTATTTAGATACCATGTTTTATATGTCTCTACCCTTGCAGCCCTATCCCACAGACATCACTGGCCAACTGAACCTCTCAGACCCGTCGGTCAGTACCGTGGTGTGAGAGGGGACCAGGAGCAATGCGACCCCGCTCCCCCACAATGCCCAAGCGCTGCTGAGCCATCTGAACCCCTGAAATGACCACGCATCACCCTGCCTGGGTCAGCCCAGAGTAATGGCCCGACTGGACTGGGTGCACGGAGCAGCACGCCAGAGCACTGGCCACACCCACCGCCTCACCCAGACTGAAGCCCAACCCAGGAGAGCAACAGCCCATATACATTCACTTCAACCTACTCCAGATGTTATAATTGTGTGTACATTAAGTGTTAAACATGTATATGATATTTCTTTGTATAAAATGGATATAGTTTGATTAGATCAAATGAATGAAGTACTCATTTTGATTTAAGAGAAAGGACTGCTCATGACAGTACAGCTACGTAATTTATTTGGAAATCTGTGTTATATCTATCATTTAATTTATATGTCTTACTACCTCCATATTTAAATACATTTTATTTTAGATATTTAACCTATTTGATACACTATAGAAGTAATATATTTTGAGTGTGTCCCATTTGCTAATTTGAAAAGGTTTTAGTAATGAGATTTGTGCAATGTATGATATCTCAAATTATAACGTTAAAAGGAGTGTGGAACAGAGTAAATCCATTAAATCCATAGGTATTAACTATATGAGCTCTGTTGATACAGTAGCCTCCTCTTACCTAATTTTAGGGCATTTTGTACAATTTCCCTTTATTCGGCTGCTTAGTGCCATTTTAACAAAGTTGTTGCATTTTGGATTTAATTACAATAATAAGAATTATTGTTCTCATTCCATATCCAATGTTTTTTTTATATATATGTTTGGCACATAATATTTACATAAGATCTCTGGATGCATAAGTTTGTTTCCAAAGGGGGTTTTACTATATAGTATTTTATATACATATACCTTACATACTGTTGTTTTATTTTAGTATTTGGCTGTGTAATTAATCCATTTTGCTATATGTTCTCATCTATATTGTTTTTCAGCATAATGAAAACTTGATTATTCCTTATATCTAGCCCCCATAAAAGTACCACAGTTTTCCTTTATTTAGTGATTGTTTGCCGCTCGCATCGACCACAAAGCGCAAGAAAGTCTTAGTCGAAGTAGTTATAATGGGCAGCAAATGAGTTTGATGTCCAGTATTTGTACTGTGCTGTAATGTACAAAAATTAGCTGGATGAAAAACAGGCAGTTTGCTAAGCTGTGAATCTAAGAAACTGTTTCACTGCCTAATACATCTTGTCCACAGACCTGACGCAGCATCTTGACAGAGACAAGGTCCACTGTAAAATGCTTTTGTTTCGTCTAGATATTATGAAGGCTTTGCTAATTCTTGTGACAATAAATACATTGATATGAATACCTGTAAATATTATTTGAAGTAGACAATTTTTACATGATTACTTTCATTCTGTGAACTGGAACACATTTAAATAGGTTTGTCAGCTTCTACTGACACATAAGTAATATATTACAGTCGCTACACTTAATCACAGTGTTTATAGCTCCTACGTTAGCAAGAAGGACCAATGAATCAACTTGATGCTTTTTTTATTACTATGAAATAACCAAAATGTAAATGTCTTAAATTTGTTACAGAAATAGTTGAAGTGTGAGTTTCATTTATGCATTTCATTTTGAACAGTGTTTCTGGAATGAGGGGTGCTGTCAAGGGAGAAGGTTAGGATGCTTCCAAGGGCCCCTGAGTGACAGGGGCCCTAAAAAATCTGGAACATAATTGGACTGGTCTGGGTTGGGCTCAATACAATATGATTTCATGGGATCCAAAATCTGCAGCGGCGCCCCTGTGTGAAATGAATGCTTTTTCTTGGGCATTGTGAAGATTGTTGTATTTCAAATTACAAATGTTAAAAAGCTTTTACCTGGGCCTCACAGAACAACTGAAACTTTATGTATATATTACTTTGGGATATAGCAATATTGCTAATGTTTGTTGTTAAATAGTATGTGCCAGCAATATGTTTAGATACATTTAACATCATCTCTATTTTGTTTAACAATTAAAGTCATATTTGTGTGTAAAAGCAGATGACAAACAATTATAGTCTTAAGTGAGAGAGGTACCTGTGCAGTGACATATTTCAACTGAGCTGATCACTTTCCGCAATGATATTTATCAACATCAAGACTTATACACTCCTTAACGGTGTGCATTTATTCAGGAGCAGAAAAAAAGAAGACAAACAAACACCTTTAAGTACACTTGGCTGAAACTGCAGTTATTTTTACTTACAACTTTATACATTTGTGGAAATCTGTCATGAAGAAAAGGAGTTTGAAATATTAGGATTCCATCCACCATATATTTACAGTATAAAACAGAGCTTGTGAGCAGATGTGTTTTGTGTGTACAAGTCATGGTGTGGGGCTGCTTTGCTAGTTATTTGGTGATTTTTAGCAAGGTCTTGTCAAACAAAATGGCTATCACAGAATACATAAAAAGTAGTCCATTCCAAGAGGATTAAAGCAAATTGAACAGTCTTTCATACTTCAGCAAGGTACTCATCTAAGACAACACCTCTAAACTACAGAACTTATCTGGTGAAGAAGTGTCATGCCCTGCTTGTCTGATCTTCCCATGTGCCACATCCCCTCACTACCTCGTGTGGAATCCCCGTGTTACCAGCTGTTTCTCGTTGTTGTTAATTAGTCCTGTGTATTTAAGTCTGCATTCAAGTATGTTTCCCCAGTCCGGTCATTAACATTGTGATGTGTTCTGAGCGTGTGTTCCTCAATTAAACCCCTTGTTTGCCCGATTTCGCGACTCCTGCTCCTGTTTCCACATTCCGTGGCGTTCGGACATAACAGAATGACTGGAGTTGCCAGAGGTACCCTGGGAGAGACTGAAGACAGGAGGACACGCCAAGTGTCTTCTTGGGGTCCGTATCAGTCTCCGCTGCCTTCCCTGCAGCGTGCCAGAAGGGGCTCCCTCCAATTTTCAACCCGGCAGTGTTCGTGTCACCGGGATTCCCCGCTACTTCGCTGCCTGAGCCCATAGTTCATCTGCCCGCTGCTTTGCTGTCAGCGCCCGAAGCCTGTGCTGTCCCACCTGTTCCTGCCCCCATGGTTCCTGTCCCAGCGATTCCTGCTCCAGCCCCCATGGTTCCTGTCCCAGTGGTTCCTGCTCTGGCCCCCGTGGTTCCTGTCCTGGTGGTTCCTGTCCCGGCGGTTCCTGCCCCCATCCTCCGGCTCCTGTCCTTGAGGAGGTTCCTGATCCTCTGGACCCTGCATCTGCCCCAGTTCCCATGGCCCCAGTCCCTGTCCCCGAGGAGGTCCCGGATCATCGGACCACCATTCCTTGGAGATGGAGGAGGAGCTTGAGTGGGACCCCTCAGGGATATCCCTGATAACTGCCCAAATGAACCCCTCTAGTGGGTCACCCCGACCACCACCCTAGCATGGCAGATGCCGGCCAGGTCCCCATCTCTCAGTGTCCTACAGAGGGAGAGGACACCTGTGCCGGGGTCGGTTCCCACTCATTCTGCTCCCTGGCTTGCCGTCTGTTCCTCCTATTCCTGTTTAGCAGTCGCCTGTGGTGTCTCTGGCTCCTCGTAGGCGGTCGCCTTCGGTCCCCCTGGCTCCTGCTCGGCGGTCACCCACGGTGCCCCCCGTGGTGCCTCGTTGGGCGACCGCGGTCCCACCTCCGACGCCTCGTCGGTCGCCTGCGGGTCCCCCTGCTTCGACTCGTCGGTTGCCTGTGGTTGCGCCTTCGCCTGCCGCGGCTTCTGCTCCTTCCTCCGTTGTCCCCTTTACCTCCCTCCTCGCCTCCTCCAACAGTCCATCTGCCTTCCTCCTCGCCCCCTTCAGTGTCCCCTCTGGCTCCGGCCTCTCGGTCACTGAGGGTCCCTCCAGCTCCAGCCTCAAGGTCGCCTATTGCCCCTGCAGCTTCTGCCTTCTGCCCACCAGGATTCCCTTCAGCTTCCTGTTTCCCCCCGCCCTCTGCTTCCTTGTCCCCTGGTTTTGTGCCCCCTGTGTTTGCTCCCCGTACTTCTGTTCCGCCTTTGTTCCCTCGTGGTCCCTTTGTTCCTCCTGTTGGGTTGCCCCCTGCAATTATCCCTCCATTGTTCCTGTCCTTAGTGTCCTGTTCGTGTCTGCATTTGTTCAGCTGTTGTCTGGGTTCTTGTCTTGTCTGTCCTTTATGCAGTTGTTGTTCCCCGTGCTTCATTGAGGTTGTTGTTTTTGTTTTCCCAGGTGCTGTCCCATTCTACGATGTCCCCGGTCTTGTCCCCTCTTTGGGGGGGGTCTGTCATGCCGTGCTTGTCCGATCCTCCCGCGTGCCATGCCCCCTCACTACCTCGTGTGGAATCCCTGTGATACCAGCTGTTCCTTGTTGTTGTTAATTAGTCCTGTGTATTTAAGTCTGCATTCAAGTATGTTTCCCCAATCCAGGTCATTAACGTTGTGATGTGTTCTGAGTGTGTGTTCCTCAATTAAACCCCTTGTTCACCCGATTTCACGACTCCTGCTCCTGTTTCCCCGTTCCGTGCCATTTGGACATAACAAGAAGGACAATTCAAGCTAATGACCTGGCCTGGCCCAGTCTCCAGACCTCAATTCAGACTGGCCAGAACAGTCAAGCCTAACCCCAAAGCAAACCTTCAGCACTGGGAATTGCTGCAGAAGAGCTGTGAAGACATGCCAGGTAATTTCCTGCTAAAACTTGCTTTGAAAGGAAATCTTAAGCGATCCAAGACTGAGGGACAATTTAAATTTTCCTGAACACTGCTTTATTTTGTATATTGTATTTTTATCTCATGCACATACATACAGGTGTCGGACGATGAAGCTGAAACACCTGTGAAACACCTAGTGTTTGAAGTTTCACACCTATGGATGCATGGCCTGGTGGCCAATCTTCACTGATTGCACAATCCATCAGTAAGAGTGTGAAGGTTGAGTTCACAGAGCAATAGCACAACCGTGCATAAAATATTGCAATCCGCACAACATAATGGGAGACATATCAGTGTTCAAAAGAGGAAAAATTGTTCTTGTGCATTTCGCTAGCGTATCTGTGACTGTGACAGCAAGTCTTTGTCGTTAATCGAGAGCCATGGTATCCAGAGTAATGTCGGCATACCACCATGAAGGATGGGCCATATCCAACAGGAGTAACTGTGGACGCAAACTGTCTGAGTGGAATGTCCAGGTACCCGGATTGTATCCAAAAATCATAAAACCACAGCCACCCAACTCAATGCATAATTAAATGCGTACCTAAATTCTCCTGTTTCCACCAAAACTGTCTGTTGGGAGCTCCACAGGGTCAATATTCATGGCTGCTGTAGCCAAAATTTTGGTCACTCATGCAAATGCCAAACTTTGGTTTCAGTGGTACAAGCAACGTCAAGTTTTGGGATGTGGACAGTCTGAAACTTTATTGTTCTCTAATGAGTCTACCTGCACTGTAGTTACGGTGTGGAGAAGCCCCAAAGAGGTTTGAGCTGAAATATCATGGCATTCCCTAGGCCTGCTACTGATTCTAGATGGCAGCAAGACTGGTGACAGAGTGGGCTGATGAACATGAAAGTGAAGCTGAACATCTCCCATGGCCTGCGCAGTCACCAGATCTGAATCTTATTAAGCCACTTTTGGGGTATTTTGAAGGAGCGAGTCAGGAAACGTTTTCCTCCACCAGCATCACATACTGTAGTAACCTGGCCACTGTTCTGCAAGAGGAATGGCTCCAAATCTCTCTGGCTATGTGTAGGACTTAAATCTGTCATTCCCAAGATGAATTGATGCTGTACTGGTCGCAAAAGGAGGTCCTACACCAGGGGTGGGCAGTTTTATTCGCAAAGGGTATGCAGGTATTTGGGATCACCTTAAGGTCCACTGTTCAAACCCAGGTGTGAGAACTCTTTAGCCAATCAATCCTCTAAATAGTAATATAATGAGGGAGTTGCAGAGAAAATCTGCAAACAACGACCCTTTCTGGATGAGGTTGCCCACCTCTGCCCTACACCATACTAATAAATTTTTTGGTCTAAAACCAGGTGTTTCATTTTCATTGTCCAATCCCTGTACATGTGTGTGCAAGACAAAACATTATGAAAAACAGGTACTGAACATGTGTATAAAACATACATTTACATACAAATAATAACTTCATTTTACCTTTAACTCTTTATATTTGTATGGGACTCAGTACTCTGTACAGGACTTTCACAATGCTATTGATCTGACAGCTACCACTAAAGCTTGAAAACTGAGGACTTTCAGAAGAACAAAAACATCAGATGTCAACCATTTTCTTGTTTTGTCAGTTGCTCGTGTTTTCAAAAAATATCTCATGGAGTTCAAAAATGAAAACAAACAGCGATGTTGTTGCTCCACGACCTAATTTGCGGCATGCTGTAACCTAACAAATGCCAAAAATCCAAAGCAGTGCATGTGTGCCTATATATTCAGCAGCTCCACCAAATCCCCAGTGAATAGTTTTTCTCCTTTGGGATTTATTGTACTCTTTGATATACAGACAATAGGATGTCATTTGGGTTTTTTTCCTCAACATAATTCTACACTGTGGATTAAAACTAACATTTCACAAATTGCTGGAACAGTTTGCATGAGTCTTAGTCATTTGATGACTTGTGGCTGAATCAAGTAAATAGAGGGGAGGTTTCTAAAGGACATCAAACTCATATCAGTCCTGGGTCGAGGTTTCAAATTTGAACATTTTACTCAACGCAGATATAAAATGCTGCGTTAAGCCACAAGTGGTTGTATCCCCCATTTAAAGATTTCAAGGAATATCATCTCCAATTCAGCCTTTTTTGGGTTTTTCCATTTATGTTTTTGTATTCTTACATAATGTCAGCTGTAAACATTATCATTACTAATTAATATTCCATTAATAGGCCTACATGTATACATGATGCTCCAGTTTAACCAAAATGTTTCACTTGGAACCTAAATCTTCACACTCTGTCTCTCTGAGGGAGTCATACCCTCCAGCAGATTAAGCCCCCACGAGAAAACAGAATCCTTTGCAATCAATTAGAAACCTCATCTGCGTAAATCAATTTTTCAGCTGCGCAAATGGCTGCCATTCCAAGCCGCAGGATTTATTTTGTTTTGTGTAAAGAAAAGAAGAAAAGAAAAACAGAAAGGTCAGACTGCATCCTGAATCCGTGCATGAAACGTTTTGAATCGCGGAGCTGCAGTTTTACTTAATTCTTTTAATATAATATCCGATATAAGATCCAGACTATCACACCAGAGGAATTGCTAGGTTTGGTCTTGCTGACCTCACAGTCAGTTGGGCATAAATCAACTGTTGGATAAGCTGGCAGTCAGTTTCAAATCAGATAAAAATGAAGAAATCTCCTAACATTTATTAATTCGTAACTTATAAACAGATAGCAGTTAAATCCAGTGCATGTTTATCTGGGTTTGTGTACATTTCAGTAAGAATCAAGTAATCTAAAAATATCTTATAAGGATAATAACACATGCTGTATATTTTAATTTCTTACGCCCATGCGATGTAGATTATCCAGCAGCTAATGAGTGGTTAATTCGTTAATCAGCCTGTACTCCTTCTCGGAGGGGGGGGGAGCTAGCCAAGGCTGAGCAGCAACGGGTGATCACCTTCATACTGTGGGTCTAGCAGTGAAACGTTACCCCCCCAAAATAGACTATGAATGCATTATTCACTCGCTTTTCTGTTCTCTCTTATGCAGTACAAGCAAACAAATTATACCGAGCAGTAGATAAGTTGCAGTGCAGAAAATAACGAAGCTGTTTTCATTGCCAGTTCATTCAGACTTACTTGAAAAAATTGATAAATGATGAATCGAAAAATGATTTTGTATCTCAAAAATAGTCTTATTATATTTTTACGTATAACTCAGCCAGTTATTTGTCATTAAATGTTGTATCTTCTGGGCAGTCTGAATTTAAGTTCTTTTATGGTTTCAATAGAAAAATGGTTAACAGTCAAACCTTTTGTCGAAGGTTACCAAGACATGTCAACAACACATTGACCTCATGTATAAATAGATTTTCCTAAAAAGACGTGCAACAGTCAAGGACACCCATGTTTATCTGAGTATAACGTGATTAGATACTAACAATTAAACATAGTTTCTAATATGATTTATTTACATTTGTAGGCCTATGTTAACAAATTTTTCAGGTTTAAACTGAAGTTATGGGAGAGTTGTGGATAGAAGGATCAAAACAAACAAACAAAAAAAACGAAACAGCCAAACTAGTCAAAAAAAGGCTTTTTCTTTAAAGGCCTTAAGACTTCCCGTAGGTCTGGCAGCAGGTGTTAAGGACACCACTCACTCCCTCAAGCCGTCAACTTGTATTTCCTGTTTACAATGTCCAACCGAGCGGGGTCTAACGGTGGGTCTTACATAAATATGGACAAAATTTACAATATAAAACAAAATAGGAAGAACCAAATATATGAATGTTAATTTTCACTAAGTGTCTCCAAACGATTCAGCTTGGTGTGTCAGCAAATGCTTATAATTATATTTACCCACTTTCCCCAGAACACAAACGAACATAACATTTATTTCCATAAGTAGCCTCTTTAAAACAGAATCCATGTAAACATGTAACACCCCATAAATTGTTATTCTTTTATGCCGCATACGTTTTTCTGCTAAAAGAAATTTTATTGGGACATTGAAGTACTTTATGCTTTTCAAGGTTTATATTCTAAGCAAATGAAACACGTTAAGACCTGCACTCTGCCAGTGTTCATCGGAGTATCGAGTTCGCGGTTCGTCTAGGTGGTTTTTCTAGTTTCTGTCGTTCTTGTATTCATGCAAGTTAACAGGCTGAGGATTATACATTTATGTGAATGATTTATGTTGATAGTAAAGGAGTGAAAATGCATATGAAGCCATCAATTTCATATACCTTGAAATTTCATATAGTTTGCACTCGTTCGAGTGTAACTTGTGTCGGATTTAGATTTGCTGCTCAATATCTAACCTGTTAAACTCGCACCATCAACCAAATAAACGAGTCCAAAAATAACTCCTGGCGACACCCCCATCACCTGAAGGCCAATGTAATCTGCAGGAACAAACTCCGCCTCCAGAGGCCAGGAAACCTCCGCAGGAGTGAAGAAGTTAAATACGGCACATGAAAAAGCTCGTGGTGACCGTCCGTCCCCAACCTTTTGGTGTCGTGCAGTGAGATTATAGCGCTGTTCGTTTAAAATAAGGAGTTTGCATATAACCTGAGAAATTCTCGAAAACGAGGATCCGTCGGGATATTACTTCCCAAAGGTATGTCGTTACACTTTAAACCTAAACTTCATTTGCACAATGACCTAGTGAAAACAGTTTGTGCCTCTTCTTCTGGGTTCCTTCTGGTCTTCTTGACCCCCCTGGCACACTTCCTGCAGTACAAGTTCTCCATGTCCGGGTCTGCGCTGTCATGCATAACGATCTGTAGTTGCAATGTTCAGACTTAAGTTCCCCTTGTGGTTAGTAAAAAATCACCAGCATGACTGTCATTGATTATTGTATTACTCTACTTCTTTAGACACAGGTTATTGAAATGACGCCTTTTTTATTGCTCGGTGTGGAACTTCCGGGCCTGGAGATATAAAAGTAAACAGGATTTTTTGCAACATACTGAAAACCTCTTAAGCACTCACTCAATATCATGACAATATGCTTTTGCCGTCCAACGGCGGTGTGTTACCACAGTAACTGTCCAGTGCTTCAACGTGTTTCTAAGGAAACAAGTTATAAGGAAGGCTATTGTGCAGTTTCAAGCTGGTATAATGTCCTTCAACAATATGAACCTCTGTGTTTGCTAAAGTACAGTGATTGTTATTCAGAAAGTCTGGTTTAGATTGCATTCTTGAAACCTAGATTTTTTTAGTACTGTGGATTAACATAATATTATTTTTAAATGTGAAATTTTGATGTGAAAATCACATCACAGTAATGGATTTATTTGTTATCAATATCACTTCTAAGTAATGTGAAGCAATGAGTGGTGTTTTTCATGTGTCCCTGCTGTTGAAGTACAGGACCCTGGTGTGGAGCATTTTTTCCCCGACAGTTCTTGAGAGATGAGTGAAGCAGAGAAAGGGGTTTACAGAGGGATTGATGAAGAAGGAAAGGTTCTCGTCTGGGATCCCCCTCACTCTCCGCTGAAACGGTGGCTGCGGTATTACTGGGATCGCAGATCCTCAAGCCGGCGTGGCGCGGTCGACCCTCAGCCTCGTTCCCTGCAGTGCCTGCTGTTGGCCACCTTCATCCTGCTAGCGCTGATACTCATGGTGCTGCTGCTTCTCTGGAACTATAAGTGCATCATCATTGAGAAGATGTGCATCAGCCAGGAGAGCTCGATGTTTCCTGTGTTTGGAGATGGCAAGGAAGGTCACATGACGCAGAAGCCGGACTAAGGGGGCGAGGCGGCCTTTGGCCCTGCCATCCCTGCTCTGTAGTCTACAGTCTCACCACGCTCAGTGCAGTCCTCACTGTTGCTATGTACACTTCAGATCCAGTTACTAGGTTTCTACAGCTTGCTTCCTGTCAGCCTCATAGATTTGAAAGTAACTGCTATGTGGACATTTCATTAATGCTGAAAAGTTGTCTATCATTTAGTTCACTTGGAAAAGCCCCCCACAGAAAATTTTCCTGATTGAACCAAACCTTCATATAGTGACACAGCTTATTACTGTAGATGAGCCGTCTCTTTTGACCATTGATGTAACACAGCAGGTGAGGATTCTCTGATACACGGGAGTGACCCTGAAAAAGTCACCTTGGCTGTCTGATGTTTAAGGTATACTCTCAGAAAAAAGGGTACAAATTTGTACCTTTGCTTGTCACTGGGGCTGTACCCTCAAGGGTCTGCCAATTGTAC
>JAODKC010000044.1:16510572-16524069 GCA_026777985.1 Mormyrops attenuatus | reverse complement strand
TACAGCTAAGGGTACAATTGGCAGACCCTTGAGGGTACAGCCCCAGTGACAAGCAAAGGTACAAATTTGTACCCTTTCTTCTGAGAGTGTACAATTGTGGCTCTGCAATGGAGTGCCATTAAAGTAAATGTGCCCTTCGGTGCTTACATGTCTGAATTAGCTACTTTAGCATATATTGTTCTGCTTAGCAGCTGTAGACCAGTGGTCTCCAACCTTTTTTATAATGTGAGTCACTTTTACGAAAAAATAATCTGGGAATTTAACAAGTCGCAACAGTTCATATTGCCAAATAAGGAGGGGTGGGCGCTCCCACTCAGTAGAGCTTTCTGATTGGTGGAGAGCTTCCCTGACTCCCCCCTACGTAGGTTTGGTTGACGGGAGGTGTTCGGGTGTCACGATCGACTAGGAATGCATTAGAGATCCACCAGTGGGCAACCATTTTAGACGAAAGGTTCTGGATATGAACAAATTTGGGGAAAAAAATGTGTACATATGTCGAGTTAGTAGGGAGAAATCTGAATGCCATGCAAATCTCCTTCTGAATAATAAGGTCTTTGATATCTTTGCTTTTGTAGACAAATTGGTTTATCTAGCCACTTATGTATGGCCTAAGTGCAATTTTTCTGATGAAACACTTTTTAGACTTTGAATAAGCACATTTATACATTCAACTGTATTAAATAATGTGAAATATATTTAAAGATGTGTGTATATCTGCTGCTTTGTCTGACACTTTTATCCAAAGGGACTCACAGTTGAGGTAAGGGTTACAATTTATGTCTGCCCCTTGGTACTTGAATCCACGATCTTTGTGTCATTAGTGCAATGCTCTAAAGTCACTAATTAACATTGACCTCGCAGAGTGTATCATGCACTGCCTGGAAGCCTGGCAGTGTTAGTCACTATTTGTGAGTGATTGGTACCGCTAGAGTGGAGACTCGGTGACAGTAATAAATAACTTACATGGGACATAGTGTCTTATAAACATTTTGCAAAGGGAGAATGAATACATATGAATGTGAATTAAAAAAATAATTTAAAATACAACAAAAGTGGCTCAGGTCTGAATAAGTGTGGAAAAGGGTTATTACTAACCCAATCTTTTTTTGTTTTATTATTTCGCAGTTTAATTTAAACAGTTTGATAAAAAAAAATGTATATAACTTAATGTAAACTGCATCAGAAGCACAATATCTTTTCAAGATTCTGCCACCAGAGGGAGATATAGCTCATGATGACGATAAGTCGCCCAAACTACGTTTTTATCGCAGTCTGGTTTACAGATATTTTTTATCGCTTGCATTAATATATCAGTGTTTGAAGCCCCAGCTGTCATACAAAGAGTTTAATTGCAGGTTCTATAGTTTGTTGTATTTTTTTCCTTTTACCAAGGCAGCCAGTTAATGCAATGAGATATTTACAAGTAATAAATAAGTTAGATAACTACAAAGGTAGTGATAAAAAAGAGATGTACTGCTGATTTCATTCTCTTTTACTGTTGCAATAAAAACAATGATTATGGTTGGTTTGCATATATTAAATAAAGACGTAAGTCTTGCCAACATGGATCCCCTGCTTTTCATGTTACACTTTCATAGTATCTAAGCAGATTTCAGGAGACCAAATGAATGATAAATCCAGAATTTACAATTAATGCAGCAACCTGAGTGATTCCCTCAGTAGACGCATGGGAATGAATGTAATTCTTACGAGCCACCAGACATGAGAAAATCTGTACGTGAAATAAGAGGCCGGATGCACCTCTGCAAAGCCGCCGAAGTGAGGCATTCTGAGTAATGTCCTTGTCCTTCCGTGTCCTGCTGTGCATGCATGCTTGAAAAGAGCCCATTTATCAGGCTCTGAGCAGTTAAATCTCAATACAGGCTGGCAGTGCTGCAGAAGATGGGCAGTAAATTATTTCTTCAGTGTGGTCTGATGCAGGAAACACTGCGAGGATGAACAAAAGCATGGGATTGAGCACTGGCTGATGTCTGTGTGTGCCAGCACTGCAGAAAACAGGGCCTGGTGTCAGACCGTCTCCTGTGCTCTGCCATCAGGCTGTGGCTTGTCTGCTCTCTCCTGTCTTGAGGCATATTTCAGCCCCTCTGGGCAAGAACATGTCTGCAGTAGCAGGGGCTGCTGAGGCACACAAAGGGGCCCGGGGCCCTCAGAGTCATGGGGTCATTTGGGTCAGACTACTGGGACAGCAGAGACATAGAGCTTGTCTGTCTTGTGGACAGAAATGGTCGTATTCATCAAGAAGTCAGCCATTGTCAGAATTTCCCTCAGCCTTAGTCATATTGTGGATCGGGGGGAATCCCTCAGTCTTTGAGGCGGTTGCTGAATGATTCAAAGCACGAATATTGCAAAGTGTGTTATATGTTACATGGTTTGAAGTCATCACAAAAAGATGCATGATAACAGCAACTATAGTAAAATAAATGGGTCAATACACTAATAGCAGTTGAAATATTTTAATTACACAGATGACGGTAATTATCAATGTTATGTCCATTTTTATACTCACAATCATACTTTTATATTGTTTACAGAATAATTGATTATGTTATGAATAGATTCATTTAAGAAACTAGTTAACTACAGAGGTGAGGTAATGGGCGTATGTCTGCAATGTGGCGTGTTTGTAGAATTCCACGTGGGCCAGCATTGCACGTGTTGAAATACGGCAGATAAAAGCAGTTGGCTTTTATCACGAGTTTCAGAGCAAAGCTGTGTGTCTTGCTCCTGGCCACAAACACAGCCTTAAGCAGATTAGTATTCTACAACATGCTGCTGTACAAACTTGCTTTTCAATTAGCATAGCACTTCTATAAACTTAAAAAGAAAATAATAACGCAACAGGACAGTGAATTTTCCTTCCAGTCGGTTCTTTATTGGATACTATAAAGGTGTACTGTGTTTCTAATATGTTACAAACACTTGTATGCCTTTCTAACTGTGGGAAAGAATCCATTTCCCTTAGGTTAGTTCCAGGTTTTTTTTTCCTTTTTTTAGAAAATGGTGCTATTTTTCTCCCTGTCACTTGAACCATTGGTGGTTGTCTGAATCAAACATTGCTTGTGAATGCCTGCCTCGCTAATCCTCTCTGACAACAGTATATCGTAAAGTGCACCGTCAAAAGAAAGAGTACAGCCTTGGTACAGATTTGTTCCCCAAGGTACAAACAACATTAATGTATCCCCAATGATACAAAAATGTTCAAAATGTTGGAGTCCATTTCTATACAGTAATTTAGACTACAAGGTACAATTTACCTACAGCTAGGGTGCAACTGGCAGACCCTTGGGGGTACAGCCCCAGTAACAAGTAATCGTACCCTCAAAGGTACAAATTGGTACTTTTTTTTGTTTGGTAGAAACTGGCCCTAGATGTAAATGTTGTGTTTGCGATGAGACCATCTGTTCATTGCAGCCGTTTTTATAGTCCCTGCCTGCAGCTGTAAATAAAACTTGATTATATTACGGTAACATAGAAATAGAAATACAGACGGGACCAAATACAGGTTACAAGGGTGTTATTGCTGTTGAGAATTACTCGATAACACATTAATATCTGGATTTTTATCGCTAAAATCGGATCGACTTGCATGTCAACTTGAGTTTCTCATGTTTGTCTTCGTTTGCTTTCTTGGTCCAAGTTGAATATTCGCATCCATAAAATCTAATGCAATTTCAATGGAGCAACGGAACATGAACACGATTCTCAATCAGAAACCTGTAATAGTGTTAGTACTGCACTATTTGCGGAGACCATGATTTAATGTAGTATTTTTTCATTATTTCTTATGTAAATGTTCATGTTAAATCGATGCATTATTTTATTACACATATCTATTTATTTTATAATAATATTAAAACTCCTAGAAATTGGACCTTCGCCAAAACTATGCTACTTTCAGCTGTCCCATTAAATCGATGTATCGTACCTATTAAACGTTTTTAAAAATACCGTGCGTTTCGTGGTACGGGGCGCTGAAACTGCATTGCTGCAGAAACGGTGACAGGCGGATAAATGGCTGGTACAGCCCAGTTATAATCTCATATTATATCTCCGGATGAACTTGTCTATATAGCTGTTGGCACTTGAAGCCGCTGCCTCATTCTGTTACTTCCCGTTCACAGCTTACCTCATGGGCATGCAGTGGTGCCAGTTCCTTGTCCCGATTGTGCTCCTGTTACTGGGAATACTGGGAATACTTCTGCTTGTTATTCCCATGGAAAATATGAAAGAGCCTCCGGACTATATGGTAAACATATTTTAAATAATTCATTAGTAAAGTTAGCGCTGTACAGCGAAAATGGGGAGCGATAGGTGCGATAACCATAAATTTACCAACTTTCTAAGAGGAAGGAATTTGAGTCGATTTGTTGGTGATAAGCGCATGAAAGCGTGTCAGCAACGTTATTACGGAGGATTCTTTAAGTTTGACTAGTTAGTACTGCTTACTTATACAGTTGTGTCCGGAGTATGTTGCGAAGTATAAAAATGCATATTTTGAAATAATCGACCAAGGCACTTTGAGAACACTAAGTTGTATTAAACGCTGCACAAATCAGAGATTGCCCGCGATGAACTGCAATCGCGACCAGGTTGCAGCCGCCCACGTTGTACCTTCGGATAGTCTCCAGGCATCCAGGCTCATCGCGACCCTGCCCTGGAAAAGTTGTTAGAATATGGGGAGAATAGGTAAATCGGGGGAGAAGCATGATGTGCACACCTACGCCGTTGGGGGGGGTGTCGAATTTCACCTCTGCTGTGTGTGTGTGGAGTTTGCATGTTCTCCCATTGTTTTGCGAGTTAGGTACTCCAGATTCCTACAGAAGTCAAAATACATGCGGGCAGATTAATTGGTGCCTCAAACCTACTCATGCTTTAACTGTGTGTGCGTGTATATGAACTGCCGTCTTGTCTAGGTTGTTCCACTGGCCTTGTGCCCTATGCTCCAGGTCCTCCGTGAAGTTGACCAGGATAAGCTGTTAGAAGATGGATGGATGGATACACCAGAGAGAAGTGTGCTAACTGCTATACCTCTTAAAAGAGTCAGGGTTTTGGTTAACATGGTAATAGAATAGCCTTGAAAACATCGATTCTCTGTTTGAACTTCAAAAGTGTATAAAAACGTGACAACAGAAGAGTTAAATGTAAATAATCAGATGACAATCAAATTTTGAGTCACTTGATAGATGCAGCAAATAGAAGAACATGTCTTGGGACACGTCACCTGGAAATACACACTACACAAGTGTGTAATTTGACTAGGGAGTTAACGTTTCATTTTTATTTGCATGGTCTAGTAAATCATTGTGTTCTGTCCGTGCATCAGTGGAGTTCAATATGGCTGCAATATGACTAGACATCCCTCTGCGTGCCTCTTATCTCTGCTCCCTTTTTCATTCCTAACAATGCCTTCCATATTCCGTATCCTCCCTATTCTTCTCCATCCATCATTCTCTCCATTCGGTGCATCGGTGTGTCTCCTTGTTGGACCTCTTCCTCAGTATTAGCATAAAGGGTTCCTGACTGAGCCTTGGGAAACATCAAAGTGAAACATACATTCACCGGTAACAAAAGTATGTGTTTAAGAAGTGGGTGCATGAAAGTCCTCATTATAAGCAGAACCATGAGAGCGAGACGGTTAAAGGTTTTGTGCTTGATGCATTTGTTTCATATTTGGAAATTCTGCCAACAGCTCAGTGACTGTAGGGTTTACGGGTCCTGCTCAAAGCCATGTAGATCTCCTGCAATCAAAAAACACACAGATAGTGGAATTGGTTTCTCTTATTTGCCCACAGTATGTGTGTGTGACTGTTTGTGGCTGTCCAGGGTGTCCTGCTCTGATAATTCAATTCAGTTCAATTCAGTTTCATTTGTATTCCGTATTTTCACAACATTACATTGTCTGAAAGTGCTTTACGTTTTCCTTGCCCAAAGCCCCCAGTGCTCAATCCAATAGAGGAAGTCAAATGAGCAAGATGGCAAAGTCCTAATTTATACTGTCCAAATTTTAAGATTTGAGTATGAATGCAAAGGGCAGGCAGGTGATGGCAGGCAGGTGATTGCAGGCAGGTACATGCTTCTGATGGCAGGACGAACAGTGGTACATCAGCAGGGCATACAGTAGAGACATACGTCACAGGGACACTCCTTAAATATAATCTCCATCTTCTCTGGAAAGTGTGACATACGTCTTATTAATTAATCACCGATATCGGATCGGTATTCGGGATCGGCCAATACCCAAAACCCAGGTATTGGTATCAATATCGGAACTGAAAAAGTTGGATCGGTGCATCCCTAATCCAAAGCCAATGACAATCCTGTGATGGATAAGTTGATATGGAATTTAGGTGGGCTTTTTTTTCATTTTTAAATATGTCTATATATCTTTTTCATATATTCCTCATGCATTTGTCATATATAGTGCTGTTGTATTTTAGTCTTTATTTCTGTGTTTTGATGTTTATATGTGGTGTTCAGAGAGGAGCAGGTTTTTGATATTCCATCTCAGCCGTGTCTCTGCTTTTGTTTTGAGGCTCGGTAAAGTCGCATCAGTGAAGCTGAGTTTCAGCTAAATGGTCATATGGTCAAAATCATTAACGCCATTCATTCATTCATTCGTTCATTCATTCATTCATTCATTCATTCATTCATTTCCTGGACTACTTTGTCCTATGTAGGGTCATAGGTATCCAGATCCTATTTTGGATATGAGGATCTAGAAGGTAACACAAAAATATCATTAAAACTAGTTAAACTGTTTTCAGCATCAGAATTCTTCTGGGGCATAGCTAAATAAAGAACTTTGATTAAAAGAAAATTACTAATTAAATCAAAGGTTTCTTTATATTAAAAGGAAAATTATGCACAGGAGTTTACCTTTCGAGTGTGGTAACTGGATTACTTTTGCAAAAGGACAGTAACAGCAGAAAAACAAGTGAATCACACTAAGCATTGATGCAGGAGGCAAGGTGCAGGCTAACAGATAGCACCCTGTTTACGTCTGTTAGTCAGTAATGACTGTCAAAGCTTCAGCAGAGCCTGCATGTGAAGCCTGGCATAGCAGAGTCTTCACAGCATTATACTAATTTTGTATGCACACATTTGTGTGAAAATTATTTGGAACAGTAAGATATGCTACAGAGATGATTAAGTGTCTCAACAAGGATGATTTTTTTAATATGAGGTAGCTAGAGTCATTATAGGCTATCGATTTACTCTGAATTTATATATTATTTTTATATTGTAAGTTGAAGAATGCTTAATTAAATGCGGCACAGATTTTTAAATTGCAGCAAGAGGCAGCATTTTGAGTCTGACGATTATTGGATCTTTCAAGGCTAAGTCAGTTGCTGTATAACGATTTCTGCACTGCATTAAGTTATTTTAGCTGACAGTGAAACATAAATATTGGTGTAATTTGCAGAAGCCGTTTAGCAGATAAAACAGCTTGAATTTTACCTGTATTGGTTGCCAGGTTACAGTCAGAGTAACACTTATAATTTTGCCTTTTGTTACACAGCGCGGCTGATTACAGACAGCGCTGCTACAGTACACACTGGACTTCAGCACACTAAGCTGTTTTCTTACCTCTGTTTTGCAGAAAAACCAAGGGAACAAAAAGATGATTATCTAGCATGGACACAGTCATGCTAAGGTGCCAATAGGGAGGTCAAGTGTTGCAATACTTTGCTATATGTAGACAGAGTACCATCGTCATTGTTTGACCTTCACATTTTTATTGCAATCTTTTTGGAGAGGGTACGTTTCCATGCAACACAAAAGAGGATCTTCAACATCACTTTTTTATACCAAATGTTGGAGAAGCTGTGTTGGGCAGGACAAAAAGCCGTAGCTAAAAAACTGTGTTTTAAAGCTGCATATTTAACACTAGACTAGTGAACATTTAATTCTGCTAAAAATTTGCAGAGAAATAATTAATAAAATTCATATTAAAGGTTGTGCCCACTTTAAATTTTCCTACATTTGCGTAATACCTGGTGAATGCAACACCGGAAAAGATCTGAAATATGTTTTTACTTAATATAAAAATCATTGACAAGAGAATTCAGATTTTAAATTAAGGTAATTGGGGCTTAAATGTATGCATATACATGGTTTATAACGTCGCTTACTGACATTGTTATTAGTATGAAAGTAATAGTTCTCTCCGTATGCTGTTTATTGTACAGTAAAATGTATTTCCTTTTTTTGAAGAAAGAATTTAATCGACTAAGCAGTTTTATGCCTTTCCGAATTATTTGGTTGATTCGCCCAGGAAAAAAATCCATACATGGCTAGCGCATTGTCAATGCATGACTAGACAAACTGAAACACCATCACCGAATACACTGGAAAAACATTAGCAGTCACATTATCTGGTCAAACTGACAAAAAACTATAATCCTCTGGAACAGCACGACCAAGAATAGCCAATTATGACAGGTAAATTTGCTGCTACAATCTGGGGGGTTTAAGCCTTTGTAACTTTCTGGTGGCTTACTGTATCCTAGAGATGTGTGTAAAACATAGCTCCACCTTCAAAAGTCACTTTACTGGGTGAATTTACCTTAATCCGATGTTATCTATAGAATAGGGGTGGGGAACCTGATCCATGGAGGGTCGCTCCAGCTTTTTGGGATGACCTCTCAATCAGCCAATAAGAAAGCAGTGGTTCTCAACTCCAATCCTGGGGATCCACTGTTATTGGCCGATTGAGAGGTCATCCCAAAAACCCACACCCACAGCGACCCTCCAAGGATCAGGTTCCCCACTCCTGCTATAGAATATCTAACAAATGAAGAATTTCATTTGTGGGCTGACTGTCATAGATGAGCACTGACTGTAAGACTGGCATCATCCTGTCTCCTTCAGTGTTTATGGCATTACAGGATCCACTGCCATGTCCTCAATCGCTTTATGCTGGTAACCCTGCCGCATTCTTTTCCCATTCAGTATGGCATCGTCCTGGATGCCGGCTCCTCACACACTGCCATGTACATCTACAAGTGGCCCGCAGACAAGCAGAACGGCACGGGAATAGTGACCCAGCACGGGGAGTGCCATGTTAAAGGTGAGAGAGAGCAGCCTCTCCTGACTGCCTCAGCTTAGACTCTCCACACATATCTGTCCCCGACCACTAGTCCTTTACCAGATAAGATAACGGATGACTGAGCTGAGACTTTTGGGGAAACTGATTTGCTGATGCTGTGTCCCCTTTTCCCCAGAGGCTGCTGCTTCCCCTGCAGATGCACATTTCAACATCACAACCTGAAATACATGTTATGTTCCCCTTTTCTGTGGTCAGCCTGTACACTTCATAACCCCTGGACTGTTTCTCATTCGCTCTGCTACTTATTTATTTGTTTCAGCATTGCGTTTCTAGGTTGTCGTCTTTAATTTTGCAGGGCTCGGCTGCGCGACCGAACATTCTGGCGGTAACCATGCCAACTACCTTTGTGATGTGTTCCCTGACAGGGGGAGGGATCTCTAGCTATGCAGGGGAACCAGGAGGTGCAGGGGGCAGTTTGGAGGTGTGTCTGAACCAGGCAGTGCAGGATATTCCACAATCCCGACACCGGCTCTCCCCTGTGTACCTGGGAGCTACAGCGGGCATGAGGCTACTGAAGTGAGTCGCAGTGCAGTTATAAAAACAAGCCTGAAGGGGGAGGGGGCATTTTAACCATCAAAAGTGTCTGAGCAAGCATCTTAATTGTGTGTTGGGTGTGGTGAAGCACTTTTATTGTACTTTCCTTAAATATGGGTGATTCCTTCATATTTAATGGTGATATTGTGATCTGATTGTTTATTTAAGCATGTCCAGTCCAATGGAGTCTGAGAAAATCCTGTTGGAAGTGAAGAACAAAATCAAGTCATACCCTTTCAACTTCCGGGGAGCGTCCATTTTGACTGGCCAGGAAGAGGGGGCATATGGTTGGGTCACAGTCAACTATTTGTTAGAGAACTTCGCAAAGGTATCTCAGCTGGTCTTCAAGCGAGGCGGGTGGACT
Source organism: Mormyrops attenuatus (assembly GCA_026777985.1). Classification (NCBI taxonomy): domain Eukaryota; kingdom Metazoa; phylum Chordata; class Actinopteri; order Osteoglossiformes; family Mormyridae; genus Mormyrops; species Mormyrops attenuatus. The sequence continues at coordinate 16,514,041 of JAODKC010000044.1, read as the reverse complement.
GTGGGGTGGCACAGTCACGGGCACACATTAGACTTTTACCTTTACTCTGTCTTTCATCTGACAGCTTTGTTGTATCGTTATGAATGATGCATGAATAATGACATTGATCACTGGACCTGGGGCCACTCCCTGCATGGTTGAATCACTGATATGAAATGAAGAACAGACAATATGTGGTGATATGCAAGAAAGGGATGAAATGGAGACTGAGTGCAGGAGATAAATGCCCAGGCTTAGGAACAAACACCCCTCAAACCCCTGATACGCCCTGCAGGTCAGGGCTTTCCCACCCAGCATGACCAGCGAGCATAACAGATAAAACAGAAAGAGAGTGTCACACAACAAATAGGGTGGATGGTGAAATACAGTGTAACCTTCGTTTTGCTTGTAACATATGCAGGTTTCATCTGGGTATGCTGGTTTTCCCCCTCAGTACAAAGACATTCGGTTAAGTGAACCGATGTCTCTAAATTATCCATGGTGTGTATCAGCGGCAGAACCAGACAATTTTCAGCGGGGTGGCCAGGGTGGGACCAGACACCATTTTGAGGGTGGCACATAAATCTGAATATGAATATAAAGCATCTAGACAGTAAGGGAATATTTAAGGTACCTAAACACCATAACTCCACATCGTTTATAAACACCGGCCACCCCTTGCCACCCCCCAGATCAGTGTATGGTAAATATGTGTCTTCCCTATGATAGACAGACATGCGCCTTGAGCACTATGCTGCCTGGGATAGGGCCCAGGTCCTCCCCGACCATGACCGCTGCAAGATGGATGGGATATGAAGTGCTGCAATAGTTAAACATTCACGAGGAGTGTCAGTGCAGTGAGACATGGTACACGTTCAACTAACGTTTTGGCAAACAGTGTGGTGAAAGTTGTAGGGCCTCTGGTGGACTTTTTTTAGCACAGCGGCAGAAATCACTGCACAGACGAACACCCTGTGACATCAGGCTTTACTGACATGCTCTTTTGAAACATAGCTGTTGTTCAGGCAGCTCGACAAAAAGCAAAACTAATGTGAAATGTGCTTCCTGTGAATATGGAACATGATATAAGGAAGCATTTTCTGGTGCATTCTGAGCAATCAGTCCGTGTTCATGTTGCTCATTGCACTGTTCTTCCTCTCCAGTATGGCTTTGTGGGCCGCTGGCTGAACCCAGGGAAAGGTACAGTGGGCGCCTTGGATTTTGGAGGAGCGTCCACCCAGATCACGTTTGCAACCCAGGACACAGTGGAGGACAAGAGGAACAACATGAAACTTCGCCTGTATGGTCAGGACTATACTCTGTACACTCACAGCTTCCTGTGTTACGGCCAGGACCAGGTGCTACGCAGGGTCCTCGCCCTACTCCTCAAGGTACGGGAGCCCCTGTCAACAAAGAAGATTAACGCATCCTTTCAGATGCAGTGCCTGGACATCATCTACGCCTTAGACCTTTCAAGAATCCAGAAATTCTTTGGTAGAGCGTTACTATGGCAACCAGCTAGCATCTATGACTTAGGATCTGCTCATTATGGAAGGTACAGATCAGAGGTGGATAGTTCAGGCGAAAATCCAGACCAAGATTTTGTTTCAACCAACTAGTTGAGTGCTCTGTCACTGTGACTCTTTATACTCAACTAGTTGGTTGAAACAAAACCTTGGTCCGGATTTTTACTTTCTAAACTTGAACTATCCACCTATGGTACAGATGCAAGTGCAGTGCAAGCTCTAAAGACTCAGATATAAACATGAGTAAGTGCTATAACATTTGTACATACCTTGATAAAGCCCCAATATCATTGGACAAGGGATCTTTCTCATGATGTGTCCATGACTGCTTTCCCCTTCCTGTCATCTGTTAGTCTCAGGGTCACGGCAACTTCATTTACCACCCCTGCTATCCAGCAGACTACAATGCCTCTATAAATTTGGGTGATGTCTTTGACTCCCCATGTACGGTGAAGGACAGACCCCAAGCCTACAAACCCTATAAAAGAGTGATGGTGCAAGGCCTAGGTGAATACCAATACTGCCTCAGCAATGTATCCAAGATCTTCTCCTTCAGTGAATGCAGATTCTCCAAGTGCTCCTTTGATGGCGTCTTTCAGCCCATTGTCACAGGCAGCTACATGGTGAGAGACATCAGTGGATGCTTACCACTCTGATCCATCAAGAAGCTTGTATTTGTTCCAGTTAACCTAGGTTTCAATGTGATGAGTCTGTTTGAGGTTAGCAAGACGTACAGGCTGTGTAAACCCAAAGGAACTGAAGTTTTGACTGGACCTGACACTCATGTTTAAATGTCAGTTCAGAGCTATTGGTATTCCACGACAGCTCACTTCCTCTCTCCATTTCAGGCATTCGCTGGCTTCTACTACACCTACTCCTTTCTGCTGCATGCCACGGGAATCACAGCCAGTACTCCTACTTTTCTGAAAGAGGCAGCCCAGACTGTCTGCAATATGACCTTCAGTGATGTAAGTCTGACCGATGACCTGAGTATTTCATCTAATGGTTACTGGTGCTCACACCAGAGGCTTTTTGTAGATTTCCTTTCGGAGGCTGTCACAACCAGGATGCAGAGCACTGGCTTAAAATATAATTATTGACTTCCACAACAAACAAAACGGGGCATTGCGAACCAGACCATCGACAATGCCAGGATTTCTACTCAGTGGTCCCTGGAACCACTGGACAGAAAACGGTTAGACAACTGAATTTAGGCCTGAGATTGGAAGTACGGCTTGAGGACATGGTGTATGCCGAACTTGACACAGGAAGTAGGACACAAACTAGGAAGTGGAGCTGAAGTACAAAAAAAATAAAAAAAATAAAAAAAAAAACAGATAACCAGAACAAACACAAAGCTAGACTGCGGTAGCACTGCACACCAGCAGAATTCCAGCTGACCATTTCAAAGAGACTGTGACAGGCATGACCTTGTCACACTATGAAATGTAATCAGGAAAATGGGTGTCCTAGGCCCTGTTGTCTCTTGAAGAATCTCCACACTTGACCAGAAGCAACACTCAGGATGGAATATGAAGAATTGGACATGTTCCAGATTGGAGTTACACAGGGACACATACTGCCATAATAGGCTACCTATTCACTCAGCACATATAATGAGAAAGGCTAGACTAGAAGATAACTATGACTCTGCCGAGGATCCGGGAGGATTTGTTGCGAGAGCGAGGCATTGTGCAGGCAGGTAGGTGGATGATCCACTGGTGGCTTCACGGGCCAACAGGGGTTTAACAGAATCAAATACAGGGAAACACTACAAAACAAAATAAGACCACGAGGGGTCGAAACTAAAAGGGTATAAAATAACTACCAAAACTAAACGATCTACAAACGGAAACTAACTACACAGGGGAAACGGGCAGGGAATCAAAAATAGCAGAAAACACAGCAGCAAGACCATCAGCAACAAACATCAAACAATCACAGCAAACCACTAGGGAACTGAA
>JAODKC010000044.1:16465296-16510472 GCA_026777985.1 Mormyrops attenuatus | reverse complement strand
AGGTAATCTACCATTTTCACTTGGATTATAGCTTCCATTATTTTCCCAGTAATGCTAGTTAAACTGATTGGCCTATACAGTAGTTTGCTGGATTACTTCTATCCCCTTTTTTGAATATGGGCATTATATTAGCTTCCATATATATATGCTTCCAATCAGAACGCAAAGAGCTTGACACAAAGAGCTTGAGACGGTAATGAAAAAGTTGTGCAAAGGTCTACTGCCTAAAAGTTGTAGCACCTTTCTGCAGGATGCCAATTAAAGTCATAGCTTCAGGATTTCACTGTAGAATGTTGCTTTAAACTTAACTTGAAACACTGTCAGCTTATGCTAATGTCAGTTAAGTAAGTTTTTTTTAATCAGGTTTATTAGGTTTATGAGGTTATAAAATTATGTAAATTACATCAAATTAAATTGGATGCAGTTAAAGCTACTACCTTGCTTGATTCATACATCATGAAAAATTAAGAATAGTCAAGACTGTGTGGTAACAGTTAATTTACATTTATTGTTTTACAGTCAAGAGAATGTCTTTGTAGAAAGCAGGAATTCCTGCTGTTGCACTTCATAATCAGTTGGAACTAATGAACCAAAATACAATTTTTATAAAAGTAAATATGTGGGGATATATAAATTAATCAGGTACATTGTCCAAATATGTATTTCTTAATAGATAGTGGGGAAAATTCCTTGACAGAACGTTTCTGGTTGCATGAAAATTGAACTGAATCTCTTATCTTATCCAGCCAAGATGTGATTCACAAAAGAAACATAGTTAATGCACCCATTCACATCCTCCTGACCAGCCATGAGACGTTCCACCTCATCCTCCGTCATCCTCTCTCCAAGGGTAGCCAGGACGTGCCTCAGCTCTGCTCCCATGACTGTCCCATTGCCCTCCTTGTCAAACACTCTTAAGCCCTCGACAAAGTCCTCGAAGGTTCCTTGGTCTTTGGAGCGAGAGATATGCTGGAGCATTGGAAGAAAGGTGTCAAAATCAAGCATCTTGCTGTGCATGTCTTCAGGGCGTGGCTTGCCAAGGACCTTCAGCACCTCAGCATTCGTCGGGTTCTGGCCCAGGGCTCTCATCACATCCCCACACTGAGCATAGGTAATCTTCATCTCTCCTGTGGGCGTTTGGTCAAAGAGACTGAAGGCCTCCTTGAACTCCTCAATCTGGTCAAGTGTGTATTCAATAGTGACACTTTTCGGATCAAACTCCGGTGCCTTGGGTTGCTCTGGCTCTGGTGGAGGGGCTGGTTTCGGAGGAGGCTGTGCTTCCTTCTTGAGTTCTGGCTTTTTGGGCTCAATTTTCTTGGGGGCCATTCCACTTAACTGTAGCAGCTTCAGTACAAAGTGGAAAAATGTGTGGAGTAGAAACGACATAAGTCATGGGAAGCTTTTATAGTGAGCCTTATCTAGCTGGACTGACTGCGTGGGTGGGGCTTGTGTCCTGCTATGCTAACTATCGTTATATGATGCCATAAACGGAGGAATCTTGAAATAGACCTAAGGAAGCATTCTGCCAACACCTAACTGAGAAGGTCCCTGCATGCTATTAACAGCTCTTTTGCTACATACTCTTGACCTTTGGTTCTGGATTGATATACTGTAACAATCATCATACGCTGTACTTTATGTTCTTTAGATTCACAGTTAACATACTTTAAGCATATATCGAGACAGAATTAGATAAGTAGTGAATTAGTAAATGTCTTGTGTAAATGGTAAAATATGTAGACTTTTGAAAATAATTCCCCTAACTCTTTTCTTTCATACATTTTTGTATCACCAATGTGGAATTAAATAAAATATATGAAGCAAATTAATTATTATATGAAAACATGAATGATGCTATTCTGCTCCTGTAGCATTCCATGCAATTTATATTCAAGAACGAAGCGCAATAAGAAAAAAATATAAATAAGAGAAGAGGCAGATGTCACTGAAGCTTTTAGATGAGAATAGCAATGAAGCTTCTGTTTTGAGGGCTCTAGCATCTACAAGGATATAAATACTGGTTTAAGTAACTGGTTGAAAGGCTAGCTACTTATATTTGACTTTAAGATAAAATTGTAACAAGGTTCACATATTGGATTCAATAATATATGAGAAGTCAGATTTTATTATACCATTTCTCACTAATAAATGGCATGCCAATATCTCTGTGATATCTGGTTATACACCAACCAACTATAGCAATACTAATGATATTTTAATGTCTCAATTATGTTTTTTTTTTAATTCATCTTTTTTTAATATATATACATATATGCAGATTTGGGCAATGGAATATAACAACATCAAATTAGCTCTCACAGCAGCCGCAGCTCGCTCTTTGACTGTAAAATATTAACAGAAGCTTGTTTTCAGGTATGTAAGGCAGGACTATCCATTATACACAGAGGTGTTGTTGCAATAGTCTTCCTGGTGTGTTTGTCGTCACCAGTAGCGCAAACTGAAGCTGGATGACAGGCCTTATGTCATGTAAGCTTTCATTAAGCCATTGATGCCTTCACCTTGACTAAAACCCACACCTTTGTTTTATGCCCTTGCCAGAACTCAGCTAGCACTTGCGAAATCAACATTCAGAGTGTCCAAGTATTGCACTTGTCACATTGGCTGTGAGCCCTGCACTATCAGCTACCTCCTCCAGTGATGAAAACATGGAAAGAATTCCTATTCGTGACTCACTCTCACCGCTACTTTGCTGTGTATTGCAGCAACTCGGATGGTTTCATGCCTTCATTTGACAGACCAAAAACTCTCTCCCTGCTTTTTCAAAATAAAGCACGTAATGGAAACACGCTAAGGTACTTCAGAGAAAATTTTCTTTCTGTTTTTTTCCTGTTTAACTAGTGCTGTTAAGTTAACTACAGTTTTGCTTGCAGATATATTTTGCTGCCTCAGAGAGGAAGGTGAGGGCTAATTAATAGTCACTAGTTAATAGCCAGTCCATTGGTAAACTAGTCAGTTGAGGATTCCTGCAGCTTGAAACACAAGTCTATATTTTAATGGATAGGATTGCTGTTTAGATAATAGACATTTATAACCTAATATGTCACTATCATAACAGCAGTAAAATCTTCAACTATTTTTTTTCACCTGTCTTCTAATTTAGAGGATCCATGATGGAGGTGCAAACGGAGGGGTGATGGGGCTTTTTCGGTAGCTGCTTCCTCTCTATGGAACAGCTTACTGTATCATATTAGAACCACCCCCTCATTAATCACTCTTAAATCGTTATTGAAGACTTACTTTTTTACAGAGGTTAGAGTGAGACATTGCCTTCCTTTCTGCTGTTTTATTGCTGTTTGATTTAATATTGGCTTTTTATGTATAAGTGAGCCCACAGTGCATCTATTTTAATAGAAATTTTATGATAGCTATTAATGTTATAGTATTTATTTAAACATTTTATGATTGTACAGCGTTTTGGTCAGCATTGGCTATTTTTAAACGTGCTTTATAAATAAATTTGATTTGATTTGATTTAGACATTTTTGTGTGTTCATCTAGCTACAACTCTCTTACATTTTTTTGTGAATTATTATTATTATTCCCCTTAATTTTGGCACGTCAAAGGCAGATGTCTCGGTTGACAATTATTAGTAACTCCTGCATTGCTCTCCTTATTCACCTTCGGCCTTATACACGAGACTTGGACAGGGATCTTATTCTCTTTTTCACATATAAAGCACTTTGTGGTTCTGTTATTTTCCCTCGTGTTTTCAAATTACAGAGGCCTTGTCCTTACTTTCCCCACCTTGAACACATCTTGCATCAGTTCCTGTTGGCTCTGATGTACAGTGATACAGCGGGATAAATGCCCATGATCTGAAATCTAGCTAACCCAACATGTTGCCCATCCATTTGTTTCCCAAACCCCACAAGGAATTCACTGTGGCTCAGGACAGTACCAGTGTGGTGCCACGAAAAGCCGCCAACAAGCTTAATGTTGCCCTTGATGACAACCTCAGTGAGTCTCTTAATATCTGCAGTTTGACTTTTTCCGATTTTCCCAGTATAACATAGAATATGATGGAACCCTACCTCACAAGAAATAGATAAGGGAACAGCAACACTATGCATCATAAGACCTTATGTCCTACATCAAGATCTGCCCTGTAACATGATGAACAACTGATTCACCCCTTCAGAATCTTGCTACTTAAGGATCTGCTATCTTTGTTCAATAAACATATCTTTCAAATATCACTTGCTACTGTGTAAGCTGAGTCTCAGGTAGCACTACCATTTACTCTATTTTCAATGCATTGCTTCTCATAGAATCCAGAACAACACTCACATATTTAATTCACCCTGAAACCATGTGGCTTTGCAGTGTAGTGGGTCATTGTAAGAAAATAAAATTGCCTTCCCCAATGTAACAAACCACAGCATATTTACAGTGTAGGGTATTGTATCTATTGTGTGATGTATATAATGCATCCTGTGTTCCAATGGCCTCCTGCAGGAAACACTTGAGACTGGAAACGACAAATTATACAAAAACTGTACTGACCTACTGATTCAACTAGACCCTTTATTTTCTGACCTGTATGAAATCCAGAATCAGAGGGATGGAGACTGATAGGTGTAACTGTAGATAATGAAAATGAGATAAGATGAGGAGCTGGGAAAGCAAGTCAGAGGATATATCAGTGGACTGTCACTGATAAAGCAAGGTATTTCCTGACAAAAGCTATTGAAGGCTGCCACAGCTGTATTTGGACGAGTACTACTGCTGCTTAAGGGGCTGAAAGGAAAGGCTCTGTGAAAAGTGCGCCTGGCTAAAAGTGTAGCGCAGGCTCGATATGGAGACAGCTACATTTTCTGGTCCTCATCAAAACTATTACATAAGTGCCATTGTTTTGCCTAATGCATGGTTTACAACATGAGAGCATCAGGTTAAGAAGAACCTTTATAGTCTCCTCAGTGTTCTCAGGTTAGCATTCTATAACACAGATCGATTATAATATAGACAGACAGCTTGTCTTGAAGATGACCACAAAGCTGAGAAGTTGGAAGATTATCCAATGCAATTATAAATTTCACTAAACAGAATGAGTTTGCCATTGACACATTATATTCAAAGTTTTTATACTTTGAGCATCAGCTGTTGTTTATAATAATAATAATAATGCTAATAATAATAATAGTTATAATAATACCTAATATGTGCAATATTAATTATTAAGTTCAAATAATTGTTGTATGAATGCATTAAATGGTAACAAACATGCTATTTTAAAATTAATTTAATAATCTCAGGGCAGGGCATAACAATCTTAAGCAAAATGGTCCAATATTAATGGGATACCACATGATTCAGAGTTCTTGTCTATTCTATTATATCTTAAATTGTATAGTTTAATTGTAGTTTAAAGGTGCTGCAGCTCTTGGACTATATTATATAGATTATTTATAAAGCAAATAAAAGAGCAACTTAGATATAAATAAGTTATTTTTTAAAATGTATTTGAGAAAACGTGCATAACTGTAAAACATCCTTTAAATCTGCATGCAGGGTTTAAATTGGCTTTAGTAATGACACTGTTCTTGCCATCATTTTGTGGAATGTTCTCGATATGGCTGACTGGTATTTTCAGCAGCTTGTTTCAGCGGCTCTTTCAAAGCTGTCATCAGCCTCAATTCATTCCGTTCTGCTCAGTTTAGAGTGACAGTCTGACTGAATCAGCTTGTGTAAAGTCCATCCCATCTCTTGATTGAGAAAACAGGGTTTGCAGGAAACTCCCCTCATATTGACTGTTTTTAACAGTATTCCAAACTGTGCTTTTCAATTTCTTTTATCTATGACTTGCTTTAAAGGCCCCTGGTGATTAACCGTTCAATATCCACTGGAAATTCATTACTTCATCAACAAAGGCTGAGAGAGGGAATACTCCATTAATTCTATGGCTCTTTTTGTATACCTACATTCATTTAGGTCTCTCAGCTTAATGAGTTTAACAATTAAACATTTAATTAATTAAGGATTAATTAATTAATTTTTATATTTATATTTTTAAATGCTTAGTTTAATTTTTGGAACTAAAAAATGAAATGACTTGGAAGCATGCTGATTTATGCATTTTTGTACATATTCATGAATTCAATAAATGTGTGACGGGGAAAGGCCCAGAGCCTGATTTGGATGATGTTTTGTGTTACCATGGCAAAGGACCACCAACTCGGAGCCTGCAGGTAACCTCTTTAATGAAAGCTAGCTGATTCTCATTAGCCTTGGAAGTGCTGGATTATTTAGCTGGTCAGTTGGATATTTAGAGGTAGAGGACTGCTGGAGAATAAATGGACTAAGCGAGAAGAAGGCTTTCGGGTTCATGCTATTTCATTATGCTTCAGAGGTTTATGGCTATATTTTTTTTGCATGTTTTCACTTGCTTGCAGCCGTGTTTCAGCTGGCTATGAACGTACTATACGTTTTGAGTTTTTGAGAAAACAAGTAAAGTTGCGTGACGGCTATTTGCTGTATAGCACATGAATGAAAGGGCTCTTCTTACAAGACTGCAAAATAAAAAGTTTTACGTTAGGACAATTCAAGGGTAGCATAGCAGCTCACTGGGTAGAATTGTTGCATCACACATCCAAGGAGGAGGAGGTAAGGAGTGTGTGCTGATACAGAGCATTGCTACACCCACCACAAGATGAACCACCTCAGGGATGAGAACCCAAGTGCAGCTGTGGGGCGGGTGATACTTCAGCACCACACTAGTTCGAATGGAATGGAACAGATTGAGGTTTTTCTGGTGGCTGGTGCACCAATCCTCCAAGGCTCAGGGCGTACAAAACGTACAAAATAATTATATACACTGTATCCTATATGAAAATGGTTAGATGGCTATCCACTGTATTCCATTGAAATATATGAATTTTAAATTAGAAAGGTTAGTTTATAAGGAAAAGTAGTCCATCAAATTAAAAAAGTTATTTGTAGTCAAATTAAAATGTTATAGGCAAGGCATTTATCGTTTTCTTAATTATCATTGTTCTCTTAATTACTGCCTCTGGGCACATGCTGTAGATTCAAAATTGGTCTTACTTCCTTTGTAGGTCCTTCTCATTCAGAAAAAAGAGAAGAAATAAATTGATATAATGTTGCAGTAAAACATTATCAATGTTTGAAAAATTATTAAAAGGCAAAAAGGTTTTTTTTTAAAAGTTTCAAATTTTCTTAAAAGAATTGTAAAGAGAGATGTTTGTCTTAAAAGAAAGAAATCACACAATTACTTTTTACCCAAGTACATTGCTGGTAAAATTCAATGTTTTGGGGAGGTAATTTAACCTATAATATTTGCACGCATGGTTCAAGATTCATATTGTCACAGGTGGCTAGGCACGGTTGGAGGGAAAGCAAGAGGCAGATTTGAGTATAAGGGGTTTATTGAATAATACACAAGGTAGACTTAGACATCTAAAGGAAAAAGGACGCTGCCACCAGCAACACCAACACCACCACCAACACCAACACCACCACCAACACCAACACCAATACCAACACCAGCACTAGTAACCACGAACATATCTAGTGCTTGATTTGCCATGTGTAGCGTAAAACATCGCTGCGACAGGGCAGACATAACAGGAAGGTCTGGCAGACATGTTCTCAATATATCAGGTTCTACACTATCTGTCATGTCCCTGGGAGAACATTAGTCCATAATCTATAAATGTACATGGCAAATATTTAAAAGGTTATTGTGGTTCAGGCAATATGCTGAATAAACAATTACAGTGATCCCCCGCCTATCGCGGAAGATGCGTTCCAGACCCATCAGCGATACGTGAAAATTTGCAATATAGAAACACATAAATAAACATTTTTTTATAGTTTAAGCCTTAAAATACCCCTCCCACACGCTTTAAACACACGTAAACTTATTAAAACAACACATATGATATGTGGATGTCGGGCTAAGGATATGAGTAACATAATAATAATATGTAATGTGTATATATATATATATATATACACACACATCCTGAAAGCCATCATAGGGCTTAAAACAAAACGAAAACAATCAGACCGCAAGCAAGGTACGCGATACGCAGAGAGCTGTGACGCATTGGGGAAAAATCTGCGATATAAAAGGGGCGCGATAGCTGAACCGCGATATAGCGGGGGATCACTGTAACAAAAAAATTAACAATTAAGTGAAACAGGTTGTGTGTTTAAATTATATGTATATAAGAAATAGCCGAAAGTTGATATTCCCTCACTATTTAATTTCCAAAACCGTTAGGCGATCGATGGCTCAGTCGGTAGCACTGTGGCCTCAAGTCTCCAGAGCTGTGTATTCAAGTCTTTTCCTCCTGGCATTATGCAGAAGGTGTCCAGACATCTGAATATTGTAAAAGAGAACTTAAAAAGTGAAATGCATGCCTGTTAATAGCTACCGAAAAGATAAAAGATTCAGATGCATTTTAGCTAGAGCCCTTGGGGACTTGAAGAATATTTTACTCTCTCCAAGGATCCCAGAGAAGCTTTATTGTGGAGCGCTTTTTCTAAGAGTCATTTCCTTGTTAAGACCACAGCATAAATATATAATTTAGCGCAAAACAGCTCTCTTTGAGACACAGTATAAAGTAATAAGAATTGTGGAAGGGAATAATGTCTGTACCTTCTGCAGTATGAAATGTTTTCATCAAAACATTGGTTCATTGCTTTCATTTTTGCTAGACTACAGAAAGAGTAAGCATTCATTATTATGTTATATAAATCTTATTGTATTATAACAGAATGCATGACTGACCCAAGCATTTTGTCTACTGTTGACATATTGTCCACCTTTACTACCTCAGTTATATGGCTTTTATCTTATTGTTGCAAATAAAAAGACTGTAAAAGTCATTTATGAGTAAATTCAACTGAAACATATAATTTAGCAATGTTTACAAGTATTGTAACTCACGTTCATGTTAATTTCATTGCAACAATGTTTTTGCCCTTGTCAGAATTTTTCATGAGTTTATTCATTTTTCCAACAATGGGGGGGAAATTGTCTATACCACACTTTAAAAATGTGCTTACCACACTTTTCTCTACTAAAAATATTCCCTAAACAACTATTTATTTGTTTTCATGCTTGATTGTTTTTATCTCTGAATCACTATGTGTTTACATGAATTGTTGTCTCTAAAACGCCCCTAGTGTGTCATTGTTTGTGTGTTCTCTGTAGTGAACTGGAAATGTACTGAATATTAAGAGAATATGGCAGTTTTAGTTATAAAAATGATGCCGTGCAGACAAGATGTCATGTTTACTTGTTGTGTCTTAAGGATATTGTCATCCAAAACGTATTGCAGAGTGCTGTAAAGAGAAGGGCAGGACATTCAAGGCCAGACTTAAGGACAGAGTGAACCAGGGATGGTGGAATCGGAAGGGATGATACAAGAGAGCCAAACCAGATGCTGGGATCTAGGACATCAATTAGGCTTAGTATGGATCAGAAACAGCATCTCACTTGAGGACCTGGAGGTGCAGGTACGTAATGTACAAACTAGGATGCAGGAATCAATACAAACTAAATGACAAGGATCTTGTGATTAGGAACTAGGAAATGTTTACTAGGATGACAAGGCAAAGATGGGAATGTCTAAGCGGACAATTACATATCAGAAAACTGACAGACTTTGACTATAACTAGACTAAGGCTTGGAACTTTACACTAGGGAGCAAGATGAATGAGCCTTGAGCTCTGCAGCCAAGCTCTTTATAATGGCCATGTGAACTTGTTAATTAGCACCAATTCCAGGTTGGGTTGCAGGTCACAGGGGGTCTCCAGAATGACAGTGACTAAAGAATCCCAGCTATCCCAGTTACACTGGAGGACACATACAAATACAGACTAATACCCTGGATAACATGCATACTGTCAAACTTACAATGCTGTTAAGAAATAATGTAAAACAGTGATACTTTATTAATACCTGTAGGGAAATTCTCTTTGCCCCATCCTGCTCTCCTTGCAGGTGAGAGCAAGCTTGGGGATCATGAAAACAGGCAGCCACCTTGTGGTGCCCAGGGAGCTAGGGGTTATGAGCCTTGCTCAGGAGCCCATGGACATATGACTATTCTGATAAAGCTGGGCTTAAACTGGTGACCTACTGGTCCCAGGCACAGAGGGTTAGCCAACTGAGCCACCCCCATAAACAAACAAACAACCAAACAAATGACTAGATAGACAGACAGACAGGCAATTTCAGTAATAACCTAAGTAGATTAATCATAAAACTAGCCAAAGAATAACCATCTGCATTTATTTATTTAATCACCAGACACTTTTTTGCAAAGTGACATAAAATTGTGAGGAGGCTGCATAAGAGCAGTGTCCCTGGAGCAAATGAGGTTGAGCCTTGTTCAAGGGCCCAGTGCTGATATGGTTACTCTGCACCCACAGGATTTGAACCAACAACCTTATAGAAATGGCTATAAATCCCTATTCCACCAAGCTAAACACCATCTCATTTTCCTTATTGCTTATTCCATGCAAGATCATGGTGTAATCTGTAACATTGCTAATGTTACATATCTACTATTACCATCTGTGTATTTTATAGTATAGTGGCAACCACATTGCTTATTATAAATTAATATAAACCTTAAATATGCAGTCAACATTCAGCTGTTTGATATCTAAGAGCATTTTATCCAACCTCGTCATAAACACCAACTATGCTATAATGCTTATCTCCTTATTCTGTTCTTCAGTGTTACAGGCATTTTGAGTGCCTTCTAAACTTAGGGTCCTATCTTCCAGCACGATATCAGCTTTTTATCTGGTGTCGTCGTGGGGTTTCTTCCACTCCCTCCCCCTCCCACATTCCAAAAACATGCTGACATTAATTGGAGTTAACACATTGCCCATAGGTGGACATGTGTCTGTGATTGGTGTATAAGTGTGCCCCATCCTGGGTTGTTCCTTCCCTTGCGCCCATAGGCTCCGGATCCCTCACATCCCTGAATAGAACAAGCATTACGGTATAGAAATTGGATGGATGGGGCCACGGTTTTTGCAGTTCCTCTCTTCAGGGACATACAGACAAATAGGAAGGGAATGGGGTGACAAAAACAAAGTTGTTTTATAGGGTAATAATTATGAAAAAACACATTAGACACAAGCATATCCTTTTGATAGAGTTTTTGACACAGTTGGCAGTATGTCTCTGGTGTGGGTTAATGGGGAGAAACAAAGCAGCTAATAAACCAATCTGCTGAAAAGGCAGATAATCATGGCCACCTGAGCAGAGGCAGCCGCAGCCCTGCGACCCCATCTCACCACATTAAATTAAGTAACCCAATGGGGGAGCAGGGAACAGCTGCTAGTTGTAAACAATGCTGGAAAAAAATCACACAAATTAATTAGGATTCTCTGTGTTTTACTTAGCTAATACATAAGGTCAACGTTTGTTAACTTTTTAACCTGATCTACAAAAGGATCATCTGCAACCTGACCTTATCTGATTATAAACAATCAAATATCTCACAATTTTCTCTAAGCAATAAAATCTGGTAGCAGTATATCCAGTGTGTTCAATGCTCAGTTCATTTTGAATCTTTAACATCTATACTTCCATATTCAGAAGCATATATCATAATTCGACCTTCTGAATGTATGAATGTGAAATATTATTCATGTATTTATATTTTTGCTTTTTTTTATTATTACTGGTATCTAAAATAGAAATGGTCTTTTCCCATTACTTATTACACATACTATATATATATTAATATCAATGCTTAACTAAAAATCTATGGTAGAAAGCCAAAGAGCTCCCCATTCCCCTGCAATGTGTGCCATCACTGTAGATTACTCTTTTTTGGGGGGGTTCAGACAAAAGGAGTCAGAGACTGACAGACAGACAGACAGAGAAAACAGAAGAAATTCCAAACTTTATTTTTACTTGATGCTTTATTCAGCTCCATTGGCAGGATAAAAACTTACTCATGATAAAAATCATGAGTAAGTAGTAGATTCAGGTCATACTGAAGAATTATAATGTAGGCTTGCACAAATCCTCATGACCATCTATATATCATAGGGCCTAACTTTAATAACTAACTTTCGCTTACATAATATAATTTTCTTAGGTCTGGAATTGTTACCTCTATTCCCTGATTCCACAAGTAGAGGCTGTTGTGTGCCGTGACTGCATAATGACCTACAAAATATTTAAATAAAAGAATTACAGTCCATCATATTTTATCTTTTATATGCAGTGTACCGATTTGTCCATGACTTTATTCAAGGCTGACAGTTATGAATCACATTCATTTTCTCAATGACTCCCATTTATAGAAGATTAATCATTGACCTGGCTGCCAAAAATCATATATTTTGACAAGCAAAATATCCACTCCAATTTTTTTCTAGGCCTGTTGTTAAAGTTGGGCCATAAGCAGCATATAAATCAGGTTTAATCATGTACAGAAAACCCAATTTCACACGGAGGACTAGCTTTTATCTCTGGAAATGATAATAAAAAACAAAGCTTTAATGGATGGATCACCACTCTATTGTAAGCCAGGAGGCCAAAAAGGTACTTAGGCATAAAAAACATTTGCCTTTTTGAGTTTTCAGTTGAGAGGCATGGGTCATTCATAAATGATGCTTAGTCGCCCAGAACTGGCAACCAAGACAACCATAAACTGTAAAATATATCCTCTAAGAATTACAGAGGCTGCTGGATTTACTATTTATTACAGCAGTAGAAGGATGTTCCTGAAAAATGAAAGCTACATCAATCGAAATATATATATCAGCATGTTTTTGCAGGTTACCATTTGAGAACATGTTAAAGTTTGCTTATCTTTCTGAGTCTCCTTTATGTCAGATAAGCTTACATTTGAATACATTTCACTCATAACTTATAAACCAGAAATTCTGACGGTTCATATTTTGATTCAGCATATGGATACAGACGCTCCTGTACTTACGAACGTTCAACTTACGCACTTTCAGACATACGAACGAAGAGGACTGTAAGTCCGAATTGTGGTAATTGGGCTCCCGTTTCCAGTCCGCAACATCAGTTTTTTTTTCTGCGCTCCAATTCCGCCTAGTATGACTTCTGGCCGCCACTCCCGCCGCGCAGCAGTGTAGCGTGCATACTCCCAGCATCCTAGTTCTTAGTACTTGTGTATACTCTTAAAATGATGTTGAATAACGACTTATGAACATTTCAAGTTACGAATGGTCGTTTGGAACGTATCTCGTTCGTGAGTAGAGGAGCGTCTGTACATTTAAACTGCAGAGAGATCACTACGTTGTTAAAATATTACACCAAAGCACAAAAACCCATGTAATGCTACTTGTCAGAAATATATACTGATATACTGTACATTGAATGAACATGGCTATAGATATATTAATATTTTAATAAAATCATTGCTGAGGAAGGATTACATTCATTTTTAAGAGCAAGACAGCTCAAGCACTGGAACTCAACTAGAATATTACATTTCAAAACTTTTCCTAAAAATATTTCAAACGCACCGTAGCACCAGAGAAAGCAGACCGCCTCTAAGTGCTGTAGCTTTTTAAACTGCAAAATCCATAAGAAGTACACTAGACATAGTTCCCAGACTGAATGGGGAATGCATTCAGTTTCTGTTTTAGACTCAAGACTCAAGTTCTTTATTGTCAGCACATCCATGTACAAGGACACAGTCCATTGAAATACAGTTTCCCTAAGACCTCGCTATGAACAGTGTTTTGTGACAATATTGAATTAAAAAAAAAATATATAATTTAAATTATATTTATTTAAATGATACTAGTCACCATTAAAATTATCTGTCAAAGTCACCCATCAAACTCAGCGGGCGAGATCTAGGGAAAACCTCTGATTGGTTACATTGCAAACAAAGTCACAACAGTTCAATCTGGCCTAGTAGACTGAATTCTCATGTACAGTTGCATTTTCTTTGTTCCATTACGGGGATGTATACATTGTAACTTCCCAAAGTCCTAAATAAGCTCTCCTAACTTTAGAATAACAGTTAAGTTATTGTTCCCATCCTAACATAAGAAAGCAAATGTGTATTACACAAGCTTCATAACCTTCCAAAATCTTAAATAAACTCTTCTAACTTTAGGATAACTACACAGCACGATGATGACATAACGATAAAAATTACATTTATCGTGCCCATGTTTTACATATCATATATTGTAAAAGTCTGCCAATCACCCCAATAATTTCTCACAGCAATAAAGGCTGATATTATGTTAATTGTGCATGTATGTGTGTATCTGTGTGTCTCTGTGTGTGTTTGTAATTATTACTTTGTGATTTCCCCACAATGTGATAAAAGCCTGCAACTTTTAACCTTGTGGGGACATTTTTTCGGTCCCCACAAGGATAACTTCAATTTTATAAAAATCTCTGAATCCTATCAAAAAACTAAAACTCCCAAAAGTCTTGTATTTTATTTGGTTACTTATGGTTAAGGTTAAGGCTGCATAGAGGTTAAGGTTTTCATAGTTAGGGTTAGGGTTTTGCCCATAAAAATGAATGTAAAGTCCCCATAAAGATATGAATACGTGGACTTTGGGTGTGTGCGTGCTTGTGTGCTGTGATGAATTAACAGGATGCATCTCTGCATTGTGCCCTTTGCTGGGACTGCACCTGTAACACAAACAGGGAGGTGCATGTAAGAAAATACATTTGTCATTAATACATATCTGCTATACCCTTATTTTAATTTGAATATTATTACATTTTTTATTTGCTTTGTAAAGAATGAAGGTGCCCCCCCCCACCCTGCAATCCTGGCTGGGATCTGTGGTTAGAAGATGGATGGAGGAACTATAAACAGTGACTGGCTGGTCTCTGAAAACTTTTTTTTTTTAATAATAGATCTGTTATATGTGGCTTGTTTAATTTTCTTTTCTTTTTGTTTAATGACTCACAGCCATTATCTATGGCTCACAGCCGTATATTGAAATTATTTCTCTCTGCCGCACAATTCATAGCTATGAAAATTCACTGCCCTTTTATTCCATCTTATTATCTCAGCCCTAGGGGAACAAAGTAACACATATATGACTTACTGTTAATTGCAGAAGTGGGGCACCTCACTCAAGGCAACCAGCAGCCTGCAATGTTTGATATATCCACCAGAGCCATGGTCAACTGTGAAGTCCAATTCAGCTCACTTTACACCCCCAATTCCCAGTGGATCAATGCAAATTATATGACTGACTAACACGACCAAAGCGCTCTTGACCATACAAATGTAATTTGTAAGAACGGAATATAAACGACTAGCTTAAGATAGATCCACTTATCACACAGGTTCACTTCGTTGATGAAATGTAAACTCCAAACTGATATTTTTATTAAAATTAAGTAATTTGACAATATTTTTTTATAACCATTAGGTGATACAGCAATATCATAAAGGTAAATGTTTACCATCATTTCTTTGTTTTATCTGATGCTTTCATTCAAAGTGACTTATAATAGAGAGAAGGATTACTAGTTGTGTGTGCTCCTTGAGGTTTGAGTCCAGAACCTGTGGGTTGTAAATACAGTGGTCTACAGTACTTGTTGAACTGCCGTATAATGCAAAAACATTTCAAATGTAATAGATATCTAAACATACTTTTTATATTACTTGCATTATATTATGAGGCTATGTAATTAAGGAATGTCAGTGGATAATCAAACGTCTACTATGACAATAAGCAAACAAAAAGCAATTTAGGTAACACTTTACTTGAGGGGGTACAAATAATGCAGTAGCATTATTCACTTACGTATAAATTAGTTATATGCTAATCTCATGTCTGTTCATCATTACTGAATCATGACACATCTGTTATCTCAAGCAGTTACTATATTTGTTAATATATCTGTTAATTCTGTAAATCTTTGTGAACTACTGAAGGAAGTATTGAAGGAACGACTGAAGGAACAGGTAATGAAAATATTGATATGTTTGTTCATCATCAAATCATGTGTTATGGATGCGGGGGGATTTGGTGCGAAAGCGTGGCATGGTGCAGGGAGAGAGAGAAGGTGGATTACCCACTGGTGGCTTCACGGGACAACAGGAGTTTATTTAACAGAACTGAATACAGGGAAACACTACAGAACAAAATGAGACCACGAGGGGTCGAAACTAAATGGGTATAAAATAACTAACAAAAGTAAATGATCAACAAAGGGAAACTAGCTACACAGGGGAAATGGGCAGGGAATCGAAAATAGCAGAAAACACAGCAGCAAGACCATCAGCAACAAACATCAAACAATCACAGCAAACCACTAGGGAACTGAACAGACAGGGACTTAAATACAGAGGGGTAACAAGACTAACAAAAGGCAGGTGAGATTAATCAAGAAGGGTTGGGAAAACAGGTCACAGGTGAAACTAATTAACTTCAGGGAACTAAACAGGAAAACTAAGAACTAACCAAGAAATAGGGAAAACAGAATCTAACACTGGGGGAATAACAGACAGGTAGAAAAAGAAGCATGGACACAAAGAACGAAACCAAAACCAAATACAAATCACCGGACATAGGAACTAGAAAAACTCATACAAATGAAACACTAGGGAACAAAATACAAAAACAGAGGGGGCAGGATTTGAACACACAACAGAGGGATTCACAGACAACCACATGCACAACGAGTTGAGCTGACAGGGAACAGAGGAAAACATGAGGGACGGGATGACGAGCAACACCTGCTGACCAAACAGGGACGGGACACAGAGTGGAACAACAGGAGCTGACCCTGACAGACGCAATAGAATGCCTTATGTATGATTGCCAGGAGACCGCGACTGCACAGCACCTGACAATAATGAGGCATGTCTACACTGGGCAGCAGGTATCAAAGTCAGGGATGCGTGTACCTGATATGCTTGGACGCATTCGCCATCTTAAGTGATACGTGTGGCAATTAAGAGCGCAGACGCTTACTTATTTCATGTGCATTTGCGCTGCTATTACCGTAAGAAGTTACCGTGTATTTTTACTTTTATACGGCTAATTTGTACTTCATTCGTGGTATAAAGGTTAACCAAAATACACGGTAATTTCTTGCCATAGCAGATCAAAAGCACATAGAATAAGTATGCATCGGCGCTGTTACAAGAAATTACCACGCGCATCGTTTTACACAATGAATGCGTACCTGCGTGCCAGTTTTTGATTACTTGATTATAGTACAGTATACAGTATGATATAATTCTCCCTCTCTTATTTGTCTTTACCTCTCTGTCTTTATTTCTATGCCTAATAGATGCTGGCCAAGGTCCCAGGACAGGAGAAACGGCTGCAGAATTACTGCACAGCCTCTGTGTATATCCAAGTGCTAATGCTGCGAGGCTATGGTTTCGATGAGCGCTCCTTCCCACGCGTGTCCTTCCAGAGAAAGGTGGTCGCTTTGTACCGCCGCAGTGTTCACATATAGGTCTGCTTGGCTGGGCTGGAGTCAGCCGTGCCATCAGAATGTAAAACAAGACAATCATTTCAGAGAATCGGTGGGAGAAAAAAATCACAATGGCAGCGTTATCAGCCTTCTTTAGCAACTACCATAATAATTATGAATCGACTGGACACTCCTAGCACTGTTGTAAACTCTAAATGTTTCCCACCCAAATATCTTTGCAGCAGCGTTTTATGTGGTAATTGCACGTGAGGATTATGACGTTCTATGATTGTTATGAATAATAAGAGTCTCTTATTGGGTGGAGTGGATGGAGCTGCTGGGTAGTTACTGTGTATTTGTGCTGTGCTTGTGTAGGTGGGGGACTCCTCCATCGGCTGGGCCCTGGGCTACATGCTGAGTCTGAGCAGCTTTCTGCCAGAGGAAAGCCTGGGAATCAGGAAGGCTCTGCGGCCAGAAGCCTGGGCTTGCCTGCTTGTTATGTTTGCTCTGCTTCTCTTTCTGATTTTGGGATACCTGCTGATGCAAGCCAGTCGGCGTAGGAAGGGAAGCGCAGACATCATCTAGTTACCGTCATCTGCAGCATACACTCCCGCCAGCCCTAGGTATGTGCTTAGGACCATTATATTAATAATGTACAGCACATTGGGCCTAGAGAGCCCTGCCATGATTTGTTTAATGTCTAATTTTTACTTATTCCTCCTAAATGACATAGCCGACAACAAGGGTGTTTCACAATACCAGGAACGCAAAGATCATACTTGTGGTGTTGGCAAAGCTGGTCTTCCTAACTTGGGGAGCAATGAATCATGGGATTGTCCCCGTCTGGCAAGGATGCAACTGGTGAATCCTTGATATTTGTGGTGGGGCATGACCGACATCCGGGGATTTTTAATGTCCTCTGTACTTATGTTCTTAGTATTGGAACTGGTCTTTGGCAATGGAAGATGAAGTAAAATGGGCGAGAACACAACTATGGTCAAGTATACATATTAAGAAACACCCCAAGTCAGGGCTGTTTCAAAGCTTTCTGCATAAAAATGGAGGAAGGACATGCAAGAAAGGTGAGGAGGATGTCTCTTGGACAGCATAGACACAGTATTAATCTGGTGACATCAGGTGCGTGAAGACATGAAGGAGCTCCTAGAAACCAACTTTTTATATGTAACACCTCAACTAATGTTTGCAGCATTGCTTGGCCCAAATTCAATAAAAATAAGAAAAATGTGTGCTATGATTAACATACAGTACCATCAAAAGTCTAGACACACCTGCTTTCAGTGCATTTGTCTCTAGATATACAGCATTCACCTATAATGAAAAGGTTTTACAGCAATGAATACATATGAAATATTGCAAGACCCAAGAGAAATGTTCAACATCTCAAAATTTTCTCAAATTTTAGACTCTGCAATAACCCCCTTTTGCTTCAATGATGGCAGTGTAGACACTTGGCATTCTTTCAACCAGCTTCCACATGTAGCCACCTGGAATGCTTTCCCAATAGTCCTGAAGGAATTTCCACGGATTCTAGGCACAAGTTGGCTCTTCCTCTTTGATCCAACTCATCCCAAACCAGCTCTGTAGGGTTTAGGTCGGGGGATTGTGGGGGCCAGGTCATCTGTCGCAGTAATCCATCTCTCTCCTTCTTCACAAAATAATACAGTACTTAGATAACCCCAGAGTGTGCTTTGAGTCGTTATCTTGTTGAAAAACAAATGATTTTCAGAAGGCGTGTCCAAACTTTTTATTGGTACTGTAGGAGTTTTATATGTGACAACAAATCGGCTTTGACAAATACTTACTAATATATTTTATACTGGGATTCCCATGGTTTTTATCTTGTACTCTGGTATCCTGTCACAGCCCACCGACACACGGTTACGCAAATTGGTGCTTCTGAATGGCCTGTGTTTCCTGATTTTCTTGACTTGCCATCCTAGGCTCAGCATGACTCTGTACTGGGTAGCTTTCATATGACACATGGCACAATTAAAATAAAAGCCAACAGAGGCATGAATACATACCTTTTTTAGCCAGCTAAATTCAGCCCCACTAAACAAGCAAATATTGGTATTAATGTGCGTCTTAATTAAAATACTTGTTTTTTCAATGTGATCATTTAATATTTTATCATTTTCATATTGTGTAGAATAAATAGTGAAAAGACTATTTATTCTACAGTTTCCTAGTGGTCAAGAAAAAAAAACACCTGAACTTATAATTCAAGCATTATTGCTTAGCATTGTCAACAGCTGAAAACTGTTCATATGGGGTCAGGACCTCACAACTGGCACAGTAAATGCAAACCGTTTACACTTAACTCTGAAAACTGTAAAAAAAAAAATAATATTTTTGTATATGATATAAATTAGCAAAATCATTGTAGTCGTTAGTTAGTCATTTGGAAATATTTGTAGATGCTTCATAATGTTGTATTTTAGTTTTAATTAATTTTCAGAATCATATTCACCGCATTAGTTACTTACAAAAACATTTATGCAGTATTACTAATGTCACATTATATTATTAAATTCACATTTAACTCAGCATTTTACGTACTGTGACCTGTTAACCTAAACTTAATGGTAAAACTACCAACAAGCCTTTTATGCATTTCAGTTACATGCAATTACAAAAGCTCATACCACTGATGCTTGTAGGTATGAGTGTCTGTTCACTAGGAAACTGTGGAGTCAGCATATGTACATTCTGGGTGTATATTTTACCCGGTCACGCTAATAAGACACGGGTGCAGAACTAAAAAGTGATGTTTAGCTCCTTTTTTTGTATTTTGTGCTCTAGATTTGTTTTTAATCGATTACAAAATTTTACTAATTACGCACAAGAAAGGCTCATGAGAAAAATGCCATACTTATATTGTGTCTATTGTATGCTACTCTTTAATACGTTTTTAAATAAATGACCTATTCAAACCAAAGTTGTATGGTTTTAATTATACAGTCGTGTTACTGTGTTAGCGACAGAAAAACTGAGCATGGGCAAGCACTTAAATACAATAGGCAGCTGGGCTAACGAGAGGGGTAAGGTGTGGAACATCAGACATTCAACCAATAACAGAGGGCACAGGACAACAAGCAACCAATGGAACAATTAACACACACTGAACCTAGAAAAGACAAACCACAAACTGGGAAGAGGACGCTAAGATAAGGAACAGCAAGGAACAAAAATACAAACAGGACTAGAAGAGAACAGGACACAAGCATGACAAACCTAGAACAGGGAAACAAATGTAAAATGAACACTAGGGAAAAAGAAAAACCAGTAAATACAAAATAATAGACCAGATGACAAACCCATGACTATAGCGGGGCAATGTCACGCTTAACCCACTGAGCTATATGGGGAACCGGGGAAACATACTAAGGATTTAAGTGCACTGGGGCTGAAGAGCAAGAGACAGGGAGGAGCACCAGTGGCCAGTGACACCTGCTGGTCAAACGGGAACAAGGCACAAAGGGCAAGGTCAGACTGGTGCTGACCCTGACAGGTAATTTGTCAAATATTTTTTGATTTTTAGAATCAGACGTGTACGAGTGAATCAAGAAAAAGTTCGATTCTTTTAGATTTGAAAACCGTTCACTGAAAAAAAACACGGTTTAAAAGAACGAATCGGACATCACTAAAAAGAACTGTAGGCCTGGTGCCTGGCAGGCTAGCCAGTCCTGCAACCTCACCCCTCCAGGTCAATACATAATTAAAAGAACTGGAGATGTTTATCAAATTTAATAGATAAACTATTTCCGAAGATTATTCTTTTTGACCAGCAACAGTTTGCTTTAAAAAAGTTATGTTACTATGAATGCCTATTAAACACAACTGAGAGGTGGACTCACAAACCAAGCCGAATGTTTTTAATGAGGCCTGCTACTTTACTACTAAAGTACTTACGTTTTCTCATCCGTTAGTTCTGTCGTTACTCGGGTTATTACAAACTGAATAGTGTTTTCCTATATGCAGTACTTTCAAATGAAATTTCATGCCATAATCAATAGTAAATATAAGCGCATATGTTAAACAACAGTTTATCCTATAAATATATTGAATATTGAACAGTCCTCCAATAATGCATTCAGTAACGTAATTTAAATCATGCTCTGCACTACAATGAAATCTGTTATGCCCCGTTTATTCAGACTTCAAACAGAACACAGTCGGGCATGTGCCTCACATGATGCGGGCGCCCTCCAGTCCACTGGGTGGCGATATGTCCTTCATCACATCAAATTTGCTACTGACAAAGTACAGAGAGAGAATTGCTGGGACCACGATGGCTGCTACACGTCTAGCAGCGGTACCTGTGGTTGATATCGACCCCAGTGGCGTATTTAAATACGTACTTATTAGAGTCCGTAGTACTGGGGTGGACAACGACTCAAGTGTAGATATAGTCCGAGGTTATTCTTGGGCAGAATATCACGGTAAGCTGCGGGGGGATAGTTATTAGTTATGCTCGCTGACTCTATGAGCTCTGGCGTACTGCTTGAGGTTTTCCAGCTGTCCAGACATTGGACCAATGGTGATATTAGCAGACTAAATACATTTATTGAGCGTTTGTGTTCATGTACAAATCTGACTGCATCGCATGCCGTCAGCCAGCTGTAGAGTACATTAAATTTAAAGTTACTGCTCAGCTAGAGTTTGTCACGGCATCTCGTGAGTGTTGACAACAATCTGCAGTAGTTGGGAAATATGCTTTCTTTTAGGGAGCTAATGAGTGTGCCGTGCATACAAATCATGATGTAAGGAATTTGATGTATGGACAAACGTCCCTCTCCTAACGGCTTATCCAGTAAAGGGTCGCAGGGGCGTTTCGATATCAAATTGGCTAAAACTCCATCCATCCATCCATCCATCCATCGAAACATGGAGTGGATGCCAGTTCATATAAAGTTCGCATCGTTTAATTTGCTTTACTCAATAGTGTTTCGCTTTGTTTGAATGTTCGCCCTATCTAGCTGATATATACGACCACGTTACAGCTGAGCTGGAGAAAGGAGGGGAGTTGGACTGCGAGTGTTTAGGAGGGGGTCGGATCAGTCATGACAGCCAGGCCAGGAAGATCCACGTTTATGGTTACTCTGTGGTGAGTTGCTAGGGGATTATTGGGTGGCATAGATTCAAACATTTGAAAGTGATAAAAATAAGATGCCTCTTAGACTAAGCCAGTTTCATAATTTGAACGGTAAGACAAAATTTAAAGCCAGGGTATAAGTAAGTTTATGCAGCAGGTTTACTGAGCATGGTCACTTGGATTGCTTCTAGAGTTGATCTAGAGAGATTGTGGTCTTTTTAGGACAGTTGATTTGTCTGCTATATTATGTTTGGCTTTTTATTTATTTATTTTAGTTTTCTAGAGTATAGGTAAGGTTTTTGTTTAGTGTGTAGTTTTGAATCTGGAGACTCACACTGCTGTTAGTTATTGGTTTCTGCATTTCTACATACTGAATTTTACATAACGTACACATTTGTTTTTCTCCCTTCTCTTCTAGGGTTTTGGAAGGGCAGAGCACTCAGTTTCTACAGAGAAGCTGAAGTCTAAATATACAGACTATGAAGTTACATGGTCTAATGAGGGATACTGATCGCGGCGGCACGGCTATCTGAGGCAAACACAGAGTGCATCTGAAATGAAATGACTTGCCAATCTTTTGAGAGAATGAAAAGCGGGGTTACATGGAAGCGAGGCCTGGAAGAGCCGGCAAGTCGATTCTAAATTTGAGTGTTTCCCCAGTCAGGTTAACATTTTTCTTACCCAGCTTTAGACATCATCCCCCACAGATTTCAAAATGTGTTATTTATTTGTTTAGTTTAACATGATGCAATACAGCCACAGCCCAGTTAACGCAACATTAGCCAGGATCAGAGTTGACTTCTTGTAACATTTTTTATTTGAATAATCCTGTAAAGAGTTAATACCATCTTGATATGATATCATTGGGTTTACATTGTTTACAAAAGTCCATTATGGGACAAACTGTTTAAACTAATAAAAGAAAATGTACACTAGTTTGAATTCGTGTTTTGTTTTATTGCGTTGAGATTTTGTTGTTTTTACTGCATCTTTACCCTCATATTTGCAGTGATTTTTCCACAAGTGATTTTATTTTATATTTGTTATTCTATATTTATCTGAATTTTTCAGCCTTGACTCAATATTCATCTGTCACTATTATTGTCTGAGTTCGGAAAAGCTTAGAGAACATAGAATATTGTGCAGAAGTCTTAGGCAGTCAAAAGAAATGTGGAAAGCTATTTGGGTAGTAAGTGCACGTTTGCTCAGAATAAAAAACACAATTTAACATTAGAACATGCAGTATGAGTAACACCATAAAAACTAGTAAAAATTTCTTCTGTTCTCCAAAAAGTTACTGATATCTAGTTGGATGGCTAGATGAACACCGCTTCAGTTCCCAAACCTCTCCCCAGGGGCACCCCAGCCATTCCATGTATTTGTTACATTTCTCCACCAGCTCAACTTAATTAGCTAAAAAGTCAAAGAGATGTTTAGACATCATTTTCTTTGGCTGCGTAAGAACAATTAAATGGTAATATTTTTGGGCAATGTGTAAGCCAAAATCTATAAACAATACTGAAAATTATTTGGATCACATAAAATAGTAAAATATATAAATATTAGTGTTATTTAATATTTGCTTTTGTATGCACATACTATGTCTTTATAGTTGGGATTAAGTAATTACAGTGATGGATGGTAAAAAATAGACTTATGTCATCGTTCAGGCTAGCAGACCCATGAATTTGCACATTCACAAGGATCTTCTGCCCCTAGCCCTCATGAATGTGAAGGGCTTACTGCTTAATATCATTCTGCCTAATTATGAACTTGTACCTCAAATACAAAAGTACTATATAAGCAATATGATGGGTGCTGGTTAAAATATGGAAGAGAATAAAATATACAGAGCAAGTAGTTATTTCATTGTAGTATAAACAGCTTTTCAGAAATAAACTGAGATAGTCACCAAAATACAATTTTAAATCCTCAGCTGAAATTTCTAAAGAATTTTCAAAAAGGTCATTGATAGGCCTAGCTGATCTGACCTTTATTGCATGCTACAGAAGGTGCACTGTTCCCGTAAATGCAAGTCTTTCAGTCAAATTCAGCTACCCAAAAATATATGTATGCAAATATGTATTATTATTTTTATTTGGGATAACATACAATAGAGTTTTTGAGGACACATACAATTCCACTTTATTGTTAATTGTGTAACTAACATTTAGTGTTAGAGGTTGTAAAGTGACGTATTCTGTTACTGTACTTAAGTAGATTTTTAGCCAATTGGTCTTTACTTGAGTAATTTAAATTGTTACTCAGGCCAGTATTTGGCTCAGCAGGCTAAGCCTCTATGCCTGTGATCAAAAGGTTGCTGGTTTGAGCCCAGCCTTGGTACATCTGCAGGTACTTGAGCAAGGCCCTTAACCCCAACTCCCTGAGCTCTACTATGGGTGGCTGCCCTTCATAGCCAGCTCTTACCTACAGAGAACAAGTTGGGGGAAGTATAAAGAGAAGTTCCCCATAAGGATCTATTATTGGTATTTTCACTTTGCTACATTTCTGAGCCAAATAATGATTTTTTTTCCACTCCTTTCACGCATCACCATCAGCTCATGGCTGGACACTTTAGCTGGTGGGCAGTCACCGCATGGAATGATGGGAAGGGAACTGGGTCAGGGTTACCCAATCCTCTAGCACAGGGGTGTCAAACTGCAGTCCTGGAGGGCCGGAGCCCTGTGTAGCCTAGTTCTTTCCCTGTTCCAACACAAATGATTCAGCTCAACAGCTATGTGGTAATTAGCACAAGAAGTTGAATCAGGTGTGTTAAACGAGGGGAAATCCAAAAATGTGCAGGGCTCTGGGCCCCCAGGACTGGAGTCTGACACCTGTGCTCTAGCACCATGCAGTACAATACTATTGCAATGCTACATTTTACTTAAAGTAGGCCTATTTTAAGAAAGGTATTTTGCTTGAGTTCTGTTTTACTGAATGACATTTACTTTTACTTGAGAAACATTTTTGTGGTATCTGTATTTTTAAGTTCAAAACTGAGTACTGTTTCCACCACTGGATTTTCTCTGTCGGTTAAGAACAGAAGATTATGTTGAATATTGAGCGGATATGCCTACTTGGACAGAGGATCCAATGTCGTCAGCCTCGTATTCCAGAGTAAGGGGACTGTTTATGCTGACGCACACGCAGGAAGTGTGTCGCATAGATATTTCTCCCCCTTCCTTGTGCATTTTGAAGCGGGATAATTGGAGAATTAAATTGTATGTGTGTAGAAAAAAAAACTAGTAAAATGTTTGCGGGATTACCAGAACTTGGAATTTCCAACGGCGAAGATCTAAAAGAAACTCTTACCAGCTGCACAGAGCCTCTGAAAGCAATCGACCAATTTCAGGTGTTTAGCTAAGATAGAAAAATGAACTGTCTTTGGTGTGTAACTAATCAGAGATTTGTTTTGATTAGTCTGTTACCATTGCGAACAATGCTGGCGGCCGCGAGGGCTTTGGTATCGTCTGCCTAGGAAAATATTGTGACATGTTGCAAACGTTTCATTGTTTGTATCCTGCTAGTTAAACACAACACGCTGAAATGTAACTTTAGCTAGCTAAAATGTTCGGATTAGGCTGTAAACTTGTTTGCCAAGCCGTTGTCTTTAGATGCCGTTTAAAATTTTCATTCCTCTATAGCTACCTGTAGGTTGTCGTTTCGAAACATTTAAAGTAATTTTGCCGCCGATTTGTAAAACTGCATTTTCTGCTTACATATATAGTCTACAAAATTTACATAAGGGATTGGTTGATTTGTAAAAAAAAGTAAACTTGACATAACTGCATTTCTAACCATCTCTCTGAAATTGGACATTTTTAACGTTTTTCTGTTGAAAAGTGTCAGAACGCCGTGGAAGTGGAAATGTTAGGCGCGTTGGTGTAAATATGCATTCTGTCTATCAGTCTGCTACGCTGACAAGTTTATTATGCTGAAACATTTCTCCTTCGTCACAGGTGACAAGCGGTGCCATGTTTTGCAGTTTCAGTGACTGTTCGTTTTTCAAAATTACATTTTAAAAGTCAGTGTAAAGTTTGCCGTCGCTGTTTTATATGAGCTCCGCATGCGCTCGCCGAGACCATAATGATCATTCTCTTCCTTGCTGTTGGATTCACTCACTTGTGAGGAACTAAAAATACGTGAAGAGGGGAAAAATGAACAAGAACTGGGGTGAGTTTTTCCAAGCCTTCTTAACGCTACGTCATTCGTAAGTTCAATCTTTTAACATAGAACTTAGGAACGACGTTAGCGTTATGTAGACTTCGGGGAACTCACCCCTGGTTACTAAACGACTTCCATCTACAACTTAATGGGAATCGTTTTGATTACAAATAGGTGATCTGTTGTTGTGGTCGTCGTTAAAAACGCTCTGGGAAATTCGTTCTTGGTGAAAAAAGCAATAAGAAAGATTGTATTTTCAGTGGGTTAACAGGAATGTGAAATGCCAACTTTAATGACGTTGTATTTGGCTATAGTTCTTGGGTAAATTTTCAACTCATTTGTTTTATACATATCACAATATTTATAGCAAAAATTTAAATATCGCAATATGATGATTATTTTCCCCCGATATCAATCAGTCCTTGGTCATCAAAAATTTTACATTATCAGGAAGCAGTAAATTCCTTATGGATAATATTGTAATCTGTGTTGTGTTACATGTAGACAGAGAATGGCATCTTATTGCCCACACTTCAGTCGGCGCTCCCCTTCCTGGACCTCCACGGCACGCCCCGACTGGAGTTTCACCAGTCCGTCTTCGATGAGCTTCGGGAGAAGCTGATGGAACGCGTCGCCACTATCGCAGAAGGGAAGGAGGAGGACCGGTGAGCCGTCAGCTTTTATAACAATGCTGAAATGCCTTTCCTCTGACAGCCTGGGGTTGTTCATTGGTTTTCTTATTTGTTAATCAGATATGTGAAGCTGGAGGAGCTGCTGGAGAAAAGCTTTCCTTTGGTCAAGATGCCATCCATCCAGCCAGTGGTCATGCAGGTGATGAAACACCTGCCCAAGGCAAGTGCTCTTTCTCAGTGTATGTAAACAAAGGTGCAATGATCAGGTCCAGAAAGTACAAATCCAGATCAAGGTTTTGTTTCAACCAACCAGTTGAGTATCAAGACTCAGAGTTACAGAGTATCCAAATGGTTGGTTGAAACAAAACCTTGATGGACTTTTTCCACCTCTGTATATAAAGTGGAATTTATAATGATCATGTTAAGTACTCACAGTCAATGGTATCTCCTGCTGTGGCCAATTTCCTCCTTTGGCTGCTTCACAGGTACCAGAGAAGAAGCTGAAGCAGGTGATGGCAGATAAGGAGCTGTACAAGGTGTGTGCCGTGGAGGTGAAGCGGCAGATCTGGCAGGACAACCAAGCGCTGTTTGGGGATGAGGTGTCCCCACTGCTCAAACAGTACATTGTGGAGAAGGAGGCGGCACTGTTCAGTAGCGATCTCTCTGTACTTCACAACTTCTTCAGCCCCTCGCCCAAGACACGCCGACAGGGAGAGGTCAGCCTTCACCTTTTGATGTGCTTCGGTTCCATGTATGGCCAACACGTCTTTGTATTTTTCATCTTCAGTATGGTGTCTCATTGGAGAGTGATTTAATAGTTTTGTGAGAGCAAGAATGGCAGATCGTGGGCCAACACATTGTCTTTTTTCATTTCTGTTCTGCATTTTCAGCTCTTTATATGTTGCAGGAATTAAAATGATACTGTAATGTACGCTGATGAAAATATATTATGTGACAGACGTGAGCTGGTATGTTGTGTTTGTTAGCTGTCCCTCACGTTCGTTATGGCTCATGTCGCTCCCGACTTCCCCGCAGGTGGTGCAGAAGCTTACGCAGATGATCGGGAAGAATGTGAAGCTCTACGACATGGTCCTGCAGTTCCTGCGCACTCTCTTCCTGCGCACACGCAACGTCCACTACTGCACGCTGCGTGCTGAGCTGCTCATGTCCCTCCATGACCTGGACATCAGCGAGATCTGCTCCGTTGACCCGTGCCACAAGGTAGGTGTGATGCCGCCTCAGGCTCAGTGCGGTTGGACAAAACAAACTGGGAAACACGAGATGCATGGCTGAACTAACAATATTATATTTCTAATAATGTGTTTTACCAGCAAGTTACTACAAAGGACCATAGAAAAATTCACTGAAATTGTTGCACTCAAGTACTAAATTGTACAAGTTTCAAGGGAATCATTGAGCCCAATGAAAGCTGCAGAATCCTGCCATGAAGTTGACTTAATTGGAGTGATCTGTGATTGTTCTCTCTTACCTTTGTGCTTTAATCAATGTAACCCTGACTCTACTTCTCCTTATTGTTAGTTCACCTGGTGCTTGGATGCCTGCATCCGGGAGAAGTTTGTGGATGCAAAGCGAGCCAGGGAACTGCAGGGTTTCCTGGATGGAGTCAAAAAGGGTCAGGAGCAAGTGCTGGGGTGAGTGGAGCAGGGTACGAGGTGGGGGGGGGGGGTGCAGGGGGAAGAGGGGGGCCGGCATGTGTGCCAGTCAAACAGCATGGACATGACTATAAAATGACAGCGCAAAGCCAGATTTTATCATATGATTAGGTTAAGCTAGAATATCAGTAACGTTGTATTTGCATTTTTATCTCCAGCACTCTTCTTAAAGGCTGTGGTCTAAGATGAAAGAATTAACTGGCTGGTACCCATATGTTCTTCCAGGGACCTTTCTATGATCCTGTGCGACCCGTTCGCCAGTAACACCCTGGTGCTGAGCCTCGTCAGAAATCTGCAGGAGCTGCTGGGCCAGGACGCTTTACCCAGGGTGAGGGAATAGAGGAAGGGTCAGTCTTGGCACTGATGTGGCACTGATACAATGTGTTGAGGTTTCTGATTAATTTGGTGTGTGTGTGTGACAACAGGACAGCCCAGACCTGCTTTTGCTGCTGAGGATGCTGTCACTTGGCCAAGGAGCTTGGGACATGATTGACAGCCAGGTGTTCAAAGAACCTCGCCTGGTACGTGCTCATCAGAGCGGGCCTGTCTATCCTTAGGGAGTCCTGTATTCAACCTTGTCCAACAAAGTGGTCGTCTCTATAATCCTGTCTGGCAGTTTCCCCTATGAGTTTGTTATATTACTGAAGCATCCATCTGCTGTTTTTTTTTTTCTTTTTTTTTTTTAATAAACCGTTTTCCCCCTCTCCTTTTAGGACCTGGAAGTGGTGACGCGCTTCTTGCCTGCGATGTTGTCGGTGGTGGTTGACGACTACACTTACACTGTAGAGCAGAAGCTACCCAGCGAGGAGAAGACAGCCCTGGTCTATCCCAGCAGCCTGCCGGACGCCTTCAACAGGTAACCGCATGTAGGAGAAAGGCGGCTCCTGCGGCATCTGCTTGAAAGCTAGAAATTGTGGCTGCTGCTTCTTTGATGTATAATCTTGAAGCTGTGAAGCTGTTGTTACAGTTAGAAAGCAGTAGTCAGATGTGTGTTTTATAGACTTGTTTTTTCCTAATGCACTTTAGGTATCTTCAAGAGAACAGAGTTGCGTGTGAGATGGGCCTGTACTATGTTCTTCACATTGCCAAGCAGAGAAATAAAAATGCTTTGCAGAGGTTGCTGCCCGCACTGGGTGAGTAGATGCCGGTGTCACGTCACGAGTGTGTTCACCTCTTGGATCTGCAACAATGTCTGTTGAGGTTAGTTAGTGTTAAAGAAGGAAAAACACATGCCGTTTGTACACTGTATTTTCTGCTTGAAGGCCTGATTTCCCAAAAATTGTGTGTAAAAAGTTGTAAAATAAGTGTTAGTCCTGGAATATTTCACTGCTGATGTCCA
This sequence comes from Mormyrops attenuatus, assembly GCA_026777985.1. NCBI lineage: Eukaryota > Metazoa > Chordata > Actinopteri > Osteoglossiformes > Mormyridae > Mormyrops > Mormyrops attenuatus. The sequence continues at coordinate 16,480,139 of JAODKC010000044.1, read as the reverse complement.
TCTTGGTTCTGGTGTTGCTGGATGCCCGTCCCTAACCCAGGGGTAGATGCTACCATGACCTACCAGGGCAGTTGTCTGAAGCATGGGGTCGTCAATGTTCCCTTGCAGTTGAAACCTATAATGACACGGCTTTCGGGGACATCTTCCTGCACCTGCTGACGGGGCACCTTACCCTGCTGTCTGACGACTTTGGCACGGAGGAGTTCTGCTCTGCAGTCTTCGACAATTTTCTCCTGACTTCGTTCTCAAGGTATGACATTTTTCCTTGAGCCATTGTAGCAAAGGGAGGTGGATCTTTACACCTGTCACGACTTGCTTAAATGGCGGTTTCCCTTTTGCTGTTTCATCCTGTTCCAGTAAGGAGAATGTACACCGGCACACACTTCGCTTGTTGCTGCATCTGCACCACAAGGTGTTGCCATCTCGTCTGGAGGCCCTGGTGAAGACCCTCGAGCCCCCTAAACAGGTCAGCCCAGTCTGACAGTGACCTCACTTAGCAGTTTGACTTTTTTAAAATTAATTCTGTAGCTGAATTACTTTAGTTGGCTAATATCAAAGTCTTGCATATAGACATGAATTTTTTTTATATTAAAAAAAAAAAAAAAAACTCATAAATCACTCCTAAATGACTACTCTCATAATCTAGAAATATAGCATTTTTGTTTTAAAAACAATGTACAATGCTGTGCAAAAGTCTTAGGCTGTTAAAGAAAATATTTGAATGATCCTCCGTGTTGGTGTAAGACAGATATTATGTGTCAGTGTCAGCTTAGCCATTTCAAAACCTCTCCTAAAGTAACCCAAGTATTTGTAGCAACCGTCCAGTGTAGCTTTTTTTGACAAGACCACTAGCACGACATGTGTAGCTAATCAACACCCCACAGGCTTTTTAAACCAGTTTAACCAATTAAGTGAGCTGGTGGTGAAATTTCACAAATACATGGAATGGCTGGGGTGCCCCTGAGGAGAGGTTTGGGAATTGAAGCGGTGTTCATCTAGCCATCCAACTAGATATCAGTAACTTTTTGGCCTGTTACTATTTATTATTAGTTTTATTTATTGTTACCCTTAATTTGCATATGTTCTCGTGTTAAATTTTTGTTTTGAATATACACTTACTACCCAGATAAATACTTTTAAACATTTACTTTGACTCCATTCCCAATACTTTTGTCCATATGTAGTGTACCTTTTTGTAGTAGTTTGTTTTTTTTAAATAAAGATGTTTTAATAATAAGATTCTGTAATGCTAACAATCATGGCTCGTGTGGGCAACCTTGACGGCTGGCTCTGTAGAGTTTGTTCAAAAGATCCCATGTGCTACTGCATTGAAACCTGTGTACAGTGGGACCCCTCTGCATCGCCACTTTCCCCATTGCAGTTTTGACTTAACCCTCATCACTTCCCCATCACATTTTCAGCATAAGAAATTAAATGGGATTTTTTTGGGGAGTTTTGCAAAAGCCGCACACACGCAAAGTTTCGTAACACTTAAATGTATAAAATATATCTACACTACTGGTTTGGAGGGCGCCAAACGTGCTTATAGCAGCCTGTCACGTGATATTTCGCAGTGATCATTATATCTCGCGTTTCTCCTATCTCTTTACTTCGGTTCACTCCACTTGCCAAGGGGACCAAAAAGTTTTAGGTGGTTTTTCCAGATCACGGGAGGCCTTCACCCCTATCCCCTGTGATAGGGAAGGGTCAGCTGTATGTCCTTAAGGTCACCATGGAAATGTACCTATCTGTAAAGCCTGTCCATTGAATTGTGGCCAGTGATGATTGATGACTAGTGTGCTATTTGTGTCCACAGAGCAGTGACCCTGTAAAAGAGCTCTACACCCAGCTGGTGGAGAAGCTGGAGGCTCAGAAGAAGAGCCCTCCACAGCCTGCCGAAGCTCCCACGCTGGACCTGGGTCTCCACCCTGTTACAGTGCCTACCCCCACCTCCGCTCCCAGCACGCCCCTGTGAAAGAGGGCAGTCCTCCTGCCTCAGTGAACTGTTCTGTCCACCCTGATTCCCATATGCCCGCGTTGACTTTTTACAGTTGTGTATATAGATCAGTTTAATACAAAACAGCGTTCTTTAAAGGAGCACGAAAATCTATATATAACTGGTCACAGCTTAGTGTTTCCTTCTCATATTTTAAAACATGAGGCACCATGCTTTAAAATAGACCAACATTGGAATGTGTACATTTTCTTTTAACAAAATGCAGCCTATCTGCATAACTGTACAAGCTTCACAGTATATCGTCCTTTATTTTTGACTGAATGTGATTGGCTGTGTTGGCTGTGTGTAATAAAACAAACTGTAAATAAAAGATTTGGTTAGGATATGGCTGAACATAGTAGGCATTTTATTTTTGTGTCTGTGCTGGTCTTTGTTAATATGCTTTAATCTAGTAGTCACACACTGCTAGTTGAAATAATCCTTTGTTATAAGGTGAGGTGAGGTTGGGCAGCATACACTGGTACAGCACATTGCAGCGCCTACCGCACGACGAAACGCCTTGGGATCCCGGTTGTCAGTACCCCAGCCCAACATGCAGTCCAGCCACATGGGTCCCCAGCAATAAGGATTCCGCAAGCTAGATCATCCTCGGGGAAACCTGCCACGTGGGCATAGTGCCGTGACTGACGCTCCCTTACGATGCAGATCATGTGCCTCGTTCAAGACTCCCTGAGCAACTGCACATTCATCGCAAAGTCAAACCAGCAGCACCCAAGGATTCTTCAAAGAGACACAGTACCAAAGGAGTCCAGTCTTTATCTTGGCTCACTGGAGAGCATCCATGTCTCACAGCCATAAGGCAAGACAGGGAGCACCGGGACTCTAAAGATTTGGACCTTCATCCTCTTGCAAAAATATTGGGAGCGCCACACACCCATTTCCACTGACCCCATAACCCCCCCCATGCTCTCACAATTCGTCTACTGACTTCATAGGAAGAGTCACCAGAGATCTGAATGTCACTGCTGAGGTAAGTGAACCTCTCAATGAGGCTGACAGGCACAACGCTGACCATAGGCCATTAATGTTCTTTACCCCCAGTTAGCTGAAAATGCATGCAGTCTGTGTTTGGTGTCTCATTACTACCGTACTTCTTGTAGAGAGAAAGCCTAGTGGAAATTAGCCCTGCCTTTCTTGACATAAAAATGGTGCCTAAAACATTAATGTTTAATAGGCAAACTCATTATATTTATTTCTTTTTGATAAACCAGGAAAACAAATATTTTACAAATAAATGATTTGTTCCTTAACAAAGGATAACTAGAGGAAAATGATGAAATAGGAACTAGGACTAATATAGACATTTATTTTGTAAACAGACTGCAGAATATATGTGATTAAAGTGATTATGAAAAAAACATCAACAATCTTTATTAGCTGCATGACAGTGACATTATTATCTTGATTATCTAAATTCTTCTCAGATGTGTACCTTGAATCTAAATATTTTTTCCCCATTTTTCCCCATGTTCCCCTGGCAGCAGGAAGATTTCTGTGTGGCTTCCAGCTGGTGTTGAGCCAGACTGCTTGGTCCCTTTGAATAAGGATGAATCTGCAAGGTCGTGTGTCTCATTAAGCCTGATATATGAAGCTTATCATACATTATCATCCTCCATTTGAGCTAATCTGCTAGGCTTACCAGTTTGCGCATCTAAAATCCATAAGTGCATTACCTCTCTCATCCACTGGAAGCCTTGCATGTCTGAAATGCAGCAGGCTCTTTTGTTGGCAATAGTGCTAATGGTACTTTGCCTGGGAGCTCCCATACTTGTGAGGGCAACTGGAGGAAGAATCACAACATCTTCATTATGGCTCTTTGCACATTTACCTGATGTATGCAGATTAGGGAGTATAAGATTCATTGATTGACATCAGTGCACTGGCATGAAACTTTGTGATGTGATTGCCCTGATTCAAATAGTGTGCACCGGATACAATTTGGGATGAACCCAGGATACATTGTGTGCAACATGATTGCATCAGTAAAATATTAGTAGCCTTGAATATTTAGAAATGTGACGAAGCATTTTTGAATAATAATTCTCCCTCTCTGTAAACTGCTTCTGTATCTGTATCATATTGAATTGCATAGCATCTTATTCTTTTGCATTGCATCACTGCGTTGAATCACATTGTGTTGATTCAAATCCTGTTGAATCCCAATACATCAAAATAGGCGTGAATCACATCATATATCACATTATTATCGCATAAGTATTCAATACTTCATCCAAAAAAATAGATTGTTACCTGACAAATAATACACGATGAGAAATATTTTGGAGGAATTTATAGACTCAGCGGCCACTTTCAAGGGTTGGACAATATAACTGAAACACCTGGTCAATAGTGTTTGAGGTGTCACGCCTATATATGTGTGGCCTGTTGACCAATTTTCACTGACTACACATTCCATCAGTACGAGCAGAGTGCGAAGGTTGAATTAGCAGAGCAATAGCACAGCTGTACTTAAAATATTGCAATCCACACAACATAATAGGAGACATATCAGAGTTCAAAAAAGGGCAAATTGTTGGTGCGTGTCTCACTGATGCGTCTGTTACCAGGACATCAAGTCAGTATCCAGGGTAATGTCGGCATACCACCATGAAGAACAGACCACATCCAACAAGAGTAACCTTGGATCCAAGAGGAAGCTGTCTGAGAGGGATGTCCAGGTACCCGGATTGTATCCAATAATTATAAAACCATAGCTGCCCAGCTCACTGCAGAATTAAAACCGCGTCTGGACCCTCCTGTTTCCACCAAAACTGTTCTTTGGGAGCTTCACAGGGTCAGTATTCATGGTTGGGCTGCCAATGCCAAAAGTCAGTTTCAATGGTGCCAGCAGTGCAAATCTTGGGATGTAGACAATGTGAAACAAGTATTGTTCTATGATGAATCCACTTTTACAGTCTTTCCCACATCCGGGAGATTTATGGTTTACCACCCGGACTGTTGCCTACCCAGAGTGCAGCACGGAGATAGATCAGTGATGTTTGAGCTGCAACATTCCCTCATTCCACAGCTCATTCTAGATGGGCACATCACTGCCAAGAACTATAGAGCCATTCTGGAGGACCTTGTTCACCCAGTGGTTCGAATATTGTACCATGAAGGTGGTGCTGTGTATCAGGATGATGATTCACCCATACGCAGCAAGATTGGTGACTGAGTGGTTTGATGATCATGAAACTGAAGTTGAACATCTTTCATGGCCTGCACAGTCACCAAATCTGAATATACTGAGCCACTTTGGGATGTTTTGAGGGAGCAAGCAAATGTTTTCCTCCATCAGCATCACATAATGACCTAGTCACTGTTCTGCAAGAGGAATGGCTCAAAATCCCTCTGGCCATGTGCAGGACTTGTATCTCTCATTGCCAAGACAAACTGATGCAGTATTGGCTGCAAAAGGACACCCTACACCATACTAATCAATTATTATTGCTAAAATGAGGTGTTTCAGTTTCATTGTCCAGCCCCCTCTAGTTAGGTGAACCTGCCTAGTTCGTGGTAGAACCCCCATGCCTACAAAACAGCTTGAATTCTCTGAAGCTTGGGTTGAACAAGAGGCCGGAGGCTTTCCTTTGGTGCTTGACCCCTTTGTACATGTGGCCATCCTGTTGGCTTTAATGAGTCTGGTCTGTCTCCTTTGACTGTCCACTGAGTCTTGGCCACTGAGTGTATTAGCAAAATATTTGTGCTGCCACAAAGCAGATGTATTGTCTTTTTCATTTGACCAAAAATGTCATTTTAGGTAGATAGCAGAAGTAACAGCAAATGTGCTCGAAAAAGCAAACATCAAACGTTATGCTGCATACGTGCATGTTCCTGACCTTTGCTTCTGAAAGAGCCACACAGACCTCCATATCGGTTCCTGCAGCTTCCCCTTGTGAAAATGCTGAAATGCTGCGAATTCATGTTACTGTTGCAGCTCTTTTCCAGCCCAGCATTACCCTGCCCTGGGTGAGTGAGACAACAGATGCTTCAGAAATCAGCTTTTCCCTTTGCAGGTTACATGATCTCCGACACTGAAAAGATCTCAGCAAGACACTGAATGAAGCAGTTATGAAAAGGAGACCCCTTACCTGGAGCGAAGCCAACACACTGCAATACGCATGGCCCATGTAAGCCCGCTGTCATTGAAGCTTTCAAACTATCACACAAAGAATTATGGTTATTTTCATAGCATTTTCAATATAACATTGACAGTTCTAATTCCAAGATTTCTGTCATCATTTGACTAGACTCCTTACACAATGAGACTGCTTCAGATAGCCTGTCTATAGAAAATCATGAAAACAGAGTGCTAAAATGTTTAAAATAGAAAAGGGCACCTTTCTGACAGTTAATAATTGTCTTAAGAGTTTAAATGAACAGTGCATTGTTCATCTTTATATGTACCATAATGTCCTTCTCTTCAGTGGGATTTTTCTACTCTGCATTGGCCGGTTTAATGGCTCAGTGCTGCCCCTGCTGGATTGATAGTTTTCATGCTTCATGCTGCTCTGCAGTCTACTAGCCTTTGAATCCTGGGAATGATGAGTCCGGGCAGTGGTGACCCGGGATGCGTGGGAAGCCTGAAGGATAGGAAGATAGGTCACTTGGTGCCTTAGCGATTTACATAAATATTGTCAAGGGAAAGTGAATCATATCACGCATCATACCCAGAATGCTGGACTGGGTCTCCTTGAAGGAGATTTAAATCTGTGGCAGCTTTTTGTCCTCTCAGACAAATCCCACCCTGACATTTCAGTGCTCCACCATTTCTCTGCATTCATCGTCCCCAGCCTTTGAATGCAGAAAACACCTAGTGTAGTCCGTAAGGTACTAAGACATTCAGCACAGCAAGGTGAACTTTTTGGAAAACAACCTGAGAATTTCAGGCTGGGGACTCTTGAAAATTATTCCAAAATATTGTAGTTTAACATCAAAAATGTAACCATTATATGTTCCCAAGGACAATATCTTATACAAAGAAGCAAACTGCAAAAAAATATACTATCTATTTCAAGTACAGTCGTCGGCTTTAATCCTAAAAGAGATCTTTTTTGTTACCTTGGATAGATTGCAAGCTGAGACATACTTTCGTATGACCATTTTGGTCTGAGATTCCCAGGCTTACTTCTTATTGAACTTTTTGTCTGTTTGAAAAGAACAAATGAATCGAAGTATTTATACTCGACAGTTAAAAGGAAGTTTTGAAGCTAATCTGTTTCAACTTGAATTGAAATTTTGATCATATAATAGTGACAGAAGCATACAGCCAATGTCCAATGCATTGAACAACATTTAAATTTAATACTCCTCATCCAAGCCTGAATGACGTGCTATTGCATTTTCCCAGGTGTGAAACTTGGACATTAAAAGTTATTACGACAGATCCATCCATTTTCCTACCACTTGTCCTGGTCATTGTCACTGGGATGCCAGTTTGCAGTTTCTGTAATTAATTAATAATTAATACTTTGTGTCAGTTGTATTTAATGTCAGAAATAAACACATACCTGTTTTTTCGTCAGTTTAGCAAATTCGCTGTTCTCCATATTCACTCTTGTGATTCCAGAATCTGTCTTATGTATGGCCGTCCCAATGCATCTCACTAACTCCAGAGGTTGGCTGGAGTCCTTTGTGGGTGACAGTGGACCTGACAATTTCCATAATGCCGACATTTTAATCTGCAAGGGAGTTTTTCAAGGTTGTGTTACAGGTTGCATATCAAGTCCTCACTTGGTTACATGTTTTGCATCTTTGTTAATAACTGGATTAATTAGTTTGTAAACTTAGAAAATAAAAATCAAAGAATTGGTATATCTGACACTTTCAGTGTTAATACAAATTTAAGTGTTATACAAATATACACTGTCAGAGTTAAAAAAAGAACACTGTTGAATTCTGTTTTTGGATATACACAGTTCATTTAGTCAGTTTCATTATTTTGCCTATGATTAATGATGTTAGGTTCTTTGTTATCTCCGTCACACAGGGTAGTTCTCTGCTAGTACTGGGCCTGACACAAGGCACTATGAAGCAGTTTTCAGCATGATTGTCACAGTTATTGTTCACTTAATGAGTTGGATGCTGCAAACAATAAATCACCAATTAAATACCTAAACTGAATGAATTAACACAAGGGACACTAAGATTCTTAAACTTTAACTTAATTTTTAGCACTTCATTTTTTCCACCAATAATTCAGATGTGTTATAGAGACAGCATCAAAAATACACCACAATCTCTATTGTTCTTAATTAATAAGTATCTTGTCAAGAACCAAAACGAGCAAATGTATGGATCATGATTTAGTCACTGTTAGGTGACAGTGAAATTCACTTCAATATAAAGTCACATTAAAAAGCTATTAACGCTGCTCATCTTTATTTAATCTTACCTCTTAAGTATAAGACATTTCTGATCCACGGTCAAAAACACTGAGACTCACAATGTTTACAGAGCTCACATCACCATGGCAACACGTCAAACTCTGTTATTTAGAACACACCGGAAATCTCGTCAAACCGGTTACCTTAAGTGCTCTACCTAACTTGCTTAAATGACACTTATATGCCATAAAACATTAGATTATATATTTGTTCACGTGACGATTTACTGATAAGAATAATATTCAAAAATTACATCATCAGCCCGTGGTTACGTGAGCGATCCTATGTGTAGAAATATTTTTTATTGCAGAAGTCCAGATATTTTTCAGATGATTTATTTCTCGTATACCTCTGCCTTTGAATTATGCAACCTAATTAAACTCATTTTGGAAGACGCAGTGTAGCGTCTTATTCATAGTGACAAGCGTTAAGACCTCAAGAAACGCCAACTGTCTCCATGGTAACATTCTTATGTCGCTTTCATCAATGGCACACGGATAATTGGGTAACACTTTACCTGAGGGGCCACAACTTGTTTCACTAACCAAGATTCGGAAAAAATAAAAAACAGTAATAACAATAATGATGATTTTCTTTGTTTGTTTTTTGCAGTGTCCTCAATCTATAACTTAAAAGGTGCATACGTTCAAGGATTCAAAAGTTTTACGGTCATATATACAAAAGTACAGAGTACGATGAAATTCTTACTTGAATGCCTTCTTGAAAGACTACACAATTAAAGCAGTGCAACATTCCAATAAATAACATTAAATAAACATCAGACAAAAACAGCTAAGAAATAATGTGTATTTATTGACATAGTGACCATGAGTGACCATAACAATGCAAGTGTTAAGTGTTTATAAACAGTGTTTAGTATGTGTATTGTGTCTTAACAATATTGCACATACCGTAAGTGTGTTCAACACATTGTTAACATATATTGCATGTTATATTGCGCCTTATGGACATTATATTATAGCACATGAAAACACATGTCGCAACAGTGTATATCGAACATCCTGACAGCACTGGGGTAAAAGCTGTCCCTGAATCTTGTGGTGTGTGTGCAGATTGTCCAGGAGTCTCTTACCAGAGGGCGGGATACTTTTTGCAGCTACAACATACTTCTGTGTTTTAAAAACACTCAATACACTGCCTGTGTTGAACAGATTAACACACAGGTTGTAGTTAAACTGAATTTTTTTTTCTTGCGCTTTTCTAGTTATACAGATATGTTAAAAATATGATCTGTACTGTTTTTTTAAATTTAAATACATCTAATTTCAGCATGTTGGGGGACCTGTATAGCCTTAAGGTTATTAATAGGTGTAAGGTTATTAATAGGTATGCCCACAGAGTTAGAAAAAAGCTTTGGGGAGTAGTGAGTTAGCATCTGTAAAAACAGCTGTCGGGATGGTGGCTTAATGGGCAGGACTGCTGTCTCACAGGGTTGCATGTTTTTTGCATGTTATTTGCATTTTCACAGAGGTCATTTTACTAAGATATATTTGCTTGTGGACGTATACGACTTACAGCTCCCCAGGACTTACAGGGATAGTGATGAGACCACTGGGGTCATTTCTCATTTTGGTTTCATTTTTAGCTGTTGCACTAAAACCAACAAATTGTCTTGTCCTTTTCTAGATGTACAGTTGTATATAAATAAACAATATATGCTTTTAAATTAAACGCATCTTTTTTTGTTACAAATGTAGTGGGGGTTGGTTGCATATTTTGTGTGGCCTGCTGCCACCAACTCTGATGCTACTCACTCATTCTCATATTCATTAAACCCATTAACACTCTTGCAGACTAGATATACCCCTTCATGGTAATGGTATTCCCCAATAGCGGTGACCTCTTTCAGCAGGATTACATGCCCTGCCTCAGTTCAAGAATTGCTCAGGAATAGTTTGAGGAACATGAAAAAGGGTTCAGGGTGTTGATTTGGCCTTGAAATCCCCTAGATCTCAGTCTGATTGAGCATCTTTGGGATGTGCTGGACAAACAATTGTAAAGGATCCGCTGCTAACATCTTGCTGCCAGATACCACAGGAGACCTTCTGAGGTCTTCTGGATTCCATGCCTTGATAGAAGGATGAGAGGGACCTACACAATATTTGGCTGGTGTTATGTCTGCTCGGTGTATTAGATTGTACACTTAACGGGTCAACCACTGAGTCAGTTCCTGGTTTTGGTTTTATTTTTCACTGTAGTCAGACACTGTAAAAGAGCTGCTTCTTTATCAGCATATCTTACTGGATATCTGGGGAGATAAAACCATAAGTAAGTAGAGAACAATTGTCCTAACACAAATGACATAAAGAGATGCATTAAACGGAGGCCCAGTACTGTCTTGTTTTCTGCATTTGGAAGTGATCACTGAGCTTGTTTTTGCCTACATTAGAAAATGTGTACTGTATAGATTCCAGTTTAGCTCGTAGTTACAAAAATCGTTCTAGGTACTAATTAAATGAAACCTTTTTGCACGTTAATGTTCTTTTGCTATTTTATTTCAGCAGAAAGGATGGGTGTTTTTTATTCTAGTTTTAAGATGGAGAATTTATCATTTTTATCATAAAATTGTTATCCATTGTATTAGCAATATTTAATTAAAACAAATGTCAGTTGCATTGCCTTTCTTTAAGTTTTATAACACCGCTAATGAAGCACAGTACTGTTCATACTCACCCGTCCATCTCCCAATCATTTCAGTAAAGGGTCATGTTTGCTTTTATGCTACAAGCCAACATTTCATGGTAATAAAGAGTTTTGGAGGAGAATAAACATTTTGTTGTTATTCTCAGTTTGTTTGTTCCTCTATCTCTATGTGTTCAACCAGTTTAAATTGTTTGCCTGCTTAAAACTTGCCAGAAGAAATTGTTTGCTTTTCTGCATTACCATCTTCCATTTTTAATGAAATTTAAATAATCATCAGGTTCTCAGATTTGCAGTAAGAGTGGAATGTTTTTTGGTGCAAATTAAGATCTTGATAGCCAGATCATCCACGCACTTATGCTTCAATCGAGTTTTCCATTTTGTTCAAATCTTTGTATTTTAACTTTTCTTTTTTGTCATTAATGACATGACCTTTTCAATCCCCTGAAGGTGATCAGGACTCTGTGTGATCATCCTCTGTCTGAAATACTTTCAAGATGAACAGTTCTTCTGTGGAGTCTCTGAACACTGTTGCTGTGAACTTCAGTCACCTAGAATCCTGTAGTCCGGTGCCCCAGCACCTCACCATTACTGTATTACTCTGCCTGGTCTTTCTAGGGGGCTTCATACTGAACAGTTTCAGTTTATGGGTCTTCTGCTATCGTATGTCTCACTGGACCTCCAGTAACGTCTTGCAGTTCCACCTGGCACTGAGCGATGCTATTATCACCCCAGCAGCTCCTTTGATGGCAGCCTACTTCATCAAAAGCAATCACTGGACTTTCGGCAGCTTCCTCTGTAAGACGAAGATCGCCCTGCTTACCATGCATTTGTATGGCAGCATTCTGTTCCTCATGCTCATTAGCATCCATCGCTATATAGTTGTGGTCCAATACAAGAAAACGTCACCAATGAAACAAGTGAAATTCGTTCACAAACTTTGTGGTGGAATCTGGTTGTTATTACTGGCTAGTGGGACAGCCATCTTTGGTATCTTTAACACCAGTAACGTTGGCAACCAAACTCTTTGCCTTAGCATTCACCAAGATGAATACACTCAAGTCTACTTCACAGTGAACTTATTCATCCTTATCCTGGGGTTTCTTGCGCCGTTCACGGTGACTATGGTGTGCTACATCCTCTTGGCCAGCTCTGTCTCTCGCATCAACACTAACACGACGAAAGGACAAGCTATAAAATCCAAATCACACAAGACGGTGGCTATCTGCCTGGCGATTTTTGGCTTCTGCTTCATGCCGATTGCCCTAGTTCGCACCATAGCTGTTGTGGTCAAGATGTTCTTTCCAAATGAGTGCAAACTACTGGTGAAGTTGGAGACAGCTTATTACATCTGTTGGATTTTGGCTGGCGCCAACTGCTGTGTGGATCCTCTGCTCTATTGCTTTGTTTCGCGGGATTTCAACAAGTGTCTTCACACATCCTTGAAAACCGGAGGCAAAATTCAAGAGGAGCGTAATGAAAATAAGTTATATGATCAAGATTCGACATTCAATTCTCAACCTACCATCTGACCTAAGTATTATACCATTATTTGTTTTTAAAAAGTCTAACTTATCTTACTAACACTTTGGGTGTGAAAAAGATATTGTGGAATAAAAAACTCAAGCATTTCCAAGTATATTTACTAGAACTAACATCTGAATTGCTGGTACCAGTGGGCTCAGATGAACATTGTATTACCAAAAGTATCTAAACACGCCTTCTAATTAGTGTAACTGGTTAATTAAGCTGCACACATTGCTGAAGTGTATAATTAACCATGCAGTCACCAAAAACAAACTTTATCATAAATTGTCCATGAAAACAATTCCAGCAGAATTATTTGGAACAACGTGGTTTTCTGTGGAAGTGCAATTATGACCAAATGATAATAAGAATTGATACTTTTTCTTGATTGAAATTCTCTTTACACCTCCTCCAACTTGCTCTCTGTAGATGACAGTAAGCTGGCTGTGAAGGGCAGCCACCTGTTGTAACACCCAGGGAGCTGGGGGTTAAGGGCCTTGCACAAGGACCTACAGATGTGCTGAGGTTGGGCTTAAACAGTGCAAACAAACCATAACATTGCAGTGTGCTATGATATTTCTGTGCAATTCTGTGCTCACTAATGCTTTTCTGGTCAATGGGCGCAATTCCTACCAACAATGATCATGTTACAGCCACAAAGTGAGGACCAACGTCACATTAACGCTCTTCAGTTCCAGAATGAGATGTCAGGCAGGCTGGGTCTGGACACTTTCAGCCATGTAATGTACCCATGAAACTATGTCTCATATCTGCTTTTCACTTCCCCGTGTTTAAAACATGCTTTTTAAAGCAGCCAAGTGTTGAACATAATGTTTTTGGCAAGATATTTTGGTTGAATGTCATACAAAAAGAGGAAAAAATTTTACCTAGGACATTATTCCTTCCTTTTCTTAAGAAGTATACAGTATTCTGTTGGGTGTTTTACAGGTTATGTAATGAAAGGCATATAGCAAAGAGAATGTGTCATTTTCTCATAGTTCTTTACTTCTAGAAATGTTCTCGATTGGAGGCAGCATCTAGCATTTAAATCTGGCATAGTTTATAGCATTTCCAGATTAGATCAAACGCCCCCGGTGATTTTTTTTCCGAATGAGGCTGTCTAGTCACTTAATAACTAGTTCACACTGTTTTTGGATTGATTAAAACAGAAACACCAAGAGCTTGGGTCAAGAAACAGATTGTGTGAGTTAAAGCTTGAGTTGTGCCTAAGAAAACATTTCAGTTTCATTCAGTGCTTGAAGTGAAGAAAAACAGGTGCTAGTAGTCCTTTCATTATTCAGTAGCAGGTGCTGATTCTCCCTTTGTTATTCAGTACCGAATGCTGGTACTCCCTTTGTTATTCAGCACCAGGTGCCAATACTCAGTACCAGGAGCTGGTACTCCCTTTGTTATTCAGTAGTAGGTGCTGATATTCCATTTTTAATCAGTACCGAGTGCTGGTACTCCCTTTGTTATTCAATACCGGGTTCCGGTACTCCCCTTGTTATTCAGTCCCAGGTACTCTCAATTTTATTCAGCATCAGGTGCCAGTAATCCCCTTGCTAATCAGTACCAAGTGCTGGTAGTCACCTTGTTACTCAGTACCAGCAGATACTGAGAGGTGCCAGTACCAAGAGGTGTTGGTACTGCATACCAGCCAGTATTGACCCACTTCAAGAACTGGTTTCATTTGAATTTATCAGTTATCATCCCACAGGAAATTAATTTATTAATAAAATGTGCCTAAAATATAAACAAAGTAAAATACATTCTTAAATAAACATTTATCTGATTAAATTTCTATTCTTATATGGAAACTATTGAATAATTAAATTATAATTGAAATAAATACAAAAGCATATAAGAAGTTTTTTAACTGATTGATCATGGTTTTCTGTTACAATGTGGCAACAATCTACTTTTCATTATCATTCCATTAGTTTTCAGCTCTGCTAGTGCATTAGAACAGAAGCTCTTTTGAAACAACTGATTTAGTTATGCATGCAACCTGCCCTTATGTACGTTTATTAAACTGGGTATGCTGTAATAAAGTCTTGAGTGGGTTAAATTTCTCTCTACTTTGCCCGAACCTTAACCATAAATAACCGAACAAAATATGAGACTTGACATTTTTACTTTTTTGATTGCATTCACAGATTTCGTGTAATCATATCTTTTTGGGGACCGCTCATTCATTTCTATGGGAAAAATGCTAATGCTAGCTATGACAACCTTAACCCCTACCCAGCCCT
>JAODKC010000044.1:16422151-16449740 GCA_026777985.1 Mormyrops attenuatus | reverse complement strand
ATGTGTATGTTTTAGAAAACACCATTTTACTTCATGATTTTTTTCTTTAAAACTGAATGAAGTGAATTGTATGTTTACTGTATTACTGATAAATGCTTTGGTAATAAAGATGTGAAAAACATGAATGTGTTGTGTTGCATATCGATATAAGTGGTGCGCCTAGATTTTGTGCTGGTGCCCCTAACCTGTTCAGTAAGGAGCGCCAGTGCTATTTGTGGAAAAAGTTAGTCTGGAGCCCTGGCTGGATGCCATTGGAACAAAGAAGAGGCCCCTAACTCATGGCGACTCCAGGAACTGTAGCACTGGGTTAGGGTGTGAGCGTGGGCTAGGGGACTGGAGGAAGAGGCAGAGAGATAAGCCAGACTGAGAGGCCTGTGGAGCCAGAAGTGAGGTTAAGCACATGGCTGTCAGGCTGGGCTCCCCAGGGCTCAGCACATTACCGCGGGCCAGGCGGCGATTTAAGCGATCCTGTTTCACAGCTTCCACACTTTTCACTTTGCGTCAGGCCTGATGAAAGCAAGCACTCGGAAGAAAAGCAAGATATTAAAAGAGTTTGCATGAAGTGTGGCTGGTTTGGCCCCTTTCATAATCCAGGCCCTTGTGTGCTATATGAACAGGAGGCACTTGGGGTGGGGGCTGACTATCTGGGCAGCCATGTGAATCCAGCCAGAATTAAAAATGAGGACGGTTTGCATACAGAGACAGTCAATGCGTCTCAAAAACGCTAACAGCTCAACAGAATTACAATATTTGGTTACAAACTCAATGCAGTAAATATATATTTCCCTATTCTGAAATTTTCTGGAGTCTGGATATTTGTACTTGGCATTCATCTGACAAAAGTATAATATAACAGAGGGCATTGCAATCATTTTTTACCAGAACGTTTCTCCTAGGCCAGTACTGCCTCCTATAGGAGGAATTGTGGTTAAGCACTTTGGGAAACAATAAATGATATGACAGCTGTAATATAAATGTTTTTATACTATTTTATATTATTTTTAATTCAGTTATTACCGATTGATCCAGTCAGCCAGGGCAGTGGAGATTAAATAAGGGTTAATGCAGGACAAGCTGCGCGTTATTCGTTTAGGTGAAGAATCCGGCGCGGCAGTGATGTAACTGCAAAAATCGGGGTTAATAACCAGCGGCAGCATCATGGGGCATCAGCAGCCCCCTCACCCCATCCGCGAAGGACACAGTCCTTTATTTTTTTTCGATGTTATTCATTTATCTAACGCTTCGCCACCTCCCCATCAACAACTTTTACCCTCACATAAGGCTGGCCCGTAAACTGACTTTTTACGATATATCAATATATTTCCAAAACGAGATATAGGATAATGCAATATAATTTATATTGATATATACCAACATATATTGATAATACAATACCATTACTGTGCGTTAAAATTGGGGCTCGATCTGGATTTTGAATATAAACCAAAAATATTCCTTCCTGAATGTAAACGGAATGACATGGGAACACATCTCTCTGTATGGGAGAATGTCACTGTATGTATGTATGAAATTCAGTCAAATTCCTGCAAAATGGGTTCAGCGCCATCTACTGATCAGAAACGTCAGCTTGCTGCTGTAAAACTAAATACATTCTGGGAAACCACAGCCGATTCAGATTCCGCTGCTGTCTGGAAGTACGTCTCATTGACGAGATCTCTGAAAAAATAACATGATACCATAATTCTCTTTTATTTTGGTCACTCTCAGGAATTAATGATTTTGTACTAGCTCGAAGAATATGTATTGGTATATCAAAATAACTAAATGCACGTGTACTGAGACTAGGATGTTCCATACAGGCTGACTACGCCGACCATTTGCTCAATGAGTGTGCCGTGTATGGGTGCTTAACTCATTGCAGGTGGGTTTATATGATTAAACTGTCTTTTCTGTGTTACTTTGGACCCCCCCCCGGGCCGGAGTGGCGCACAGGGCCTGCTCCCGCCCCCGGTGGCAGATTCCCACACAGGGCCGGCCGCCCCCGCCCCTTCACATACTGCTATAGTTCACAGTAACCCTGTTGTTTTCTTCTGAAATGTATCTGGCATATTTATATAGCCATGAAATATTAATAGACAGCTGAAACAGAGACATCAGCCCATCTGGGCCACCTCCCGTCTGAAGACACACATCTGTGGTTAATGGGGGGGGCTTTATATCTGGCGAATGAGCTGCCTAAAGCCTTACATGTGGGATTTATGGTAGGATTTTATTTAAAATCAAGCAGACGGATCATACTGAATTGGACACTCTTACAATGCAGTAATCCACCTTCATAGAGACCTGCCTTCTATATGTGAGATTTAACTTCCCCAGCTGTACATTGGCTCTGCTCATACAACAGTGTGTCTTGTCTAAAAAAATGAATCCATGTAATACCTTGGAATTCCCAAAGAGTGTAATCAGTCTGAAAATATACACGCTGGAACATGCTGTTAAAAAAATAGCTGATATTTGAACCCTGTGAATACATTCTTTATATATGAAGTTGTAAAATTTGTTCCAGGACGGGGTACTATAATGTAACAATGTAACCTTTGTAATTCCTTGCAGCCATCAAGGTGAATTGCCTTGGCTTCTGTGGTGTGTCCAATCAGGAAAACAGTTCCACCTGGGTCCTGGAGGAACAGTACTTCAATAGCACTCTGTCCCTGGCGGATACAGGTGAGTCACAATCATGTCATTACACCCGCAAGGCACCGGTGGGTAGCTGATCTGGGCTCCGTCAGGGAAAGTGAGGGGAGCGAACGACAAGACTTTGTTAAATGCTGTAAATCAAAGGAGTTTGTACTGTAAAATGACACTAGTTAGAGTAACTCTTTCAGCCATATTATCTCTGGTAATATCATAATAATAATACTAGTATTTAAGAAGTATATGGATTGTAGCTAGTGTTTAAATAGGAGCCTTCAGGACAACAGTGGTCCACTCAGCTCCATTAAGAAAGTGGATTCAAAAAAAACTTTTCTCCTCAGCTTCAGTGCCATCATCTCAAACCACAGCAGATGTCTGGTTTAACTGACCTACTTTCTCTCTCTGTTTATCTCTCAGCATTTATCTGTCTGTCTGTGTCTCCTGCATCATGACCTGTTCTTACATTCAGCATGGTTACATTCATATGATGTCAAGTGCAAAAAGAGTTACGTAGAATGAGAAGGTTTCTGGAGAGAATCTGATCTTTCATTAGGCGTTGGCTGTAGAACAGGTGTAAGCTGGAATTTGTTATGTCATTTTGCAAGATCTTTTTTTTTTTTTTTAAGAAAAAGCCCATATTTTGATGATCAAGTGGGACTGTATTCAGTTTTTTTTTGTTTTTGTTCAATTTTTTCTGCATATAATTGGTTATAATTCAAGGTTTGAACCAGACCTTCGGTTATTAATTACACCTAATTACATTTTTTGTTATTTCTCCGATGTTTTCTCCCTTTGTGTGTCTTTGAATATGCCTGCTTCTTTGTTCTGTTAGTAACACATTAAAGTGGACGATGGTGCTGGAGGAAACGTGAGCTGCCTGATTTTTTTTTTTTTTTTTTTTTACTTTTTGTTTTCTGTTTTTCCCAGGCACCCTCAGCCCTGGAGAGCACAACTTTCCTTTCCAGTTCCCCATTCCAGGTGAGATCAGATAAGTCCCGACAGACTTGTTGTTCTGCATACATTCATGTTATGATTCAGGCATCGCCCTGCGACAGTTTCAGGTGTTGCTTACGTTATCCTGCCTATTTCAGGCTGATTTGTGATCAGTAAGTTGCACAGAGAGTACTACTGTTTTTTTCTCTTTTATTAAGCAAAATGCACTGATAGCTTTTTTTTTAATTCCATGTCTATGAATATTTTACGTAATTTGTTTATTTTTATTTTTATTTATTTATTGAATTTCATTTAATTAATTTGCAGCCAGCTTGCTCTAACCTACAGAGAGCAAGTTGGGGGAGGCATAAAAAGAATTTCCCTACAGGGATCAATAATAGATCAATAAAAGTATCATTTTATTTTATTTTATTTATTTATTTTATTTTATTATTTAGCCAGTTCTTTAGTTTTTAAAAATCCCTTTCATACCTTTGGTCTAATTTTCTGTGCTAGTGTTTTATTTTTGTTTTTATCATTGGGTGCTGTGCTACTCATCAGGGATGAAGTAAATAAAAAATGAATATTGTAGTTCTGTAATCTGTTGGAGGAAAAGGCCAGCCATACCTCATTCATTCTCAGTGTCAGTGTCTCCTATGTGATTGTGTACAGTCTGCTAATGCCAGGTCACAGCTGCTCCTGGCCATTGGCAGCCATCCGTCTCCTCTTACCTGTCTCTGCTTTCTCTCGTGGCCTGTGGCCCACATGTAGATTTGTGACTTTCATTACTGTGCGCTTTAAATGGACAGGTGGTTATCTGCTTTGGTAGGGTCTGAGAAACCTTTTTGTTCCTTGTTATAGATTAATTTTTCAGCACTAAATGTTTCACTGGCATGGACAATCTGTTCTTATCCCATGTAGAGTCTTCTCCGACGTCCTTCGATGGGAAATTTGGAAGAACTGTTTACCGATTGAAATCAGTCATAGAAACACCTCGCTTCTCTAAGGACTACAATGCCGTGAAGCCCTTCTTCCTGCTTAAGCCTCTCAACCTCAATGAAGTTCCAGATATTGAGGTGATAAGCTCTCTGAATATTTTATATCAACATTAATTCTTTCTTTTGATTTTAATTGGAACACTGGTAAACACTGGTTCTTCTAATTATAACACAGCCGGTCGTTAACAACAGAACAATTCTGGCCCAATGTGAAAAAGCAGTTTGACAGAAAGAAACGACAGAATCTTGTTCATTACAATACTGAGAGTGGTGAGGATGTACTTTGAATTAGCAGGATTTCAGGAGGGATGCCCCAGTGTTGCATGAAAGAATTGCATCTTACTGGAAAAACAGATATGAGGCACGATAGTGTACCTCTAACAAATATGGAAGGTAACAATGCATAGTACCAGGCAAGACCTGTAAATCTAAGGGTTAGAGGGTCTATTGCCTATCCTGGAGGCTACAAGTGCAAGGCAGGAACAACCCAGGATGGGGTGCCAAGCCATTGCAGGGCACACTCACACACCACTCACTCACACCCCCAGGATGGGGTGCCAAGCCATGGCAGGGCACACTCACGCACCACTCACTCACACCCCCAGGATGGGGTGCCAAGCCATCGCAAGGCACAGTCACACACCACTCACTCACACCTGTGGGCAATTAGGCAACTCCAACAGCATGTTTCTGGACTGTGGGGGAGGGGGGGCAACCCCACAACGACAGGGGGAGAACTCCACACAGGAGCCATAGCAGAGACTTGAACCCTGGTCCCAGAAGTGTGAGCCAACAGTGCTAACCACTGCACATTTATGACAGACAAGAGAATGTATAGATAAGCATTTTTAATGATTTATCATGTATGTATACATTGTACAGCTGATTCTAGCACTTTTGCACTATTTTGCACTTCTTGGATTAGATGTCAGACTGCACTTCATTGTCTGTGTACTTTGTGCAATGATAATTTTCACTGGTCATGATTTTACTTTTGGGGTCTACCAGAATTGATTTACATGCTTCAATAGTCCAAAAACACATTATTTTTCTCATAATGTGCATCTCTATTCACTCTGTATATAAATCTTACTGAAATTATCTATCAGAATTGTAAGTCCTACCCCCGATGAGCCTAATGCTTTCTGATTGGTCAGCTTGCCCGACTAGTCACTGCTGTGTTGCAGTTGGCAGCAGATCCTTGCAGGCCAATAAGGATAGTGTTATGAGGTGACCTCACCATGTCACAGAAATAAGGGCTGAAATTCTAATAAGGTGTTCAGACAGATTAGAGAAGAAGTGAGAATTACAGTGAGAATTACTCCCTTTGATGTAATCTTTGGGCCTTAAGACTTTGCAGACCATTTACATGCACATAAAGTTATGTAACACACTAAAGGAAAGAGAAAAACTGGAGAAGTATAATTGGACCCCTTTAAATCTAACAAAGTGTGCTGAGTGGCAGCACATCACTGCTGCAGTAAATTCTATCAGCTTTACAAAATGCCCTGATAAAAAAACGGTGGTTGGATCTGAAGATGAGAGATGAGTTGCTGTGGACAGGGTCAGTATGACTGCAGTTATCGAGGGTAAACCCACATCTCCGTCCTCAGACTATGAGTGTGGCATCTGTAATAGGGGAAGCCATGTTATGTGGTGTTGTACCACGGCAGTTTGGAGATACTGATGTGGTACGTGAAAATCGAATGAATGAAAATGTCAGTATCATGTTGGCTCCTCATGACTTGCGCATTAACATGAATGAAATTACTTTCATTTGACAAAAGTAGCTGAATTACTACATTTCATTGTCTGCATCTAATGCTGTATGGTGTAACGTTGTGCATTTTAAAAATAAACTATGATTTGAGGTGCCTTTATTGCAGTGACACCAGAGTCAGTTGTTCAGACTACATTAGGAAAATTGGACATCACTGCAAATGTAGTTTTTATGTTTGCATCTTCAACCATAGCACAGGGAAACATACATTTAATGCAAAGACATTACACATAATGCAAACAGTAAAGAAATAAGTAAAAATTATGCTTGGTCCATGAAAACGTGTTCTCTTCTAATCTTTCCATTTATGTAGTCACTGGCAAGAATATCATTATGCCATGTCATGGCCGTCGTCAGGTCTGATCATGCAAGTATTTTAGCCCTGATGCCAATCTTACTTGGGGGGGGAAAACAGTTAAGCCCCGGGTAAACTTGACTTAGCCCCCGATCTTTTCAGCAGCTGGAAACTCCCATGTGCCGTGTCACATTCTCGTGACTATAGGCTATTTTTATACAGATCTATATAGGTTTCCTGTGTTTCATGTGAAGGCACTGGTTGATGGTATGAATTGCTGGCTCGCACCCGGCCATTTTGCCAGTTTACCTGCAGTTCCCTGCTTGACAATGGGTGTCGCCTTTTCCCGACTTGTCCAAAATGTTGCGTACACATCCTCCCAAGTTTCAGTAAGTATATACATTTTCTCCAGTCAGGTTTTGTTTGAAAAATCTGGAATTTTGCATTAAAAAAAAATTCTGTATGCAGATTTCGGGCATCTATTCGCACATACACAACATCGTTAAATGAAGCTCCTGACCTACCCAGTGCTATCATTTCATATTAGTTATATCATCCCATTGCACACGGTCCATCAACACACATAACTGGTTGGAAGATGGATGGTGGATTGTTTGAGTGTTTTGAATTTAAACATGAGCTGCCTCTCATATGTGTGTTCGTCTGACCAATCAGAGTATTTATTCTTGTTTTATACTAACTCCATAGAAATCCAGCTCATCTCAGGCCACAAAGAAGTTCACCTACCTGCTGGTTAAGACCGGGACAGTCGTGCTGAACGCTAAATGCAGCATGCGAGGCTACATCCCTGGCCAGGTTATCGAGCTGACCACCAAAATTCACAACGACTCGGGGAAAGACACCGGCCACGTGCTCGGCGCTCTCATACAGGTGCACTTGGAAGGATCTGCATCCACGGTTGCAGAATCTCCAATTAAATAAAACCACATGGAGATGCATCGAGGAGCCTAATTACCAGAAAGTGTCTCCGTCTGCTCTTGTCCCTGGACAGAAAGTAACGTACAAGACCAAACGGCCCATATTCAGTGCACGGACGATTGCGGAGGTGCAGGCCGGGGGCATCAAGGCAGGAGACCACACTGAGTGGAAGGAGCAGATCGTGGTTCCGAGCCTTCCCCAGTCGGGGCTGGCCGGCTGCAGCCTCATCACTATTGAGTACTTTATTCAGGTCATTCTGCATTCATTCATTTAACTTTGGAACATTTGGACTTCTGAGTGGATGCAATTTACAAATGGATATAATGGATTTGTGTGATGCATCGTTTTACTTATAAATGAGAAAAGTTTCCTTTTCTGAATATAGCAAAACAAAACACGTATGTGTCACTGTAAATAAGGAATAAGGTGACAAATAACAAAAAAGCCATTCATGCTTTGATTATTGGCTTTGATGTTTGGATTTTTAAAAATTTTTAAAGTTAAATTAAGCTCTGTCATTCTGCTACTCTGCAGGTATCTCTAAAGTGTCCAGAGGTGTTAGTGACTCTGCCCATATACATCGGGAACCTACCAATCAGCAGCCTCTCCGTGGCACCAACTAGAAGGCCCCCCCCAATCCCAGCAGATGCCCCTGTTCCACAGCCCAGGGTCAGATCTCACACGGTGACCCCCACTGCTCCTCCAGCTGATGAACTGGCAACCCCTGCAGCAGCTAAGACAAGAGCCCCCCAGGTCAAGCCCTGTCATAGTTCTCCCGGCTTCCCGCCCCCAGTCTCCCCCAGGACCTCCCGACATACCCCAAACCAAGATCATTCCCAAAGACTCCGCGACCGTGCACATTCATCCGCTGGGCCTATGGAGGCCACCATCCACTTATCAGGAAGAAATTCCACACCTGTACCTACTAACAGGGCATTAGCCATGCAGAACACAACAAGCAACAGCCCACAAGGTGATTATGCATATCAAATGCTTATTTATACTTGATCAAATACTTAGCTTTTTTGGGAGTATAGAATAGTGGAAATTCTGTTGTATTGCCAGACCCACTGCCATGAAGAAGTGCCAGCCATCTAACACCTGCTCTCCCTGTTCACAGACTCCCCTCCCACATATGAGGAGAGCTGCAGCAATAACGATCCCAGGTTCAGCGCAGGATGGAGACCAACAGTCGGGTTCTGAGGCTCCAGCTCCAGCTGATTCAAGCTGCAGGCTTAAGCGGCGTGATACTCTGCGAGTACAGGGGTGTTACTGCTCAGCCTTGGCCAGATGGAAGCCTTCACCTGTACACAGCATGTTCTATACACAAAAAAGGGAAATCTGACGCTTCTTCTCTCATCTAGACTGACTTACCTTCCTTGCATTGTAAGGGATTGGAATGAAACTGCAAAGCAATTTTATCTGCACTTGTGAAACACATGAAGGGCAATTCACAAATCATAAAACTGGAGAACTGGTTAGAGATGCCAGCAGAGACAGATTATCATGGTTAGAGGCTCAGGGCTATTTAAGCTGTCAGGGACCCTCCTACTGTATGATGATGGTCTGTGATGGTGTGATTGTTGACCCGCGGTGGGGGGAGTTAACATTTTAACATGGAACCTTTTTTGTTGAGGTCCTCGGGCTGGGGAATTAACGAGCCCCTGTTCGCTGGGTGTATTTTCAATATAATGCAATAAAATTGCATCTTTTATGTATCGAAATCCCATAGTTTTAAGAACAGCCGATGTTGAATGGTGTTTTAAACTAGAGAACAAATTGCAAAGATATTTTCAACATACTAATACAGCACAAGAAGCAAAACTTCCCAGGAGCAACACGTGAGTCAGTAATATGTTTTGTATTGGTCAGGGTAGTTGGGCGTGGGCCTGGAGGCTATCCCCATCAACATATAACTGAAGGCTGCAGTACAAACAGTCATTCTCTATGGCAGTGTTTCCCAATCCGATCCTCAGGGACCCACAGCCGGTCCATGTTTTTTGCTCCCTTCCAGACAGTCCATGCTTTTGTTGCCTTGCAGCTTATGGTAGGGAGCAAAAACATGGACTCTATGAGTCCCTGATTGGAAAGCACTGCTCTATGGGCAATTCAGAGATTCTAGTTCAGCTGGCTGTATGTCTTTGGATTGTGGGGTAGGGAGACCTGAAGGAAACCTGCTCAGCTTGGGGAGAACATTCAGTGTCCACAAGTAGCAAGGATGGGATTCAAGCCCCCAGTCTTGGAAATGTAAGGGTACAGTGTTACCCTCTGAGCCACTGTAGGTATTTACTAACAGTGAGGGTGATTGCTGTCCTCTTTAAAGGGCCCTGTTTACCCTAAACATCACAAAGAACAGCTGGAGGGAGACCAACACAACCAAAATAAGACACACCTTGGATTCTCTTGTCTGTCACTGCACTTCTGCCTGGCCTTGATTATGTATATGCAGCTCTTTGTGTAGTTGTTGAGCATGCAGGACTAATATGCATTTGGAGAGGTAATAAAACATCAGTGCTGTATGTTAGCTGGGTTGCAGCTAAACACACCTGTACTTCCAGTTAAGCTCTTCCTAGGCCTTTACTGCCTCTGTCAGTCTTTTATATGTTTGAAGGTTAAAACAAACTCCTACCAGCTCATGGGCAGTGTGTTGCTCAGTGGGCTGTGCCTGTAATCAGAAGGTTACTGGTTCAAACCCAGCCTCAGCACATCTGTGGGTCCTTGAGCAAGGCCCTTAGCCCCTGGGTGCCACTACACGTGGCAGCCCTTCATGGACAACTTGCACTATGAAAGAAAAAAAAGTTGAGGGGGGTGTAAAGACAATTTCCCCAAGGGGATCAATAAAGTATTGATTATTACCAGCCTTTTTATACAGTGTCATTTTTCTCTGCTTAGAAAATGGACTTTGGGTAATAGTCACTTTTGCTTTGTCCATTATGTTGAGCCTGTGTTTAAACTACAAGTTTTGTATTTGACAGTAACCACTTAATTTCCATTCTGGGACAGCTGACTTCCTGTTAGGTGACTTCCTTCCTCCATGAAAGATTTCCTGTGCATCTACATTAACCCAAATTGCTACAGGGACACTGGCTGACCCTGCGTTCTGATACTTGCTGGTATGTTGCTCTGGACAAAAGCATCTAAATAAATGGGGGGGGACACACACACGTTTTCCTACCCAGTGAGATGGCACGCTGCCTTAGATGGTGCCTGGCTCAGCAGGCTAAACTTCTGCACCTGTAATCAGATGGTTCTTGGATCAAACCTTGGCCTAGTAGTCGCATGTCTGAGGGCCCTTGAGCAAGGCCCTTAACCTCCAGGTCTAGGGGTGCTGTATGCCGGCTCATCCTGCACTGTGACCCCCCCCCCCAAGCTTGCTCATACCTGCATGTGTCTCATGAATCATGAGATGACCAAAGAGAATTTCCCATGCAGACTAATAAAGTATCTCTATTCTATTAAAACTGACCCAAAGCCATAGTGTTCCCAATAGCAATTAAAGCGTTACTATTTGAAAAGTCACTAAGCAGTGACATGCAAAACATTCAGCTTCTCACCTTTTCAGTCTCTACTGCATTTCAGCTCAACCTTCACTAATGGATCACAGGAACTGTGTAATCAGTCGTTATATTGACAATCATTCCACGCTATTCAGCATCTTCAAACCTCTAGTCCTTTTTAGTGTTGGATCACAATTCAGTAGCTTGCTTCAGTCTTGTCTTCATTTCCCCATTAACAGTGAGTCGAAAGCACAATTCAAGTATTTGCTTCTATGCCAACAGGCGGACAAGTGAAATATGAACTGAGCTTTATTGTTAGAGCTTGTTCCTTTGCTATCATTGCCCCCCATTGGTTGAAGAAGCTTCCAACAACTGTTATGATTGCAAATTCACGACACAAGACTTCTACCACGCAGACTTCAGAATGTATCTCGGATTCCCAAATTTAAATAACTACCAATGTATCTATACAGAAACGCATTTAAATGCATTTATTTTTAATTTCTTTTAGTAAAGCAACGGCACTCTGAATAATGCAAATATTTTTGCATGTTAGCTGTTATGTAGGTCATTGCATATAACCACAGCTGCTACCGAATTGCTGTCTAAAAGGTAAATTAATTTTGATAAAGTGGATGAAATTATAAAAAATTTAAGCTATAACGTTGAACAGCTGAAGTTTTAATGGCCATTCACTACTACTGAAAATACAGGTTATCCACAAACGTGTGTTTAGCACTGTGCGCACTCTTGTAAAGTTTGTAATAATTCTACTTCAGCAATTCGGCATGGCAAGTATTTTTCTGCGCTGATTTACGCATACACGGTTGCCAATTCTCACGCATCTGGCGTGACACGCACGCAAGAATCTTACGGCAAATCTGTATTATTAACCTAAAAATTGCTACATTAAAAGCGTTGGGATAATCTGCAAACCCTACAGACTATCTACACGGTAATAAAACTGTTACAAACATGTAAATGAGTGTGCAGACGTCTGAAATTGAAAATCTCACTTCAGCCAGCTGACCAAAGTTGGCAACCCTGCGCATAGTGTCTCTTTACTATACGGATAAGCAAATATTACAGCACGGTAAAACGAACGAAACAAACGGATATTTTACACACAAATAAGTAACTGGTACGTAGGGGGAAGCACAGCGACCCATTCATTCCCCGCTCTCCCCCAAGCCAAACACGCGGCTCGCACACGGAGGCGCTGACGTCACTGCATAAGCAGGCAGCGATCGCGCGCAGCCTCGGGAGCCATGGTCCCGCTCCGAGCTGAGGTAAGGCGCAATGAAGCGCCGACCCCGCCGTCGCCGTCGCCAACTTTTCCACGTCGGTACGGCTCGCGTTTTTCGCCGTGGTTTCGGGGTGGCCGTGGTGCCGCGCTTGAGGTCCACCTTTACCGCTTGGCCGCTGCCGGGAACCGTGCGGCGCGATTCTTTTTTTTCTTTTTTAGAGGGGGGGGCTCTGGTTTTCAAAGTGCCCGCCTGCCTTCCTCTATTCAAAACTCCGTTTTTTTGTCTGTGCACTTGGCTACTGAATTTCGGGGAATTCTTACCGGAATTAGGGTGGCCACTCGAAAGAGCGATTTATGGGGCCCTGTCACATGTATAGAACATAATTTAACTATGTGAAAATATGGAGACTGCTTCGGACATCCAGTGTCCAGGGCCCCAGTAGTATCCGGCCATGCCATTTCTGTTTCACTATCGAAATCCGAATTAATGTCACCCCAGAACAGGCTAGAGTTAATTTATGATCAGCTTGCTGGGTCGCTTGACGGACGCTCGTCGTTATTATTCGATCGTTTTGAATTAAGGGCGTGTTGTGAATGATTTCGTTAGACTGTTAATGATTTCCGTGGCTGGCTGGTTGTTGCACACTAGTTCACTTTCTACAGAAAAAGAGATGAACATCCAGCTTTTGTCGGTGAAACCATTAGGTCACCCTGGCAGATGTGTATATATTTGTAAAAGAGTTTGTGTGCACCCCAGAGTGCCGCATCGACTGCATTAAAACATGCCCACTTGTGGGATTTGTATTTCTGCATCCCAGTGATCAGTGATTTTATGTAGCTTGATGACCGTAGCAGGTCCATGTCGCCCCTTAGTCTAACAAGGATATGTCACTTGTCGAAGTGATCTATCCTTGGAGAATTAGCATTGATAGTGAGCTGATACGAGTCAGGGATTTGTGTTGCCCGAAACGTGCTGTGGTAGAGCTCAATTTCTGGCTTTATATCTGCATGTAGTTGTAAGATTGTTTCAAGATTACAGACGATACAATAGTACAGAATTTTATGTAACGTATTTTACGTATTTTCTGCATATGCAAGATATGTATAGCTGCAGGGCTCCGGCTACTCATCCAACCATTATCAGGACAAGCGGTTGGGGGATAGATAATCCTTGAAATGTTTTTCCTTTATGAAAGTCGTACACTTAGAACGGTAGTCTAGATCCCAGATATTTGTAAATATAATGAAAATGTTTTTTTTTTCTCTTAAAACCTAGACTGACTGAATCCTCTTATAGCGACGTTTGCTGCTTTTCGGTTTACAAGCTAAGTTTGGTCACCTTTTCTTTTTACTTAATTGTTTTTTGGAATGGGGGGGGGGCTTGTCCCTCAACAGATGGCGCTTATGAGTCGCTAGCGACTCAGTCTGAGACGTGTCCGTATGTTCTGGTGATCTCCTATTAAATTTATAGCGTCTAATTGGTAAATGTACTTATAGCCTAGAGTAGAAATGTTGGAAATGTAAATCAGACTGGTTACACGCTTCAAACTTTCAAGACAGGACTTGAAAGAGATAAAATGGGGCACTTGAAATTGAGCTGAGATGGTATGTCCTCAATAGCGTGGTAGTTGAATTCCAAATTCCAGTAACTTCTTGGATCCAGACCCACAAGTGGCATGTCACTGAGAACAACACACTGGTTCTCCAGCTCTGGGTCAGGTCAGGCTTCACTGATCATGCTCAGCACTGCACCTGCGACAGTGGTGTAACAGGCTGCAGCACAGTGAAATAGGCTTCACTCACGTCCTGCTATGGCCGTGTGTCTCAAAATGAGAGATCAGCCATGTCAGTGAGCTGTATGGGTGTGCCACTGTTTATTCAATTTCTTTAAATTTTTTTTTGTTTGTAATTGGACACAGTGGAATCCTCCTTCAATTAGGGAAAACTGATCATTTACCTTTTAACATTCCAGATGTGTATTGAACTGTTTGGCCATCGAATTAATCCTTTTGGTCTTTCCTGTTGTGCTACTCAAAGAAACGAATGAGATGGATCTCTAGCTTTTCTTTTGCAGATGTATTCTTGTCCCACATGAAAAGTTAAATATTGAATTCTGCAGGACTTTGATTTTATATTCATCTTTGTATTAAGCAGTGGATATTCTTTGGGATATTTTCATTATTAAGTTGACATCGCCTCCTATTCAAGTGCTACTGTTGATTTTAATTAAAATATTTGATCCCCTAAGCCCTTCTGTGTCGGTTTATCATCTCTCTGTGTTAATACAATTTCTCGCTGTATTACAATAGCAGCTCTTGTGACCTCATCAGTATTAGAACCACAGGGTTGTTTCCAAGTAGTAGAGCTAGAACTTAGTCACGCTTAAGAAAGTCTGGGTGCTGTGTCTGAATATCACCTGTGAGAATTGCGTCCCGAGTGTGCAGTGAGCTTGTTGAGAAACTTTGTTGGTCCATACTGTTGCCTTAAGGGGCACTGCTCTTTATGGCTATGGGCATTTGATCTCCAGTCAATGCAATACTGGTTATACAAGCAATAGACCCCCCTGTAACTGACTGTTTAAGGCAGTAGTCAGTGTTTTATGGTGAGATAAATCTTAGTGATTTTTCTAAGTTTTGGAAATGCTCATACAGTAATGTGGCCATAATATTCCATGTTTTCATTTCAAGACTTCAGTGTTTACTTATCTTTGGATGGCCTTCCATTGGCGCTCTCGGGGATTTTGACCCTTGTGATGATGTTTTTGTGAGCTTGTGTGACTTGGTTTTATTAGACATCTTTAACAATCTGAAGTCATAGCCTTTCAGCGCTTAACTAAAGCACATGCTACTGTTCACATTTATGTACAGCATGACAGGGTCTGCTGTTCAGGGCTTAAACATTCTGGCGTTTAACTGAATCATGCAGTTTTCCAGCCTATCAGAGATTGTACCTTTTCATATTTCAAAAACCTGAATTAGAGGTCCTGACTCCCTCTTAACTAAATCCCACCGCATAGAATTTTTGGGAGAATGGCACTAAATTGAATTAAATCTTGTGTTTAGGGGGCAACGTGTGGCTTCGCAGGTTATGTTATTGAACCCCAGCTCCGTGGGTGCCGCTGCAGGTGACTGCCCTTCTCTGCCAAGCTTGCACTCCCCTAGTTTGTGTCATGGAGAGCCAGATGGGGTAGGCAAAAAGAGAATTTCCCTACGGGGATCAGTAAAGTGTCATTATTGAGGTGAATGACTCAGTGGGCTAAGTCTCTGTGCCCGTGATCGGTTGGTTCAAGGCCAGTTCAAGCCCCGGCCTTGTTATAATAGTCACATGTCCTTTTGGCACTGATCATCTTAATGCTGACCCCTTCCTGGAATATGAAATGCAGCTAAACAGCTAGCCTGACAAAGTGAGTGTCTGAGGGAGGGCTAAAGTCTGCCAGAATTAAAGTGTCATTTCTATTTCCTTAGTCAACCCTGAGGTCAACCACATCTGGCTTCACACAATTGCTTCTGTATTCTGATGTGCAAGTGATTCATATCAGTAACTACTAGCCATTGTTTGTCCACACATACAGTTTTCTACGTTTTTTTCCATTCCATATATGCAGGCTTTGGATTGATGTGTGGACTGCAACATCTACACTATTTGCATATTAAATAAGCTCTCTCTTCTTCACTGTAATCGCCATTTTAATTATTGTAAATAAATCATGAAATCTCAGGCATGTGGTATGATTAGTTCCTGTTTTTTTTAAGTACCCGTTTTATTTCTGCATCCTCTTCTAGAGTACAATCATGGCATTGTTTTGATTACAGGTTAAAAATGAAGTACTTGGCTCAGAAAACAAAGTATTCTCTCTTAATTTGCAACCTGCATTTGTCCTAAGACCGATCTACTCAGTTCACTTTGTATCACAATTCAAACAATAAAAGAAATGTACCTGAGAGTTAATAAATTGTATGATTTAATTAGGGTGAAATTTAACATGTGCATTCATTTATGTATGAACCCTGTAAATGATGACATAACTGGTTTATTCCTTTATTAACCCATGTAAAATATTCATACATGTGATCTCAGGTAGAGCAGCAAATTCAATAAAAATATACCCCTTTTATATAAAAAGGATGATGGGTGACTGAGCCTGGGTTTCTGAATTATACCTCTGTTCGCATCTGCACCAGTTTTAATTAGTGACTTTAATAAACCACAATGTGCACTTATAAATCTTGCTCCAGCCTCCTAAACTTGTGTTTTGCAGAGAATAACCTGGCAGGCAAGATTTACACAGTTATAATAAAAACCTATGGCTGCCACTGTGAACATAGCATGCACACACACATACACAGACCTGTACTCATATCTTTGTGGGGACTGTCCATTCATTTCTAATCCCAGTAATGACAGCCTTAAACCCTACCTAGCTCTAACCTTAACCATATGTAACCAAACAAAATACAAGATGTTTTTTTTTGATTGCAGTTACAGATGTTTATAAAATTGAGTTTCCCCATGTGGGGACCGAAAAAATCGTCCTCACACTGTCAAAATAGCAGGTTTTTATCACATTGTGGAGACATTTGGTCCCCACAATGTTATGTATTCCTGGAGCACACACGCTCCAGAACATGTTTGCACATGCAGTTGTAGTGGTCAATTATTATGTTGATAAAATATACATGGGTTGTGTATAGCACAGCCCTGTAGCACTTTATTGGGTGTCTATATCCCTTCTAAAGTAAACCTGACTAACAACATGTGGCTTTCGTCATTTAAACTTCCTCTTTAACACTGGGAGCCCGGCTTATACGTGAATGTAAATTCAAAGGAACTAAAAATTGCATCTTCTAACTGCTTAAGCAGGTTAGGGTTGCAGCGGGCCTGGAGCCTATCCCAGGCAGCACCAGTTTGGAGTATACCCTCGATGGGATGTACAGACATTTTAGAGATGCCAGTTAGTATACCTGGGAAAAATCCATGTGACATGGGGAGGGCATGCAAACGCTAACCAAACAACAGTGGCGTCATTCAAACTGACAGCAGCTAAGCACTGAGACACCGTGCCGGCCGTCAAGGAATTATTCTGTTATTAAAAACAGTTTTAATATTAGTAAAAATGAGTAGACCTTACTCTTTGTGTGATAATCTGTGCATGAGCAGGGCCAAGGTTATGACTGACGTTTAGCATCAAAATGTAATCATAATGGACCGAAACTGTAAACATGCAGAGGGACAAAGCTGAGCCAGCAGGATAGTCTGTGATGGGGAGGATGCTAATTAGCACGTAAGGGATCCAAAAGCTGGAAGCTTAAATTGTCTTTCTCTTTTACGTGCCCTTATGTTTTCCCAGGTTTTGTAAATTATTATGGAATATTTAAATCATGGCCTGATGATATATAATATGACAACACCATAGATGATACCCAGCCAGTGTCAACAGATCTGTTACCCCCCCCCGGTTTGATTTGTTATACTAGTCAGATACAGATTCTTGAAGTGGGCTTCACGTGGTTGCTTTGTGATATGGATGTGTAGTGACAAATATCAGGACTGATAGCTGACAGTCACCAGCAGAAATGATCATGAGAATGTTTGTATGCAAGCAGCAAATATGGCCCTTGGCTTGCACATTGCAGTGTTTGGAGTAAAAATATTTGTATCGCTCTAAGTGACAGAAGCTGCAGTGCATTGTGGGGCAGTCGTACATGTGGGACAGTGATCTGTCTTGTGAACTGTGGCACTGCGGAAAGCAGATTCGCTTTTGCGCTTTGCTGCATTTGAGTAATGACTGAACCTCCACTCGTTAATTTTGGAACCATTAGGTATATGTGGAGGGGCTCATGCTGGGTGGCTTTCAGGTGCAGCTGCAACTGCTACAGATTAGAGGGACCTTTTGGGTTTTGAAACTGAAATCAGTTTAATCACTTAGAGGATTTATAAACTTTCTGGATTACCTTTGATATTTTTATATGTATTATTTATTTATTTTTGTGTTTTTTTTTTTTTTAAGATTTAAAATCTAAAATCTCATGACCCTGACTAGGATAAGCAATTAGAAATCGGATGGTTTAAAATTCTGATCTACCTTTTGAAAACAGGAAGAACTGTGATTTGCCTTTAAATGAAAGATTACACTGTGGGAAATTTCATACTACGTTAAAAAATATGGGTGACATCATATGCACATCTCTGAAAAGTGCAATTTGAATTACTTGACGCCCAGGTATGCCTTAATGCAGTGTGACCCATGAGGGTGTTCCTACTACTGACTAGAGCAACCCGTTCATAAAATGGCTGCTTCTCTTTCAACAGCAGTAGTGGTGCTAATGAGCATGCTCAGTGCTATGTCAGGGAAGATTTGTTGGAGAGCTTGGTCATGTGACCTTAGTGAGCTCTGTGCATGTGTGTAGTGCTCCCCTGTCTTCCCCAATCAATGGAAAGTCTCTGGGTAGACCAGGTGCTATTGGTAAATGGGGGAAAAGGTAAGGATAATGTTTTTATGCTCTTCTGGCTCTTCGTCTGTTCTTCAGGAGTTCATTTCAGAGGTACGCTGTTTTGTTTCTCATGCCTTGGTTTTTGCTTTCAACTTATTGATTAGTCATGGATGTTTGGGTTATATTGGTGGACTGTATTGTTTTGGCCTCAAAATATTCCCCAGAAGAGGAGAATAACTTTGTGTTCAATTCATTATGTTGATGAGCTTTATGTACACAAGGTACAAAAGTAGAAAACTCTTTTGTCTGATTTTCGTTGAATGTATTTTTTAGATATTGCTAAAAAAAATCTTATGGTTGAAGTCTGGGACCAGACAGTGAAACATATGCTTTTTGCTATTGTAATGGCTGCTTCTGAAACCGAAAATATGTACAAAAAACGGCAAAATAATCTTACAAACACTCTCATTCTTTAAAGTTCTCTTTAATGAGGGGAGCCTCTAACTCATTAAATTGTGGAATGCTTTCCAAATTGGTGCCTCTTATCAAGAATTAAGTATTTTGCTGTCAGAGGGAGTGGTAATTTATTATCATGGTCATGGAGTCCTGTTTAGTTATACGCCAGGTTTCTAATATTGGAGCCTTGAGAATTTTTACTTGAGATTTTATATTTGTATGTTTCTAGTTGGGGTGATGATAAAAATTACTCTGACCTGCTTACTCGTTGTACAGAGTAGTTTATGGCGGGAGTTTCACCCAGCGTTTTTTTTTATTAAATGATCAGTGTTTTACCTTGCTAGAGCTCTTCCAGCTGTGCTCTCATGCATAATGCATTAGCCTCCCTTGGTAGATGTGCTGTGACCACTGCTCTCTCCAGGTACCTGTGTGGAACACATTACATTTGTTCAGTCCTGTGTGTTCTGGGTTTTCTGTTGGATGAGTATGCACTGTGCCAGCTGGGGGGTTGAGCAGGGATGAGCTGTGCTTTCTGAAAACTGTTTATTTGCATCTCCCTGTCGGGCTTGATTGGCTCGCATTGTTGTTGATCTGAACTTAGTCAAAGTAAATCTCCCATTATTACAAATTGCTTGAATTATTGTATTAAAATGTGGGTTATTGGTCAGGAAGCTGTTCTGTGCAAAGGTAGCACATTGGTCTTAACCATGTTGCATCGCTGTGGCAAGATGTTGCAGTGTGACCATTGAACTTATCATGAACTTTAATCAAACAGGAATTTGAACATGCTAAGGATGCTTTTGTGTTTCTTGTATTTCCCAGATGGGACCGGTCCTCCGCCAATGCAGCAGACACTTTTGTTGTTAGCACAGTATCTCAAAAAGCATTTGATGGATCTTTTTCATACTGTGCAGACGCATTGTATAGGTGAAGATCTGCAAATGACCAATTTTGAGGCAGATTTTTACAAAAAACTGGAGCAACACCACATAGTGTTATCAAACAGAAGGGCAGTTCCAGACACTTGAAACCATTAGCACGATAACTCAAAGTATTTGTGAAGTGTTTTCCAAGCATTGCAAACACTTTGTATGGGTGTTGATCTGGAACTGAGCTAATTTTGAGTCAAATCACACTAGAATGGAAGCAACAGAGCTTAATGGTAGGAAGGAGAAGGGCAGCCTCAGACACACAATTTTGTTAACTCAATAACTCAAAAGGCATTTGTTGGATCTATTTACCTCTTCTCAAAAACATTATATGGATGAACATCGGACTGATCCTTAGTGTGAGAAATTTGCACTAAAACTGAAACAGCGGTGCTTGGTTACAGCAAAGGATGGAAAGGGTGGCTGCAGGAAAAACTCCATATTGTGAACCTAGTAACTGTAAAATTATTTTATGGATCTTTTTCCATACTTCCTAGGATCATTGTATAGGTGATGTTCTGGGACATGTTTCATTTTGAGACAAATCATACCAAAACTGAAGCAATGTGTGGATGGAGCAGGGATTTCAATGGGGAAAAGAGGTAATAGGGCTGTTGGGGAATACATTGTCATCATTGATAATAGGCCGACATAACAAGCTGACAGGTGTCAAGGACCTAAAGTCGGTACAAGTTCAGTTAAGCTAAATTTCCAGTGATTGAACAAAACCATGTGCAAGATAGTTGTGGGAACCTGCAAAGTTGCCTGGTACAATGTCCTTTGGATAAGAAACTAAAGACAAGAAAGAAAATAAGATAATCTGGATAATGATGGGATACTGATGGTAATGGTTGCCCGATTAGACATGTGAGTATTAAAATTCGTGGATTGTATCAGCCTCCAAACCCTGAAAGTAACAAGTTGTTTTCAGTAATGGATATAAATGATTTAAAACTCTCTTAGCAGTGTTTAACATTTTCATAATCTGCTTGATCCTACTTTGCTCCAGGGGGTTAACATGCGAGAGGCCTGATGATCGCAGGTATTGTGTAGTACACAGAAAAATCCTAGATTCCGGACTTCAGCTTTTTGAATGGCCTTTAGCAGCACAGGGTCATTGTATGCGCTGCATCAAGGTCATCGCGCAGGCAAAGATGTGCTAAGATGGTTTGGTTTTATTTGTGTCTTCATGAATGAGGGTTTACTTTTTGGTATGCTTTTGAGCACAGTGCCTTAAGCCATTGGCAGCTCATTATTCCTGAAATGGCTGAGTGCAATCATAAGTGTCATGTTCACTGAACATGTACTATCCAAGCCTTGCAAAGGAACCAACAGAGGGAGCAGCTGGGTCACATGACCACAGCTGAATGCATTGTGGGCTGGGGAAGAAACAGGAACACCGCTCGAGCCTTTGGCTCCTCTCTCGCTCAGTCCCCCGGTGTGTGCTTCTTTACTGCTCTCTGCTGACCAATGGAGGCCACCAACAGACAGCAGGTATGACACTAGCAGCCAGATTGAGTGAGTTAGGGGAGAAGTAGGGCTGGGCTATATGACCTCACATCAATATCACGATTAATTGAACATTTTACCTCGATTTACTATCAATGAACGATTGTTTTGTTTTTGTGTTTTGCCCTCATATCGCATTGACAAGGTTTGTATTGTAAATATGCTGATTTGTTAAAGCTGGGATATTTTTTCTAATGAAAGACTTTATGATTTTAAGATGATTGAAGGAAGCACACAGATGAACCATTTATGATTATTCATTGAATATTTCAAAGAACTGAAATCAAAGCACAAATCGCTTGAAATGACGGCTTATGAAAAAGGTAGCATTTGAGTTCCTGAAAAAGTAGAAAATAGTTTCTATTTCTTGCAAACAAAATTAACCATTTATCACGTGTGTCTGGGTGAACTTGATCACTATATGCAGGTGATCATTATAACAGATTTTTTTTCTTTTTCTTTGTCTAAGGCAAATTGACCTTTGTACATTTATTACACATCAGCTTCGTTATTTACTGAATTTTATTGACTCTTTCAAAATACAGTACAGCTGTTCCAAATGCACACAAATTACTGAACTGTGTATAATTCAAATATGCTTTAATACAGTACTGTACACAATACAGTTTACTATAGTTTTGCTACTGCATCTCTGTTCGTTTTTGGCAGTTTATGATAAACTTTGAGTCTATATGCATAATTGAGAGAAAATTACTTTCTTTTTTCCGTCATGTTTTCTGTAGTCATAGTTAGCCAGAAGCAGATGGGTTACCACAAGGTGAAGTAGGCAAGTAAAAAAGAAAAAAAATTAATTCATTTATTTTTTCCCCCAATATGTTATGTATAAAAAGACCCAAAATGAACAGTGTAAGAGGACTACTTGATTACTGTATGCAATTTATTTAAACATAATTTGTACAGGAATGATTGTGTCCCTAGATTTTTGATCCATATAAGTGGTTGATTGCTATGATCGTAATTGCTATAAGCTGTTTTCACTGTATTTTAAATATCGCTAGTGTGTTTTCGCAGTGTTTATATCTGACCTCTATGTTCGGTCTCGTCTTCACTAAAGCCACAATGTGTTCAAAAGACGGACATGGCATTTTTCTTTGGTACAGCTGCTGGAGTTGCTCAGTCGGCTCGGTGCTTCGGTGTTTGAGTTCGCCTCCATGTTACTTCCATGTCACAGGGGCATGTTTTTAAGGGGCAGTACATGAACACACACTGGGGAAAGTATTAGATTTTTTTTTTTAAAGTATTAACAGAATTGAAAAAAAATGATAATTAACTGACTTGGGCAAGATCACATCGATTAGAGGTTCTGAATGTCGGTTTTGATTAATTTTCGATTAATTGCCCAGCCCTAGGCAGAAGACATTTTTTTATTTTGGTTGAACATCAGGTTGTGTTTCTCCTTTAGATAAATAGAGTAATGTGTGGAAAACTAAACGTTAAAGTCATTATTAAAAACATTCACGGTGCTTTGATGGTATGATGGTCTTCATGAACAAACTTCCAGTGCCTAATTTGTTGCCTTTTTCCCTGGATAATAGAAATGTACAAGCACGTCAGATTTCTCTCTGCAGTTCAGGGGTGTGTACCTAGAAGTTACTGTAGCCTCAGTGTGCACTGCTGCTTGTGTTTCTAATGGACCCTTTGGAACTTGCATGGACTTGAAACCACCTGGGGTTTAGAACATGCTGTGGAGACACAACTTTAAAACTGAGCACCTCTGCCCAGGTAAGAGGTAACTTCAGTTAGGAACCTGATAATGAGACCACTGAAGGGGAGGAAGTTGGATAAATCTGGAGAAACCAAGATTCTTGTGGTCTCGTTGTCCTGTTTCATTATTGATTGTTGTATCACAAAGTTTAGTACCCCATTATTTATTATTTAAACATTTAGCAAGATGAGGACTCAGCTTCTGCTACAAGATGATTTTTAAAAGAACCTGTAATTGTTTTTTTGGTGTACATTTTTTTCCATCATAGTGCATAATGCTAAAACAACCCCGCATTGCCCACGTGAGGTTTGGCCTTAAAGAGCGTTTGGGTATATTCGCACCAGTTAAATCACTGAGTCCATATTGGTGCTGAGATGCAGCTGTTTTCAGGAACAACTGTAGTATTTCCCCGCTGCTGTGGATCAACTGCTTTTATAAACTGTGTTTATAAATTTAATAATGTTCTGGGTGACGAGTGTTCTCGGAATGGGTGACAGGAAATTCTCTATGAGCGTACAGCAGGAAAAGCAACTGGTTTCAGTTACATATTTCCAAAGCAACTGAGTGACTCTGAGTGTGCCAGGGTTAGTAAATGTAAATCACATCTTTTTCTAAAAATTGTCAATATATTTCAGGATGGTGGAGGAGCCTAACTGTTTGTTGTGATTTTTGTAATCTGCCCATGCACAGCTTAGGAAATCCAACAGAGCTATATCTGTGGCTTGGCGTGTCACCCTCCACAGCACGCCACTCATGCCACCTTTTAAAGAAATCTAGAATTGGGACGGCTTTTGTAGTAGACATTCTGGTTATGAAATGGCCGTGATCTGCAGGATGCCGTGCTGCCACTATACTGAGCATGCTCCCAAGTCAGCCTGTAGGGGGAGGGCCAGAAAGCAGCAGTGGGCATGTTCAGATTAGCTGCACCATAAATAATCACTAGCTTGCCTTCCCTGTGTTGATACTGAACATCGAAATCCCTGTGTGACTTGCTTTTTCCTAGCCTAGTCAGTGTTTTTACTGTAAGTAAACCTGGTGAAACGAACTGTGCTGAAAATCGTACATCACATATAACTGAAGCTCTTTCTCCCTCTGGTGGTCAGAAGCCACCCTTTGCTGAATTCTTGCTTGGTTTTGTCATGGGCCATGTGAGCCTGAAGGTTGAATTTGAAATAAGTATATCTGTGTGCGTTGGCGAGATTTGATTATAGCTGAAGTCTATTGATTTGTCCTGTTTTAGTGATGTTCTTAGAAAATTCTTCCCTTTTTAAGAGATGACCTCTCACAACGTAATTGGAATTGATTTAGCTCGGGTACTAATAACGGAGCTTTCACTTTCTTATCTATGTGGAGAAGGTTGAATTTTAGAGCTCTCTGCAATTTTTATTATTTTTAAAATAACACTTTTCATGTGACTTTATTTTGTCTGCACAGTGGTATCTGAAGGGCTAGGTAACAAGTCATCATATTCTTGAACTCCTTTATGATTTAGGACTGCCCTGCACTTTACTGTTGCTGCCCATACTGGTATCATGTCTCTGTCAAGGTTCGTTGGATGCTTTTGCTGTTTATTTTTTTTATTATAAACGTTTACTGTGACTTTGCTGGGCTGTAAGACTCTAGGTTAGGATCCGGTTTTGGTAGTTTGTCTTTTGTACCTTCTAGAGAAGTCCCGAGCCAGTGTCAAAGATTGGAATTGGGGCCAATCCAGCATTTTTTTTAATTGATCGTTGTCGACCACGACAGCCCGGTGAAAAGCCCAATCTATTTACTTTCAAGTTTAATTTTGCATCCATCCGATTTACATCTGTTCTGCAGTTCTGTATGGTTCCATCACACGCTACAGTAAGCTAGAGGCATGTGACTTGAAACCACACACTATCAAGATGTCTGCCATGTGGAAGTCCTTTAAATTGGAAACTCAAAGTAGCCCAGCAGCTACCTGCAATGTTTGCAGGTGCAGTGTTTATTAAAAGAGCAGATTGGCACTTCAAATCGGAAGATATAAATATTTAATTGATCAGATAGGGGTACCATAAAAGTGGATCAAGACATCCCTACTATCTTTACTAATCTTGCAAAAGTTGATGTAAAGGTCAACATATCGAAGGAATTGACCTGTATCATTTGTGACAAGCAGGGGATTGTTAGCAGTAGGATGAAACCAGAAAAAGAGACATTTGAAAGGAAGGTACCAAACAATAATGATACTGCAGGCCCCTGAATGAGAAATAACTTGATCAAAACATTACCTAATAAACAGGCCTAAAACGTCTCTCAGTACATCTGCCGGAGGGTCTGTACAGCCTGAGATGCATTCCACTTGGGATACATGTAAGGAGAAAGCTGCATGCAGACCTCATTGGATGTTCAGTGAGTGGAGAGAAAGGCAATGTTTTGATACAGAGCAAAGCTATACTGGCGTTTTATAGTAAACCTGCATACTCACAACACCAAAATGAAGACTTTTATAGTAAGAAGTTTGCTTTGGGGACCTTTACTAGTTGGGTTGTATTTTTTTCCTGATCCCTTGGGTGGTGGGCAGTGCGTTTCCTTTGATATGTAGCCGATGCATGTACAGTGATCCCCCGCCTATCGCGGAAGATGCGTTCCAGACCCATCAGCGATAGGTGTAAATCCGCGATATAGAAAGACCATATGAATAAACATATTTTTTTACAGTTTAAGCCTTAAAATACCCCTCCCACATGCTTTAAACACATGTAAACTTATTAAAACAACACATATGATATGTGGATATCGGGCTAAGGATATGAGTATCATGATAATAATAATAATAATAATAATAATGATATGTAATGTATATGTGTGTGTGTGTGTGTATATATATCATATATATATATATATATACACACACATCTCTCTCTCTCTCTCTCTCTCTCTGTATATGTAATGGAATATGTAAAAATGAAAACATATATGGCTCTTATATTCTTTTCATCCTTCTTGATGTAGCGTACCGTCGATTCATTCAAGCCATAATGGCGAGCGATGTCCGCATAACGCTTTCCTTCCCGAAGCATATCCAAGAGTTTTACCTTCTCCTGAATGGTCAAGGTCTTCCTCTGGTGTTTAGGCTCACTACTACCAGAAGGCTTAGAAGATGCAGGACGCTTGGGAGCCATCGTAGGGCTTAAAACAAAATGAAAACAATCATACCGCAAGCAAGGTACGAGATACGCAGAGAACTGTGAGGCGTCAGGGAAAAATCCGCGATATAGCGGGGGCACGATAGCTGAACCGTGATATAACGGGGGATCACTGAATACTAAAGATGTTTGATTTAATTTTTTTTATTGTCCTCATAATCTAATGTGCTTGTAATTTGGACCCTTCAGAAGGCACCCTTCTGTTTGGGACTGCTGAAAAGACTTTGTCTCTCCTCCTCACAAAGCATCCTAAGTCCTTCATACTATAGATTCAAACTGTAAAACGTCTGAATAGCCTTAAGATATTTATATCATTTTAATGTAGTGTTTTAATAGGAAAGTGTTGCATGTCAGTGTCCTGGTTTTCCTTGTGTGCCCTCAAATGAATTGCACGAGTTCTTCGTATAAATTGACTCTTCTGTTTAAGCTCTCACAGTGTGCTGTGCATCTGTGTTTGTTTCCGCAGCTGTATGTCTAGGAGCCCTTTACACAGCGAACCCTCTGTCTGTATGCAGTCGCACCCCTTCGCCTGTTGGTAAGTTCTGCTTACAGATCTTTTCATGTGTTTCAGCTAAACGGTTATGTGGGTTTCTGAAGAAATACGGGTATGTGGCGTCAGATGGGTTGATGAAATATAGCCTTCGTTTTCGATGAGTTGTCTTTCCGGGAACAGCCATTTTTGTGTTGTGAGAAGAAACCTAACAATGTGTGTGTGTGTGTGTGTGTGTGTGTGTGCAAGAATCAGGTTCAATTATAACACCCAAGAAGATGGTGCATGTTGATTCTGATAGAGGCAAAGTTGTAATTTGAGATGAAATATTTGCTCCTCAGCAGGCATGAATGTCACTGGCGCCTTTCTTTATAGTGCTCAGAAAGTGAGCGTCTGACCTACAATTAGGACTACAGCAGTGATTTAAACTTGCTGTATATGTGGTGTATTAGTTGAACTTTTTCCCAGATAAATATCATATTAACATGGGCCATACAGGTTTGTCAGTGGGGGGGGGGGGAAGACGTTTAAATGG
>JAODKC010000044.1:16380958-16405821 GCA_026777985.1 Mormyrops attenuatus | reverse complement strand
TCTCGTCTTAGTCGTGGGAAAGAGGGTCGTTGACGAACACATTTCGTCTAGTCTCGTCTGACGAAATTAACACTAGTGTCCACAGTAGATCACCCCGGTTTATACACTAGGGGGAGCTCTGGGGTTGAGAGATCCCTGCAATGTGTTTGACGCGTGTTCGATGTCTTTTGGGCAGGCTCTTTCTGTCACGTGGAGCTGACGTTAACCTGAAGAACCAAGAGGGGGAGACCCCTCTGGAATGCTGCAGTCCGGGCTCCCTGGTGTGGGTGGCTTTGCAGACCAATAAGAGACTGAAGGAGGCGGGGAGTAGCACGGGACACCTGCAGGAGAAGCTCCTCAGCAGGTTGTCTGGCTGTCAGTCACAGGCTGGGCGTGCTTTCACACCTTGCTGTTGCATTTCGGGTGGTGTCATGCCATCTCCTACAGCTGTTTTAACAACAGTTATTTCAAGAATTGATTCAGAATGAATGAAGTAGTAATGTCTATTTTTTATTGCGTTGCTTTTAAAGCAAAGTATGTGTGATCTTCATATTTCGTATCTCGCTTTTCCTTCCAGGGACATCTCACGGGGTTATGAGAATGTTCCAATCCCGTGCGTGAATGCAGTGGACTCTGCGGCCTGTCCAGACAACTTCAGGTACATGCCGGACAACTGTGTCACCTCTCCCCTGAACGTCGACAAGAACATCACGCACCTACAGGTACCAAAGTCATTTTTGCATCCTAAATGTTTCCCCGTGTTTAATTTTGGGCCTGACCAGGTAAACTAATGTAGTGTATTGTGAAGTCCTTTAGCTCTTTGAGTGGCTCTGTTTGTATTTATGGCTGGTC
Organism: Mormyrops attenuatus; assembly: GCA_026777985.1. Taxonomy (NCBI): domain Eukaryota; kingdom Metazoa; phylum Chordata; class Actinopteri; order Osteoglossiformes; family Mormyridae; genus Mormyrops; species Mormyrops attenuatus. The sequence continues at coordinate 16,404,990 of JAODKC010000044.1, read as the reverse complement.
TTTCCTGTCATCTTTTAGTACTGCGTATGCAAAGATGCCTGCTCCTCTGCTCATTGTATGTGCGGCCAGCTCAGCCTGGGCTGCTGGTATGACAAGGTAAGGCAGCCGCCAAATTAGGCCTGAGTCGCTGTCCATCGCCCCCGTTGGCTGTCATTAAGCTACGCTGTTATGAGGCCTTTTTAAAAAAACTGCGATGCAGGCGAGCTGTGCCGCCGAATACACTGTCACCTTTAGATGTGATCCTATTTGTAAAATAGTGACCTTGCAGTGTTTAGATGCACTGGCAAATTTAAAATGTAAAGTCCGATTTTAGGAGGCTGATGAGAGATTGTATAACCTGTGGGTTATTGAAGTTTCACATCCCACTGAGAGGTAAAATTCAGTTTAATAAAGTCGTATTTAATGTAAGCTGCGGGTGGTGAACCTGATGCATGAAGAGCTGCTGTGGGTGTGGGTTTCTGGGATGGCCTCTCAATCAGCCAATAACGGTGGGGCCTCAGGGCTGCAGTTGAGAACCACCACATTATTATTGGCTGATTGAGACGTCATCACAAAAACCCGCCCCCACAGCGACTCTCCATCGATCAGGTTCACAGCCCTGATGTAAGCAGTGTTGCCTAGAAGCATTCTCGTCAGTTTATGGTCATACTCATTTGTTTTCTTATTCTTATTTTATCGTGCATGGAAATGTACTGATGCTTCTGGGTAACTGCTTTGCCAGAAACTGGTTCACCATCCCACAGCAGTAAGGTTGACAGCCATTAAGCTTATTTTGCGTGCCCATGTCTGTGTGTCCAGGAGGGTCGGCTGCTGAGTGAGTTCAGCCGGGAGGAGCCACCACTGATCTTTGAATGCAACCATGCATGTTCTTGCTGGAGAACCTGCAAGAACCGTGTGGTGCAGAACGGGATCCGGTAAGCACCCCCCCCCAATGACTCACCCATGAGTCCTGTGCAATTAATGCTCATCAGATGAGCTCTGCTGCATCTCAGCAGGGCCCGTGCTTTTTGAAGTGGACCGCTAAATATTTGCTGCTATAACAGAGTGAATTCTTCCGCTGATCTGTCAGTGTGCTGCTTACTGTAGCCTGAGTGGATTGAGAGCTACATATGTTTGAGGCGCTTAACCTAAATCAAGGAGAGAACGGTCACAGAAATGGCTGACGGTGCGGCCCTGGAGCGGCAGTGACTGATCACCGCGTCGGCTTGCTTTACTCCCAGGGTCCGGCTGAAGCTCTTCCGCACAAGCGGGATGGGCTGGGGGGTGCAGACGCTGCAGGATATCCCCCAGGGAGCCTTCGTGTGCGAGTGAGTCTCCATCAAGATAGAAATGATCGGATGACCTCATACATAAGAGGAGTAACAGATGCATGTGTTCGTGTTCAAATTAAAATGAGAGTGGATTTACTGACGCAGCCTAGCATTATACATCACTTTTATACATGATTTTCATGGTTACATTTCAATACATCCTCTTCAGTCTCTTCCTGCTACCTAGCATTTGAAACTAGCATCTTGATTATTTTGCATTTTCATTGCAGAGTGATATACATTAATAGCTGTTTTTGTTGCATGTAGGTATGTGGGAGAGATCATTTCTGATGCTGAAGCTGACGTCAGGGAAGATGACTCCTACTTGTTCAACCTGGACAATAAGGTATTTATTGTTTGGGTGGTGGTTTCTTAAGACCTTACTTCCAGCTAACCAGCCTGTGGCCCCACATTACACAATCTACCTTACTACGTGGAGTACAAGTGCCTGGGAAATAAACACGGCTGTCTTGCAGTGGAGACGATTTTTCTCATATAGACCACCGGTGTCAGACTCCAGTCCTGGGGGGCCAGAGCCCTGCACATTTTTGGGTTTCCCCTCGTTTAACACACCTGATTCAACTTCTTCTGCTAATTACCACATAGCGGTTGAGCTGAATCATTTGTGGCGGAACAGGGAAAGAACTGAGCTACACAGGGCTCCTGCCCTCCAGGACTGCAGTTTGACACCCCTGACATAGACTGTCAAAATATGTTTAAAGGGTAGTTTTAGGCATGAGCACTTTTTGGTGTCCCAGGTAGGTAACTCGGGAACGATTTAGTCTTCACCTTTTGAATGACACTTTATTGTTCAGCTCTCTTCAGGGCCTTTAAATTGGTTTACGCTCTGCCTTTGTTCTCCTGTTACTTCAGATAGCATGACTTATTGATTAGGCTGAAGTACTGCGAAGAGTCCGTTTCTGTTTGCACCCATTACCCGAGAGTGTTGGTCCTGCTGGAAATACAGGAGAATACCCAGACTTGTCCACAGCTTACTTTGTAGCACTCTGACAAGAGTGGGCTGTACAGATTGGGCTTCTGTTCCTTCTGTAGTGCAGGTAGCATGTGTTCGGTCCTTTTAATAAAAGCTCTTTTTTGAGAAATGAATGGTCTTGGGACTTTTTTTTCCTGAAATGTACATCAGAACCTTTTCACAAAATAGCCAACTCTCTTAATATGCCTACAGGAACTAAATTGCTTTATTCAATGTAATGCAAGGGATGCACTATGTAACCTTTTAACCTTTGTGAAAGTAACAACAGAGCATTGTTTACTTTGAGTTTCCCGTCTCGTCCCATCTCTCCTGGCATTGCTCCTGGTTTCTGACTTGCTTATTTATCTGTTGCTCTTGCTGCAAGCCCTGCACAGCAAATAGCTCTCCTGTAACACATAGTCATGGTGATAAAGTATGTTAACAAAGCTTTCCCTGTGATAGGCTCATATGCATGATTTGGCCGTGTCAGCAGTTTACTGCTCCCCAGTGCTTTTTCAGCCAAACTTTATAGCTCACAAAGGTTTTTGAAGTATTGCCTTTCTGGTTTTTTTTTTCCAAGTGTTACTTTGAAGTTCTTAAAGAAATATGCGGAATGTTACGTTGGAGATACGGTTTGCTTTGCTGCATAAACATAAGTATTCAGGCTGAAGCTATCTGGTAGAACATGTATAGGGTGACCTTTATCATATCCTGAATAATAGCCATGCTGACTTAGACTTACTAAGCTGGTTGGCTTGGTCATTCCCTGTGACAGCCCATATTTGTCAAAACCCTATCAGAAAGCAACTCAGTGTATCTTTGGAAGGTCCACTTCATAAAAGCTGAGGCTGTGGGGTGTTTCCGTCCTGGAGGTAGATCTTGAATCTCCCCAGTTTGTACTCTCACTTACCTAGCCGTTGCCCTCGCAGGTGGGCGACGTCTACTGTGTCGACGCCCGATTCTACGGCAACATCAGCAGATTCATCAACCACATGTGCGAGCCAAACTTGTTTCCTGTGCGAGTGTTCACCACGCACCAGGACCTCCGCTTCCCACACATTGCCTTCTTCGCAAGCAAGCACATCAGTGCCGGAGATCAGCTGGGGTAAGGCCTCTCTTCCAAACACCAGGTGACGGAAGCCTTTTTCATTCGATCTATGTTGAAATATTTCTCAGGTTTTTTGGATGCCAGAGGGGATGGTGTGTGGTTCTTGGAATCTCTGGCAGTTAGGGTTCAATGCCCGTGACCGGAAGGTTGCCAGTTCAAATCCCTTGGCTGGCAGAGAGACTTCACCTTGGCCCTCATGTGCAAGGCCCTGACCCCATCTGCTTCAGGGACCCTGACTAACCCTACTCTCTGATCTTCACTTGCATGTCGCTTTGGACTAAAGCATCTGCTAACTAAGTACATGTAATGAGTCTAATGTAATGAATATACCTGAATTATTGGCTACAGATGGCACACACGATTCTCTCTGTGTTTTCCTTAGTTTTGACTACGGTAATCACTTCTGGGAGATCAAGAGCAAGTACTTTGCTTGCCAGTGCTCTTCACCGAAATGCAGACACTCAGCAGCCGCTATCGCCCAAAGACAAGCGGACGGCACGTCCGGGAGCCGGCCGGCCGGTGCCGTGCCAGACACCAGCTCCTCCACTGCCCCCTCCAGCCCTTGCTGAGGGCCCCCACATCCTGCAGCGTGAAGCAGGAGTCGCACAGAAGCCCAAACCAGTCCCACTGCGGGTCTGGTTGTTAAACCTGGGCCGACCTGAGACTTCTGAACTTCTCTGGTCCTGATCGCAGTTCATTTGTTTCCCGCCAACGGAGACAAGACTTGGGAACAATGCACTGCGCTTGATTACTTATTACTGGAGGAATTATAGCATAATGCTTTATTCATTAGCATTCCTGGTGGAAACTTCTGGATGGAAAAGAGGGTACATCTATTTTTATTAGTGTGTGTATATATATATTTTTTAACGCAGTAGGTTTTGTTTTGTTTTAAAAACTTTGTAGCCACCCCGGTTTTCAAGCTTTCTTAAGCATCGATTTCATTGGTGGATATGACATGTAGCGTTTGATCGCTCACTCCCATATTCCAGTGACTCCTTGTATAAATACTGATAGTATTTATGGCATATATTATATGATCACCTCCATATCTGACTGCCTGCAATTATAGGTAAAGCCATCACCTTACACACGCTTGTGCACTGTGGGTAGAAAAATGGAGAATACTTCTGTTAGGGGCTGATAAGTCACACATGACAGTGAAGGTGGCGCTGTTTAGCATGTCAAACTATCTGCTTGCAGGTGTGATTGACTGTTACTGGTACAGAACAAAACTGTATAAAAGGGCAGAATCAGAAAGCAATCTCTCAAATGTGAAATTAAAGGTTTAAAAAGGCACATGAGATTAGGGTCATGAAACCATTTTGCTTGGAAGCACATTATGAAGTTGAGTATGAAAAGATATTGGTGCTGACAGTGGTGTTTATTTTTAATACTGGTCTAGCATTCAGGCTGTAAGATGAGCTCTTTTTTACGTTACAATTTACTGCCAGTTTTGTAATATAGCGTCAGCATCCATTTTCCATAATTCTACGTTTTTGGCAAGCCAAACTTTATTTGCTGAATATCTTTATTTTGGTTAGTGTGTTTTCCATGTGCCTAAAGGATATCTAAGCAAGCTAAGTTTTATTGTCATGTATTTCAGGGGAGTAAAGTATAATTCATGCCATTGGCTGTACATTTAATTTTTCAATAAATTTGCTACTCTGAAGTATGCAGGATGATTTCCTTATCCTCAGTGCTGTGACTGACGTTTGTAGCAAGACAGGTTTGGATGCCTGGCTGGTGGGTGAGCTTGGCATTAGTGGTGGGCAAATGAAGCTTCATGAACCGTTTGCTGTGTTTTCTAACCCCACTAGATGGTGCTCTCTATTCATTAAAGGACTCAGAGCATGCCTCTAAGCAAACCAAGAGCATCATCTACTGGGGTCAAAAAATACAACAAATGGTTCATGAAGCTTCGTTTGCCCATCGCTACTTCACATGCATTGTAGTATCAGTGTATTTTGGGTGCCTACCTGCCTTTTGGGGGGAGGGGTGTGTGGTATTAAATGTCATGTTTCAGGTTATATGCATCCCATTGAGCTAAATATGTAAATAAATCCTATGCTGGTTCTCCACGCCTTTTTTACCCTATAAAACAACTGAATATTTTGCTTGTTTATTTGAGGTTAACTACCCTTTAGTATGGGTATCGCCACAAATAATTTTACCAAGCAGCCGATGACCCTTTACAGGTTAAATTAGGCATGCGGTTCTTTCCTTATATATTCTTCACTTTAAATCCCTGATATATATACAGACGCTCCTCTACTTACAAACGTTCAACTTACGAACTTGCAGACATATGAACGAAGGGGATCTTTTAGTCCAAACTGTGTTCGCTGGGCTCCCGTTTCCTGCCCGCAACATGAATTTTTTTTTTTTCTGCGCTTCAGTTCCGCCTAGTACAACTTCTGGCCGCTACTCCCACCGCGCAGCAGCATAGCATGCGTACTCCCAACATCCTAGTTCTTTGTACTTGCGTATTCCCTTAAAATGATGGTGAATAACGACTTGCGGACATTTCAAGTTGCGAACGGCTGTTTGAAACATATCTCGTTCGTTGGTAGAGGAGCGTCTGTATATACATTTTTTTTGTTTTTCCTATAAGCATAACATGCTGATTGTAAAATGGCTTGCAATACATATAGGGAGCCTTTAGGGGGAGTAGATGCACCGTTAAAAGTGTCAGGTTTTGGTAATAAGACTAGTGTTTTGAGTGCCTGTTCATGATTTAACTATTCATTTTTGTATATTTTTATAAAGCGACTAAATGTATCCAGAGAGTTTTTTGGGATTCTTCACAAAAGAGGCCCTTGAGAATCTTTCCCCCTTGAACACCAAGCAAAACGGCAACTGCATTGATAGACCTTAAGCTATCGCATACCGACTATATAGTTGCATTCAAACTCAAACTCCACACTTGTTTATATGGCTGTTTAACATATTTGACCTAGCGTAGGTGGCTTCAGAGATTCCACAACATGAAACAATTACAGTTGTTATAGCATAATCACTAAACACAATAGGTTAACAACCTTAAAATAAACAAATAAACCACCCAAGGAAGTACAGGAAAGAAAACAAATTCCATTGCTGGTCCAGGGAATAAGAAAAAAAGTGGGCCTTTGAGGTCAAAGGTCAGTGGGCTGCCTAATCCCTGGTGCATGCTATCATCCACAATCAGGTACTCTGCAGATATTGACAGGTGGCTGCATGGAGTACTGCACCAGCACGATGCAGTTGCTGGGTTTGTTAATATTTAAATATTGATGCCTAGGGGTTTCCTTTTGTTGTGGCAGAGTTCATATTTTAAATGCCTTATAGCTATATAAAGCTTAGAGCCTTTCATTTATTGTAAAGTTCCAATTAACACAAAGAAGTCCAATTAAAACTATGTTGTTGTTTTTGTGTGACTTGCTACCCTATAATTTATTTTATTAGCCCTTCTGTGAGTAGTATGTTTGTCTTAGTGTTGGTTTATCTGGAGGAGAGACAAACATTTACTTATTTAGCAGACTCTCTTCCATCTAAAACTGCATAAATTTGAAGAAGCTGGTTCAGCTGACCCTTGGAGCAACTGGGGGGTTAGGGCCTTGTTCAAGGGCGATGATGAACCCGTCCTGCAGGCCACGGGACCTGAACCAGCGACTATCCAATCCCAGGCATAATGTCCTGACCCACTGAGTCGCACACTACCCAAACTATACAAAGGGCACCTGTTTTAGAAATGTGAAGACCCCTTTGATCATTTTCATGATGACAATGTAAAACCAGAACAGAAGGGATGGCTAACAAAACAAGCTTCTTTATTTAAGGCTTGGCATTATCTGAAACTAATTATAAAAATAAAAGCAAAGGGATTGCGATTGTTTATTCCTAAGAATTTGATTACTTGTGGGAGTGGTGGCCATCTTCCACGCACTAGGAGTTACCAGAAAATCTGCGAATGCTGTGCCTTCCAGCTTGCACATGGTAATGAGCTCCGCTGAGTAAATTGAGTTTTTTTATTTATGTTAGAGAAATTCCATCTTAAACTTCTGCAGAAGGCAAAGAGAGGAGAAGGCTGTATTGTATCTCTGAGTCGTGCTGCTCTCTGCAGTGTATCTAATTTGTTGTCGTGGTCTGTTCTCCCTGAAAGTGCAGTACACTGCAATACTCTGCCCTGTTACCAATATATGAATGTATTAATGTTCTTGTAATAACACTAAATTAAAAATGTTTCTCAGCTGTTAAAAAACATATTTTGGGCAGAAAGATAATGGGAGTGTTCAGTTGTTGCTTGAATCATGTGACATCTGTTTGAATTAAGCTGTTTCATTTAAACTGGAAATAAGGAGCTGACTCTGGCATTTCAGTTTAATCTTAATTTAGATGTGATTACACTCTGGTCTCCCATGACCAGATACTCAAGAAACTGCAGGCATTGCTGTGTATATTAATGTAGATAAACACAGGAATAAGAATGGTTATCATTTTCACTGTCTACAGTCTAAAGAGAATAAAGTGGATCCTGACACACATAGATCTCCATATTTGATCACTTACGATGAAGATGGATCACAACCAGATGTCTGCAAGTTCTGAAAATGGTTCTGTTAAATAAGGAGGAACTCGCTGGAGGCCAGAGAAGATCAATATCAAAAAGCCTGTATCACAGGTCTAGCAGCAGAGATCAAGTTTTCTAGAAATTGTATCTCAGTTCATGCTCACTAAAGTATGAAATATTGGTTCTATATAGTGCTGTTGTTGGCATCGCCGTTTGGTTCTATCAAAAGTCAAAGGGAGTGATTTTGCAGACAATACAGTCATTGACTGATGGTGTTTTAAATTGCAAGTCTGATTTGTTAGTGTGTCTCTAAAAGGTAAAGCAGCAGTAACAGACCTGGCAAGCAGTACAGATTTCCTGTAGGGCCAGGAGACTGTCAGGTGTAACTGTAAGGTGACGTCTGGTATTACATGGCTGAATATACTTTCAGTCCGATCACTGAATGATTAATAACCATATATGAGGACAATTATTGCAAAATTTAGCAGTCCGCTAGTATAGATCAAAATAATGAGCAAAGTCAGAGAGATAATTGAATATGACGTGGTTATTGTGGTCCCAGTCTAGACTAATGACATGGATGTGGGAAGTGTCCACTTTGATTCTCCCTGTGACTCTGACCTGGCCAAGCGATGAGAGGATGGAAGGATACTTCCTGAAACGTTTTCATTTATAGATTGTGGTTTTGGATCCCACGGAAAGTTTTGGTTAATTGCATCTTTTAAACATTTTAAATTAACTCTAGACTTGAAGTATGGTAACCTAGCTCTGAGTCAAAGGTATGATTTACTCGTAGTTCTTAATATGATTTAATGAACTTGTACAGTTGTTTCCCAAAGAACAAAAGTTAAATTTTTTCAAAGTAATCTGGTTAGGCGGTTCGGAATTTTTGTTCATAGCAATATTATTGACACAAGGACTCCTGACAGCAAGTACAAATTTAATTTATGGGATAGTTGGTTATTTACTAAATGTAAAGTATGAAGTAACACTCAACTGGTTGGTGGTTTACATCCAGGCAGCTATTTTTTGCCATTCTTGGGAGCTAATTATCTTTCATTATTATTTATGAAGGAAGCAGTCCCTCCTTTTAAAACCAGACTCACATAAGATTAATTTTTGATGGATTGAATATCAAAGTACAGAGGTACCAGTCTTTGGCTTTGGGGAAACATTCTTTTCTCCTACTGATTTTATAAAGAATGCATGTCTGTTTTTTCCATAAGTGTCCATAACGACTCTGGTTTGGGTGCAAGTTAAATGATGATTCGATGTCCAGTCAAACTGTCCGTCTTGCTAAAATCAGGAGCTCTTCCTTACAACCAAACTTGTTCTCTCATTTTGATTGTTGACTATCAATCCAGTATGCTTTGAAAAGCTGATGTCAATAAGATGGTGGAATAATTAATCTATAGGTTTAGTAGGTATACAGCAAGAACACCTGAAAACTGCAAAAGACCTCACTGCCCTCTATACTGGTGCAACGTCACTTCTCACATCACATGTGGTTTAGAATATGGAGTTTGACTTGTATTATATGACCTGTTTTACAGTTATGTGACTTTTTTTCGGTATTTCATCCCTGCTCTTTCAGAATGACTTCTGATAAGTCATCCTCACTAGTATGTATCTCTTGTTCAGTTAAGGTGAATGATTATGCCTGCAAATACTACAGTATTAGTGAAACCAAAAACTCCCATTATCTTTGTGGGAGATATACTTGAAATAAAGCTCATACCTACCTTTATTCAGTGGTGGAAAGTTCAGGTCCAGAAAGAACATATAGAAATAAAGGAAGAGGTGAATAGTCCAGATCCCGAAAGTAAAAATCCAGACCAGGATTTTGTTGCAACCAACCAGTTGAGTACTGTGTGACTCTGACTATTTATACTCAGCTGGTTGGTTGAAACAACATCTTGGTCTGGATTTTTACTTTCAGGATCTGGACTATCCACCTCTTCCTTTATTTCTATATGTTCTGCATTGCCTTTCTATTGGAATGATCCATAGGTCGGCTCATTGCCAAACTCCTCTTTTCATTGTGTCACATAAGCTGGAAATGATATGGCGATGGAGAACCGGCGGAAATGCAGAAGCCACGCCTGGTGAGAATAGACCTTCATCTGTGCTGCGTGGCTCATGGGCTGTGTAGAGCATTTAAGATCTCCCGTTACTTCGCTTTGCGGCTCTACAGGGTTTCCCTTTTAAAGTTGCAGCCTGCACATGAGTCATTGTTTCAAAGAGCTATGAGTGAAAGTGTGAATTGATTGACTGGAGGAGGGGGAGGTCAGCTACGTGCAGAGATGCAACCATCTACTCTGTTTTTTCAGTGACATCTTAGGGTCAGTACAGTTTAGGGTGACCTGCCCCATGTGGTACAAGGAACAGAATGAACGTCGCAGTGTGTGTCTTTGGAGTGGCGGAGTCATGGTGGGAATCAGAGGATCTGGGGCTGAGATTTTAATGAAGATGTGTTGCCTGGCCGTTTGATTTTAATCAGGCTTTATGACTCTGCGTTGGGACTCCGCATGGAATGCTGAGTGACTGTATGTCTCCAGGCAAGACTGCATTGGTCACCGTCCCTGACAATGCTAAACTGGTGTGGGGCACTTATAACCACCCAAAGGACAGTTACTGAATTTCTAGATGCAAAAATTCATTCGCATTGCTCTAGTACGTGGTGCATTTGGATTTTTAGTGAAATAGTTGCCACCTCTGATCTTCTAGACTTCTAAGCTAATTGTACTTTGATCTGTCAATTTAAATTTTTATCTTTGCACTCCAGACCCAATAAAATACTTATTCCACATACTTCCCAAACTGTGGTGATATGTTACTGATATGAATGATAGAGAATAGTTTTAAAATACCCTTAACCTCCCTTTTAATTTTTAGAAAAGGAATAAATGGCATTAACACTCATTAACATCAAAGGTATAGCGTTGCACTGAACGCCCTTCTCTATAATCTCAATCATATTTAATGAATTTTGAATCAAATACAAATCCGCTAGCATCCACATTAGCAAAAATAACAGCATTAGTATTGAAATACACACACTAATTAAACAAGGCTTTAAAAATCGACATTTGACAGTATTTCCAGTGTTTCATGGATATTTAAATATTTCTGTGTTAAACATAAACACAACATCGGCCAGTTTCTTGGGTTGAATCTGTGAACATCTCCCAAAAAACACAATCTATTATGTTGTGAGACAAAGTGCATCCAAATGTGGGTAATAATCCATAAAATTATGAAATATTTTGTCGCTAAATATTCTTGTTATATAACGGTATACAATGAGTAAAATGGGGTAAGCATAACTTCGGAAAGCAATGCTTTATATCAAAGAAACGATTTATTGTTTTGAACAGAGGTAGTTAAATGTACTATCTCAAATCAGCCTGAGATTTCATTACATTATAATCTATCTCACAAATTACAAAAACCAGACTGTCATCATAAAATACACCTTTCTGAAATTGTTTTAACCCGTTCATTACAGTCAAATGCATCCTCGAATACTATTACCGTACTGTATACTAGAAGCAGAACCTACTGCCTGGGAACAGAGGAAGTGACAGATTCTTATAACCACAACGTCTGCAGATTTAGAATATATATATATATATATATATATATATATATATATATGAGAGATAGTGTATGTGTGTCTCTCTGTGCAGTGCAAAACATAAAGAACCCTAATGAGTATTGGTGTAGCCCGTGAATATGCGGCTTTATGAAACTTGCTATAAATTAAATAGTTTGTCGCTTTAGTCTTCTACTGAATATTCTGTAGCGGCACAGGTGGCGCTACTGATAGGCTCCTTTCAGTCACGTGTGTTTATTAATAAGGAGCTGAGACGGTAGAAATAGGTTACATTATACGCTGAAAGCTAATGATCAAGTAAAACGGGGAAGTGGCAATAGTGGGATTTTCTGTTGCTTGATTTTAATTATGTGGAAGCGAACGGAATGGATAAAAGAAAATCCTGAGTCATCATCATTTTCACTTCGGATAAAGCGAAAAAAAGAAAAAACTGAGGAGCAGATCACATCTGGAGTCTTTGTCCAGTTCGTTTTATTTTAATTTTGTAGTGGGTTGTATGTTGGTTGTGAAATCGAATCGGCATTATTTATTCTTTTTTTAATCTTTGCTCGATATTTTTTGAATATTCGGTATTTTATTTCCTTAAGCCAAAATGAACACAGTTATTTCATCATTTGTATTTTGAAGTGCACCTTGCACGGATTGTGCGACACCGGAATTTAACTTTCTCTTTTTCTGGTTATACTTGGAAGACTGAACAAAGGAAGGCAGTCGAGAGTGGGATTTCACCGGCCGGAACAAACAGGAAAACTGTAGAAAATATTTACCAACATTTCTATGTTTGTTGAACAGACTCCAAACAGATGCAAACTCTAAACTAGGATAACGGCTTGTGTTGTGATGCTTGTCCTTTCTGTCGTATCTGATGTCAAATTGGATTTTTTCTGTCGGATCTGTACGTTTCTAGAATGGCTCGCTTCGGAGACGATCTACCTACCCGCTATGGAGGCGGTAGTCCAGCGGGTGCAGGGAGAGGTGCAAGCCGGCAGGGAGGCCCCCCGGGTGGCCAAAGGATGTACAAACAATCGATGGCTCAACGAGCCAGGACAATGGCCATATACAACCCTATTCCCGTCAAACAAAACTGCTTTACTGTCAATCGCTCTCTTTTCATCTTTAGTGAAGATAACATTATTCGGAAATATGCTAAGAAAATAACCGAATGGCCATATCCTTTACAGTGGTTTGAGAACAGCAACCGTGATCTGTTTGATCTTAATGATTATGTGTAATTGCAGTTCGTATTTACTTGTTACCTATACTTACGGCACTGCTAAGTTGCATCACCATTAACCAGCCTTTAAAGTGTTTATATGCTTACACCGTAAGTTACACGTGACGCATATTGTATCCTCAGCAAAAGGAAAATATTCAGCTGTTTAGATAAGTTTATTTTCCACTACTACCAGCGTCCAGGCGAAACATCACGGGGAAGTAAATAACAGATAGTAAAATCTTGTTGAAAATAACGATCCTTTATTCCTGTCGATGGTTCCCTTGAATGAGCAAGCGTTGCGCTGCACAGCATAGGGACATTTATGGGTATAAGCTGCATTAGGAAGGATGGGTAGGGTTTTTTCCTTTCTGCACTCCTATAGTAGTGGGAAGACTTGGCTGCGTCAGTGGACTTTGAGAAATATGCATACATCGCAATACTGTTTCATTACATTAACGGAGTACACAGCTCGAGTTCCCGAGTATATAATTTCAACATTAGACGGAGTACGGTCTGGTCTATCATGCTTCCTTGTTGTCGCATCCCCGGGGAAGCCGCTGTTTTCTTTTCATATCAAATCACTGCCGTATCGATCCCCTCTGTATCGAGCAGCAGGTCTCCGGTCGCTCCTAGCAACCGGCTTCGTTTTTACATGGAGCATCGGCCCTCGGGTCCCAGGGGCCGCCTAAAAGGACGCCCAGTGTAAAAGGATCGCAGACTCGCAGCGTCGTGGTAAAAGCTTGCAGCAGCATTAGAAATTTTCCGCTTCCATGCACATGGGGGGGGAAAACACATCATAACAGTATAAGGATTCCATTGCGCTTGAGTACTGAGCTGGGTGATCCTTACGTTTTACAGCATTTAAGTATTTAGCAGATAATAAACAAACAAACAAAATAATAATAAACGAAAATCGTCGAGTTTTTTTCTAAGTAGGTCTATGTATTCTGTAACACGGTGGATTGCTGCTTCATCTTGCATAATCTTGCGTTCTGTATTATGTACAACTTCTGAACTATACAGGCCTATATGCTGTTTATCGCGACTGCTGTCCCGTGACAGCTGTTTTCTTAGGACAACCTGGAAATACTCAACGAGTCAACACAGAGCTAGATCCATCCATGAACTTCATTTTTTCTACTACTTTCCAAAATCTAGCATGGTAATATATGAAATGAAGTGTAAAAGTACATTTGAATTCCAAGCTTGTGATTGTATGATGTTATAGGGGAGTTCCGTTGCGCTGTCCCCACCCAAGCTGCCTGCAGCGAGAGCCCCTCTCCAGGGTCCTGAACTCACCCACACGCAAAGTCCTGCTCCGGAATAAACGCTCAGAGACCGGGCTCTCGAATAAGCACAAGCAGACAGCGGGGTTTCTCGTGTGGCTATCAGAGCAAATTCGGTTGAGTTTCATATACCATCAAATTAGAGACATTTATCAGAAACTAATATGAGACATGAACTCACAAGAAGCTAAGTGGAAAAATGGCTTTAGTGGCGTAGCTTTCAGGAGGATGTAAGAAATTATGGAGTATTTATTGTCCTTTGAAATATACAAATAAAATATTGCAGGTAATTTATATATATATATATATATCTACTATCAATTAATACTTTTCTTAGTCTCTTCAATTTGGATAAAATTTTTGTATATGTTTGGGCTGAATAACCAGTAAGGAATGTTGATTCTTTTTGTACTGGATCAAAGCTTACCATCTCATTATTATTCGCAGAGATCTTTTTGCAAGATATAGGAAACTTCTGTAAGTCAGAAGAGCAATGTAACAACATTCCATGCCAGGAGAGATGCGGGAAGTCGTCTCTGAGTTCGCAGTCAGTTACGGCCGAAACACTTCTTTTCCATCTGGATTGTCCGTAACAGACATAAAATACGTTATGTGGAAAACTGTTTAACTGGAATATGGTTAACTAACACAAACCAGGCTCTAACACTAGCTCTGCCTAAAATCTGCTTCTGCCATACAGAATTTTTCCATAACCAGTTTAGAGAAAGAGTTGAGATGAAATGGATTTTATTTCCAATTCAATGAAGGGATCCGATGTAGGAGGCCTTAGGTGTTTGTGGGGCAGCAGAGGAAACCCGCTGTGTTGTTTGTGGAGATTATGATGAATCCAATACGGGCCTGTGAAGTCCTGGATATGTAGCTTGAACTTTGATGTCGTAGATGCCATCTATTTATATTTCAGTTTAAGTGATGTGTAGCATTTTTTCTAGTCAACCCTTTCCAACCACAGATCTAAGAAACTTTGTTACGTCACCCACATGCACATGCTACACTATTCTAAAATAATAGCTTCCAGAAGTGTCATAAATATTTTGTATTCTAAATCAGCTTTATTCATTTTCATGCTCATACCACTGTTTTAGCTGCTGTAATTTACATACATTACAAGTAATTACTGTGCATGTTTTGGTTTGAGCTGTTTGGCCCTTTCATTTGGTTCCTTGCCTGAATTAATAAAAGCAGTATTCATCCTTTGTATACATGGATGTTTTACCTAATGGATGTTCGACATCCATTTTTTTTTTTAGTTTTCGACATATTATTGTTCCATGTTTGGGCTAATTATTTGCTTTATGTGCAATTTGTGACTAAGAATAATTATGAAATCAGTGCAAGTAAAAACATAAACGGCCTACTTCTCTTTTTTGTTTAGCACAGAAGTGGGATGCTCTTGAAATTTGTTGAAAGGTTTTTATTTCATTGGTCAAATGAGCAAAAATTTACTTATTTACCAAACTTAGAAGTCTAAACATATAGGAGACTTGCCCAGGTTACCAGGGAAATATTTACACTTGAAAGGGATTTCTAGAGAAGAAATTTGACAAAGAGAATTAGGAATTATGTCCAGCCAGACACGTTTGATGCCTGTCTGTTTCCACATTTAGCTCATTTTCAGCATCTCTGTGTGGGGTGAGAAGCATCTCCTCAGTAATGTAGAGCCTCCTGAGACCCCTGAGAAGGTCTCTATAAACAACACAATGGCCTAATTGCACACAATGCAACAGAGAGTGAACCAGCAAGCATATCTTACAGGTAATATTTGCCATTGCTGTTTGATATTTGCGTTTAGCCTTTCAGACTACTGATATGCTTTTTCTAGCTTTCTTGGACTATTATCATGTACCAGATATATTGGTGGTTCCAGCGGTATTTTTAATTATTTACCTTTAATTAAAATTGAGGTCTCGAAGCAGAGCCAAGCTTCAAAATAGGATCAATTGCTTCCCTTAACCTCTTGTAATTGTTTAGGTGTAACATCCTTCCTGTAACATCCGTGGTTCTGTTCTGCAAATGTTCCTTAAAATTTTCCTTAACTTGCATACTCCATTTGAATACATGATCTTAGCGACAATTATAGCAAACTGCATCGTCTTGGCTTTGGAGCAACATCTGCCTGCCTGTGACAAGACCCCCATGTCAGAGCGACTGGTGAGTGAATGAGCCACCTGTGACCCGATACTGACCATTATAATGCATTATGAAGGTATCTATAGTGCATTATAGATGGGATCTTCATAGAGCATTCATAATGCATAATAAAATGGCTATAATGTGTTTTGCCTTTTTCTAAATAGTTATAGCTGTGATTATAATACTTTATAAATGCATTAAAATGCATTATGAAGGTATTTCTAATGCGCTATGATGACTGCTTTAATTACAGTGTCACCTAAAGGTTACACACTGTTTACGATTTGCATCCATGCGTTTTAGAGTTTGTACTGTGTGCCAGCAAGAGAGAAGTAGCTCAGTGTGTGTCGATGACCGGCTCGTACGAAGTTCAGCTGATGCTGTTTCGAGATCTAAGGGAGCTGACTGCACATAATACGATCGCACGATAATCAGGTCATGGTTAGGAACCTTATAGGAAACATAGATGTTATGGATGTCTGTTTCGTAATACATTAGCCAATCGGCTATGTAATGTCACTGGGGAGCCCCGACCTGCTTCTCTGGCAGCTAGAGGTCTCTCACTAGCTCAGTTTTGTAAGTCAACCGGCATTACACACATTGAGTGTGGTTAGCCCCCCGCCAAATTCACAACTTTCAGAACTAGCAATTGTATTGTGCTGTTGATTGGTGTTACTAGGACAGTAAATGCTTGTGATATGTTTAGCCCAGTCTACAGCAGATTATTCAGCACATTATGACCAGGGCCTCTTAAAGGCATGGTGCCAGCACTGCCGGGGATATTATAGCTGCTCAGCTACCTTATTGATTGTCTGTGACAAATGTGCTTCATTTGACATTATGATGTGACTTTATAATATTATTGTATTCCTTCTTGTTATTTAATATTAGGCTGTTTGAAGACAGTCTGGCCATTCATATAATATATTACATGAAAAATGAAAAAAATATTCAAATATCCTTTAGCTGGAAAAAGGAGAACTCTCATTGCTTATCGTGTTTAGTGAGCATTTTCAGGTCGTGGCTGTTTTAACATTGCAGTGTTCCAGACTTAAAATAGACCTGAGTGATTTCAAGAAAACCATTAACATTTTACAGGAATGCATAATTTATAAAAGTAGACTCAGAATCTCCAGCTACATTAATTGATTAGTAGGTAAAGGACAGGAATAACATAAAGATCATTTTAACGTCATATGTAATGAAATTCTATTTTATGTTTTCCTCATGAATACGTACATAAAGATTTGTGCACCTAAAGAGATTTATGTACCAGAAACTATGGCAGAAATACTTTATAAATTTGATTCTTAATCTACAGTTCCAGTAAACACATGGAAGAATAAAACCTTGTAATTAATTAT
Source organism: Mormyrops attenuatus (assembly GCA_026777985.1). NCBI lineage: Eukaryota > Metazoa > Chordata > Actinopteri > Osteoglossiformes > Mormyridae > Mormyrops > Mormyrops attenuatus. Next base: position 16,387,414 of record JAODKC010000044.1, on the reverse strand, counting down.
GATGGGAAAGAGCAGGAGTAGATTTTCAGACATTAATTTCTTTTGCCAGGAACTGGTCTTTATAGTAATTTTAGAAGACATCAATAAAACAATTACAGTGGTTTTTACATGTGGAACACAGAACTGATCTACATTCAAGAGTCTTAACCAGGTTAACTTGGTTAAGGCAGGTAACAATATTAACTGTAAAATCTTAGTTGGTTGACTTGAGATTTTGTGAAACCTACAGTTTGCGTAACTTATTTGACTTGCGTATTGTGGTCATTTCTGATGTTTTAGTCCTGTTTTTACAATACATCTGAAGATGGGATGCTGAGAGGAGATGACTCATCGGTGATCAGATGGACATCCATCTTCTAACCACTTATCCTGCTCAGCATTGCAGGGAAACTGTGGGAGGAAACAGCTGTGAAAACAGAGAACATGTCATCTTTGGAGACTGAGTGCAGGCAGGAGTCAAACCTTCAGCCTTGGGGTTATGAGGCAGCAAGTTATGAAGAGCCACCGTAAATAAGACATGAGAAATCTTACATTTCCTGTAATTTATATAATCATGTGTATTTATGTGGAGGTGCTGGTAAATGTGATTACAGCACAAAAAAACAGATGACACAAAACATTCATTTATATGAATGACTAAGTCTGAAGGGTGGCAGAGTGGGTAGGGATGCGGCTTCACGCCTCCGCCGCCTGAGGTTTAAGCCACGCCCACTGCTCAATGTGTGTGCAGCTTACATGTTCTCCCGGTGTCGTGTGGGATTTTTTGGGGTGCACAGGTTTCTTCGCCAAGTCCAAAGATTAAGTGAATTGCTGTGCATGTGTCAGCTGGGTCAACTTTAACCAGTTGGTGGCTGGAGTGAAATCAGAATTGTTATGTGGGATTATGCATGACATTTATTTTTCTTTATTCAAATAAAATAAATCAGGACAGGAAATGGACACACCTAGCCAGGAAGACTGTGTTCAGTCAGTTCTGTAGGAATTAATTTGCTTGTGCTAATTTGATTGTGTTAAGATAGCAAGGTTTACCTGTGCCCTGTATAGTGGTTTGAGCTGCAGTCTGAATCACTACTTAGATAGCAATGCTTTCAAAACTACATTTCCCATAGTGCAATGCTGCATGGGTGGTGTAGCAGCAGAAGTTTAAATGCATGGTTATTGTATCAAGATTGCCACCGTGAAATATGTGAGGTTAAAAAAATAAAAGACTCTTAGGTGTTCATTTAAACAGCTAATTGTTGGCATTTTTCTCCAGTAATCAACATTCATTAAAGCATGTTTGTCATGTCTGTGCAACAGAAAATCTATGGCATAATACACACTAATTAGTATTGCTGTCTTCATTCATTTATCTCATTTCACATTGAGTTGGCACCTTTTGCACATCAATAAAATGGTTGACTTGGAAAAACTTGAGTAGTTATTTAAAAAAGCATCAGTTTTTTCTATTTTGCTGCCTTGGCCACTGTGCTACAAACGTGAGATTTGTGTGAAATGATTACATTTACATTTCTTTAGTAGATAGTTTTGTCCAAATTGATATAGGCAGGTAGTAGGATCTCGGGTCAAAAATGCAAGTCAGTACTGGAGCAAGAGCATTCTTAAAAGCCAAATTAGTTGAATTAAAATACCACAAGGACTAGGTTCTGCTGGATGAGTGTGACGTACAAGAAATTAGTATGCATTGTTGCAATTGGACCTTAGCCAAGAAAGAGTCAATGAAGACAGAGGGCAGATGAGCAATAAGCTGTTAGTTCGGGTGGTGTTAGAAGAGATGGGTCTTCAGACATTTCTTTTAGGTTGGGAATGATTCTACTGATTGGATATGAATGGATAGCTTGTTCCACCATCAAGGAACCACACATGTAAAAGGCCTAGAGTGAGACTAATTTTATGTGGTGGATGGATCACCAGGCTTGGCTTGCTGATTGTAGAGGGTGAGACAGAACATAGCTCCTGATGAGTGACTTGATGTGTAATGTAATTGTGAGATGACAAGTGTCTGTACAAGGAACTGAGCTGCATAATCCTGACAGATAAAGTCCGATCTTCTTGATGTTATACAACGTGAATGTACAAAATCATGAAATAGCTGCAGTGTCAACAGCAAAGTATAGCTGGTCATCCATCATTACCTCCAGGTTCCTAGCAGACCTTTGAAAGAGACTATGTCGATGATCTAAGATGAAAGTGGTATTGTGATGAATGGTAGAGTTGGCAGGGAAGCCAAGAGGTTCAGTCTTTGAAAGGTTCAGCTGGAGATGGTGATCCCTCATCCAGGCTGCACTGACAATGAGAAATTTGAGATTAGACTGTGGGCTCCTCTGGAGGGAAGATCGTGTTGAGCTGGATATAATCAGTGTAGTAGTAGTAGGGGAAGCCATGTGACTGGATAATCGGATGACAGCTGAAGGTACTAGAACTGAAAGTAAGAGTCATACCAACTCAGAGCAGACCCCGTAATGCCAAGCTGACAGAGGCTGGACAGGAAGATTTGGTGGTTCACTGTAATGAAGCCGGCTGAATGGTTCAGCAGGACAGCAATAAATGGCCAGATACAGCTCTTGCAGACCTCAGGGTGTCCACAATAGTCAGGAAGGTAGTGTGTCCAACTCTGAAGTCACACTGTAACGGAGGTTATCCTGTGTGAGAAAACTGGAAACTTGATTGAGGACAGCACACTGAAAAGCTCTATACAGAAATTAGACGATAGTGGTCTGTAGTTTTCAGCTTGTGATGTGTCGTGTGGAGAATATACCAGTCGTGACCTATGTGTTGATCATGTAAGTAAATGGATCTGTTAGTGAAGAGAGGTTTTGAGATATCAGAGATAGGGAGAAGGGCAAATGAAGGGAGTGCTTGTATGCATGTGGTGGGTGTTGAGAACTGGCAGCCAATAGAAATGTGTCTAGAACTGTTAGTTGAGAGAACTCCCTTGAAACAGGCAGCGAGGGTGAGATTGTTGCTAAATATCCAGGATTTATCCCTGAGAGACCACAAAAGGAAGAAATGGTAGCAGCAGTGATGAGGGCATGGAAGTGAGAATCTGCTTTTCATCATCATGTATATATCATTATCTGTTACAAGATGCATGAGACTACAAATGCAATATGTTATATGGAAGCTAGTCTGGCATGTTACATACATAGCTACTGTAATACAAATAAGCCGTATCTGTTGTAGGTATGGCCTCTTGTTTTCAAAAAACATCCTGAGGTCCAGTATGCCTTGACATGACTATAGAGGATGCACTCTGATCTTCCTTCTGTTTTTTGTCATTACAGTTGGGTTTCCTCACTGTACCTTTAAAACAAGTTGTCCCTTCCTTTGCAGGATGACACAGAGCCGTACTTTATCGGAATATTCTGTTTCGAAGCTGGAATTAAGATCATCGCCCTTGGGTTTGCGTTTCATAAAGGTTCCTACCTCCGAAATGGCTGGAACGTCATGGATTTTGTGGTCGTCTTAACAGGGTAAGTCTGGATTTAAAAAATTAAATAAAAAATGGTGCAGCTTTTCACTAAATAATGCTATTTTCAAAAATAATTTGAACGAGTGTATAGTTCATGGAAAATACATTTACTCTGAATATAAGGCAATTTACCTAACCTTCAGCTTCAGAATGTGTGGAATAAAATGTGTGGAATATAAACACCTTTCTGTCCTGGTGGACAAAATCAATAAATCAATCAATCAATCAATCTATCGATCTATCGATCGATCTACCTATCTATCGATCTATCTATCTATCGATCTATCGATCTATCGATCGATCTACCTATCTATCTATCTATTATTATTCGGCTTTAGAAACACTATAGAAGAATGAATAAATAATCAAATCAGTAATAGGAATAAGCAATGAAATGCATAGCCTTTCTACACTTCGACTGCTTCCATTTAAACTTTGCAATGGTGCTGTGAAAGTCCTATAGATCTCATGGTTTTGCAAAACAGAAAAAGAGGGCAGTGTGAAATGATTCACATTTTCTCCTGCATCACATTATGCTCCTCACAGGCATCTGTACTGGTCTGATGAACACTACCAGTCAAAGGTTTTTGCACACCACAGGGTTTTACCCATTTTTCCATTTATTTCATAAACTGGAGATTCTTTTATTTGTGTTAAGCATTGGAAAGTTGTGTGAACACCTATAAATGAAAATATAAGTCACATAAAACAAATTTCCTTTATAACATGTAAAGAGTATGTATCAGTGCATGTCTGACATCCTATTAGATTGTTGTGTGGTGATGGCGTAGTCTAATTATAGGCTGCCCCTTAACTTTAAATGCACTAGTTAACTGTTTCAACCCATGAAGCAGCAGTATTTAATGTGGCTTGTAGAAAGAATGCCTCTAATTTCTCTGCTGTTATAAATGATAGAGGTGGGTACTTATATGAATCAAAGATATTACATTTCCTTGCTAATGTAAACTTAAATAGTTGTTGTATGCGGTAATGGTCTCGGGTAGTTGAAACAGAACTCACCCAGAGGACGGGGGTCTTTGGCTCACGGGAGGTGGATTGAAGACAGAGGACTCGCTTATCCACTACGGTGGTATTTTTAATGATGCTGTTTTTCTGGAGGCTACAACCAGGCTACTGTGTCACTCACTTCGCTACGTGCCCCCCCCCCCCCAAAAACCTCTGTGTAACAACAACTAACTCAATTATGTTCCCCGTGTTACTTGCGAGTGTTTCCCATATTAATTAAACTATAAATATATATAAAAATAAACATTATGATTTCTGTGCTTACACTAAAATGGTACTGAAATGGTGAACATACTGTAAATGTATTTGTTAGCAAATAATATTGCGTGTATATTTAATAAATGTTAAGTGAGTGACATGCAAATGTAGAAAATCTCAGTGCGTGCAAAAACATTTGACTGGTAATGTACTTGTTTAAAGGAAAAACAAAAGCCTGTGAAATGATTTAGAGTTTTTTGTAGACATAGATTAGCTGTTGCGAGCAAACCAGGGTGAGGAGCACCAGAGATGTTGTGAAGCTGGGGCTCCCTGGTCGGCAGTGGATATCCCCCGTAGGTCCTTGGCTTCTGCAAGCTTCGGCACCCAGTAGCCCCCTTCAGAGTCTTACATCAGATGTTGCATCACTATATGTAATAGTCTGCTGTTGGCAGCAGTCTCCATGTGTGGTATATACTTTTCTACCAGGAAGGATCTATCATGCTAAAGCGTTTTCAACTTATTTTCCTATTCACTTAGTTTAGCTTTGATTAAAAGGCTCCAGTATGGATTTATACGGTCTAACAGCTGTGTATTAATAGTGAAGCTGCTGTACCTGTATAGTCTACCTATAGCAATCTAACCTGTACATTGTGCTTAGAGTTTCAGCGTCCGATTAACATCATTCCATATACCGATGTCAGTACCGTATCACAATACCAAACATTTTAAACGATACAATTCTAATATTTTGCAAATTCCGATTTTTAAGAAGCTGTGTTATGTAGGGCATGTATTGAATCTGCGCTTTTGGGAGCGAGACAGTCACAATCGTTTCCCGTGCCTCTTGTGTATAGTTTACAGGGCAGCCGAAGTGAGATATGGTATTATAATGTTTTATATCCGTTTAATTATTTTATGCCTATTTCACTGATAATGTTAAACCTATATATTACATGCTGTTGCTGTTGGTTTGATTAGTAAAAAGTTCTATTTATTTCAAAGCAATATAATATTTAAATGGGAATGTTTTACATTATTTAATTATAATTATTTATTTACTATTGATGTTGAGGAACCCATGCTGGTATCAAGGTCAGAATTTTTGTATGAATCCAGCTCTACATTATTTTCGCTTAACAGATTTCCCTCCAAAAAAAAATTACAAATTCAACAAGATTGCGCTCATCCGTTCTAGCATATCTGGACTGCAATCCTAAATATCTACCACAATAACTTACATAAACCACATGTTGAAACTTTGCCGAATTTCAAAAATGCCCTAAAATGCCACGATTCTTAAAAGAAAGCGGTCAGTGTCACAGTAATAGACATAAGTACCAAAAAACAATACATGTAATTAATTAGGATGAAACTTAATCTCTTTCTTGTAAAGATGAAACATTTGAACATGTTATGGGGCAATTTCAGGGGGTCTTTGTTAATATGCTGCTTCTCTGGGGGGACGTGTATATAGGATCCGGGTTACCCCTTTGAGTATAACGTACAGAATGTCAGGCCATGGCTCAGCCTGAACATTAATTCAGGCATAGAGTGGGTGTGGCTCGCTAGCTCATAGACGTGATTAAGCTGCTTATCCACTAGAGTGAGGCAATATGACATGATAACTATGATTGAGGCCCTCGCTCCTTGTAAGGCTTATTAGTCTGGATCAGTCCGCTATCAGCGTCACAGGAAAGTGAGCCATTGAATTATGTCAGTCCCAGAAGACTTATGAAAAACTGTGTCTTATGCATGACCCC
>JAODKC010000044.1:16346697-16380895 GCA_026777985.1 Mormyrops attenuatus | reverse complement strand
TTCCCAAGAAACTCGTCAGTTCTGTAATTACCATTAATCCAGATGTTACCTGTAAATTAATTCAAAAGACAGAATGAGTATCATATGGCACATTTAAGATGTTCCCACTCAAACAAGAAGGAAAAACAATTAAAGGAAGGGGACTATGGGCAACATTGGCAACAATATTTTGTTTTGTTTTTATGTTAAACCATGTGATGCAGTCATTTAGGTGCATCTTAAAATGACAGTCACAGACTTTTTGTTGCCCTGAATACTGCAGCTCTGTTGATGAGGTTGCTGAAAGTTCATACAGCACTTATGCACATTTTTCAGCTAAAGATCTCTGCATGGGTGATATTGTATGACATGGTGAACACATACAGGCCCACCACACTGTCTGTGTCTTTCCCACCCTGCCCTCCAGACTTTCATTTAAAAGGGTCGGTCTTGTCTTGCGGTAATTCGATATTCAGCTTCCTTAATGAAGGCATTTAGATGATTTTGCGCCCCCGGGCAGTAATAGACCTTTAATGTCTCCCTATCAGACATTAGGAGTTGCTAATAAGAGTATAACTCCGCCCTTTTCTTCTTACAGCTAGATCAATAGTGATATTGAGCTAAACTCATGCTGCACAGGCCAAGTCTTCTTTAGCAGCGTTGGGGAAAAGATTGTGAGTTTCTAACCCATTTTGCCTGGTTATTAGGGCTAAGCATACCACCTTCCTGGCTTAGTAGGTAGCACCGTCTTGACAGCAAGTCTCTGCTGACACAGTAGCTCCATTCTTAGAGAGTGTCCCTCGGGGTTTGACTCTGTCGCTTTCCTGTCGCAGTAGATCCATTTCGCTTCGCATTACAGGAGAGCCTGATCTGAGCTCCACAAGAAATTGCTGTTGCATCGGTTTTACAATCTGACGCAGGCATTTCCATTCAGTTGCACTGAATCACTTTCGCACGTCTTATAATCCAGCACAGACATTTTCATTGAATCATACTTTTGTAATCCTACGCTGCCACTTCCGTTTAATCAAACTGCATCTTTTTCTCACTTTTGTAATCCCACACAGGCATTTCCATTGAGTTTCATTGCATCTTTTTTGCATTTACGTAACCCAACCCAGGCTGGATCCCACTGAATCTGACTTCTTTCTATCTCAGCATCTAAAACCCATTAATTTATATCAGCAGTAGCTATTAACTCCAGTCAATGCAAGGTTGGAGCTCTATGTACCATTTAAGTAGACAAAGCTCCATGACATGTACAGGGTAAATATTAATAGGGTAACACTTTACTTGATGGGCCACAAATACTGAGTAATAACTCAGTTACTACTGAAGTACAAATCACGAACAAAAATAGCAACTGCCGTGGATAAAAGATGTGTCATGATTCATTAATGATGAAGAAACATGAGATCATTATATAATTTGTTTTAATCATCACTTGTTCCTTCAGTAGTTCCTTAGTAGTTCCTTCAGTAATTCACAAAGGTTTACAGAATTAACAGATATAGTAACAAATATAGTAACTGCTTGAGAAAACACATCAAGATTCATAATGATGAATTAACATGTGACCAGTATGTAACTAAGACTAAGTTATTATGTATTGAGTTAATTGATACATAAGTAATAGTATAATACTATATTATTTGTGCCCCATCAAGTAAAGTGTTACCATTAATAGCTTCTTTGTTTACAAATATACTGCATGGTATAGATGATATACATTTCATGTTCACCCTAAGTATGTGGAGTTAAGAAAGTCTTAAGAAAGTATTACAGACAAGTATTAGATTATGATGTACTTTCAATCATTAAAAAAAAGAAACTTAATCTGATCCTAATCTGATCCCAGAGTGCATTTAGTAACAGCACATGTATAACATCTGGTAATGAATGGATTAGTCAGCTATCTTCCAACCACTTACTGTGGTCCGGGTCATGGGTGATTGCAGTAAATAAATCCATTATATAAATACAGGAATTGAAGATTATGAAAATGACAGTGTTTTTAAACATTTCTTAATTTAGATAATTAAATCTCATTATTCTTTTCATATGGATTGAAATGACACTGATTTGTTCTCCATGTGAGCAATAATTAAAGTGTGGCAGAAACAAACTGGACAAAAGCAGAGTGAAGCTTCAGAGAAAAACAAGACAGCGACGATCACCAATCGTGGCCCTTCAGGCTGGTTAATGAAAAAGTCAAATAGGCCATGTGAAATATGTCAGAGGGTAGCAGGCAGATGTCTGTGCCGCGGTGGCGCAGGAATGGAAGTCGGCGGGGAATGGCTCCCACCCCTCTGAGTTAGGAGCCTCCTGCAGCACAGAGTGCCTTTCTCTGTTATTGCTGCTCATTGATTAAACCATACATTTCACGGGGATCTGCAGAGCGCCCCCCGCCTGAATAACTGGCAGTGTTCCTTAGCACCAGCAAAGCAGGGAAGATGTATATTCAGCTTACAACATTTCGTTTTGAACATTTGCATTTCGTTCTTTATGGTTTCCCGGGAAATTATGCGAAATACTTATCAATAAAACAAACGGTTTGAATAGTGGCTGATCTTACTTATATATTGTATATTCAGCTGAGAAACATCCTGTTTATCGGGCAGGGCGGGGCGCTGCCCACTGCTCCCAGTTCGGACCATCCCTGCTCTTTGCCTCTCCTGCCCCAGGAGGGATGAGCTGTGTGTCAAGCATGGCTCATACTAAAGCAGGTGCGTTTCAGCTCTATACATCAAAAGCGTGCCGCAGGATCGGCTCGTCGTTATCCTGTGCAAGAAAAGCTCCTCAGTGCCTGATTTCATCCTGATGTTCGATCTCGTTGCCATTTTTCATGCTCAAAGAAAACATTATTTAGACTATTGAACTTGAGCCGGTCGACTGGTGAAAATGCTTTAAAATAGCTATGCAAAATAGTGCACAAGCATTCCACTTTCAAATTGCAGTAAATCCAACTAGCTGCACTTCAGCATTGAACTTGTGTAGCGTCCCCCTGTGCCGTGCAGTTTCTTATGTGTGGAATTTATTGCTGATCTCCAGAAGGTGTGTGTCTATATACAAAAAACATTGATTTAATTTATCTATACCAATGCCTGCAGTTTTATTAGTGTATTTGTTTATTTTTAGTTTTGGTTATTAGCCATATAGGTAGGCCTATTATTTCCACCTAAGTTGTATGAGTTCTAAGGTCAACATATCGTAATCTTATTTATTAAATGTGAAATATATAAATATATATAAATAAAATAAAGCAACACAAATAAAACCACACCATGTTTGGTATTGTTGTTGAACTACTGCACGACAGAGTAATATTCCTGCTGCAGTATACTGCCTGCCCTTAGTGATATCTTCTGCTTGGATCGATGCTCTTTTGCTTAATGCACCTGTTATCTGCCGTGACCTGTAAGAAAAAAGTGTCCATAATCTATACGGACACTGACCACATTTTTATCATTGTTATTGTGCTCTACAGAGTCCCAAAGTCTCTGCTAGACAGGACACAGCTCTGCAGTATTCTTTCCCCCATGTCTCTTCTGAGTGGCATCCGGAGAGGGACTTTTTTTTGTTACTTAATTACAGCCATTCTTGCACAAGGAATCTTCCTTCTTGGGTGAATATTGAGGATGATGTGTGATGTGGTGACACTGGTGATACAGTGGAGGAAATATGTTGCTTTTCCTTTGCTGATCTCCTCTCCTCCTCTCCATATCCCACCTTTCATGTTCTTGTGCTTTTATGATACAGTCATAGTATTCTTCATTGATACCTGACTCACTTTGTTGGTTTATGGCTTTTTTCCTTTCATAAATAGAAAGAACATCTGGGAATGGTGACTCAACTGCAAATAAAAGAGAATATGTACAGAATTATGGTTAATGACTGTCAATCAGACCGTGAACAGATTCTGATGTGCGACAAAAGCAGGTCACGGCTAAATCCTGACAGAAGATCTCATTTTATCTCAAATTTTATCTCATGAGTGAGAATATTTTTGCAAGACGTTCAGTGAATATCACCTAAACAGATGTATTAATGAATGTGAATATATCCACAGTTTTAGTTTCTAGTTTTTTTTGCTGTGGAGGATACAGTTACAGTGTAACAGTGGGGCATCTGTGAAGGAACAGTATGCACTTGTGTTTTTGTTTGAGTTTTGTTGGATGAGAAGAAAATAGCTAGACTTTTATAGCAATTTATGTAACACTCTTGTACTGAAGTGTTGATATACAGTTGATAAAACAGTCAATGTTCTTTCATCCACTCTCTGCATCAGACCACTTTTCTTTCCCTATTCAAGCACAATGGAACCCATGGTAATCTATTTGCCAACATGTGTCTTCTGATTGGTTTATGCGCTAAAAGCCCTACTGACATAAATGCTGTGTGAATGTTCTTCAAAGAGCCACTTAATCCCAGCAGCCCCTCTGGGAGGGGGACCCAGACGACCTATCATTGCTCAGTCTTCGTCGTCGTCACGCCAGTGCAGAGCCTATGTTTAAGCTCTATCCTGTGATAAAAGTTACCATCAACCCCTAGCCACACATTTGTATAGTAGCACCTGTTTCAGCGCCGTCAGCGGGAACAGGTGCACCATTGTTGACGCTAATGCATTTTTTTATTCCTACGTTACCGGTTATAAATCAGGCTGGGTTTTTTGACGTGTATACGATACAGTGCCGTGTTCCCTGGTGTGGGCCTGTTGGCGACGGCTAGCACATAGCACCAAACCAGCAGGTTAGAAATCCTCTCGCCCACCACAAACTTGCAAGGCGATGGCTTGGAACTCCTTCTGCTGAAACCCACGGAGAGCGTACCTCTCCGCCCACAGTTTGAAGTGTGCCCACACAGGCAACGCAGCTCAACTGCTAGCACATGCAGGATTAGCGGGGTTTCACTGCTCCCTAAATTCCCCTGCTTAGTCCTTATTCTGTGTCCAACTGCATAGTCAAACAGCTCTGAAGCACACAGATAAAGGGAAAAATAAAACAATTGAACAAAAATATATGTAAAATGTTTCATGACTTAAAGACAGTACAGCTAACCAAATAGACTCACAATACTGCAGAATATTTAAAAAGTAGGATGTGTTTTTTTTCATTAGGTTGGACAAAAATCTAGTCCATACAATGCGTTGCTCTTAAGAAAACATGGAAATACAACCCCAGAGAGCCTAATCACAAGCTGGAAAGCACGTGCATTATAAGGGAAAAATAGCTATCAGCTTTAAAACACTTTTAAACCATAAAAAATGTTTCTGCACATGTGCTGTTTAATTTATCCAAGTGGCAGTTTATTCTATATCTGGTTTAACAATAATTAATCTTGAGCTGTGCACAAGATGCATGCAGGCAGGCAGACCATTCGTATGCAGCTTAATAAGAGTCTGTGGACATGTTCGTGTTTGAAGAATTCTTTGAGAGGACATTATATCAAAGATGAAGTACTGCCTGATCTGTGCAGCTCAGATTAATGGCATATGTAGAGAGTATAATCTCTGCACTGCCTGCTTGGATTGTTATTTGTGTGACTCCGCAAATTTGGTGCACATTGTATCGCAGGGACACCTGCTACCAACGTCACTGTGCACTATCAGTGCAAAAGGACGGTGACCTTCTCCTCGACACTGAGTAATGACTTTAATTTAAAATTTCACATAATGACTATCACCTAATTTGGAGTGGTTTGCATTTTTTATCACAGCGATGATTTCCTACTTGTTCAAATTTTTAATTTCCCTTTAGTGCATTTGATGCAAAAGTATATTACAGTGCTGTTCCCCCAGTATATTCTTTAATATAAATGATAGCGTAAAACAAAAACAATTCGCGGCCTTTCCTGCTTTAATTCCCAGGGAGGACCATTAATGTATTACACATTGTACTCTAACAATAGGCTCTTCAGTCATTCGTGAATGTCAGCAGAAAATCGTACCAGAATGCTGTTAATTGTGCGGCTCGCCTCACTGCCTGGTGTGTCTCTGTCCACGTTCAGTAATACGAGGGCTGGCCAACATGCCTCCCAATCCTGTCAAAAAACCGTAAGCCTTTTCCCCAGGTTTGTGTCGTTTTGTTTTTTTTTTACCAGCTCATTCTGCCAGAGTGATGCTAGTGGAGTGAAAACATGTGGCATAGAGACTCGGCTTCAGGGAGCAGGTTTAAACGTTTAGCCTCTGCGGGGTTAGATGGGGACAGGATGGCATAAACATAAACGGCTTTGTGAATGGAGGAGGGGAATAGAGCGATGTGTCAAGGCTGAACAGGGAAACCTTTGCACAGGAGGATATTATGAGTCTTGGATTGGCTTCAAATTGTTATCTGGGTTACTGGGATCAAAACAAAGCGGGACAGAAAGCTGGAAAGACTCTGCTGAGGATGTGAGAGGCAGAGCATTGTGACACGGGGATTGGGGAGAGAAGGATATGTTTGCTTTGGCGTTGTACTTTTAGGAAGGAAGGGAGAAAGGCAGGGATCGATCCTACAGGGACTTGTATCAGAAAAAATAAGGCAGCCCTTTTTCCATGTTAAAAAAAAACGAATCTAAACACAAGCTTGATCTTAAAAATTTGATACTGAGGTAGATGTATAGTCCAACATGTGAAATTTCTGGGGGACTGAGGCCACTAAAAGTCAAACAGACTTGACTGGAAGCTTGTGCTGGGTCTCTGGGAGACCAGCATAACAATATGTTTAACAGACAAACAAACACTGTAACTACGCACTAATCTACTTTTCCCTTTGCCTTCTCTTTGTGAAAATTAAGAAAAGCCAAACAGATTGCAGGTGTCAAGGTATGACAGGGGCTCAGTGTTTACATCTTTCCAGTTGGGCTATCGATGTTTATTTAGGGTTTCTGCCCAAGCCATTACAGGTTAGAAGTCATAAAACTGTCAAACACTTGAGCATATTGGACGTTTGGTGACACTGCCATCAATTTAACATGATGAATCGGGAAGATGAGTTGCATCAGAGGAACCCTGCCAAATGGTGTGGTTGGGTCTGTCGAAACATCTGTCATTCAGGATCTTTAACGGGTGTGTGGCTACGTCAACTGGGAGTAAATGACTGACATTGCAAGTGAACGGGAGTCTCCATCCTTCAGTGGGAGATTGGTGTTAATTGGTTTCCTTGCAGTGTAATGGGGTATAACTTTTTGATTTTCTAAAATAAAAAAGTTTCCGTTTTTAGCAGGTTTGGAGTGCTGCAGTCTGGAAGCCTTCAAAAATGGAAGTTTTATATATGTCATGCCGTACCAAGTCTTACCATAATTCTTCCAAAGATGAACATCTGAGGAGAACTTTGGATGTTTGAAATGATATATTATCAAAGACGCAGCAATCTCCAGGGCACCGCAGCTAATTTTCAGGAGACATATCAAAAATAACGCAGAAATTTCATTATCTGTCTCCCGAACTTAAGGAATCACAGCACGGAGCAGCGGTGTAGTATGTTTTCTAAATTAAATTACAGTGTTCATAAGATGTTTGCATAGCAGCAGATACATCATAGACTGTTTGATGGCAAGCCAGAAGTCATCTGCTGAAGGGGATGGTATTCTCTCATTAAATGCTATACTAGGCTGTTAGTTTCTGAAGTTATTAGTTTGTTGACGTTTAAAGGTAGTTGGCAGTCTTGTTATAGGTTGTATTTTTTATTTATTTATTTTTTTCCTTCCAATTTTCATTTGAAATCCAGTTCAGTTTTACTCAGTTTTCAGTGTGGTTTTATACATTTTTATTTTTTAGATATATTTCTGTTTAGTTTCTGTATACTTTCGTTTCAGTTAAGTTAATAATTTTACCTCTAGGGACAGATTACAAGTTGTACAGCTATTTATATGATCTTTGCAGAATCCTACATGAATCCACAGTGCACATTATGTACTAATGTCCTCGAAAATGTCCAAAACACATTCCAGGTGTTATTAATGGTCGTCTAAAATTAATATGCTGGAATACGTTTCCTCGAATGATTTACATCAGTTAGGAATGATAAACTATTACTTTAAATAATATTTAAAACTGTAACAGAAAGTATTTGATGTTTATTTTCAGTTTATTTCAGGAGGAAAATTTAAAGTTTTTGTTTTAGTCTTTTATTTTATTTTCATATGTTATTTCATTTCAGAAAACGTGCTATAGTTTTGTTTTTCGTTAATGATAATGACCCTGGTAGTTTGGGAGTAATTCCTTGCAGTAATTCCTTGCATATGCCACAGCTTTGACTGAGCCATCTCCCTCAGAACTGAGCCTGCATATCTCATCCCACTCTGTTTGCCGAGGTTTACAAGGGTCCGGTGATCATGTTTCAATCCGCCAGGAGGTCGGTCTCGGCTCTGTGGCTGACGGTCTCCCTGGCGCAGGATGGCTCGTTGGGGGTGGGTAGGGGGGCTGCTGGAGAGCTCCTGTGGCATCTTAGACGGCTCCCTCGTGGCATCCCCCGGGGCGGCTGGCTCTTTCGGCGGTACCGCTTGCCTGGTGGCGTCGGTGCCTTCCTGCCAGGCTCATGCTAATCAAGCGGGCGCTGATGCACCCATGCTGGGGTAATCCTGGCTGTAATGACAAGAGCCTCCTGTTGTGAGAATGACTCTGCACAGTTGTCATTTATGTCAGCAGCAAGGGGTGTCGTTGAAATTTTAATAGCGGAGGATCTCCCCCTCACTTCCCTCCAGTGACATTTAATGCCCCTTATGATGGAAAATTACATATACAGTAATGATAACATACTCTGACATTATAATATTTCTGTGTTAATGTTTAACTTAATGCTTAGGAATGCACCGTACTAAAAATTTATAGCTTCTGTATACCATGACCCTCTCCAGATGATGAGTAAGAATCAAATTATTTCAGTGTAAATTGTCAACAGTACTGTTGCTCGTGGGAGTTTTACTTACTTAAAAATGTTCTGAGGGCAGAAGGAAAAATGATTGATTCAGAGAGATAACCAATGGCATTATAGAGGAGGTGGGACCGAGTAACTAGAGGAGACAGGACCAACATGTATGATTGATTAGTCCCACCTCCACTAGCTGCTTGGACTGACCTCCTGTACAATTTGATTGGTTAGCTCTCTGAACCAATAATTTTTCCTTCTGCCCTTAGAACATTTTTGTCTAAGTAAAACTCCTATGAGCAGCACTGTTGGGTATAGACTGTGGGCATATAGTGAACTAGCTGGAAGGAAATGAGTTTAGCTGAGTGGCAATGATAATGTTAAATGGATCCCAGGCAAAGGCAGTTTAGCGGTGCTAATGGTAGTGTGGGGATGAGAGAGAAGTAATAGGTAATATGGGCCATGCTGGCCTGAATATTTCACTGATATTTAGAACTAATAAACAGAGCAGGCTATAGATGAAGAGTTGGGGACTGGTTTAGGTTAGAACATATACAAATGTCTTGATACGATAAGCTATGAGGTTCTATAATAGGCCCACCTTTTTTTTGGAGACTGTTTTTAAATTTGTTCAGTCAGCACTCTTCTCCAATTAATAATTCCAGTACAAAATGCATCTGAGGTACTGTTTGGCTGCTCCAATGCCTGTATCAGGGTTTCACAATTGGTTATATAGCAGCAAAGCTTCAGTCGATGCTTTGTTATAGGAAAATGGACATCAATGTATGGCCGATAAGAAGCGCCATCCATCCGTTTTCATTAACCGCTTATCCAATTAGGGTCATGGTGATGCAGTGCCTATCCCGGGGAGTACAGGGCATGAGGCAGGGCGGATCTCACAGTCGGTAAAGCAAAAAGCGGCACTTCGGCATAATCGCTGGCTGACAAGGTCCGGGCTCGCTGACATTCCCTCCTTTTTCTTCTGTCATTCTACATGACTAGCCTACATAGACAAGAAGGCGAACAATCAAGAAATTATCCTATACAATTTTTAAATCTCGTGCTTAAAAGTTCTACAGAAATATATATGCCCTCATTTTCTTCTGGATGGTATTGAATAGCACTTATAATCAATGGATACATTTCCAATTAGGTTCTTCAATTTAGTTCTTTTCAGGATGACATTGGACAGTAACGATCTAAATTCGGGTTGGTTATTTTATGTGACATCCTAATAAATGTACTATGGGGCCAAGATAACTGACCTTATCCACATGTATGTTTTACAAATGTCAGAAGGCTTAGATAAATGGGATCTAATAGGAGAAACGGCACACAAGAAGCACAATTATTAGGTGTTCAGGAATTTGAGGGTTATGGTGATCAATGACTGTAGGTCTCTCCCTGCTTTTTGGTGGTACCTTGATTGATTTGGAGAGCCATTGCAGGAAGGCATGGTGACCCTGGGATGTGTTGGTCTCAGTGAATGATACAGTGGCCTTTGTGGTATTAATGTATATTAATGTATATTTTTCCATTCTGCTGCTGCTGGTTTGCTTGCTTGTGATTGTTTCACTTCATGCTGTCCTTCAGCTCGGTACTGTGTTCCTTATCAACGTATTAAATCTTTCTCATCACATCACGTCTGTCTTGAATAGCTACCAAACACAGGTAATGGTTTTCTGTTCAGCCACACTATCTGTGTATCTATATATGTGTGTATGTGTGTGTGTGTGTGTGGGGGGGGACCAAATATCCCTCACAATGTAATAAAAACCTGTTAATTTGACATTGTGGGGACCATTTTTCAGACCCCCTTAAGGATTTGTGAATGCAGTCAAAAAACTAAAAATGTTTGTTTAGTTACTTATGGTTAAGGTTAGGGCCGGGTGGGGGTTAAGGTCATCATGTTGTGATTAGAGTTTTCCCCATAGAAATGAATGGAGAGTCCCCACAAAGATATAATTACAAACCTGTGTGTGTATGTGTGTCTGGGTGTGTGTGTGCGTATGTGTGTGGTCAAGACAATATACAAAGGCCATTTTTCTCACAGAAGAAGCACTCAGTGTTGATGTTGGCAAATGGTGTTAGAGCAAAGTACTTCATTAAATTTTCTTTTTAATACTTTGGATCGGATCCATCGAGACTCATACAGCTGTTGGCAAAGTATGTATTAGCAAGAGTCAAATGAGGTGACAGTGTTCTTAAGTAGAACAAAAACACAACGTAAAAAAACACATAAATACCACATTTATCTGTGGTATTACTTCATTATGCATTCTTACTATCTTTTTTCAAAAATCTTTTCCTGTTTCCTGCTGTTGTATTCTAATAAGATCAAAGAGCCATCTCTAGGCTGCCCTTTTGTTTTTTATGGTGATGTAGTGGAAGTGGTTTGCACACACACGCTGGCCTGGTACACAGACGCACACGCCCATGCATTATTTTATGTGTCTGGCAGGGGAAAGCCAGGCTCCGCTTCACACTGGCCCCTGGGCAGCCTCTGGCCTGAACCGATACAGCCAGTAAGAAAGACAGATGTCACGCGTGCAAATAGTAGAAAAAAGGACTTACTGAGTCCAGCCAAAATGTGGAATTCAGCTAAGCGCAATAGGATTTTGTAATTCAGAAAAACCCATAGTTAATAATTTTAAAATCGCGGGCCTACATGTGAGCATCCATGGATAAATCCCACGTTTGGTAATATACATAGACATAGAATATTACATATAAACCTACTAGTACCTTAAATCCATTTCATCCACATTCCTCAGCCACTTCCTTTGCAGCAAACCAAAGCTTATCTGAGTAAGCAGAGGGCATAATGTCAGGTGGGGAAGCTTCAGATGGGAGAAGGAAAAAACAACCCAGCATGTCTTGAGTTCTCTTTTGTTTTCTTTTGATCAATCTAAGGAGGAGTCAATCCCAATCCTGGGAATGTTTTGTCTCTCCGCATGATTTACACAACTCTTCTTATAGTTATTTGATCACACCTTGATTGTTCAAGAAATCACATATCAGGCCATCAGTTAATTTTATGCACCCCTAACACATCCCAGGTCGACATAGACAATTCCGATTGGTTCCCCTTCCTCAGGCATCAGTTCAATGTATGCCCAGGCAACAACTAAGCGTCAGCCCAATGCCAACCCCTGAGTCCTTGATTGGCACAAATCAATGTTTCTGTAACCATGATCATTTCTCTTTTATTTTCTATTAATCAACGAGTTAACCTTTGTATGGAATAAATGTCAAAAAGGTAACCCTTTACTCGATGGGGCACAAATAAGGTACTCGATGGGGCACAAATAATGTAGTAGTACACTCTTTCTTAATGTATTAATAAAGTGTTAGTTACATACTGATCCCATGTTTGTGAATGATTAATCAATCATATCTGTTCATGTATTTCATGCAGTTACTATATCTGTTCATGATTTGTTTGTACTTGAGTAGTAACTAAGTTGGGCCTCCACAAGCGTTACCATCAAAACTATAATCATTTATATAGTAATTTATAATCATTTATATAGTCATTTATATAATCATTTATAATCATTTATATAGTCAGAAGCACTCCTTAAAACACTAAACTACTGATACTTCTTACTAGATTTCCCTAGAACTACTAAACTACCACTAAGGAATACAACAGATTTTACATTTTTCTCTCACCTGGGTATAGCCTGTCAGAATGTGAGCCCATCACAAACAGGAACACAGAGGACGAACATGCAAACCCCGCAGAAATAAACACACACAGCTTGGGCTGACAAAAGTATTACATGTAGTCAAAATAAATTTTTGACTAATTCAAATTAGTCATAGAACACTTTGACAGACACCTCAGATCATGTTTTCTGCAAAGCGCAATGTTCCTTGGGATGACTTCTGTAGATGGACCGACAGCAGAAGTATATAGTTCTGTGTAGTTTGGTTCTGGCTTAGCTAGACTAGCTAGTATGGGGCTGCTCTCCTGACGATGGAAATAACGAGCCCACACAGGCACCCAGAACATCCCCCTCCCCCACTGGGGCAGGGCCCACCAGTACCGACTTGGTGCCTACATGCTCCTGTAGCTGCCAGGTTGTACTGATGGTGTCGTCGGTTTCCTTTACTTCTCTGTTACCCGGGTTGAGCGCAAAGAGCAGAGCTCAATGTCACTCGCATGCGCTTGCCACTCCAGCGGCACCTTATCGCCGTCGATTATGCTAGTTTTCTCAGGTTGGGAATCGATATTTTCTTCCGGTTGCCAGGAAGAAGAACAGGATGACTTATGGAAATCTGTACCGCTGCACACTGGGTGGAATGTATTATACCTGCCAAAATGGAACAGAACTGTGTTTGTATAATAAACCAAGCAAATTGGGATGTTTCCATAACTAAATATGAATCCCAACTATTTTGACTCTTCTTTGTCTATTCATACCTTTTTTTTTTCTCTCGCTACGTCACTGCACATCAGCTCATTTGCAGTTGGAGTAAGGGACTGAAGCTGTGCTGGGATGCCAAATTAGATCTCATGCATAATCATGAGCCTTTAGTAAACAGAAAGTCATATTTATGTTCAAATGTAAACATAAAGATAGTGGCTGCATCTAGTGCCCTGCAAGATATTGCATTGTATTACTATGGTGTCCCATTTTCATTTTATTTTATTAAAAATATGACTGCCGAAGACTTCACGTGTAAGACGTTTCCCTATTTTTCATAGCATTTTTCTTTATGGTTTCCTTGGTAACTGCAAGACAACTTTTCCCAAGGCTTTTCCAAGGGTTTCTTGTGGAAGCAATGGAGCAGTCTTTCCCTGTTCTTTTGATTACTCTCATGTCAAAAATGCATCTCATTGACTGGAGCCTTTTGAAGTTGTGTTCATTTGACCTATCCATGAATTCTAACAAGCATTCTTCTATGGGTTGAAGAGGAGAATCGCCATAAGATGATGCTAGCACTACCGTGGATTACTATGCGGGACGTGGAGAATGATGACAAAGGCTTGGTACAACACCAAATCCAATGGTTGGCATACAGATCCACTTCGATCTCATTTAACCACCACACAGCCCTGCTCAGTTTATAGGGTCAGCTTATTACCAAACCCAGGACCACATCAGAGAAGGTATTTTTACTTTAATGATGAGGACAACCGTTAGCACACAGGCAGTTCAGTCACCTTTCATTGGTATATCACCCTGCTTGAAATGTTCCTACCATAAGACTGGCTGAATATGCATAGCCTGTTTTGGAGAGCATAGATGAAGAAACAGATATGAGGGACATGTCACTGATCACTCATGGGCCACCTTTCACACCACCCTTTATGCTAGTTTTCTAGCGTAGCCTGATTGTCAGCTCACACAGAATGCTTTTGGATGTGTATCGATCCCACTGAGGAGAGCAGCTGTCATTGATTCAGCAGTCTCAGGTCTGTAGTGCTGTCTGTAGGTTTGTACTGTATAGGAACCAGCTCATCTTAATTAAGATCATGAGGTCCTAGTCAGCCATGATGCCATGTATTCAGGGTTAAACAGTCATATACCTTCTCTCTGTCTGGTGTCCACCTGGCCCATACAGTACATGATGAAATGCAGAGGATTGGTTTGTGCTTCACACAGGGAATGTTCACATCCCTGCGAGAATACAAACACTGAATTCATTTGGATTCTCCACGTTTATATGATCTATTTATGTCGGATGAACTGGCAAAACACACGTTGCTTTGTAATTACAAAAAGAATCCTCGGGCAGCATCTCTTTTTGTAAATCATTAACATCCTAACACACCTTATCAGTTTTAATATATGTTAATATCAGGCATTTATATGATTATACGAATATAACGTTTGTTATTAACATAAATTGTAGCAGTCACGTCCTGTTCATTGAAAGAATTATGAATGCAATGTTTTAAGACATGTTAAGTTATACGGTACTAGTCAAAAGCTTTAGCTTAGTTATTCACCTTATAGTAAAAGGCCTCAAGGCAGTGAAGTAATACATATCAAATATTCCAATGACTAAGAATGTTCAGCATCTCAATTTTCTCATATATTAGATTCTTCAAAATAGTCCCCAGTTGTTTTGATGACATCATTGCAGACCCTTGGTATTCCTTTAACCAGCTTCTAGATGTAGCCACCTGGAATGCTTCTCCAACATTCCTGAATGACTTTCCATAAGTCTTGACTATTCTTACTCTTTGATCCAGCACATCTCAAACCAGCTCTGTATGGTTTAGGTCTGGGGATTGTGGGGGCCAAGTCATCTGTCACAGTAATCCATCTCTTTCCTTGTTCATAAGATTCAAGATTCTTTGATTGTCGCATACATAGTCATACAGGTACAACATGCAGAGAGGTGTGCTTAGGGTTGTTATCTTGTTCAAAAACCGTTCATTATCAGTAGGTGTGTCCGGACTTTTGACTGGTACTATACTTACATGCTGCTTATGGATGTTCTATGAAGGCATTATAAAGGTGCACTGAGTGTTGTATCAATGCATAATGAATGCATCATGAGGGTGCAGTTACACCAGGCTCTTTTAAGTGGGGGAATGGCTATTATCATGTAAGCCCATTTGTTTCTGAATGCAGCTCCCATCTGCCTCTATGTGCCAGATTAACACTTACGGATGCTGTTCTTTGACACTTGTCACAGATGATTTATGCGTTTCAGACAGAAATGCATGTTTACTTTAAGCGATTTTTTGCACAAGATTCACCCGTCCTTAGCTGAGGTTTGTACAGAGGTATTTAATGTTTAATGCTTCCATGATCCACTAAGAGAAAGTCTGAACAACAAATTCATATATAGTTGTTTTACATGCAGTGTAATATGCAAGCTGAATTGCTTTTCTGGTAGCCCTGAGGTTTTTTGTGTAATAAACACTTGCACACGGGACCAGTTCTTAGCTATTTAAATGTGTCGAGAATCATGTTTCTTGCCCCCAGTCCAGGTGAGGAGTAAGCAGTAGAGTAAGGTGGGGGTGAGATGGGGCCGCCTAGATTAGTAAGAAAAAGAGAGGTGTATTTTACGTGGGTTGAACTGCAGGCCCTTATCTGGGCTGGCAGGAAGCAGCCGTAGTGTCAGACTGTCCTGGGCTTGGCCCATTTCCTCAGTGCCAGACTGGGATTTTCTCCAGCGGATGTAGGGAACCTGAAAATCACATGCGTAAGCACATTTGCTGATTGACTTAGAACGTGTAAAAAATGCAAATGACTATGCAAATGACTGCATCCTATGCTCCATACAGGTAATTAATGTAAAAGCCATACGAGGTAACAGTTAGAAAATCAATATTATTCCCTGCTAGTTTTGCGTTCTCTGTAACAAAGCCTGTTAATATTTCAAATTAAAATAGCATTTAAAGTCAATATATGATTTCTTCTCTGAAGTTCAGTTTTTTATGTGCAAAAAAAGTTCTGGAGTTTTGTACTTGTGGGTGAATGTGGGTGTTTTTTTCTTTTTTTCAAACAAATTGTTAGTTTTAAATTTATTAAACAATAAGACACATACACAAAATCAGATGGTATAGAACAGCAGGATATTAGTTTGAGATGTAACAAATGACAAATAGCTTCATAAAATTCTATCAACTAAATGAAGTATTAAAAAGCATAAGTAAATATGTAGATAAATATGTAAAGGTGTTGTGACTATTCCAGGGTATGTACTATCTTTGTATTGGATAATGTCCGGTGTCTCACTGTCGAGGATCTAGTACTGAGTAAACACTGTTGTGGTCTCTATCATGGCCCATGTGTTCAGCTCTGTTATTCTGGCTGCCAGAGGAGTAAACACGATGATGTCAGAAGAAAGGCTGTGGACCCTTCCGCCTGCTTAATTTGTGCTCAGTGAGCATTTACTTGCTTTCCCGTGTTGGCATGATGTTAGCATGGTCATCATCCTTCCCGTGGAGCCAGTGGGGGGCGGGGGCACTACCAGCCCCAGCAGTGACTCACAGCTCGTGCAGAGGTATCCACGAGAAGAGGAATCATCTCTTATGTTTAAGCAGAACCTGATAGAGCCGGTATTTCTGCCTGAAAATTGCCATGATACTACATTCAATCAAAAAATTATTAAAAGAGCTGTTAGTTGTGCTTCAGTCTTATTTTATTACCTTAACTATACAGTGAAAAATAAGACTGCCTTGTGCATCTGCTCCCTGTGGTACAGAAGGAGGGAGAGACAATTCAGCAATGCTGCCTGGTCATTTGAAATCGGGAAGTATTTGATGCATATTTCACAAAAAAATGTTTCCTGCTTTCCAGCACATTCTGAGGCTGCCTTTAAGAATGTATAATGCATCAGCCTAAGAAATGTTTAATAAATTACAAAGCAGTGACTGTATCAATTTAGTAAACCCCCCTGCAGTGAGCCATATTAGATTGATTACCGAATGTGCTGGCGCTGCATTTTTTCCCCCCGTCCTTTTTGCTGTTATTGTTAGCAGAAGCTTGGAACATTTTCCTTTGGATCATGCTTGTAAGCTAAAAATCAATGGGATGCACCTGCCAGTGGGGTTTGAACAAAATGCTTTTGATGATTAGATTTGATGAGCTTTGCCCATCTGCCTCGCACATGACACAGACTGCAGAGGCCAGGTCTGCTAGCTCCATATCTCTTCTAATTTGTGACAAAAGGTCAAGCTGAAAGTGAAAGGCAAAGTGCCAGTTTCTGATGTTGTTTTTAAATGGTCGCCTTTATGTTCACCACAGGTACAGCTATGCAGAACACAGACAGACATCTTCTGGTTGATGTCAGTGGTACAGATGAACCTGTGAGATATGACCACGTGCCAGCGTATGGCCAGCAGTTTTACTGAGAAATAGAACTCTGTCTTCTTGCATGTGAATAAATTATGAGTATTTAAATTATATATGGTGTTGGGCGCTTGAGCAAGGCCCTCAAGCCCAAGTGCTCCAGGGACTGGCGGACCCTGCTTTCTCAATTTTATGTCACGTTGAATAAAACCATGTAGAGAAATTTATATAATGCTAGAAATTTATAATCTGCTAAGGCAGATTGTCAGTGTCTTGGGCAGACTATCGGGGAGTACATTCAAAGGTGGTATTCGATTCTGAAGTATTGTTTTTGTTGCTGGACAAGGTGTGAGTACTACCATGGGTGTAAATTACGGGGGCATGGGGGGGGGGGGGGGGTTGTAACTCCCCCAATAATCACAACCAGCCAATACAACCCCCTGAACCTCCTTAAATAGGTGGAGACCTAAACCCAACCTCTCTCACCTATGCTCAAGCCAAAGTTATGCCCTTGAGTTCTACTGATGTGAAAGCTAGGGTGTGTAGACAGTGTGTTTTATATATGGTGTACAATAGCAAATTAACCCCCAGTTTGAACTTTGGAGCCACAGTCTAAGAGTAGGAAGCTACTTATATTAGCGCAATATGTTAATTCCAGTTTTTCTGTATGTCAGCACCAATCCACAGTTGCCAGTTCTCCTTCCAATGATCTGAACACTCCATGTGCTGCGTATTCCACTCCTGATTGGTCCCCCTGCTTTCATCCGCTTCCTCACCACTGTGCAGGCACCAGAGCGCCTCATTATGGAACACGACGGCAGCGCATATCACTTCCAATCATGCACGCAGGCCCACGCGTGTCACACGTGCTCTTTATACGGACATCGGGATGGTGTGTAGCTCTTACTCACAAATCAAATGTGTGCCAGGCACCATTTCTATACTGTTGGCTTTCTGAGATCATTTACACGACGGGCTCTGTTTTCACCAGCTACATTACTTCTCACAGTAGGAGGATAGCCTTCCCATCTCTCCAGACTCAAGGGACACAGATGCAGACAGGATGATGATCCAGGCTTTTACGCTAATGCATTTGCCTCCCAGGGATCTAACTCGCATGTCATCCAAGTGTTTGACAATTTGTGTGTGTTATCTTTTTTCTTTTTTTTCTTTTCAATTAGCATCTTAAAACCATTTCCAAATCAGTGTTGGGCTCAGACCATGTGTCGTTAGAGGACCAGATATATTCATTTGATCGCTGACCTTCAAAGGGCGAAAACCTTTTAGTGCCACATGTAAACACAGATACACAGCACACGGTATACAGTTTACACATGCTCTAATTTACCTCAGGTTTATTCTTGCATAAACACAGAAAATTCAAGTCTTTGTATTTGTTGAATTTTATATTTATATTGAAGCTTAATTCATCATCCATCCATCCATTTTCTATACCTGTTTGTCCAATGCAGGGTCACAGAGGTGTAGGTCCTGTCCTAGAAGATACAGGTGCAAGGCAAGGAATAACCCAGTATGGGGTGCCAACCAAAATTATTCATTGCAACAAACGTTATATTTCCAGTAATTGATACTGATAATGGAATACCAGTGTAAATGATTTTCACGGCGACAGTAATGTTACAGTATATACTGTACAGTATATTCCATATCTTACTTTGGGCACATATTCATCTGTAGTTATACTGTAGTTTAATATATTTTCCTGGGTGTTTTTTCCCTGATTTGATTTGTCAGTTTATAATTTTCCTCTTGGTGAAATGTGCTCTCATCTATGTATATGGTTATGCAATTAATGCATTGACATAGAATATTAGGAAGGAAATACTGGGTTGTTCTGTCCTTTGTATCATCCTTTGTTATCCCTTAGACAGTAATTAAATTAATCTGAGAATTAACTATTTCCTACAAATCAATATTCTCAGGCCACAGAGAAGACTAAAGTTTCTACACTTAGCTTATCCAGAGGTTTTATGCTCCAGTTAGGCAGTAATACATCAACACCAATCTCTTGTGTCATTTTGGTCTCCACTTTGCTTTATTAAAATCTGAAACTGTAAATACTGCCCAGCAGATAGCATTCACACTGATGGGGGTCTGTAGTGATGTAAGAGCGCCCTGTATGAGCTA
The DNA here is from genome assembly GCA_026777985.1 of Mormyrops attenuatus. Classification (NCBI taxonomy): domain Eukaryota; kingdom Metazoa; phylum Chordata; class Actinopteri; order Osteoglossiformes; family Mormyridae; genus Mormyrops; species Mormyrops attenuatus. The sequence continues at coordinate 16,361,160 of JAODKC010000044.1, read as the reverse complement.
GCCAATGAGCATGCAGATGTTATCACGTTTGGCGTGTCCATTGGGAACTGGGGAGCTGACTTTTTCCAGACATCTCTGTCATCCTCAGCCCCCTTTCCATAAAGTCACATGCATGTTTCTTTTATTCTCTGGAATCAAAAAAATACTTACAGTATAATTGTTCATTGCATATTTGTTTACAAGTTCCTGTAACACAAATATTTGCTTTCCCATCTATTTTATTAGCTGATAATTAATTTTAGCACTTGAAACTTAAAGCATTGTTCCATTTTCTAAACCTAGTTAAAGTCCCAGATTATGAAATCTGAAGAGAACAGAAGAAGATACGTATAGGGAGTAACATACTGGCTGTTCACTTTCCTAATGCTTCACTAACATATGAGCAAAATTAACTATGGAAATCAATTTGGTGGTTTGCTGTAAATTGGCTGGCTGCAGATGCAGGCAAAAAATGCCGTAACGGAAATGATGGGGCTTGGCTCTGAGGGTCGATTAAGTGACTAATTTCTTCCCGTGTGCTTCTGCTGGGGGAAGGTCCCCCCCCTTGCTTCGGCCAGCTGTTGTCTGTTTGCTCGTTGGGATGACACAGGGTCCGCCACGGACCCTCAAGTGGCTGGGAATATAAAAGGGAGACGTGGCAGTACTTCGGCCGACGTTCAGTTAATATGATGGTGGCTTAGCTCCTAACACCGAAACGTTAGCTTTCAAAATTATACGTAAAGTTAGGGCTTTTTGGATCATTGATTTCAGTATAAGGTTCACTGTCCATGCATGTGAGGAGAAACGCTCTTGGTATTTCGATACGTGCAGGAAATTGTACATTAATAGTAAATTGCCTTCATAGCAGTGTTTAGATTATTATCAGACAATTTTCACTGCATTTGAAGAACGGGGGGCAGTAACACCATGCTGAACACCATGTTAGAAGCCTTAATGAAATCCCTCTCTCTGATTAGACCAGCAAAGGGCCACTTGATTCACATTTCTGTATTAGTAAATTATAATGCCACTAAAATTCCCATGAATGACTGCAGAACCATTTGCCTTTTTGATGTTGCAATGCCTTTAGTTGTCAAGCGTAGACTAAATATGCAATAAAATAAAATATAATGCTGATGCCCACTGTTAAAATGTTTTTCAAGCAGGTTCCACAATCTGGTGCTTAAATGAATTATGTCCTCATCTTAATTTTGGTTAAGAGTATCGTGAATGGTTATGGTGACATTGTTTGCTCGAGGGAGTCTGAATTACATGAACATGTTCTGAGGGCAGAACAAGAAATGATTGGTTCAGAGAGATAGCCAATCAGAGTGTCGAGGATGGTGGTCCAAGCAACTAGAGCAGATGGGACCAACTAGTGGTTTGGACCCACTACCTCAACTGTCTAATTGGTTATCTCTCTGAACCAATCATTTTTCATTCTGCCCTTAGAATATTTTTGTGTAAGTAAAACTCCCTCGAGCATTGGGACACACCTCTTAATCATTGAATACAGGTGTTTCATTCAGACCCATTGCCACAGTGTATAAAACCAAGCAACTAGCCATGCCGTCAAGATCACAGACATTTGTGAAAAAACGGGTCATTCTGAAGAGCTTAGTGAATTCAAGCATGGTACTGTCATAAAATGCTACCTATGCAATAAGTCAGTTCATGAAATTTCTTCCCTGCTAGATAGTCCAGGGTGAACTGTAAGTGGTACAATTGCAAAGTGTAAGTGTTTAGGAACAACAGAAACTCAGCCATGAAGTGGCAGACCACGTAAAGTAACTGAGCGGGGCGCTATGTGCTGAGGTGCATAGTGGGTAAAAGTCACCAACGCTCTGTTGACGCAGTAACTGCAGAGTTCCAAACTTCCGATGGCATTGACCCCAGCATAAAAACTCTGTGCCAGGAGGTTCATGGAATGGGCTTCTATGATTGAGCAGCTGCTTGCAAGCCTCACATCACCAAGCGCAATGCCAAGTGTCAGACAGAGTGCTGTAAAGCACATTGCCACTGGACTCTGGAGCAGTGGAAACGTGTTCTGTGGAGTGATGAATGACGCTTCTCTGTCCGGATGTCTGATGGACGAGTCTGGGTTTGACAGATGCTAGGAGAACGTTGCCTGACTGCATTGGGCGATCTGTAAGTTTGGTGGAGGAGGGATAATGGTATGGGGTTGTTTTTCAGGGGTTGGGCTAGGCCCCTTAGTTCCAGTGCAGGGAACTCTTAATGCTTCAACATACCAAGTCATTCTGGACAATTCTATGCTTCCAACTTTTTGTGGGAACAGTTTGGGGAAGGTCCTTGTCTGTTCCAGCATGATGGTGCCCCAGAGCATAAAGCAAGGTCCATAAAGACATGAGTTTGATGTGGAAGAACTTGACTGGCCCGCACAAAGCTCTGACCTTAACCCTATTAAACACATTTGGGATGAATTAGAACAGAGATTGCAAGCCAGACCTTCACGTCCATCATCAGTACCTGACCTCACAAATGCTCTTCTGGAGGAATGGGCAAATATTCCCACAGGCGCACTCCAAAACCTTGTGGAAAGCCTTCCCAGAAGAGTGGCAGCTGTTACAACTGCAAAGAGGGGCCCAACTTTATATTGATGCCTATGGATTTAGGATGTGATGTCATATAAGTTCCTGTGACTTAATGGCCAGGTGTCCCAATACTTTTGTCCATGTAGTGTATGTTGTGGCTTTGAGTTTACAGAGGTGTAGAAATTGGGCAAAGTTTGAGACGTTTGTAAAGCCTGGAGAACCATATGCTGCCACCACAGTACTATACTGTATGTGACTTCCCATTCCCAGTGAACCCGGGGACGACTACAGCTGACCGACACCCAGTGACCTGATCCAGGATGCAGGGGCAATATTCTTGGGCACTTCAAAGTGACTGGAAGGATCGACTGTGTGACTGGGATTGGGATTCTTGAAGCGAAACAGGCTGTTCAATTTCTTTTATTTTTCTGGATGTAAGTGTTGGGTTGTTTTTTATTAGATGAAGTTAGTTGTGATTAAATCACGTTTGTTGGGCTTCTTCTTGGAATCTTGCTGTGATCTTTGAATATGAGTTCAGGTGGCACAGTGGTTAAGTGGGTCATGCTGTTGCCTCACACCTTGAAGGCTGGAGGCTTGAATTTTGCTACTGCTCTGTGTGTGTTTATATGTTTCCTGCAGCCCACAGATGTACAGTTGAACTTCACTGCCCATTACATGTGTGCGTGTGAAGGTGCCCCAGCTTAGTGCCAGTCTCCAGGTGACCCTGACCAGGATAAGCAGTTAAAAGATGGATCCTTGCAAGTGGATCGCATTATCTAATATTGTGTGTGTATGTATATATATACATGTTATAAAATTTTCAGTTAAATCCCACAGTAGACTGTATTATATGGCTGATTTAATCACATGCACTCAGAAGCTTCTCAGGCAAACCCTAAAGCCAGTGTGGACCCTCATAAAGTCAGGCCCGTTGAATGGTCCACCGCAGCGGCTCATCGGATTGGGCTTTGCTAAAATGCTCCACCGCGCTCAGAGTGTTTCTTAACACCCGTACATCGGCAAACACACATCTTGATTAGGAAGTTTCAAATTCGCATTCGCATTCACATTCAAAGCTGATACACACATCTCTCCGCCCGCACTAAAGAAAATGTTTGTAAATAGCTTTTATTACTTGTACAGCAGACTTATGAGGTGACACTTTGGGAGCCGCACAATATATTCATTTATACTTTTCAAAAGTAATCCCCTGATTCCTAAAAACCTTTGGACCAAGATTTACAGTTTGGATTCAATTCAGTTCATTCACTTGAGAACGCATCTCTTCGTTTAGCTTAACTACGTGAATGAATAGCATATTGAGAGAGAAAATTGTTTTTTCTTTATCTATGAAGACAAGAAGTCTCCAAGATGTTATTCCCATTATAGATGAAGGGAATGAGTAAAGTCATCCTGTCATGGAGATTAGTGTGAAATATGCCAACCACATGGCTATGCTCCATTTAGCTGACCTGGCAGTAATTATATTACAAACCACCGAAGATTGCAAAGCGAATATCTGCACATTGTGTAGCTTGCTAGGACTGCACTGTATTAAAAGTGAAGGGTGATACTGGAGAATATTTGAAGCCGGCGCTGATGTTACTAGCTTTTGATGATAGAGATGTTACCCTAAGGTCCAATGAGGAGAATTATGCAGAAGGAGCTAATTGCATTTTATACAGCTTTATGGGGTGTAATATCTTATCTTTCCATACTAATGCTCAGGATATGTACCACGGCTCAATGTAACTTGAAAACTGATGCTTTCACAGCTAACAGTTTTGCACCCATCTGTTTGAATCTCAGCCTTTCTCTTTGCAAGGTACTTCAGTCAATTAAAACTGATAAGCGCTTCTCTCTCCTTCTGCTCTCTATGGTAATTAACACTATATGACTCCCATGTCCCTAGTGATGCTGCGGCAACCGCAAAGTGAAAAAAAAAGCCTTCTGGCTTAGAGAATCAATGCTGTTATACAGTTTTTCAAAATGAATGAGATGGAATTTCCCAGGGAAAACAGTGTCAAAAGGAAGATCATGTTTTTTCTATTCAAATTTCCTGTGAAAAGCTAGCTGTGGAGAAAAGGACGTGGCTACCGCATGCAAGTGCACAGTAAATGAGGCCTGAATGCCATTCTGGTGTCCGTGAGCCGGAAACAAGGCCTTTCCAGATACACGTCTGTCTAATTGCATTGTTCTGGGCTCGGTGCAAAAAATACATTTCTGCAGATGCCATCTTGTGCCGTTTCGCAGCTGTCGCTGTGGGGGGGCAACCCCAGGGCCATTCATTTATTATGAGGCCTCTAATCAAAAATTCTTAAAAAACAAAAAAGCAGAAAGATATGAATGGACTGGAAATATATTTCTAAAGATCACAAACCATCCCAAATACAATGATACACTGCAGTTTGCTCAAATTGGCTCTCTGTAATGTCAAAGTGTCAATAGTTTCACATGTCTGTAGTTATTTTGGAGGGCTGTGGGTCATTTTAGGTATTAAGGAAACAGTCTTTAAGGTGAGAAGTTATTGATTTGTTCTCAGGAAGATCCTTTCTTCCACAGAGCCACGGAGTAAGGTACTGTATCGTCTCAGACAGCAAATGACAATTTTGAACTCAGTCACTTATGTTTAGTTTTGACAAAGAAGTGTTGTGTCCAGGACATTCTCTTCTGTTATTTCTACACTTTTTTTTACCCATATTCATACCACATACCACTTGTTACAAATTAAAGGAAGAATTTTGGTTAAATGTCCAGTAGATATGGAAGTACAGTATGAACAGAACTTAAAATTCAAAAACTTTCCAAAACAGCTGAAAAAATGAATATTTAGAAATCCACTTATCTGCAAATTAATGCTTTGAAGTGACTTTTTTATGAACTAAGATGCTTTTGAAAACCTGTTATTGTAAATCCTTCAGTACAACCCTTTCAACAAGTCCCCTGGTCTTTGTGAAATTGATAGTGTATAGCCTATAAGCTGGATCCTTATTGGTTTTACGGAAACCAGTAGTCACTTTGTGGGCCGCGTTATGGAACAATGTGCTTTCATTGACGTCGAAGCGACGTTTTAATGCTCTGAAAGGATACCCGGGTAAATCTATTGATTGGCTGACCTACTGATTGCCTGCCTGGTTCATTATGGCAGGTCGTGGTAGCGTTTATTAAGATTCACCTCCGTGAAGTAATTGCAGCCACCTAAGGATACTTTTATTAATGACCAGGTATAATTACAGCTTGTAGGCAAAACGTAAGGAGCACTAACTCACCAACTAATGTGGCAGCTAATGTGACCTATTGACTTAGATGATACACTAGGCTAAAACAAATACCAACACAGGTGCCACCCCCTGTTGCTATTCCTGCATTTCCATTTGTCTGGGTGGCATGATCAGCTTGCTCAGTTTAGAATGACACACAGGGCAGATATGTCCCTCAGATGGACATGAAGTCATTGAGGAGGGCAGTAGCAAAGACGACCCGGTCTGAGAGCACTGACCCAATGAGCACTTGGTGACCAAGTCAGCCTCTCCTCTGGTGTAGTTTTGGGTGAAACACTTCTGAAACCTTTAACCTACATCTTTGTGTGACTGTAATTAAAGTTCCGGAAAGGAGAATTAAAAGGAGAATGGCTAAAGGAAATGTCCCATTGAACATACAGCATTCAAGGCTAACAGGGATGCGTCTCCCCAGTTTCTGTTGTCTCGTGCCCCACATGTGAGCGGCACAGCATCGAGAGGCTACATGTCTGTGAAAGAACCATTCAGGGAATCTGAATGCAGTATTGTTGCTGGAGTGTGTGTTTAGCTGGCATGTGTGTTTAGTCAGTGACAAAGGCAACAGAAATGTCCTTCCCAGAGGCAGATGGGAGGAAAAAATGGGGGGGAAACAAGCAGACAGATGCAAAGGCGTCTATTCCCAAAGCCTTAACGGATGAGCATCAGAGAAAAATACGAGGTAAGTGAAAAGTAAGCACGATATCGGAATTCAGCAACGCTAAAAAGTGGGTATGGGAACAGTCAGACTATGGGATGCCATAACGGTGCAGATCCCATTTCAGGGATTTATGGGCCATGAGCATAGACAGAGGGCTTCTGAATGCGGTGTGCTGTGGCATGAGTCATCCCTCACTGTGCACCTGACAAATGGATGTTTGCTAGCAGGGCGACAGCCCAACGGGCCGCGCACTCCTGAGTGCCTGGTTCCCACGGTAAAAGGTTCTTGCGGTTCTATAATTGTGTGAGGCCCATTTTCTTGGATCCACTCCCTCCATTAGCGGGGAGAGTTAATGCCGCACAATATGTTACTTTCCTGAGAAATCATGCACATCACACAATGCGGCATGTCTGCAGCAATCTCCAGTGTGAATTCAGCTTTCAAGTCCACGACAAAATGCTTTGAAAAGAATTTCAATATGGACCCATGTGATGCAGCAGACGGAATTTTTGTTTACATGTCTGTGTATTTGTTTTTTAAGGCTTCTTCCCAGGGGCAGTTCTAATTCTCAAGGATGTGCCATATTGCACATTATGCAAGATTCAAGGCATATTCAACCTGGAGCTAGTTTAACTCTATTGCTTTCAGTATCCAGTTAATGTGGTTGTTAAAATTCTGAAAATATTATTTCTCTGTGCACTGTTCTCTCAAAAGGGAAAAGGCATGGGGTGAAATTGATGTCAAAATGTAATCAAAATTTTGAATTTGTATAACAAACATAAAGTGATATTTTCAAATTGAATCCTGCATTCAGTTACAAAACTCTAAGACATTAATTTGAATGCCTGCAAGGCTGGTTATGAAGTATGAAAGGAAAATGTAATCATTAAGTATCTACTCAACTCAAAAATGTACAGATTTACACTTGTACAGACGCTCATTGTTAAAATATACACTTCTTAAGACTGCTGGAAATCTGAAAGTACATGAAAACAATGATGGATTCATTTTGTGTGGAATGTTTGGAATTATTATAAAATGGCCAATAAGAAATGTAAATTGATACCACTGGCATCAGACCTGCATGCCCACTTTCTGCTCATCGTGGCTGGTCCAAACTAAGGCCAATACATATGTGGCCTTCTGCATTTTTTGTGGAAATTGTGGCTCGTTGCTCTGATGCCGCACTGTTGAAAGTAAACATGTTCATTCCGGTTTCTGTTTATGCCTAGGCATTGCCAGATAATCATGCATTAGGATTTGAAATATCAAAAGGTTGGTTTTATTTTTTGCTTATGTTTCTTTTGGCAGTCACTATTCCAGGGAGATGTCCAAGAATTTCTAACATTTACATTATTCTAGAAGGGTAATGCAATGTGCACAGATTTTAAAAATGACATGAATCAAATCTCTGTGATTATTTCTGCATTAAAATAACTGAAGTATGCAAGGGTGCAGTGTGCGGTTGACGTAATTGTATCTTATATTCTGTTTAATTATTCATTTAAATAGTTTGTGGTATATGTGATGTTTTATTAAAATAATTGAACTGAGGCACTCATTTTTATATTTAAGATTATGCAGAGAATGTACCCTATCAGGGTACATGAATTGTAATTTGTAATTGTAGGCTTTTCATGGTACCTGAAGCTGGTATTTATAGCTTAAAAGCTTACAGATTTGACCCTTTACACCTTTATATAGTTGTACCTCTACTATAACAGGACAGTTCACATTATGCCTATAGGCAGGTTTTGCCAGTGACCCATCACCCAGCTAGATTCCTTTACATAGACTGGCATTATGAATTCGGAATCAGATTTTCAAGTGGGCATTATTTAAGACAATGAAATTAGGCTTCTAAAAGTATTATTGGCTAGAAAAATGCGGCCCCCAAATATAGCCTTGCCTCCATTGTTGCCCGTATGTTCCCGCTACATTAACCCAAGGTCCTTTTCTGCTTTCTCAAGTAAACAGTCTCATTTGTATTGCCTGTTTTTCCTCATCACTCCATCTTACTGATAGGAGCAATCGAGAGAGCACGAAGGGAGCATTAGTGAGGCAGTGAGATACTAATAACCTTCTTGTGCTGATTATTGCGATTAAATTTGCTGGAATCAGCACATCTTCCTTACTCGTTCACACCCAGACAAATGAACTATTGTGTATTGCTGAGTGTATTGTTTATTCAACAGTAACAACAGGAATGTCAATTTGGTTAAGAATTGACTCTCCTGATTTATCTCCATAATAATTATTAATTACTATTGGCCTGTCAGTAAGTTATCTAGGCGTATTACCATTACGTTTCTAATAATATTTATAAACAGTAATTAAACTGTCTGGTCGGAGTACAGGATATCATCGCAGGTTTGCGCTTGTCCTTACTCGTTTTCCTGGTTAATAAATAAAATACAGGTGTCCCTCTCTTTTCACCACTTTGCTTTTATGAGAAACGTACATTAGCACTTGTTTTTGCCAACTGAAAAAAAATCTAGGGGATTTTTTCAGCATTACGAAAAAAGGAGAAAAGGCAGAAATAGCGTTTAGTGTTCGTTTATTAGTTATAGACATACAGTGATGTTGCGCATAACGACGCTTCAGTCAGCAATGGACCACATGTTCGATGGTGGTCCCATGACATATTAATGGAGCTGAAAAATTCCTATCACCTAGTGACATCGTAGCCTTCGTAATGTCACAACGCAACGCGTTACTCACGCAGTTGCAGCGATGCTGGAGTAAACAAACTACTGCGCTGCCAGTCGTATGTAAGAATAGCACATACAATTATGTGAAGTACAGATTACAGTACTTGCTAATGATTTCAATTCAATTTATTTTTATATAGCGTCTTTCACAACAAAGTTTACCCAACGCGCATTACATTGGTGTGTTTTGCTACGTCACAACATTGAGTGAGAATAATACGAAAACAGGGAAAAGGAAAGACAGATGACAATGGAGGAGGGGAACCAAAAACTCCCAAGTATGGAGAAAGAAAAACCTCTGGGGGTCCAAGGTCAACTGGCTACCTAACCTCCTGGGCACACTAACATTATAGAAAAAGAAAGAGTGGGCTTCCTTGCTAAAAACAAGGTGTAAACTGTGATCATGGCCATAGCCAATGATAATAAATACCTTTCTGGTTTGTGTATTCGCTATAATGTACGTATTTATCGTTATTTAGGCTATATCCTGTTAAGTGAAAGTACACTGATACATTACTGCTACTTTATATAGGCTGTATATTTTTCATATAATTTCTACTTTTACTTTATGTCAGTGTTGTTTTACATTTTATGTGTTAGTTGGTATAATTTGGTAGATTATTTGTTTGGGTCTGGGAACGCTCAAAAATCTTTCCTCTATAAATGAATGGTAACTACTTTCGCGCTTTATGCCATTTTGGCTTGTAGGTTTCATAGGAACGCTCTGCTTTCGTAAAGAAGGGGATTCCTGTACTGGAAAATAAACCATTGTTTATTTAAAAGAGGTCAAAAAGGCCAGTTTCTCACCGACCCTTTCTTAATTTCCGTAGTCTTAGTACTGCTGTCCTCCCAATAGCTGATTAAATCCCAATGCTTAGAATAACCAAGATCGCATATAGAAAAAAAAAAATCACAAACGTTACGTCTAGAGCTGTAGTGAAGATTTATGCGTGCTTCATAATGCCATAGAATGATGTGCTTTTGCAAAACTATTAGCCTTTATTATACAATCTGGGAGCTGAGGGTTCTCAATAGCCTTTCAGGGATGCTTCTGCTGGTTAATGAGGTTGCACGTACTTCAGGCTCATTGTACCAGCGTGCGTGTTAATTCCTCGCCGCCTGCCGCTCTGAGCAGCATACAGTAAGATAAGTGTCCGTCCTCGGCACGAGCCCCCTTACTGCCCCCATTAGCACGTATTGAGATGTACTGTGTGGTCCGTCGAGTAGAAGAGGTGATGAACAAGAACAAGAAACCCCCAGCAGAAAACCTTATGGGACGACACCGAATGCGCTACAATACGAAGGTGATGGATTATCAACAGGCCTGACGCTCAATGGTGTAGCAGAGTTTGATCCTGGGGGGACAGAACTTAATAATTTATATGCAAAGGTATATTAATTGGGGGGGGGTGTGAATGAATCCAAATTAGGTACTGGGGGCACGCATATCCCACTTGACAATGCTGTAACTGTTTCATGAATGCTGCCCCCCCCCCCCAAATTGAACACTAGGCTGAGATGGGCCTTTGGTGGCTGTGCCCATGCATGGAGCAGGCAGGCTCTGCCACGTCTGCCGTAAAATCTCTGCCGCTCGCAGAGGCAGCGTGACTCTCCACCTCCGTACCGCCTGCATGTTCCCCCACCCCCGCCGTATTAATGAGAAGTGAGCCCGCCGTGAATCCCCAGCAATAATTTAACAGATGTCACAGAGAAGCCAGCCTAAATAGAGTGAGGAATATCCCCGTGTCTGGTGCTGGTCTCCATTTACTGTCTGGTGGGCCGATGGCTGGGATGCAGGGAAAGGCGAGACGAGTCTTTAGCTATTTCCACTGGAATACGGAATGCTAGCATGGACACGGCCTTGGGGGGCAGGCCGTATGGTCCGGATCTGGAGTGCGTGGTCGGTGCAGTGAGGCTCCACCGGCATGCCTTTTATCCCTGGGGAGAGGCTCCACTTCCTCTCCTACGATCTGGAGCTGTGGTCCAAAGCAGACACTGGAAACGCTCTGACAGCCTGATATGCCACCCTGCTAAAATATCGGTGATCAGTCTGAACTGAAATGGAGGCATAATGTAAAGTATTTCTTATACACAGGGGAATCGTTTTCCCTTACTTCTGCATTTGGATTTTTGGTTTGATTTTGCATTTTGACTTTCATGACTGGCTTTACCAGCGTCGCTCAATAAATCAAACTAAGGGGAGATCACAGCAGGATTCTCTCCTGCTCCACCCCTCAGCATCCTCCTTTCTCTAATTTTCAGCTGTTCTCAGCCCGCTCTTGTCCCCCCACCCCCTCCCTGATTCGCTGCTGAACTCGCTGCTTTGCCTGGATCACGCTGTACCTTCTCAGGCGTGCCTTAGCAGGACATTTACCCTCACGCTGCTATCGCGAACGGCTGCCCACGGGGCACCTGGCTTGGCTGGATGACGACCTTTCAAAATACATCCAGGTCTGGCTCCTTGGCCAGACGAATCAGCATGAGGGTTCAGACGAGCAGCAGAAGGCTCTGAGCGGGGCCTGTCTCCCAGGAAGGCAAACGCAACAGTGTGCATTACTTTCACATAGAGCTGTCACGATTATTCAATTAAACTCGATTTCTCGATTGTACAAAAGCATCAATAAAAAAATTTTCTAATCGATTACTCGGCAAAATGACGGAAGGAAGATCCTAAAAAAAGAACGACAGCACGTCACATTAAAAGAAAGACTGCAAAGCAAATACATGTTAAAAAAAGACTGTCGAGTTCGACGGACTTTCTACGATGGCAAATAAGTTGGTGGTGTTGCTGTGAGTTGTGCCAGCAGACACAAAGCAGTGCTGACAAATCACTTGCTGCCGCAGCGTATCTTATCTATGTAATACAAAAAATTACAACACAGACGAAAGTCTTTTTGTGACTAGTTCTTGTTCGCTTTTCCCCTCTTGACGTATTTTTAGTTCCTCACAAGTGAGTGAATCCAACCGCAAGGAAGAGAATGATCGTGATGGTCTCGGCGAGCGCATGCGGCGCTCATGTTAAACAGCGACGGCAAACTTTACACATTTTTCTTACATATCCTTGCGATGTGCAAGTCCACGTGCATGAAATGCCATGTCGATACTAACATTGCACATCTTGCTAACTTGGTAGGGTGGTACAGTGGCGCAGTCGGCAGCACTGTTAATGCACACCGCCGGTTAATGTTTGTGGAGTTTACATGTTCATCTTGTGAGTGCGTGGCTTCTCTGCCGGATCCCCCAGTTTCCTTACACTGTCCAAAACAGTGTAATACCAGTAATAAACAGTGTGCAATACATATTATTTTATATTAATTTTAAAACGATTACTCGATGAATCGCATCGGATTATTGATATAACCAATAGTGACAGCCCTACTTTCACGTCTGTTGACGCATCTGAAGGGCCGTTTTACACGAGAATAATGCACTAAGGCAGGAGGTGTAAACCCTAACTCACTTTAAACCAATTCCTGGGAAAAGTGACAGAGGAGCCTCCTTGTCCTTTAGTTTAATTTACCTTCGATGAAGCTGAAAATACAGAAGTGAACATCTCCCTCTGGTCATTAGGCTACAGTTGCAAGTCACCCGTCTGTCTCCTGAGGTCACCCTGTAGGCTTGCTTGAAATGCAGGAGTTAGTGCAGCAGGATCCATCTTGTGACTCACTCGCTGACTTCTTACATGGGATGAACTGCTTCTCACCTTTCTTCCAGCCTTCCTTAACTCTTACTCGCAGTCCTCCTTATTGTGCTTGATTGTTTTTCCGAACAAGACGTAATAGCAATTCTGCATCTGCACTTCAGATTTAAAATGTTCTTTCTCTTTACTTTGCAGGATTCTGGCCACTGTGGGCTCCGACTTTGACCTGAGGACCCTTAGGGCTGTCCGCGTGCTACGCCCGCTCAAACTGGTCTCCGGAATTCCGAGTGAGTATCCCCCAGATTCCCAAACAATAACAGCCCTTGATAATTACATACCAATGGTATACAACACTGGCCTTTCCTTCAAAAACAATACTTTTCAGAGATTCCAGTGTAATCTTAAACTGACTTAAGTGGACCTTCAATAACAATATTAAAACTTTAAAGATCTTATTGAAAGGTAAATGTATAGTGGTATGTCTTCACTGAAATTAAATTCTTGTTTTCAATAAATACCCTACATAAAGGTTTTTTTTTCATTTTATCAGATTACTTCAATGTGCGATATCGCTTATTAAAAACTTTATCTGGAGTTAATTGTAAAAACAAATGTGAAAGTGAGCTTGTTTAAAGACAAATTTGAACATCAATTAGAAAGTTATAAGCATTTGTGAATATACTTATGTCTGCTATGAATATTTTGTGTTTCCTGATGTTCTCTGAAGAATTCTCTGGTATGTTTATAAGGGGCAATCACTGAGTAATTCCAAAAAATAAGTCACCCCTGTTCATACAAAGGTCCTTGTGAGTCTGTGTCTCGTCCCTCTCAGGCCTGCAGGTAGTGTTGAAGTCCATCATGAAGGCCATGGTTCCCCTGCTTCAGATAGGACTGCTCCTCTTCTTTGCCATTGTCATGTTTGCCATCATCGGTGTGGAGTTCTACATGGGCAAGTTCCACCACGCCTGCTTCAGGACCGACACAGGTTAGAGATCCTAGCACATGGCACCGGCTCTGATTTACCATGGCTCTCACTTTCCAGGAGCACTTTTTATTATTTAATCAAACTTATGAGAATCTCCAGCTGTCTCACATTTAGTGATGCAGTGATGCTGTTGAAGTGCTTTGTGGTTTTTACTATGGTTATTTTTTTGCCGTAATATTTACTTTAATGGTTGTCGGTCATGATAGAGTTATGATGCGGTAATTCTGGATTTATGATGCGGTGATGTTAATGTGGTCCAAATCCATCTCCTGTTGCACTACTCTCATTTGACTAACGAAGAATAAGCATTCAAAGATTTATATTGTAGTCCCTCTAACGGGGACTATATGATACAAAAATAAAACTTTCACGCAAAATATGTTATTTGGGTTTTGGGACATTTTTAGAACATATTCTAGCAGTACCAGGAAAGAGTGCAAACTTTTAAAATATTTATAACACTGTATAATAGGATATCTAATAATTTGTCTTTTTCCCTTTTTTATTATTTTTTCTGCTTTCATTACAAACTCAACTGGCTGGTTGAAACAAAATCCAAACCTTTGTCTGAATATATATATATACACACACACACACACACACACACACACACACACACACACACAGAGGTTTGTAATTATATCTTTGTGGGGACTCTCC
>JAODKC010000044.1:16308725-16346036 GCA_026777985.1 Mormyrops attenuatus | reverse complement strand
ACACACACACACACATGTTTTATATATATATATATATATATATATATATGTTCTGAGATTTGCTGAAAGACTTAGTGGGACATCCCCTCTGAGATATAACAGCGGTCTATGTGTGGTTTCCGTGTGAATTATTGAGACATTTGACCTTTATCCAAACCCACCTATTAACATATTGACATTGCAAGCAGAGCAGCATGTTATTCTCTATGTTATCTGTAAATCCCTGTGACAAGGCCAGCTTGTAATTACAGGGTTAATACAACTCGAGGACGTTTATCACCGTCTCGAAACCCTTCTCATATTATTCCTTCCAGGCTCATAAACGAGATTAATATAATGCAATAAATTTGCAGTGCAAAATGTATAGTCACTTTGTTAGCATGACAATACAAATAGAGATGGGAGGGTAGTATGTCCACGGTAGGAGTATAGATCCTGTAGAGTAACTGGTGTGACTGATTCGGACCCTGCATGAGGCCTATGCGTGTGTGTATTCAAAGTGGGATTTGTTTGAACATACTGCACATAACTGCAGTCGGGCATCATTGGCATCTAGCAGCGTTGGGCTCCCCCTCAGCTCAGTGGCTGCTCCTGATTTGCCGGCCTCCGCATGGTCAGACAGGCCAGGAACTGCAAACTTAATGGTCCCACTTCCATCTTACAAAGTACATCTGAAACCTTTAAGTGCACAAATCATTTTTCATTAATATATTGCTGTTATCGATTCTTATATTATCATCAGAACAGGTCCAACAGAGGTAAAAAAGGAAGGATGGAACAGAATTGGGTGCTTTGTTGTTTAGTGTCGTGCTATATTTCTGTGGCAAATCGAACCCGTGTAGATGGGTTGCTTAGGTACCTGAACAGTTTAAGACTCCTCCACCCAACAGGTGGCGGAAGACGAAGATCGTAGATGTTGAAGTAGTGCCAGGCCCTCACCTGTCACAGACGTACTTTTAATCATGAAGGCTCAGTAATGTTGGTTGCTGTTGCTGTTGAATGGTGGGGCTCTGCTGAGAAAGAGTATCATGGTCGTTAGCGGGCAAGGGGTTAGAACACTTTTAAAATGTGTTTGGAATAGATCCCAACTCTCTCAGACACGGCAGAAGCCCACGTTCATAGGCCTGATGCAGAAACAGGCCAGATACTATTTAAGAATACTAGTCGTAACAATAAAAAATATAAGTATGCCGGTTTAGTGGATTAATGCTGCATTTTGATGTAATACTTTGTCTTTTGTCTGCATAAATAAGTAATGGGGGAGAAGTTTATAACATTTATTACACTTTCAAAAATGAACAAATGTGCAGTACTGTTTTTAAATTTAGGGTTTTGGTCCAGTGGATATGTTTCTTTTTTGGTGTGCCATGGCCTGTCCCTCTTTTCCTTTCTATACCGGAGATAAGTGCTGTACAACGAGGGCCAGATCTTAGGGTAGGTAAAAGATAGGGCCCATTTGGGACAAGAAGGCCCAGACAAAGTCCCTGATCAGCGAAATCTACCAAGGAGGACACCTGCTGAAATATTTTGTGGCTATGAACCTGTGTAGGGCTGCTGGTATGATAGAGGCACTGAGTACAATATAAGAAAACATATTGAGCAAGGCCTGAAAACACATGCGCATGGCTGTCGCTAAATGCTCCATTGGCATGGCGACTTCATCAGGCTGGGGAGGGTTCCACTTGGCCCCACACAGGGAGCTTTTTCCTTCAGGGTCGTGCCCTGCTTACTGCTCACACTGAATAATCAACAGTTTTGCTGATTGTCATACCACTTGTGTCCCTAGCTCATGTCCCGGGAGGGAACCGGCTACAGTAAAATGCTGAAATAAAAAATTAAAACCATAAAAGAGAATATATTAAATATAAGAAAGTTTTTGGTGGGAGATCTTCCATCCTGCATTTTCCAAGAGCCTGGTCAGACTCCAGCAATGAAAACGTTAAACCTGTGTGTGTCCATGAGCCCACCAGACTGTTAGAGAAGCTTCCTGTATCCCATTCATCCAGGCTGGATTGCCAGTGAGATGTTCATTCCGAGATCACAGATATGATACGGATGCTTTCTGAAACATATGGAGGAGAGTGGCAGACTCCACTTTGGCTCTCTTCAAATTCCTCTAGGCTTTTAAAACGTTTTACTAACTGAGGCCTCTGGAAGCCTCACTGGGACAGGCAGAGATGAAGAAAGCAAAGTCAACTTTAAGTGGGAGCTGAAAGAAGGGAGACGGAAAAGATCCGACAGGATTTTGACTCCTTTTTTTACAACATGGAAGTGACTGTGGATATTGCTGGCAAGCAGTCTAAGTAGTTTGATGTCTACCCTACAATAAGTAAGAGCAGGAGAAGCTATTTCTACTACTCTTCACATAGGTAAAGCAAGGTTGCTTTTTAACTATACAATAATGAAACACAAGACCAGGTACTGATCAGTCCTGGATGAGTCAATGTGCCCAATAAATCAAATAGGCATGTTTGCATTTGCCAGTGGATCTTGATGTTCACCATTACCGCTCTCAGTCCACCTCCCCAACCCAAAAGGTACTTATTCTTAACTGATTAATGAGTTGATTATAGCCACCAAAGGCCTTGTTAACTAAAAGGCTGGGCAGGTTACCTGGTCATCCTTACTGATAACCCAGCCCCACACATTATGGTCACCTGTTACCATGACATAAATCTATATATCTATATATCTATGTATGACAGAAGCTCCGATCTGTATGCTGTTAACTTGTCAGTCATGTGTAGACTGTACATGCCTCAGTTGTGGGTTTTGTTTATTGTAATCCTAATCAAAAGCAATCGTCATTACCAAGCTGACGCCTTTGATGATCACTGAAGGAAGTTATTTACAAGCTATTTACACCCTACTGGTGTTAAACAGAAACACTCTCACAGTATTTTGGAGTTATTTAAACATTGTATGCTAGAGGTATATCTGTCTGTCTGACTGTGTGTCTAAGTAGACTAAGTACAATGTATTTATCAGTGTGGAGAAGGTGCTGAAGAAACTGCTGTAATGGTTTCAGTGTAACAGAAATAGCCAGGCACTTAATAGAATGAGTAAAAGCTGTTAGCCAGAGTGACAGCAGTAAAGCATGAAAGTCAATAAGCGATGCTGTTGTAGTTAGTATTGGCTGAGGTTTCCAAATCAATACACTCTAAGAATCCTGAAAACTATTCATTTCACTGGTAGATGCGAGGGTCTCACATTTACAGTTAGCGACATTGTAATCCAAGAGCACATGTGGAGACTCAGGGGGAAACTCTTCACATGGTTCTGTGTCCTTCTGCTGATTCCTTATAAGAAAATATATTACAATTTATAAAAAGAAACAAAGATATTTTTTCATGTGGTTCTGTTCCCAGTCTCTGAATCTTTACATGGCTCTTTGCCAAGGGCATAGATTTGGGTATGGACAGTAGGGACTTGTCCTTACCCATATCGTGGGAGTACCGTGTTTGTTTATGGGGGTGGGGGTCGTTTGGCGCTGATTTGGTCCCTGCCAATGCTGAAACCAAACCTACACCCTTATTGTTTGCATCCTGTCATTACAGGGGAGCTGGCAGCAGATTTCCCCTGTGGCCTGGAGGCACCGGCTCGAACCTGTGCAGATCTGAATGACACCGTGTGTAGGGAGTACTGGATTGGGCCCAACTTCGGTATCACCAACTTCGATAACATCCTGTTCGCTGTGCTGACCGTCTTCCAGTGCATCACCATGGAGGGCTGGGTGGACATCCTCTACAATGTGAGTCCTGAGTGTTAGCCGTCAGCTTTAACATTATCATTACCCTGTCGTTAATGGCTCTGCTATACGTGGGCGGCATATTTAAACATTTGGGATTTTAGAGCCAGTGTCAGAGTTCGGAGAAAGAGATGTGTGTGTGTGCCTTTATAAAAAATGGCATGCATTAGGAGAAGTGGGCATTTCTGTGCAGGATGAGTATATTTCTTGACTGAATGTTTCATCAGGGGATTAAAATATTTTGAATTTCTGAATTAAATTGTCAGTTTCAGAATAGGAAATTATTAACTTTTGCATCTAAAGCTGTAGTTTTGTACTTTTAAAAAAATCTGTTAATTTGACAGTGTCATGGATGACTAGGACCATGGATGGCTGGTCCAACAGCTCTTTTAAAAGTAACTAGTGCCGCATTGAACATTATGTCCAATGTGATGTCTGTCCGGGGTTATATGTTGACCGTATGGGTCAAAAAAATGTTTGATAGTGGTTTAATAACACCACAGTAAATAATACTCTGTTTTGTTATCCTTGGTTGATGGTAGAGAACCCAAGTCTTCATGAGGGAAGTCCATAAGTTTGCAAACTGCCGGCTGTCATTTAGGCGGTTACCAGTCTCAAACAATGGTCTTGACTCTTTTACACTATGGAGATAACTGAGTAATTGAAGTTCATTTCTGTTTATATTTTATGTATCTTAGTTGAAATTCTGTTTATCTGGTAGCATTTATGCAAGTAGGATAAAAGTCTTACAGATCGATGAAATGTTGAAAGTTAATTTCTGTATATTCATTCAAGCCAAAGGCTGTCTTAAAATGAGCCATTATGTAAAGTAGCCCATAGCTTTGTAATTGGAATCAAAATAGATACATATAAGCAGTGTAGCTTGGTGTGTCCCATAGAGGCTGTCATACGAAATTATAACATCAGTTTTCTTTTAGAATAAGGGTATATGTACGGATATATATACACACACACACACGAATATCCTCTGATTCATGAGAAACTGTCGGATGAGTTAACGGTCATCTCTGGCATTAGAATGTCACTTCCGCCTTTTACCTGACTGGTTTCTGGTCATTCCCAGTGTCTCCTGCTTCACCTTATTTTTGTGCACTGCTGTCTTAGAAATTTTGAACCTGAAAGCATCTTGCTGCTCAGCGTAGCCTTCTGCCAGCAGTACCATGATTAAACCAGGATTTAAAAATGCAGATTTGTTTAAAAATATAGAGTGGTCTCTTAATTTTTTCCACGGCTGTATATGTACTCTAAAAGAAGAAAATTCATTCACTGGAAGTGTGTGTGTGTGTGTGTGTGTGTGTAGCACATGCCAGTCTTATAAATCCTGTTTAAACAGTAGTTCTTCCATGTTTCTGACCAGACATTCTAATTTAAACATGAAAAGATCTACAGTAATAATAATTTAAAAATGATATTGTATAGTGATTATATACACAACGTTTGTAATAGATTTAATCTTTCTTAAAGATGTTCTTTTCATGGTATGTTGTATTAAGGCATTTAAATTTCCCTTTGCACTGATTTATTTACCCATAATGCACTCTGTTTGCACTTACATGCTTCTAGCAGGCATCAATGTGTCTAATACAGTATATTTGAGATGAATAGGTCTAGTTCATAACACAAGCTGTGGTGAGATCAAAAAAGTAACTTAAAAAAAGCTAAATCTAAAGATAAAAACATTTCTGCTGAAAGAACTTGAAGTACCAGCCACGTCTGCTGGTTCCATTCCATTAATATGGTAACCCAGAAAGCCATGGATGAAGATTTAAGCGGCGTTATAGCTAATGGAAGCCTATGCGCACGGTGGTGATACGCAGGAATTAGTCCTGATTACGTCATGGAATGAATGAAGGCATCAAGCTAGCGGCAGCCCATGTGCCGCCTGCCACATCCTGCCATGTCTGGTAGCTGCTTGCGACTTTCAGGAAGGCCTTGCCTTCGCCCGGGTTTCATTACATGTAATTATTTTAGCGACATAAAAATTGTAGGTATTGGGAATTGCAGGCAGCTTGTAATCACTATAGAAGAAAGCTGTAATTGCACCGTATGTATTATATATACTGTTTGTAAATAAGTTTATTTATGTGGTATGTTATTATAGTACTAGATATTCACGCACAGACATGAAATAATAGTTTTACACCAACATGAAGATCACTGATACATTATTTTCTTTGACTTAGACTTTTGCACAGTACTTCATATGTACACACAAACGCCCATGCATGCACGGACATACACACACATGCACGCACGCGCACACACACACACACGCACACAGGTTCCTATTCATATCTTTGTGTGTACCATCCATTCATTTCCATGGGAACAACTGTCCTTCCAATAATGACAGGCATAACCCCTACCCAGCCCTAACCTTAACCGTGAGCCAAATAAAATACAAGACATTTTTTGTTTAGTTTTTAGATTGCAATCACAGATTTTTATCAAATTCAGTTTTCCCTTGTGGGGACTGGAAAAATGTCCCCACAAGGTCAAAATAACAGGTTTTTATCGCATTGTGTAATATGTACACACACACACACACACACACACACACACACACACACATACATATATATATATTGTCGTTTTGATCAATAGATCGTCTGACTGTCTTGGCAACATGGCAGACTTCAGCAGCAATCATATACCACTGACATGATAAATGTCAAAGCTTTCATGTGAACTATTCATATGTCAGAAGAATTGCACAGGATATGGGTTTTGTGGATGTTTGTAAACCTGAAGTCCTCACTAACTAAATCGGCTCACTGCCTTTCACTTTAAAAATAAAGGAAATCTGCAGTTAATTTACACTTAATTTGTTCATTTATTCCAGTTAATTTGACCATTAGAAAAGCATTGTGGTTACAAGATTCTACGGGTAATCGACTGCAGCTGGTGACTTCCTAACTAGCTAGCTGGCCAGCTTGGCAGCCATAAATTAGCTTGTTGGTTGTTGCCATAGTAGCCATTACGGAGAATAACTATTTTGGTGAATATTTACACAAGTTAAATGCTGTTGACAACTGACAGAAATTAAGCGCATATTTTCCTCGAAGGATTTTTTAGCAGACAAAAAAGGAAAGATCCAGACCGAGTCCCTCTTAAAACTGTCTGTCCGGATCAGGGTCATACCCCAGTGCTGATACCAGGCAGCATGGGGCAAGGGTACCAGTCCATAACAAGGCACATGCACAAGCACTCACTACAAGCAGTTTAGACATGCCATCTAACCACGTCTGGTGACTAAGGGAGGAAACTGGAGTATCTGGAGGTCACCTGCATGACAATGGGAGAGTGATATTGATCTGTGGCCATTATTCCACCAAGTTTTATTTGATACTTTTTCGCATCCCAGTAAACACGGAGATGACATATAGAATTACAGCCCAATTACAATTGCAATTAGAGTGGAATTCCCTTTTAAATATGAGACCTGTTTGGTGTAGTATTGATTTTGTTTATACATTGGAAAATCAATGAAGAATTGCTGTCATATTTTCTAGTAATGTATCAAAGTTCAGGACATTGATGTCAGTACTTTTCTCAGAGGACAAATATTTACCCCGTTTCGGCAAACCTTTTTGTTTGCTTGGTGTTGTGTATACGGTGCAGTATAGTCCATGTTCATTTCTGCTTACTACCGAATTGCTTCTCAGGAAGATATTGTTCAATAAAAATGTTGTCTAGAGATTTTTTTCTAGTATTTCACTTTTCGTTCACTGATTCTCAGAGCAGTATTGACTACTGTACCTTGACACAATATATTTAACAACACTGATGCTATGTCAGAGGATGATTGTATATATATATGTGTGTGTGTATGTGTGTGTGTGTGTGCACATGTGTGTGTGTGCATGTGTGTGTGAGTGTATATATATTTTCAGCTTAAGGGCCTTTTTCAAATTTTGTAACTGAAGTAATAACATTATTTGATATCAAGAAACCCACAGTCTAATGGGACCAAATACAAACAACTGTAGTTTATACTTGTCAGGCCAACAAGTCAGTCCTCTGCATCTGCGCTCTTTCCTCTGATTAAAGGATATTTTCAAAAAACGTCTGTGTTTGTATGGACCTGAGCTTGATGTGTTGGCTTGGAGATTGAGGATGGGCATTTCTCCGTTGGCAATCTGCCATGAACACCCTTTACTTGGAAGACTGAAAGAGAAATGTACTGTATGGCAGTGACTCAGAGCAGGGCTGCACTACACAACAGGTGCTCACTAACCTCCTTTTTGTGAGCACATTTTTGGGCTACTAGCCTCTGACAGCTTCACTGCAAATAAACTAAAATGAATCCTGAGAGTGATCTGGAAAGCAACTGTAAATGGAATCTGAAGGTCCAGCTTGTGTTTCTCTATGAATTAATCAATAAGAAACTGATAAAGAATATTGTTTTCATATTTTACCTTATGCTGAATCAGATTAAAATATGTCATGGTGTAACTGGGCTACAGCCGAACGGCTCGCACCCTGCAGCAGAGGTGCCAACATGAAATTCAAATAGAATTCTTGCAGAATCTCTGTGTAGCGTATCAGTGTCATAATCCTTTTATTAAAGCACACAAATTCCTGACATACAGCATGGCCATTGATACTGGCTATTTGTAAGAGTCAGTCACCTGTTTTTACGCACGTTGGCATGCGTTCGTCTGTTTTCTTGGACCATGTCAATAACTCTCTGGAGTCTGAGGCCTCTCAGCCACTTTTGACATAGTACGACATGCCTTGACATCTTTAAATATTACACCTATCTATAAATATTAATCCCAAAGTGCTAAATATGCTTTTATTCAGCACATACTCAGCACCAATAATTGGCCATTTACAATGTCTTTGTTCTATTTTTTGTCTAAATCTTTAAGCATTATATTTTTCAAAAACCTATTTTTAGAGGTGCTTAGAAATTGTAAAAAAAACAACTCATTATAAACATTTCTAGCCAAGACTTTTGAGCTCTGGAGCTCTGTCCCCACTGATGGCGTCAGATCCTGTGTCATTTGTCACTCAGGATCCTCTCAAACCGTAATGAACATTGACGGGGGACTACGGCTTCTTGAAAGCATTGATAAATTGACTATGATGCAGAGGAAGTATCTGCTATAATCCCAATGAGAATTGACCGTTTTTGATATATCATGTTTTTTCCCCTTCTCTGTTTCAGTGTTGATGCTTTAACACTGAACAGATGGCTGCTCTGAGTGTGTCTAGGGGAAGAGCAGTGATACCCCTGGGAGTGCAGATATTTACTAATGACTTCCTTAAGGCCATCTTCATTCACCAGGCTTGGCTTACTCACAAGGCCTGGATCATCTTCCGGTCGCTTTCCCCTTATGGTGCATGTCTTGGCTCTCCTCGGATGTTATACGAGGAACTAGATTTATAGCAGAATCAGGAAATCATATCAAATTTATATCAAAGTGACGTTTAAAAGATTTCCCCTTTAATATATAAGATTTATTATGATAGACGCTGATTTCTCCGCCAGCAATGATGTTAGGGAGATAAGGGGCATGGAAACAGCAGATGTCAGTCACATTGAGTCCTGCTGGAGTTACGTCACTGTCATGCTTCCCTTGGATGGATGATTGATAAGAAATAACTTTATTGCAGTTCCTTGTTGAAAGATTCTTCAACACTTTATACAAGGTACACATCCCTTAAGAAGAGGGCATCTAAATCAATGAATAAAACTGAATTCTTAAAAGACACTAAATGATCACATTAATTATTAAAGTTGGATGCCCATTCATCCTTCCTTTCATCTGTCATTCCATCAGGGTCACGAAGAGGCCTGGAGCCTATCCCAGGTGGCACTGGGCACAACCCTGCATGGGGTCCACCCTGGACAGAATGCCAGTCCCTTGCACTGAATTTATTAATTGTTAAATTGCTACATTCTGCTAACCAAATTATTTCCATTTGACAACTCAAATCATTCAGCTGAAAAATATGCTGATTTTCTATGTGTATCATTTCTTAATAATTAAAATGTTTTGAATAGCCTAAACAAGCTTTTTGGAACACCTGCATTTCTGTACCAGAAGGAATTTGAATAACAGATCCTTGAAGTTTTACAAAAAAGAGTACAGAATCATTATAAATTAATTATAAATTATTTGACATTGTAATGAGTTCAGTACACTGAAATGAAACCTTTGCTTACCTCCTAACAGCTAGCAGAGTTTTTGACAAGCATCTGATCTTAAGTCATAATTTTCCTATGTCTATAAGAAATATTAAATTCATTTCCAATGCAAAATGGAGAAAAAAATGAAAACATAGGTCTTTTATAAGTAGGCCTGAATACATTTTAGCATGCTGGAAAATACATTTTTCTGACTTAATTAAAATTGAATTGAACTCCATAGCATGACACACAAGGAAATGGAGGGTCACCTTAGTAATGGGGCTCAGCCTATATGAACAGGTTTCCAAAAGGAGAAGAATATCTACAGTATACTGTCATTATGTCTTAAATAAATGTTTATGGAGTTTTAGTATAAATAATCTGTTGCATGTTTGCTAAATATTTTAAGATTATTTTTATAGATGTTTGGTTTGATGGTTTATTTTTCCATTTAAAAAACTGTGTTTTTTTTAATTATAATGTGAATTACACGCTGCCTGAATCTATTATATTTCTCCTGTCATGATAATTTGTTTATTTTTTTTATTAGAATTAACTATAATTGCATCTGCTTTGTCATGTGCTGATTTCCCCTTCCCGGTCATCTAATAGGTGTCTGATGGTTGATACAAGGTGATTATTATAATACAATTTGACCTGGTATTTAGTAAGAAGTAGAGAATAGAGTCTGGTGCTGGTACAATCCTGACGAATGCTGATGAGATAGTAAAAGCAGAGGAAGATGTCAGGCTTCACAGCTCCAAGCCTCATCTTCCTGCAGAGAATCCCGGAGCCAGCAGCCCGGGCGCCTCATTAAAAACCGATGAGTCACCGAAATGTGAATCAAGCCTGTGTAGTAGACCTCAACCCAGGTCGTCGCCGTGCCGCTGTGCTTGGCCAATTTCACTATTGATTAATTGCTCTTTAGGTGTTTAAAAATAGCCGCGATCAGAACAGAGATGGATATATATGCATGTACATCGAAAATGTGCTTTGTTAATGTTTCAATTCAACAGAACAAAAAAATGAACAAATTAGGAGAATCCTAGATTAATTTTAAGCTGTTGCTGTCCATAGTTGTGATGTTAGCGTGCATATTTTAAATTTAGCTGCTTCTGCTGTCATTAACAGTTGTTGGAAATTTATAAAGAGGGCACCAGACTCTGTGTGCAGAACAGAAGAGACTTCACGCCTTTCATGGTGCACATGCTGCACAAATAGAGAGCTGCTATTGGTCGCCTCACTCTCAGGAAGGCGGCATGCGTACGTCACCGTTCCTGCCAACACGTCCCATTCCGCAAGATGTCCGGCTGACTGAGGCTCCAGTCCTTCAGCTACTGGAACAGAAATGCTGTTCAGCCCTGGTGGAGGAAGTTTCATGAGAATTGAATGCTCCTGTAGCATGTCAAGCAGAAATTGGCCCTTCAAGGGATAATCCACTTATAATGGAGACAAGAACTTTCCCTTGGTTCCATCTGCCTACTTGGAAAATCAAGCTGTTTCATGCAAACCGTTTCTGTGTGTGAATATGCAGTAATATGATACAATAGAGTGAGTGTGTTGCTGCTGTCACTGTGCCTGTGGCTGGCAAACAATGCTGATGTCCTTGTTGCACCGGAGAAGCTGCTCACACGTGTGGTGAACTGGCCAGTTAAAGTCTGAAGGCAGATGTCTCAAAGCAATTTTTTTCCTGCTTTCATAGAATATAAATCCTTTATTTGCCATTTGCACACGTACATGGGTACATTGGAATGCTTCTCTCCGCCTACCCCATCTTGCTGTCCATGGTTAGGGGGTCACAGCATAGGGTCAGCCAACGTGTGACATCTCTGGAGGGAGGCTAAGGGCCTTGCTCAAGGGCTCATAGATGTGTGACTATTCTACCGCGGCTGGATCTCAAACCGGCGATCTTCCAATGACAGAGACCTGGGCTGCTGAGGCGCTCACCAGTCTGGGAGCTTGATTCTTAGCCATCCCTTCAGCCCAGTCAGCCATCTGGCAACCCTGATACTGTACCGATGCTGATTGTAAAATGAATGAGTACTGATACTGCAATGTGTCGCTGAACGACGATTGTTGTGTGAATATCATAGAGTGTACATATACAAACCTTGATGGTATAGCCTACTACATACCTAGGCTATATGGTATAGCCTAAATAATGATAAGAAGTAAAATATAGTAAACGCATAAACCAATAACATTGTTGTCAATCAAGTATTTTGTACTGTACTTAATGCTATGTGGTATACTTTTACACGACTGGTAGTGCAGTAGGCTTGTTTACACCAACATCACCACAAACATGTGAGCAACATGTGGTGTTATGATGTTACAATGGTTACAGCATCACAAGGCAACAGGAATCTTTCAGGTCCATTATAATTTTAGACGACCACCGTTGTGTATGCGATCAGCCTTTGACTGAAACGTTGTTCCGCGGCGCATGACTGTATATTGAAACTGTGTTTCCTTCGGGAAGTGTAGTTAATTAAGCAACTAACATGCTGTCAAGCTTAGTGTCATGTATAATACTTGTAGACAGGTCCATTATTTTAACTTGCTGATGTTCTGCAAGAAACAGCAACTTAAGGTGAAGTTGGCGTAGGAGAGTGAGAGTTGACGGAGCCAATATTGGAATAAGAGAATACTTCTCAGCTCAAATATGTTAACTGCACTGTTTCACTTGGCCTGTTTTATGAAGGATGTATCAAGAGCCTTTTAAGTAGAGTTATTGTGGCTGGTACAGAAAGATGATTCCGCTTTGCAGTGCCAGTCATTTGGAGTCTCCTGCTCAGTCTCCTGCTGACAGCGCTTGCCCGCTGCTAGCTCTTCCTTGACTAATTTGTGGGGCTGTTGTTGGGCGGTCAAGGTTGTGTGTATGTTACCGGCCTACAGCATAAGCCAGCTTTGTGTTGGTCTCGTCTATGCGGGAGAGGGACCCACCGTGTCACATTCGTTTAGGGAGTGCAGTTTCCTAACATGTTCTAATCTAAGAACCAAAGACTTTTTTTTACAGCTGTCCGAAAAGCTTTATCGTATGCTGGACTTAAGCTGCAATATTCTCAGTGGTAGACAATGAAAGTTTGATATCACTTTATAATGCACAACAATATACAGTAATGCTGAATGCTTTAAATCAGCCTGTCCGTTAAAGCTGTATTTATAAGAACATGATGGTATGTGTCTGGTCTATATAAAGAAATTGTATACACACCTTCGGTCTAGCTCTTTTCCAAATCTATCATGTGAGATAAATGAGTAGGAGTGGGTCGCAACTGACGGTGCAGCTGACCTGGCTGACATTACTTTTATGAAATAAATAGGATATGAAGTATGAACTTTGGTCCTGTGAAAGATTTCTTCAATAATTTTTTAATTCAACATAAATCTACACAATGATAAAATCCTAGAGTAGTTACTGCATCCCTATTCATTAACATATCTATCTATCTATCTATCTATCTATCTATCTATCTATCTATCTATTCTTTATATTTTTTTCTTCCAGAAGTTCTGTCTTATATCCATATCTCCTGTCAGATTATACCACTGTAACAGCCTTGGTTTTTTGAATGAGGAAGAAGTTTATTTATTCAAATGATTCCAGAGAAGTTCATTTGAAATATTGTCTCCTGTCACTTGTCACTTGTTCACTGAGGTGCACATGTTTGCACGTTATGTTGATGGCATCTACCTTTGCTTGGTATTAGCATTGTCTTTTGTATAGGTTTCCCTAGAGAACATTCAACATTCAACCCTATCCAAACTCCTAAAATGACCATAAAAATACTTTCTGGCAGTAAGAGTAGCATAATTTAAATGTAAGTCTAGTTAAAATGTAAATATAAATTCTTTTCTGAACAAACCACAAGGTGTGCTCACAAACACATCTTCAGGCAGTCTCATTTTCTTAATATACCTCATGGAAATGACTCAGATCTATAAGCTCAGTTAAGAGTTAAATGGACATGCCACAGGTTACATAGGGGTTTGATTGACCAATTAGATTCGTCAGATTTATTCTTGTACACCTAATTTATTCTTGTACACCTTAAATAGGAATACTTTGGTTACCTTCTAAAAATCCTCAAAATAATTCAAATAGGTAAGAAAAACAAAGATTTTCCTAATCAAGCACACACGACCAATGAGATTTTAATGAGAGGTTGATGTAGGTGATGAGGCATTCAACAATGAGCCCTGAGCTGTAAGTTCTTGCAATGGGCGCAAGGACATGGTTCTTGTTGTCCAGAGCCCCAAGTTACTATGGCTCAAACTTTTACACTGCAGGGCCTTCTGAGGCGACAGTGTGATTCCTAGCTCTGGGTTTCAGGACGCTACAGCATTCTGAATCATGGCCTGCTTTTCCTTTGTGTGCTCAACATCCTTCTCCGTGGGTAAGAGCCTACCAGTACTGGGCTTGGCCATTTATACGGTAAGAGAAAAAGAAATTTGGTGCGAAACAACGCTTCATCAAAGAAAATCAGGGCAGTCAGTCAATATTCATTTAATTTGTTAAGATCATTATTTGTATGACCTGTGTTTTTCATTTTTTTAATAAAATGAGGAGAAAAGCGGCAAAAATCACTGTTTGCCCTACTGTGTGATTACAGTTTTTCTCGATTGCTTTGGATCTTTTCCCAGATCACAATTAACATTTTTCTCATTGCTTCACACAAATTTCCAAATGTTTTAGTACATATATGCAAATGGTTTTGTACAATTGGCACCATTTGGCACAATTTTCAGTTGCTTTAGTCTTGTTGGTCAAAATAGATTATGTAGTTTCTCATTGTAATAATTTTACACCCATTCCATATATTCCATAAATTGCAGCGATACGTGCTTAAAACTACTGATTATACTTTTCATTTTGGTGGCACTAACTAATTCATTGGTGGAATTATTTGCTTTTGAGTTAATTGTTTTGGGTAAGTTACAGGCTTTTGCATGAACTTTTTTGAGAAATGCTCTTATAGTCTTGAGAATTGTGAGTATGTTTCATGAAATTTGCCAAAGCAATCGAGAAAAACTGTAATTAAAACACTACAGCAGGGGTGGCCAATCTTATCCAGAAAGGACCACTGTGTGTGCGGGTTTTCGCTGCCTAATTAGATTATTAATTAGAGGACTGATTGGCTGAAGAGTCCTCACACCTGGGTTTGAACAGCTGACCTAAAGGTTACCCCAAAAACTCGCATACACACCAGCCCTTTGCGGATAAGATTGGACACCCCTGCTTGACTACAGAAATGTGAATGGGAGTTGAATGACCATGGGTTTAGGAAAACAATCCAGAAAGTGACATTAATTGTGTGTGTTTATATTATTAGTCCCACAACTAAATTTATAATGACACACTTTGAATCATAAATAATTGATGGCATCTGAAATAAAAAACTGGAAACCATAACAGAACTCATAACAACCCATTGGTTATCTCAACAAGAAAACATATTAGCCAATTCCTTCCTCATCATAATTCCATATAGCAATACTTTATATAACCATAATCCCATATAAATGTAATAAATGCAAATAAAACATGTTTTGTGGTCTCTCAGTTTACAGTCATGAATGCCACAGTAAGCTGGTAGGTGAAGATTTGGGCTGAAAGCATGGTTATTTAGAAGCTCACAGACAATTCTG
This sequence comes from Mormyrops attenuatus, assembly GCA_026777985.1. Lineage (NCBI taxonomy): Eukaryota > Metazoa > Chordata > Actinopteri > Osteoglossiformes > Mormyridae > Mormyrops > Mormyrops attenuatus. Next base: position 16,330,476 of record JAODKC010000044.1, on the reverse strand, counting down.
GTTTACATTTGGCAAAATTAATATATTTTTTTAGCATTATCAGGAGAAGGACAAAATTCTTCCAGGAAAGGATCATGGGAGGAAGATTTAATTATCTGTGAAAGATGTTTCTTTGTGTTTATTGTGCAAATATTCTGGGAACAGTGGCATGTAAATGTCACATATTTAACAGCATGGACTCTTCCAGGAGTCCAAGAGGACACCCACGTGACACCCGGTTGCAGCAGACAGACCGCCATTTCCAGAGGGTGGGACTGGACTGCGAGTTGGCCTGGGGGGTTGCTAACCGGGATCCCGAGGTGTTTCGTTGTGCGGTGGGTGCAGCAATGCACTGCACCAGTGCATGCTCCCCAAGCAGACCTGACCTGACCCCATCCAGGAGAGGATATTGGCAAGTAGCATCCAGTGCTTTAGGCAACACAGGGAGCTGCCTGCAGTGCTAACTCGGCAAACTGATTTCTCCTTTGTCTGCCCCTAGAAGTACTTGCACCCTCTGCTATACCCACATAGAACAGTTACACCATATGAGGGAAAGGGAAAGATGTAAAGGATGCTTTGAGAGTAACATGCTGTGACCAAAATAGGGCTGTTAAACGATTTATTGACGATTAATCATGAATACAATCATGTTCCGATACCATAAAAATGAAGATTTTATAGTCTGTTTATTCGGTATAGAAATTAAATTCTATTAAGAATATTTGTTCCTTTTATCCTCCCATTGGCATATCAATTCAATTCAGTTCAATTCGATTAATTTTTATACAGCACCTTTCCTATCAAAATGAATGTGGAGTGAATCAAAGAAATAATAACATTGTTTCTTATGATAAGACAGTTGTGAAAACCTTTATTTGTAGTATAGGATGGAAGGATAGACAGCATCATGGTGAGATTAATTTGGACTTCTGTAATGGGATGATTAGAATAAACCCACTGGCACTCTGAGCAGGCAGCTGCATCAAATTCCCCAACAGCTATTTCAAGAATGTTTTGGACTTCTGTAATGGTGAGCAGGGGTGCCAGGGGGGCAAGTGGGGGGAGGTAGGATGATTCCAAGGGCCCCTGAGTGACTGCGGCCCTAAAAAATTTGGAACATAATCCGATTGATCTGGGTTGGGGGCCCAGTATGGTGTGCTTTCATGGGGCCCGAAATCTTTAGTGGCAGCCCCTGATGGCGAGTTTGCGACAGCAGTGAAACAAATCACTTGTTTCCCTCAGAAATACACCAGTGTGATCACATGACCTGACAAAAGGACCCAGTCTGACAACAGTTGGAAATATTTGGCTAATCTTGAAGAGAAATGCTGCTCGCTAAATTCTGAGGAGGCTAGAGCAGATGAAGGCCTGCTTATCAGGCAGCTGAAACATGGAAGGTCCCTGTGAATTCCATGGCTGGATGAACACATAAGGGCTGTCAACAGCCACGACGGGGATCCAAATAAATAGTGACAAGCAAAAAGAAAAAAGGATTTTTGGAATTTTAACGGAAAAATGATGGAATTGTTCTTAGTGATATAAGTTTTCCACTTTTTATATCATGTGGCATAAGTATAAAATATAACGAATATTCCTGCAAAATAGGTCATTTGCAAAAAAATTTTTATCGCCATTTATTCCACATCTGTGGAGACGGAGTCTTATATATTTATTTATCCTTTTAGATAGAAATATCACCTAAGCAGCAGAATGTAGATGCTTAATGAATTGCATGGATGTGAAATTACATTCACACATTGTACACTACATTAAACCGTTCTTACTGCGTGGTACGGACATGGCAGACGCAGCATGGCATGTATTTCCAAATGGGCAAAAAGAAGCCTCTGCATCCTGTGACTGGAGAAGAAATGAAAAACCGAAGGATTTTACCGCTTAATGCGAAGCGACAAGTCAGCATTGTTGAATCGGTGGTCAAAAAAACCTGGAAAGATATTTAATCTGATGAAGCCACCGTCCTAACAGAAAATATCATTTTCAAATTAAAAATACACTGCAGAAATCAATTGACTGGAAGCAGGAGGCCTCGTCCGCTGAATTGGTTGCTCTAGAAACAACTGTGGGAGGTGGAGGGAGAGGGAGGACACGCAAAATGCCAGTTTGTGCAGCTTAACTGAGTCAAATGTGATGTAATATCTGTGGTCATTATAAACCTTGCGCTCATTCAAACCGGCAGATCAACCACATAGTTCCAAAATTTTTTTGCTCACCTGAAATAAGGAATCACTCATGGTCACCCCCAACCCTGCCACTGCAGTTGCTTTTGAACATTTCTTGGGTGAATGTGTTTCTAATATATTGAATATATTTCTGTCCTCACAGCCAGACAATCTGACTTATTGTTGCCTGACGTTTTGTGTTTATACGATTATCTGGATCATGGACTGATTTGTTTGCATCTTTGTGCTCATTCCATCCGGCACATTCTATCTAGCACATTCCATCCGGCACATTGTATCTGGCTATTAGTGCTGAGTGGAGGAAGGTGGACTTTTATAAGAAGCTGAATTATATTACTAATTACAAATGTACTGTGTATTTAATCATTTGGACATTTTTTCGAATATTTAATTCTTAAAAATGTGCCCATTCATCTGCTCTGGTGTCATTAAGCCAGATGAGGGAGTTTGAGAGCCTGGCCAAGGGTTTAGGGTTTGAGTGATGAATGATACATCTTAATGTTATATGGGATGCTGTTCGTAACACTGTGGCTCAGTGCAGCAGGTGGTTATGTAGTTATTTACGGTTAGAGTTAGTCATGTTGAGTTTGCTTTGCTTGATTGTGCCTCAGCCAACTGACTCAGCCCTTCCATCCAAGCTGACATGCAGACGTGCTGCTATTTTTCTGGATTTGTGCCATATGTATTCGATAAAAGTTTCATAATGTTTGAGATGAGTAAGAAACCACAACGTGCTGGAGTCTGTTTTAACTTTTGCAATGTATATATTACTTTATTCAGGTGAAAACCTTTACGTAATGTATCATGCGCAATAAAATATTAAAGTTCTGAGTGCCGATCTGGTCTACTGAAGCAGTATGTTGGTTATTTACTTATGCCACACCTTACAGAATTGCATTTATATGGTTTGATCTATAATCTGATTGCCATAGTAGACATACTTCTCAGGGTTATGACATGATTACAACAACTATCTGGCATATTGAAGAGTAAACTGTCTTTGCTGAAATAAAGGCTACAATGGGATGTTGCTAAATATAGAAACAGATATAAATTAGAATTGGGCATTTGTCCTGTTTCCTGTCCATGCTGTCATATCTAATGTCCCCTCTCTGTATCTGTCTTTGTGTCCATAGGCCAACGATGCCTCTGGGAATACCTGGAACTGGCTCTACTTTATCCCTCTCATCATTATTGGCTCCTTCTTCATGCTCAACCTTGTTTTGGGAGTCCTCTCAGGGTGAGTCGCAGGAAGCTGCACCACGGGGCCTGCAGTATGCTCACAATGTCCGTTCCTCATCCCAGCTCCATGCAGGTCTAAATTCAGCACAGGCTGCCCCAGCTGGTGCCTTGCCTTGACCTCGGTTTAGGTGTCTTTATTGTGGTGGGAGCGTCTGAAGTCTTTGGGTTTCCTCATGAAGAAATGGCTGCTGGGAAAATGGAGTGTGTCAGACAAGCAGCTGTCCAGCTTAACCAAGACACTTTTGAACTTGCGTTGTCCTTCCTTCATAGGCTTTGGTTTCTGGTGTCCAGCAGGATATGGATGTATGCTGTTTAGCAGAAACATCTCTTCATGTAAATCATCTACAAATCTAAGAATGCCAAAATGCACGCATGTGTGAGGGATGTATTATACCACCTGACCCTAGGGCTATAACAGGGGAACTCCAAGCCATTTTGCAGTTACTGTTAATATGAAATAATGATCTCATAGGAGAGGTGGGCAGTTGCCACTGTCTGGACCTTAAGATGGCTCTTATATGTATTAAAGAAATAAGACTGATTTGTGGATTTAGGTAATCAAAAATCACTCATTTGTGTTTCCTGCTGTTTGCTTATAATTGACTTCGCTTGGAAAAACAAATGAGGAAACGATCAGAGGAAATGAAATAATAACAAAATTACATGAACTTTAGCTTATATACAGTGTGTGTATGTATATATGTATATACAGTATGTGTGTGTGTATATATATATATATAGAGAGAGAGAGGGCAGTGTCTTTATGTCTTTTCTTTTTCTGAAAAGATGTGGTAAATATTTAAACACTGTAGAGACTTGGCTGCAGACAACCAAGTTTTGGTGTTTCTCAGTGAAAGAAAGTCTAAAATTAAACATACACCTTATTGCCAGTGGTGTGTAATGTGCAGCTATGTATCTCTTCATTGTGATGAACATTGTGTCCCCATAAGGTAAGGTATACCCGCTCACACACACACACACACACACAGAAATGCACATATCTGCACATACATACACAGAAACACACAGAGACACACAGAAACACACAGAGACACATACACACTGTGCCTAATGAAAGCACTGTAGCTGCTGTAGGGAGCTGAATTTATGACTTCTCGGAAACTCAATCTAATTTTCACTGCTTTCCACCCAAATGGCTTTCCTGTTCTCAGCGGTGTCGGCATGGTATTAAGCTTTTATTATTGTGTTCTTGTTTGATAACACCTGCCTGTTTCCCTTTTTTCCAGTTTTTTTGCTCTTACGAATTTAGACTTAGAGTAGAATCGTACTTTTTTCATTGGTTTATACATACACCTGTATTACTCTATATGCATGTTACTTACTTATTGTAAAACCAGATGTGCAGCATCCTCTTGTTGCGATGCAGAAAAAATTAAATGCCCCCCACCACGGCCCTCTTCCTTGATGGGTTTTTCTGTCCTTGATCAGAACTTAAATCAGAAGTTAAACTCCTCCTGTCTCACAGCAGGAAGTTCATTAATTTGCACATCTCATAGTCAAGGTGAACGCCTTCCCTCAGAGGCGCTGTACTCAGAGCTTTACTGATTCCAGAAGGTTCTGTCGGAGATTGTTCTGTTTGCAAATGGCTGATCAGCGTTGTGTCTGTGCACCTGTGTGAATCCATCACATTTATTTGTGGGGGTTTTCGCATAACTGAGCACTGCTTTCTGTCGTGGCCCTCAGTGGACTTCCACAGCCTTTCTGTCCCAGAGACATATCACGGTAACATCTGCTTCGAACAGGTGAGCTCCCGGTCACAAGTCCAGACTGACCTGCGCATCCCACCTCACGGCTCACAGCAAAATAATCTATTTCTCTCACTGTAGAAAAAATATATATCTCCTGTGACAAAAAATACACTGAAGTGAGAAAGGCGCTGGTGTGACGTTGCTTAGCAAACTTTCTGAGTGTGCTTTAATTCCTGAAAGCAAGAATGGTGCACTGTCTCACCCCTTTGGGACCAGGGTTTGAGTCTCCACCTTGGCTCCATGTGTGTAGAGTTTGCACGTTCTCCCCGTGTTGTCATGTGGTTTTCTCCAGCTGCTCCGATTTCCCCCTACACTCCAAAAAGATGCTGAGGTTAATTAGAGTTGCCAAACTGGCCATAGGTGTGTGTGAGTGTGTGAGTGTGCCCTGCAATGGGTTGGTGCCCTCATCCTGGGTTGTTCCCTGCCTTGCACCCAAAGCTGCTGGGATCGGCTCTGGGTCCCCTATGACCCCGAATGGGATAAATGGTTTCAGAAGATGGATGTTTTGAACAAAAGGAAAGGTGATGTAGATGGAAAGTGGCATATGCACCTGAGAAGAACCTGAACATTTTACTTAGCTGCCTGATGTCAAGTGTTTTGCTGATTAATACAGTTACATTATGTTTCTGCTGGATCAGTCCAGAGGTGCCTTTCCTTCAGGGTGCCTGGAAAGACTTGAAGAGGTAAATTCCAGGTTATGAGTACAGGGACACTAATGTGCAGGCCAGTTCCAATTGCCCTTTTCCGATAACCGATGATGACGCAAAATCACCCATGTTGCGAAAATGTACCGAAGGGTACATCCCCCCCCAAAAAATACCGGTCAGCCACGCCCCCCCGTTCAAGCACCTTGAAAAATCTGTGCACTTAACTACTACAGTACAGTACCAAAAACTTTTTATTAACTGATATCTACAGTTGGAGCTTCAACACCATCACGCCGCTGCACAGAGATGGCTGTGTGTTCTGTGCTGTTTGCAGAGGCCTTTGTCGCACCTGGCTGAAACGTAGCCCTTATATGTCAGGCAGAGGTGCCCACTTTGCTCTCGGGCAGTGGGCTGAAGGACAGTCACACACGGGAAACATGACATTTAGGTGTTGTGAAGGCTGGAGGCCTGTCTGGGGTCAGGTGACATGCTGTAAGCAGAGCAAAGGGCCCCAGCAGCTGGCTGGGCTCTTATCACAGCGGGGCTAATGTACTCCCTGGGGGGGGGCGCTAACTTCAAACAGGCTGGCGTGCTATTCTACCGCCAAAGGTCGTTTATGAAACTCTTTCTTCCAGTAATGGAGCTACTGCATCGTGAAGAAGAGACAATGGGCATCAAAGGGCGACATTTCTACACTTTAAACCTCAATAACATTTTTTTTATTTTAGCTCTTGTTTCCTGCCCTTATTGGGAGTGTGCATATGGGATGCCCCCCCTGTTGCTCTTACTGTTTGTCCGGGACCCCTCCCACACCCTCCATGGGCAGCTTGTGTCTGGGACTGCTGCTCTGTATCCGCGTGCCCCCCACCCTCTGCTCCTTCAAACAATGGCTAGCCTCTGCTGTACCTTTGCGTTTCCATGGTGCTGGACACCCCAGGTGCTGTCAGGATGTTTTATTCAGGCGAGTCCGGCAGAGCATTTCTGACATTAGACGGGAAAGGGCAGGCTCTGCTCAGAGGGCGGGGCTACAGACACATGCAGGGATGAGAGGCGCGTGGGCCGGGCCGGGGGGGGGGGGGATACTGGCTGGCTACCTGGGTCCCCTGTCACACACCCTATCCTGATGATGTGAGGCATTATACAGCGGTGATGTCTGAGTCACGGTACAGCGGGCAGAGGGGGAGATGATGGTGCCCTCTGTACCTCTGAGGTCCTGAAAGAGACATAAACACATACACACGCCTTTCTCACCCCAGTAACGGCAACATCATATGCTGTTACGAGTTCAGGTGAGAATGCGCTAAGGCAGAAAAAGACGTTTTTTGTTTTTTCAGGAATTGTAGCCCTTGTGGAGATATTTTTTATTTTAAATGTGCCCACATAATTGCAATTACAGCTGCATGTAAATATGTCAAAAATGTGGAAATACTGAAAAACACAGCAAACCTCAAAAGCACAATCAGAAAGGCACACACATCAGTCACACACAACACATGCACAGAAATGTATGTGCACAAGAGAGGGCAGGATCGCAAGCACACATGTCGGGTATAGCTATCCTTATGAGGACCGCTCATTCACTTGTATGGGAAAAATGCTAACGCTAACCTTAGCACACAACCACAACCTTAACCCCCACCCAGCCCTAAGCATAACCATAAGTACAGTAACCAAACAAAATACAAGAGTTTTTGCATTTTTAGTTTTTTCAGGTATACCCGCTCACACAAGCACACACACACACACACACACACACACACACTCATCTACGTCCCCTCTAGTGTAGAAGGTCATTGCTCAAAGATCGGGCACAGCGGGAGGCTACCCAGCCGAGTTTGCCATTTGAAGGCCCCGTCGCAGCCTGCTTGGCCGTTCCGTAAGCCTCTGTCCTCAGGCTAGGCTGTTATCGATCCAGCACAAACACACAAAATAGCAGTTCTATAGTATTCCTCTGCACCTTAGATCATGCTCAGGTTAACCAGTAAAATTTCATGTCCTCCTTTTTTCTTTGCAATTATGAACAGCATAAAAACATTAAAGGTGTAAAAGGGCGAATCGTTTCCTTTAGCGTTCATTTGAATCGAGAGAGGTGCGATCGCATTAGCGAATCGATTGTTAAAACGGTAAAACGTCATCAGTTTGCTCTTCATTTACCTCAGTCAATGAAATTACGCTTTTTTCTGCTGGGTTTCCATGTTCTCAGTTAAATAATGGGAAGCTGGGTGGCGCTGTTTGTGAACGTCAGCCTACAGGGGTGCCTCAGACATGGGTGGGTCGCCGTGATCTGGGGGGGCTGCAGAGAGAGCAGGGATTCCTGTAGAGCGTCGGTGCTCCCTCCCTCCCTCCATCTCTCTCTGCCTCCCTCCCACTTGCAAGCACTGCAGTATTGTGGGGGGGTTGGGGGGTCTTCCTCCTCCAGCGATGCGTGGGAGGGAGTGTGAGCAAGGATTGTGCGAATGTGCCGGAGTCCCTCACACCTTCTGGCTCCCCCCTCAGATACACTTAAAAGGCTAATGGCACCTAGAGGAAAGACGTAGGTGGGGAGAAAAGATATAAACACAAATCATGCATCTAGTTTCAGCAGCTTTAGCCCAGAAGTGGGCTCCTTTAAATGGCTCATTATTGCATTACAGAATTCAGTTGCTTTTCGCAGCTTTTATCCGGTGTAACTTACTTAACCTGGGATTTTTAAAAGGATTTTTACTGCAGTTATTGGGTTTAAATACCTAGCTGGAGGGTGCACAGCGGAGCACCTCTTGGGTGCTGAACTGACAGCTTTGGGTTATATCAAGGTCCTGTTTCTTTTTTTATATTTAATGTTGTCTCTTTCATTCACTTCACCATCTGGCCTCCCATGAGCTTAACTGTCTGTCTGTGTTCAGTCATAATGATACTGGAGCCACCTGAAATCTAAATAACAAATATCAAGTGGCAATTACTTATGTGAATACAGATATTTTCCTCAGTGCCGTTAAGCAGCATTTGCATGTTCAGCACATAAGGTCAGTTTTAAGTACAATTATAATTTCAATGATTGTCAAGCTTTGGTGAGCAGAACAAATGTTTATCAATGACTTCTGATTTTTTTTTTTTCGTTTCCCTGCATGTGAGGAAAAGTTTTCCATATATACAGCTGCATAACAAAACAGCAATTGAAATGGCTATTTTATAATTCCTCAGTTTATCACATTCACCCTAATACTCATATTGCTGTTTGAAATCAGATTGCAATCCATGTCTGCTCAAGTCTTATAAAAATCATAAAGATAAAACCTTATAAAACATAAATAATAGCCTTAATATGATACAAGATTACAATGAATTAATGACCTGAATTAATTCTTCTTTACTTATACTGTAAAATACTTAAGAGTTTGAGTGCCTGTATTTGGAATCGGTTTTTCCACGGTGCAGCTGCTGCTCAGTCTTCCCCGTTACTGCACACGCGGCACATGCTTTGTGTTCACAGGGAGTTCGCCAAGGAGCGCGAGCGTGTCGAGAAGAGGCAGGAATTCCTGAAGCTTCGCCGGCAGCAGCAGATCGAGAGGGAGCTGACCGGCTACTTGGAGTGGATCTGCAAGGCGGGTCAGCACACTCTCTACTTCCTGTAACCTTTGCACACACGAGAAGCAGGGACTCACACGGACGATCAGTCTGCCAGATGTCTGCACTGACATTGAAATATAGAAGGGGATGCAGGGTGCCTTCTGGTAAATATGGTGCTGCGTAGCCATAGAAAAAAAAACAAGCTAAGTCAGTGAAAGTCCCCTCCCTTTTGAGCAGTCATTTATGAATCACATTTTGCCTTTTCCTGGAGGGCTAATTCTGATACGGAGCAACCACCTTTAGCCTCTTGTTGTTCTGAAAGACTAACATGAGTGGCAGCTTATGAATTTCTGAAGACAGCCCATCCCATTTTCATTTATTTACTTGACTGCACTCAGCCTCAGTGACGGACAGATTCTGAATTTGCTGGGCTGTTGACGGGCACACCCACCACATCCTGTCGTACTACGCTAACAGGAAAATTAGTGCAGTGACTTACTGATCATTAGGATTACATTAGGGAATTCTTTTTTAGAAGAAATCCTAAACATTTTATTGTTTCTTTTATTTGATTTTTTTTCTAATTTTGCATTGATACACGACCAGAACAGAAAAAAAGATCAGCTGTCAGAGCAGGGACCTGCTTCCTTTTTCTCAAGTGAACGTGGCTTTTCATAAAACTTCTGTGTTCTGGTTTCAGAGGAAGTCATGCTGGCCGAGGAAGACAAGAATGCAGAAGAGAAGTCGCCCCTGGATGGTGCATGGTACAAGCGGAAACACAATAACCCAGGTTAACCAACAATTGAACCATTGGTGCCTTTTTTATTACAGGATGGTGTGTTGAAGGTTACCATATTACAACCAGAAAGCAGTGATATTATTTTGACTAGCTTGTATTCACAAGTGATCAATGATTAATTATAGTATTGCAGTGAGATGCCACCATAATTATTGTTAAATATACCGCGATGTTTTCACCTGGGAACAAGGAACTTATGCCACTGAAGAAGCATTTAATCAATTCCATGGATCCGTTACATCAGCACTTAATGTCTGGTGCTCTGAGCAGCTAATTGTATGACAGAAACGTTGTGCAGAGATAATGGATAGTTGCATAATAAATATGTTACATTGCATTCCTCGGCTCATTAATTAGGGTCCACTGTGAAAAAGGCTGAACTAACATCACATGCAGTTAGAGTTAGATAGAGGCTGGCGATACTCATTTATAGTGACCTTTTTTGAGTCGTCTCCCACAGTCAAAGGACCCGTGATCTCATCAGAGCTACCGTGTCCACAGGGGTAGCTAAGGCACCTGCATGTTGGGCAGAGCTGAATAGCAGCATGATAGGAGGTAAACAGTAAGCTTTGAGTGGCTCAGCAGACAAGAATCATGATCTGAAGGGTGCAGTATGTCTTCTGTTAAGAAAGAATTAACGGTTTTAGCCAGTTCTAGTGGGTGAAGTTAAACAGGAGTTTCTTTGAAATTACCATATATTGCTCCATTCTTTTGAGGGGGTGGTGTGTTGCTCAGTGGGTTAGACTTCTGTGCATGTGAACAGAAAGTCACTGGTTTGAGCCCCGGCCTCGATAGAATAGTCATACCACCATTGGGCCCTTGAGTAAAGCCATAACCCCAAAATGCTGGTTGAACGGCCTGACCCAGTGCTCAGACCCCAAGCAAAAGGGGTGAGCAAGCTGGGATATGCAGAAAGAAGCATCCCGAGGTCCCCGTACTCATACTGGTGCAAATGGAAAGTAAAGCCCCGTTTCATTTTATTCCTTTATACCAAGAGTTCTGTCAAAGCAGGCTGGCCTAGAGAACTGCGCGGAGAGCATGGGAGTAGCCGATGTATAATCACAAACAGCTTTGAAATATTTATCTCGGTGATCATGAACATGGTGTGACTAATTCTATAAGCCAATTCAATTATTAAAAGACCATGAAAAAAACAAAAAACATATGCACAGATGGTGAGTGATAATGCGTTTTTGAAATATACCGCAAGCTAAGCGATCCACGTAAACTGGTCAGATAGAGGGTGTCTAAAAGTATTCAAATGAATAATTCAATTAATTGTGCCACAAAGCGCAGAAGTGTATGTTGGGCGCAACAGAGCCCAAACAATATAGATGTTGCCTCACCCTTTTTTCAGAGTTGGAAGTACATCAGACTAGATGTGAAACCCTTTTACTGCATTGACATTTTGCCAATAATCAGTGTGAGGGTCCCTTCAGTTAGATAAGTGAACGGATCTGTTGGGCTCGGACAGGCATTATATTATAAGAACATAAGAAATTTACAAACGAGGTGGATGGAGATAGAGATGGTTAAATACACACAAAGCTGTTTCAGCTCATGGGAAAACGGACACGAAGCGCAAACTCAGGTGGGGAATTTGGGTCCTGCCATCTTCCACAAAGTACAACTCAACCATTACTAATCTTTTTGGGAATGAGACACTTGGAAAGCTAATTGTAGTACATGGCTCTGGCCCGACTGCCACGCCTCACCTTTCCTATAGCCAAACACTGACTGAAACCTGAGCATGGAAAAATTGTGGGAGAGTGTGGTGATATGTCATGTAACAAGTATTGTACGGAAATGCTGGTCACAAGATTAGCCATGTCCTGAGTCCTTCATCTCTGTGTGTGTCCAGTGCTGAAAAGAGCCAAGGCCAAGAAAAGCAAAAATGACCTCATTAATGCTGAAGAAGGAGAGGACCATTTCACTGACATCTCTTCTGTAGGTGAGGCTGACCTTTGACCTCATGGCCCATGAACAAGTGTTATCTTCCAGCTGGCTGATGTCTGCAGGTTCTTATGAGGCTGCCCTTTGAGACCTTACAATTATCAGATGTTTATAGCCTTTCGGTTCATAAATCCAGGCTTCGATGATGCTTTCAATCAAGTATTGTTTATTTAACTAGCGCTATTTCAGTAATGTAGTGTTAGGTTGAATATTAAACTCAGACAGAGTAAGTTACAGCTTGCAAATATGGAACTGTGTTAGCTTAGTGAAGTGGTTCCTCCTGGTCCGGAAAGCAGAAACGGGATTTTCAGTGGCTGATTATAGCACTCTTAGCAGTAAATACTTTTCTCTTCTTTTTGTCTTTATTGACATTCATTTTTCTGTCCTGTATTATGCTGCAAAGTTGAATGGTCATTTAGTGATTGGATCAGGGGTAGAAATTGGGGGGGGAGGATGGGAGACAACCCTGGGCCCCATGCTCTAGAGGGCCCCCTGCTTATCTCGACTTTTTAATATTCTTTAGCAACAAGACAGATAGATCAAGTGTCCTCTCCGAACCATTTATATTTCAATTTTTTTTCATTTATCATTGTAAAACAAATTTTCTTTCAGAATTTGTCTGCCACACTTTGTGGTGACGTCATTTCCTGTTACAGCAGTAAGTAGTGGGACATCAGCTCATTATATATTTGCCTTGAAGAAATGAGCAAATATGAAGAAGAAATATTAATGTGGTTCATGTTAAGCGACAGCGGACGGAGAAACCACAGAAAAAGGAGAGTAATGGTCCCACGAAACGAACAACATTTGTGTATTCAGTGTGGGTTATTATGTGTGTCTCTGACTGCTGAATGCAAATATCGACATGGTTTGTTGTTCCTAGTACGTAGACAATATGGCGGTTAAATAGATATAGTCAGTATCATATGCCAATTCCTGTTAAAAGTTTCATGCCACTCAAATTTTATTATTCAACAAGACATTACTATAATGGGGCCACTGAGCTTTTCTCATCCCCCCCCCCCCCCCCAAGACGAAAACTTTATCCCACCCCTGGATCAGATGCGGGCCAGAGAGCCCAAATTAGTGAGATATTGATGTGACAATTTTGTCCCTGTGACCCTGACCAGGACAGGTCATTTTAAGGATGGATGGAAGGATGAATGGGTGGATGGATGGATGGATGGGTAGATGGATGGAAGGATGGGTGGATGGATAAATAGGTGAACAGGCATGTAATAATACATAGTTCTTTTGTATAACACACTCCTTGCTCTCAAAGGACTAGTCGGGTTCACTAGGTCTGCCATGCCAATGAATTCTGAAATGTCTGACTTAATTTCATGTTCTTTGGATAATTATGAGCATGATTATGAGCAGTGAGCATGAGCCAGATTTGCCATCATGGTGACTTTATCGCTAGTGTGTGCACCCTCCCCCCCACTGCACCCCCAGGATCGCCCTTCGCCCGAGCCAGCCTGAAGAGCAGCAAGAACGAGAGTTCCTCCTATCTCCGGCGCAAGGAGAAACGCCTTCGCTTCTTCATCCGCCGCATGGTGAAATCCCAGACTTTCTATTGGGTGGTACTGTGCCTGGTGGGCCTGAACACGCTCTGCGTGGCCATCGTGCACTATGACCAGCCTAACTGGCTCACCTACGCCCTCTGTAAGCACCGACACTTCCTGTGCTCGTTCTAAACAAAACTCTCAATCGGCTTCTCCTTGAATATGGTGATTTCCAGCATGTCTACTCACATTCCTCTTCCTTTCCTGCAGGAAGCTGCTGTGCCCTTCCTGCAGTATTATTTGTTCCTCTTTGTCAAAGCATGATCTTTTTGTGAAATTATTTGCTTAAAGCTGCCATGGATGGTTTCCTTACTAGAATATTAACCTGGGACCTCTTAGTCAATTTTAAAATCTCAGTTAATCAGTTTTACACTGTATTCTTACAAATACGTTTTTAAAATAGGATTTGTTATTTTTATAAAGATGCTGCTCAACACACTATTGACAAAATCCTGCTTCTGCTTTTTCCTATGGAAGCTTACTTTACGTATTTTATAAAAGACTAAATAAATAAATAAATAGCTTGCCTCAGTGTTTAATAAGGTTAAGGAATAATTAGCACATTTTATGGAATACATTTGCAAAGAGTCACATTGAGAATGACAATATGAAAGCTGTTGCAGACAATATGTACAGTATACACTCTGCTAGGGTAATGCAGATGTATATTCGACTTACTAACTAAATGCCGGCAAAGCTATTGATTGCCTCCACTATACTTGCCCTGGCAGACTTGGCAGAGTTTGTTTTCCTGGGACTCTTCCTGATAGAGATGACCCTGAAGATGTACGGATTGGGACCCCGAAACTACTTTCATTCCTCTTTCAATTGCTTTGACTTTGGGGTGAGTTTCTTTGCAAACAGCCCTTCTGACATTCTGTGTTATTCAGCATTTGAATGTATAACATTTATTACAGTTATTTTATTACTATCTGATATTAATATGATAATACAGGGTGTTAGTTCTGAGATGAAAATGAGATGCCTTTTATTAAAAGGATCCTGGATCTTCCCTATTCAGGTTATTGTGGGCAGTATTTTTGAAGTGGTGTGGGCAGCCATCAAACCGGGGGCCTCCTTTGGTATCAGTGTGCTGCGAGCTCTCCGTTTGCTTAGGATATTTAAAGTTACAAAGTAAGTATTTGTCTGCAGCATTAAAGGCCTCTTTAGATAATGTCTCACTTATAGACAAGGCCAAAAGTATTGGTACAGTTCCACTTCCAGTATTTAGTCAAGTGTCTGCTCTATGGGAAATTGAATAAAGGATAGTGGATGCCGATTACTTTTGTCAGTTTCAACTTATTTCATGGATAATTGTGATTATTTTTTAGAAAGTGGAAGGGTACCCATACTTTTGGCAACATTCATATTTACTGCAGTATGGGGTGGCCACAGATTTTCTGGAAACATATGACTAACCGACTATGAATAAATAACATTGTTCCATATGAATAAAGCCTTACCGAAGAATACGGAAAATGTGACTTTGGTCTTGACAGCAAGACAAGCCTTGCAGGGATTTATCTATATAAGTGGTTGAAGTTAGTACTGTTGGAGATGAATGAGCAGCAATTTGAAGCCACGTCATACTAAACAGCACTTTAGGAGACGACCTGTTCCGTTTGCATAATTCTGACTCCTGCCGTGATCAGTCTTCCGGCAAAAGCCCTCCTTCCTTTCCTCTGACACGATTTGTATCACTTCTGTAGGTACTGGAACTCCCTGAGGAACCTAGTGGTCTCTCTGCTGAACTCCATGAAGTCCATCATCAGCCTGCTCTTCCTGCTCTTTCTTTTCATCGTGGTCTTCGCACTGCTGGGAATGCAGCTCTTTGGAGGACAGTGAGTATCCTTTCGGGTCGGGTCACCCAACGTTACTTTATCATTTGAAACTTTATGCCATTGACATTCTGGCTATGAAGAGCTGTCATGAGTGGTTCAGGCGAAGCAGATGGTGAAAGTGCTGCATTATTTACATTCCAATTCTGTCTTTCATACCTCTAGTCATGCCCTAAAACTTGGCAGTTATCCAGCCTTGGAGGTTGTGTGCTTAGGTCAGCAGCTTAAATCGACAAAAAGTACTGTTCTGTTTGAGCCAAATCCACTCCATCGTGTTAATTGCATGCTTTATGCCAGCAAAAATTATTTTACTCTCTCCTTTTTCTTACATAATTGCATTACTATAGCCTGTTACTTAATATCTAGATGCCATTTGGGGTGATTATTTGCAAGCAGTTCTCCGAAGACTAACGTTTCTTGGAGGACAACTTGTGAATGTGATGTCACAAAAGTAATAATTTAATCAGAAATTTAACATGATAAAATTTATTTATGGTTTCTGGTCCTTATTTGTCTCTGTGTGTACTGTTTCTTTCACCACCCCATGACCTGTTTTAATGACTAACTTCGGAGAGTTTTTATTTCAAACTGATATAAATTTTAGATGACTCTTGTGAAGAGATTTAATTTGTTCCTTGTATGTAAACACAGAAAGCACAACATCAAGATTAGCAGTTTTAAATTTGTAATATAAAGTGCCTTCAGGCTGTTTATCTTCTGTGTAACCGAACAGACACCATATCCTGATGTTTAGGCTCTGCTGGGTTTACCTGAGCAGATGCGTGTCTGTTTTTGTAGTTCAGAAGCTCTGTTTCACTATGAGTTTTAGGGAAAGTTACCTTTAAGCGACATTTGGTAAAATTGTGAAATCTAATGGTTCATCGTGTATGCCAGACTTTTTTGTTCAATGATTGATTATTTTCTTTGCAAGTATATTGCAGTCACTCTTTTGTTTGGTGACGCCATTCTTGTGTATTGTACAGAGACGTGGAAATAGTCGTGTTTTGTGATGGCCCTCTATACTACTGGAGAGGGTATTTCTAAAAGTGTGAAAACGTGACAGTTTGTATAGTTCTTTAGCGCCTGGCATGAATTTTTAAAAAAATCATCATATATAGGCCATCTATTTAGTATGTGTATTTTAAGGATCTTTCCTGGATGGGGCTTTTTGGGGCTTGTTCTTGTAAATCCTTTTGTCGAATTGCACTGCAATCTGTTTCAGCATGATTCACCCTTTAATTGCTTTTTGTTCAGTATAATCAGTCTTGATATCTATGTCCAGTAGCATTATACGGAACCTTTTGTAGAGCATGGGGGACAGAATAACTCAGGCAACCCTTTGTTCATGTTTTAGGGCAGTCTGTGACTTCCGATTAAAGGTGGTCTGTTCATCAAAGGGGTTGAACTGATTAGAATGGGGGTGGCAAAGCGATGAAGTGGTTAGCGCTGTTACCTCACACCTCTGGGATTAAGGGTCAAGTCTTTGCCATGGCATTTCCATGTTCTCCCCATGTCATTGTGGGGTTTCCTCCAGGTACTCCTCTCTCCCCCGCACTGGAGTTACCTAATTGCCTGTAAGTCTCCCTGTGTGAGTGTGATGGGTCGGAAGCCCATCGTGGGTTGTTCCCTATCTTGTGCCAACCCTGAATAAGATTAGTGGTTTTACAAGATGGATGATTAGAATGGTTGTTTGGCACCTTGTTATATGCTGTAACTGGAGAGTAGTGTGCGAAATACCCGTCAATATTTGGGGGGGTCCCCATCTCCCTATTGTTGCACAATATCGATCTTGAGGCCCCTTAAAAATGAGCTTTTGAGGCTTTCGGGGGGTCTCATGGGTTAATCAGGGGTGTCGGACCCCCCCGGACCCCCCACGGTATTTCGCACACTGCTGGAGAGTATTTGGTATGTTTAAGTAGCATTTCAGCAGAACTGTCCTGGATGTTAGGAGTGACCTGCCATGAGCCCTTCTTCACTCTGTGGTTATGTTACTGACAGACCCTACATTACTCACTGCATTAGTAATCAGACACAGTGAAAACCTCTCTCTCTTCCTCCTGCAAGGTTTAATTTTGAAGATGAGACTCCTACAACAAACTTTGACACCTTCCCTGCTGCCATTCTTACAGTTTTCCAGGTAAGAATGACTTATTCAAACTCATTCAAAGTAAATTTCAAGCTTCTTATGAAAGCCAGAATGAAACTCTGCTGTATACTAAACTCTGTGTATGTCTTCTAATGTCAAGATTCTGACAGGAGAGGACTGGAATGCCGTCATGTATCATGGGATTGAATCTCAAGGAGGAGTTCGTCGTGGCATGTTTTCCTCCATCTACTTCATTGTTCTAACACTCTTTGGCAACTGTATCCTCTTCTTTGCATAAGCCTGTGAAGGCCAGATGTTTGGTATTCATTGCCACTACATTAAGATAAGACAAAAGTTTTATACAGTTGAGTAGTTTTGACACAACATCACAGATGTTCACTGTATTGTCTTTGGGAAGTTGGGAAGCTTTTCTGAACCCAGTCTTGATCAGACACTCTGCTCAATGTCTTCTTGGCCATTGCTGTTGACAACCTGGCAAATGCACAAGAACTCACAAAGGTATGATTCAATCAGCCAAAGCTCAGGTTATCGCGTTGGTCATGGGAATCATAAATCACTTACCTAACCCAACCAACTGAAAAAGCCTTTCAGCCGTTAAATCCTCCTTTCAGCTATGCATGCCTCCCGGTGAACATTTTGAAATATTTGCATTTGAAAAGACTGAATCATATCTGTGGGGTCTATCAAGAATCTGCTTGACCCTTTTTACCTGGGCAGACCAGTGATGAGAGAGTTTCTCTGCAATCAAGTTAATGAGCTTCTTAGCTGGTTGGAAGTTCCAACACACTTAATGATGTACCTTAGCAGCAATTACTGTTATTGTCTTACTCTCTTGTCTAGGATGAAGAAGAGCAGGAGGAAGCCATCAATAAAAAGATAGCTCTCCAAAAGGCCAAGGAGGTAAAGGAGGTCAGCCCCCTGTCAGCAGCTAACATTTCTATTGCAGCGTAAGTTCTGAAGCATTTGGCCCCTTAACCCCTCTCTCCCCTCCATGAGTTCTCTTTGCCCCTTCCCCTGTCCACCAAAAATAGCTCCACCAGACTCTTCTGTCCCGTAGTCCCTCTCTGAGATGAGGATGCTGCTTGTATTCATGGTTTTATATGTGTTTGTTTCTGGCATCACTTTTTGATCCAGGTGTTTTGTTTAATCCCCTCCGTTGCCTGTGTGTGTCCTGGTGCTTTTGTCTTCCATGGTCCTTGTAATTGTTATCCACTTGTTGGTCCTGCACCTCAGAGATATTTACTGACACCTGCCTGTCCCAGCTGTTTCAAATCAAAGCAGTGTTTTTTTTCGCAGGTTTGTGAAGTGTGTGGTCAGTCCCCTCAGGGTGTTTACAGGGACTGAGGGAATCAACCTTGTTTTTCCTACATTTATTAGCATGTTGTTGGGATTGTCACAGTTTCGATGGCAACACAACTGTACAACTACAGAGTGGAAGTAACAAGGAGTAATGAACAAATTGTTTAAAACCTTTGAGCCATACATTACCTTGGTACATGTTTGATGAAATTCAATGAGCCTCATCTTATGATTTCTATATTAATCAGGAAGTATAATATTCACATACATGTCGACGGATTATTTCACCCAAGTTAGAAATTTTTAATTCCTTTATCATTTTAAGAAGAATGAGATATAAGTGTTTAAAAGTTAATTGTTAGGTTTAGAGTTTTATGCTATATTATATACTAGAATGTCCCATAGAGTAAGTAAATATGTCATAGTAAATTAGCCTTTTCATTTAATGTTCAAGCTTTGTTGTTGGACTTGTGTGTGTTGTTGGAGAAGTGATGTAGGGGGTCGTCTCCAGTTCTTGGCCAATGTCTGTGCTTTGTCACCACGTTCATTTTTGGTGCAGAGCTACTGGATATAGTCTAGTGCTCAGGTGTCTTTTGTGGAGAATCTGGTCTCAGACTGTCACAGAAAATGACAGATTGACAGCTGTTGACTTGCAAGACATCAGGTAAGTAAAGGAGTAGTTTCTGTTGAGGGGGTATACACCGACCAGCCATAACATTAAAACCACTGACAGGTGAAGTGAATAACATTAATTATCCTGTTCCAATGGCACCTGTGAAGGGCGCCATTATACACCAGGCAAGTGAACAGTCAGTTGTTGAATTTGATTGTTGGAAGTAAGTATAAGGATCTGAGCGACGTTGACAAGGGCCAAATTATGATGACTAGACGACGGTTAGCGCATCACCAAAACGGCAGGCCTTGTGGGATTTAACTGGGATGCAGTGGTCATTACCTACCAAAGTGGTCTAAGGAAGGTCAATGCACCCAACGGTCATTCATGCACATGGGGAGCAAAGGCTAGCCCGTCTTGTCTGATTAAACAGGAGAGCTATTGTAGCAAAAATTCCTGACAAAGTTAATGTTGGCTGTGAAAGAAAACAGACAGTGCATCGCAGCTTGATGCGTATGGGACATTTCCACTACCGAAAGCACCTACAATGGGCATGTAAGTGTCAGAACTGGACCATGGAGCGTTGGAAGAAGGCAGCCTAGTCTGATGAGTCACATTTTCTGTTACATCAAGTGGATGGCAACATGCATCTGCGTCATTTACCTGGGGAAGAGATGGTACCAGGATGCACTCTGGGAAGCAGGCAAGCTGGTGGAGACGGTGTGATGCTTTGGGCAATGGTCTGCTGGGAAACCTTAGGTCCCGGCATTTGACATGTACCTCCAACCTAAACATTGTTGCAGAAGTACTCCTCTTCATAGCAATGGTATTTCCCAGTGGCAGTGGCCTCTTTCAGCAGGATAATGAACCATGCAGAAATTGTATAGGAATGGTTTGAGGAACATGAGATTAAGGTGTTGACTTGGCCTCCAAATTCCCCATATCTCAGTCAGACCAAGCATCTGTGGGATGTGCTGGACAGACAAGTTTGGTCCATGGAGGCCCCACCTCACAGTTTACTTGACATAAAACATCTGCTGCTAATGTCTTGAAGCCAAATACCACAGGAGACCTTCTGAGGTCATGTGGAGTCTTGGCCTCAACAGGTCAGAGCTGGTTTGACGGCATGAGGGGAAACTACACAATATTAGGTAGGTTATTTTAATGTTATGGCTGATCGATGTATGGTGTCAAAAACGTGAGATGTATTTTATGGGTGATGATATTGGTATTTTATACAATGAATTTTTAATATTTGGAGTAGTGCCTCGAAGCGTTGTAAAAAGATTCGATTGATGACTTTTTAAACCTTTTTGTGCTGATGACAAGAAGGACATCTTTCCTCATATAATGTTTACTTAAAAACTCTATTTCATTCAAGTACAATTCTTATAGTTTTTGATGGCTCCATAGTTAATGAAGATGGATTTTTTTTTACTAAATGTTATATTTCCAGACTACAAAGCTGTGTTTTTTTATTTCAGGGTACTGCCCCAATCACCACCTGTCACCCATCTTTGTTGGTTTTTGTTTAAAACACTTCTTTCTGAATAACTTTGTGATGACTGTCCTGTCTGGCATAATGTAGCGATGCATTTTGTTTTGTGAGTGTTCAGAGTTTGAAGTATTGACGCTAAGAGAAGCCCCTAAGGCCGTCTCATGACGGCAAAGCCAGACGGGCGGCAGTCTGCACATGCCCCCCGACGCGGAGCCCGCGCAAACGTCTCCTTCTCTCCCATCTTTTGTTTCTGCATGTGCAGTTTTGTAAAGCAAACTCGAGGTGCAGCCCCTCACAGCTCACCCGTCTCCAGCGTCCCCTCACCGTGAGTCCTTGCTCCCGTTACGATACTCTTCTCTGCTGAGCCATCCCTGTCCTGATGCTCGCTTCTCCGGCTCTGGCATTCTCCGTGTCTTCGTCACCCTTCCTGTGAACTGGGCTGTAATGTCCACTCCACGGTCTACGGGTGAACGTGGTGTTCAGCCTCCCGTACACAGTCACGCCGATACACACATGCCATCTTTATCCCTTATGTCCCAGCTGTGTTTGTGCCAGGTCTGCTGGATGTGTCTCCTCCATCACACACATGTCGTTGGCCTAAAGTGATCGTTCCCCTCCCCTTGGGGCGTCCGGGGTTGGGGGGGGGGGGGGGGGGGGGGGGGGGGGGGGGGGGGGGGGGGGGGGGGGGGGGGGGG
>JAODKC010000044.1:16293514-16308715 GCA_026777985.1 Mormyrops attenuatus | reverse complement strand
CTTCTACTTGACCATTACATTGGGCATCGTTACTCTTTTACCCCCCCCCCCCCACAAGTCCTCACATTTATCTCAGAATCTCTATGCCAGCTGCCTGTTCCTTTCCTCAGGCACTGTATCATAAAACCAACAACTTGCCAGTACAGTTGGCTCCTTTTGCTCTAAGGTTCACTGTGCCAGAAGCTGGCTGGGTGTCTCCGCCCGCCTCGGAATGCCAGTGGCACCAGCTTCGCTCGCTGTTCAGTGACTCAGCATCTTCCTCTGCAGTTTCTGACGCTGACCGACCTGCAAAGTATTATAGATGCCGATTAGTCTTTGGAGCTTAGAAAGTTAATTGGTGTTAGTGACCCAAAATGAGCCCAGGAGTGTGCCTACTTCATTGAAACGCTTCATTGTAAGCGTTCCAAGTTTTACAGCTAGAAGAGACCTTTTTGTGTCAATTGATTTCCCTTACAGACTATACAGGTGAAATAATCAAATATATGAACCCAGTGTGACATATCGAGACATTGTGGTCGGCACCATGTAGTGCAGTACAACCAAACCCCCACCTGCACTGTAGGGACAGTTTTAGTCATAACCCCGACTTGTCAAATTTGCACATTTTCTTCAGATTTCACACACAGTATCAATAGTATTGCAATTTCAGGTACACAGGAAAATAAAACTAGTTTTTGTCTCCAGTTTTCCCAACTTATTTGGCTACTGTCTGTTTGATTTAGCTGCTGTGGAATCAGTAAAAAGCAATTCGATGAAGGGGATGGAATTGCAGGGCTTCTAAGGGAGATAAATGGGGTGAACGTAGCTGGAATTTCAAACGTGAGTCAGGGGATGAACAAAAAAAGCCATACAGCACAACAGGTTGACAGCCTCAGCCCTGCTGGCATCCCTCTCATGGGCTCCCGTCATGAGCATCCCGTCATGAGCATCCCTCTCATGGGCTCCCGTCATGAGCATCCCGTCATGAGCATCCCTCTCATGGGCTCCCGTCATGAGCATCCGGTCATGAGCATCCCGTCATGGGCTCCCGTCATGAGCATCCCGTCATGAGCATCCCGTCATGGGCTCCCGTCATGAGCATCCCTCTCACGGGCTCCCGTCATGAGCATCCCGTCATGAGTAACATTATATGTGCGACTAGCACTGAAAGCACATCCATTCAGCCGTTTTCTTTAAATGTTCTGTCTACTCCATTCCTTTCATTCTTTCCTGTTCAATCTTCTACCCACAAAAATGTGTCATAGACAGCAAGCTTAACTCTGTGCTAGTACATCTGAGTAATTGTCCTCCAGTACCACCATATGCTTGGCATGTTTTCAAAACCATAAATATTGGGCTGGAGTATAATCTTGGCACATCAGTGTTTGGCTATAGGGATGTGCTGTATGTGGCAGGAAGACACATTTTATGAGCTGCAATGCCCCACCCCTGTACTCTCTATAAGACTTGCACCCCCTGCACTCATTAAATCCATGCATTCACTGCCGCCTTTTCGCAACATATGAAACAGTCAAAAGGCAGTACTATGCAAAAGTCTTAGTCAATGAAAATGTTTAAAGCTATTTATCTGCGTATTAAGGTATCTGGTATCAAAACGGATAAGCTAACACACTTTGGCATATGTAATATCATAGTTTTATACCAATTTGAAAATCATTTAGATATAATGCTCTTTGACTGCCTAAGACTTTTGCACATTACTGTACATTTTACATGTTAATGGGTTAGCCTTAGATTGCCAAACATATTCCTAATGTTTGCTTTGCCACTTGACATTTTGCGTTGTTTGTGTAAACAAAAGACAGACGATGGCAAATGTGATTTAAAGAAAGGCCTGTAGTACCTCCCACAGAACACATGGCACAGAATCTAAGGCTGCTGTCTGACCTTTGACCTGCGGTTGGGCCTGGTAGAGGTGACAGGTGTGGCCTTGCTGCCTTTCTGTCCCCCCTCTGTGGTCTTTTGATTGAGGCCTCTACTGCAGTGTCTCCCAATCCGGTCCTCAGGGACCCACATTCGGTCCATGTTTTTGCTCCCTCCCAGCTCCCGGTAGGGAGCAAAAATGTGGACTGTCTATGGGTTCCCGAGGGAAACACTGCTCTACTGTAAATCCAGTTACAGACAGATTCTCTTAGGTTGGAGTACTGATGATTGCCAGCTGTGCAATACCAACATCTGGGTATGTTTCCGTGGTCCGACTTGCCTTTTACTCTCCATCCCGGTGGATATATTTCCATATAATTGTGTGTTTTTGTGTCGTGTACCTCATACCCTCTATCTTTGTCTATTGTCTGCCATCATACTGTTTGGCTATGCCTTATCTGACTGTTGTGTTGTTTAGCTCCTACCTGTTTCTTTATGTTTATCTTCACCACACTGTATTATGCTGTATATATTTTAGGAGTATTGTCTGCTCCCCTGCCCGCCACATCTTGAGGTACAGGTACCGTTTAGGATTTAATGGTGGTCACAGTACAGTATGGTCATCACATTACCATCATACGTGCATTCTTTTAGATGTGTGCTTATACATTTTTTGATGACTCTCCTAACTACCATTAATTTCTTGGGGCAGAATGAACCAGAAATGGCCTTTTCTATCTGATTTGTGTCCTTCATTACCACTAAAAGTGGTTCCCTCCAGGACTTTATCCTATTTTGGTTCCCTCCTGGATTAAAGAGAGCCACTGTAGTTTATGGGTTTGTCCTATGCTTTGATGTTTGTGTAGATCAACAAGGCAATGACAGAGATCCAGGATTGAAAGTGGCATCCATAAATGCTCATCCAGGTGGTTGAAGGCCCACGGTATATTTAATTGACAGTAATAATAACATTTATAGCATGGGGGCCGTGTGACAGCTTTTAGAAATGATAGATTTTTGGTAACGTTAAGAAATTTGACAAAAAGGAAAACATAATGTGCCCTCGTCTGACTTGGGGTCAGTGTTTCAATAATCAAATGTGCTCTTGTGCTTCAAGACAAAGTAGCTTAAAATGACTTGCAAGAAACACAACGCTGAGCCAAGTAGACCGACCCACTGTCTCAGACTATCCCCCATGTGTCTGTTCTCCCCCCTCATTCGTCTATTGGTTATCAAAGGTGTTCATTCACAAAATGCGTTTTGAGGAGCGTTGGTAAGGTAGTGAAGAAATTTATAGCAAAACTGATGCTGACAGAAGAGGCATTCTAAGACTTCCTACCAGCTAATGAAGTAGATGTCAATAGATGTTATTAATTGTATTCTGTGTTAAATAGTCAGATTATTCTGATGGGGCTACAAAAAGTAATCTGTCACACAAGAACTCAATACTAATGCATGACTCTTGCTTAGTTC
This sequence comes from Mormyrops attenuatus, assembly GCA_026777985.1. Taxonomy (NCBI): domain Eukaryota; kingdom Metazoa; phylum Chordata; class Actinopteri; order Osteoglossiformes; family Mormyridae; genus Mormyrops; species Mormyrops attenuatus. The sequence goes on along the minus strand of JAODKC010000044.1, from coordinate 16,305,379 downwards.
TGCAGTCCTGTTCTAAGTATTAAGTATATAAAAATTTTACACCAATGCTAAAGTCACCTTAATATAGCTACTATCAGAGATCCATAGAAACGGCTGTCAGTTAAAATTCAGTCCCAGACCCTAGTCCTTTGCCCAATGCTTCATCACCCAATCTTATTGGCCTACCACCCTGTCCGTAAATATGTAATAAAATTCAATAAAAATTCAATCTAATTACTTTTTATGTAGCCTTTAACAAAATAGTTGTCACGAGGCATTTAAAAACAGTGTTAAATAGTGCAGTGGTTTGTCCCTAGTGAAAAATGCTAATGGTTTTGCTGTCTGTAATGTAAAGTCCCGAAATAGATTGACGTACATGAAGTTTGGAAAACTAGCCTGTCTTCCCAAAAGGGATGCACTATTTTGAATCCAGGAATATAGGCAGGAGGGAAACCCCGGCTCCTGAGAGTGCTGTTAACTGCCCTTATAAAAGTTGAGTCTGTTGAAGAACCATGGTCCATGCTTATGAGGTTATGAGCTAGCCGTGGTCTAGCATGATGAAGCAGGGAACCGCATGAATGTGGCTCTTATCAGAAAGCATGGATTACATGTGGTAAGTTACTATCCTCAGGCAGTACTGAGCATGATGCAAGAACGGCAGGGTGCAGATTCACCATGGTAAACTTTTTATGGGCCATCCATGAAGACCATCTTTTCTCATTGCTGACATATACGGATACTGGGGCTCAGTAGGGGGTAAGGAGTTTACCCTTACCCTCGACCTAAGCTTTGCTGGCAGGATTTTTATTCACGTTTCATTCAAAATCAAAGTTACTTTGGCAATGAATAAAAAAAGTTTGCTAAATATAAGAAAAATATTTGATAAATATCTGTCATTTTAAATTTTTTACAGACTAATAAATGAATTATGAACTATTACTTGATTTAAGATGAAAGAATAATTACAATGAAAATGGTTGGCCAAATGTTTGTCTTATTATCCCAATGATTTTTGAAAATCTACCCATTCGTGGTAAAAGCTGGTCTTGCATGGATGTAGGTGTGGTGTTTCATAACAGTCCATCCACCAGAATAAGTCGAGGCCGCGCTGACGGGCTGCCGCTCCCTCCGCTGACTGGGCCTTTTCTTCCCTCCGACCGTCATCCTCCAGCAAGGAACAGCAGAAGTCTCTGAAGACGATGTCAGTATGGGAGCAGCGGGCATCGCAACTGCGCAGACACAATCTGCGTGCCAGCAGTGAGGCTCTGTACAGTGAGCTGGACCCTGAGGAGCGGCTGCGCATGTCCTCCGCCCTGCACATCCGGCCAGACATGAAGACACATCTGGACCGGCCTCTCGTGGTGGAGCCACATAGCGGTCCCGTGGAGCAGCGGGGAAGTGGGGAAAAGGGCGAGGGAGGCACTCCCGAGGAAGGGCCGATGCCCAGCGAGGCCCCGGTCCACCTGCGGAGACACTATCGGCACCGTGAGAGGCCGGCGGATGAGGCCAATGAGAACGGGGAGACGGGCAATGGCCGAGAAGGTCGACACCATGTCCACCACAGCCGCAGCAAAGACCACAACGGCTGCCGGGGCAAAGAGGATAAGGGCGAGCGGAGCCGCAGCCGGGAGGGGGGCAGGCGGCATCACCACCAGGCCTTGGCGGATGAGGCGGGGGGCACGGGGGAGAAGGAGCAGCGGCGGCGCCACGGCCGCCACCACCACAAGGAGGGCAACGGCACCGTCAACAATGGGGAGAAGAGCGAACGCAGGGCCCGACACAAGGAGGGCTCGCGCTCCGCAAACCGTGAGGGGGAGAGAGGGGCTGGGGGCAACCGTGGCGAGAACGGGGGCAACGGGGAGCGTAGACGGCATAAGCCCCGGCCGCCGAAGAGTCCATCTGCCCTGGAGGGGGATGTGTGCAAGGAGAGAGAAGATAACAGGGTCCCTGGGCTCCGGTAAGACGGGCATACTCCCATTATCTGGCGGGCTGAAACACTTCTGGGCACTTAAACAATGTCAAACATGTATGGGCTCTAATAAAATGTTGTGTTTGACAGGGAAAAACAGACAGACATGGAAGGAGACTGGCTGACCATCACACCCCAGCCACCCCCTGCTGGTCAGAGGTGGGCAGGAGATAAAGTGGAGGATTCGGACAACCAGAGGAACATCAAGAGGACGGGGCAGATGGGTGTGGGCCCTAACACAGTCCACATTCCCGTCACCGTCACCTCCCCACCAGGAGAGACCCTTGCCATATCCAGTTAGTAATAACCAAGAAACTGTGGGGATACGGCTGCTTTGATGTTTCAGCTCTCCAAGGATAAATTTGCAACATAGAAGTACAGACACTCCTCTACTTGTGAATAAGATACGATCCAAATGGCCGTTCGTAACTTGAAATGTTCGTAAGTCGTTATTCAACATCGTTTTAGGGGTATACACAAGTACAAAGAACTAGGATGCTGGGAGTATGTACGCTACGCTGCTGGCGCGGTGGGAGTAGTGGCCAGAAGTCATGCTAGGTGAAAAAAAAATTGATGTTGCGGACAGGAAACGGGAGCCCAATGAACACAATTTGGACTTATAGTCCTCTTTGTTCGTATGTCTGAAAGCTCATAAGTTGAAAGTTCATAAGCAGAGGAGTGTCTGTATATTTTATCATATTGTGATATATGCTTGAATGAACATACAGTAGTAGATTTTAGAATGATAATAAGAATAATGAGGATGAGAATAATAGTGGAATTTTGCATGCTGTTATCTCAAAGAAATATTAATATATTGTTTGGGTGAACCCTTTAGGAATGGTGTCCATGTGATTACAACATGGATAAAAGTCCCAGGAAAGGTTATATTCATTAAAAGTTAATCACTGTTTGTGCAGTTGATCTTTTTAATGACCAGTATCTTATGCTCACAAAAGGATTATTATTGTAAATATGATTTCATACATTGCCATTAATACTTAAACATATATTCCAGCACCATAGTCAAAAGGTAAATGAGGTTGAAAGTTCCAGCTATTGCCCTCAGGCTTGCCGACAGTGAGGTATGACTGATGTGTGTGTTCCTCTCTGCTGCAGTGAACAATTCTGACTGTGAGACCATGCCAATGAACGAAGAGAAGAAGAACCTGGAGGATCAGACAAAGAATGGGCCTAAGCCCATCCTGCCCTACAGTTCCATGTTTGTGTTCGGCCAGTCCAACCCGTGAGTGTGCCGCGTCATTCTGATGGTGCAATGTTTGAGGGAATACTAGAGGAATAACCCTGAAGGGATCCTACCGGAATTATATGGCATTGCAAATGTACAATATTTACATTTTTACATATTAGGAGACACTTTGTCCAAAGTGATGTACAAGCAACGCAAATAGCACAATGCAAACATTCATGCTGTTGAGGAGTCAAATAGGCATAAGTGCAGCTATGCTGAGGTTCCAGTGAATGCCCAGGCATAAGTGTAAGCGGTAGCTAAGCAGGAGCTATACAACAGCTTCTAACAAAGCAAGGACGTAATAAGACTATACAAGAACTAGAATTGCAACATAAGAATATCCAGAGAACGTAAAGAGGCATTAACTTTGTAGAGAAATTCATGGAACAGATGGATTTTGAGGTGTTTCTTGAAGGTGGAGAGGGAGTCTAATTCCAAGATGCAGTTCAGCAGCTCATTCCACCATCAAGGAAACAAACCGAACCCTCTGGAGTGACACTTCTCTTTGGTTTCCATTGGTTTGTTGACCAAGGGGGATGAGATGGGATGTAGATCTTGAGAGACCTTTTGATGAAGATTGGCGGCTGTCCATTGATGGTCCTATTGTATAAGTCAGCACCACAGACTTCATCTTGATATGAGCGCCCATAGGGAGCCAGTGAAGAGAGACAAGGAGGGGTGTGGCATGAGAACATTTAGGTAGAATGAATATCAGATGAGCTGCGGTGTTTTGAATCATCTGCAGTGGTCTGATAGCTCAGATTGGTTGACTTGCAAGTAGAGAGTTGGAATAGCCCGTATACTATATTCAGGGGTTGGACAATGTAACTGAAACACCTGGTTTTTGACCCCAATACTTTATTATTATGGTGGAGGGCTCCTTTTGCAGCCTATACAACATCAATTTGTCTTGGGAATGACAGATACAAGTCCTGGACAGTAGCTAGAGGGATTCCTGGCAAGGGCCATTCTCCTTGCCGAACAGTGCTACTGGTGGAGGATGTTCCTCTTTGCTCCTCCAAAACACCCCAAAGTGGCTCAATGATATTCAGATCTGGTGACTGTGCAGGCCATGGGAGATTCGATTTCACTTTCATGTTCATCACACCAGTCTGTCATCAGTCTTGCTGTGTATATTGGTACATTATCAATTATCAGCACCACCTTCAAAGTACAATGTTTGAACCATCATTGTCCTGTAGGTTTCATTATGGGGTCTGCACAGTGGCACAGTGGTTAGCACTATTGCCTTATAACACATTTGGTTTGTTTTGGGTGTTGGTCTGAGTCTGTATGGTTTTGTTTGCCCAGCGTCTCTTTTGTTCTGGGGACATAAGCGGGCACCATTTGTCTCAACACATAGGGTGCGCCGTCTCTGCCATTACATCGTGAGCCTGCGGTACTTTGAGATGTGCATCCTGGTGGTGATTGCAATGAGCAGCATCGCCCTGGCGGCGGAGGACCCCGTGCACGCCAACGCACCGCGCAACAATGTGAGTCCTGTGCTGCTTACCTTGCAGTCATTTACCGGGTCAGTTAAGGAGACAGCAGAAATGTAGTTTCAGACTGTGGCCTGAAAGCAAGTGCAACGATCTAAACTGCAATATTTCATGACTCACTACCAGAAACTCAACACACCAGTAGATAATCCTGCTTGTTATGATGGGAGAGGGGAATGAATCAGCCTCATTACCTGGCTTTTTTCTTATGTGATGGCCACACCCTCAAGTTAAAGAAAATGAAAACTATGATATGTCTGTAAAAGTGTGTTAATGTACGGTTAGTGTCATATCAACACTTCTCCTGAAATCACCCCACTATTGGTAGTAACCAACCAATATAGCTATGTATTTTTTTTTTAAATGACCACTAGCACACCTTGTATGGCTAATCAACACCCCATAGGCTTTGTAAACTAGTTTAATCAATTAATTAAGTGAGCTGGTGGTGAAACTTAACAAACACATGGAATCATGGAATAGCTGAGGTGCCCCTGAGGAGAAGTTTGGGAGCTGAAGTGGTGTTCATCTAGCCATCCAACTAGATATCAGAAACTTTTTGGAGAAGTGAGGAAATTCTTTTTAGTTTTTATTGTATTACTCTTAATTTGCATACATTCTAATTTTAAATGTTTGTCCTGAGCAAATGTACACTTGCTACCCAGATAAAGAGCTTTAAATATTTCCTTTAACTGTCTAAGACTTTTGCACAGTACTTCACATGCACTTCTTTCCTTCCTTAGGTGCTGAAGTATTTAGATTACGTCTTCACGGGTGTGTTTACGTTTGAGATGGTGATCAAGGTAAGACTAAGCTAAGTCATGATCTGAGCCTTTACATGCTTAAAAATATAGGAAATTTAGATCACGTTCCAACATCCTTAAATGTATCAACAACTAGTCACAAGGAAGGCATTTTGTTGACAACATCTTTAACATATATATAAAATGTAGCTAATTTAAATGTAGTCTGGTGAAATGCTCGCATAGAAATATGCTATGCTCCAGTTTTAGTTCTTGAATTAAACATGCAGATTAATTCTCAGAGAGCCTTTGGGATAGTTAACATTCACTCTAGTATAGCTTCATAAGTCTTGCATGAAGCCGAAAAGTGTACTTGATCTGTAGGTGTCTACTTGGGGTGCTTCTCAATTTGCGTACTTGACAGTACTTGTGTTCTCGCGTACCGGTTTTACATCAGTTGCAATACTAAGAACAGAAGAACGGAGGATGGTGAAAATCCCCGGATGTCGTTCTTGCCCCACCCCAAATATTAAGGATACATTGATCGCATCCTCGCCAAATGAGACCAATCCCATGATTCATTGCATCCCAAGTTTGTTCTTGGAAGACAAGTTAGCCAGACAACTCTTGCCAAGACCACAAGTACGATCTTTGCGTTCTTGATACTGAGAAGCACTCTTGGTCTCAGTTTGCTGCCCCACCTCCCCTGCTGAGCCCCCACCTCTGACTCCCCTCTCCCCCAGATGGTTGACTTGGGCTTACTGCTTCATCCTGGCTCCTACTTCCGGGACCTGTGGAACATCCTCGATTTCATTGTTGTTAGCGGAGCTCTCGTGGCATTTGCATTTTCGTAAGTACTGTGGAAGCCTTTTCTTTTCCTGCATGGGTGTTTCTTCGAAGTGTTACATTTCTGAGAGTAATCAATGCTGCATCTGTGTGAATTATCTCTATAAATGCATTTTTCCTCTGAAGTATAGCTTCATTTTTGAAGATGTAGTGTACAACCTTGAAAATTCTCTAGAGACAGCTACAGTATAGTATGGGTTTTTGAACCGGTCTTGTAAAACTCAGTCACATTGATACTTTTGATGTAATATACAAGAAAAACTAAAGAGAACTCCTCCATAGTAAAATATCCTTTCATGTCGCTGGTGTTGAAAAATAGACTAATTCAGTCACTTCTGCAATCTGCACTATATAATCAGGTGCAAGGATTGTGCTTTCAGATTATATAAACCCATGCTGGAATGTTATTTTTGTCTCATCACTGAGACACAGTAGAAATGATTGATGTTATTATATAGTGGAACAGAAATGCTGGAGTTCCAGGGTTACTTAAATTCTCCATTCATAAGATTGTTGCTTAAATGACGGATGTTGAAACTATTTCACTAAATGAGTAAACGGCTCCCCATGTTCTTGTGCCTTCCTGGAAAAGTGCAGTCCATCTGAGCGGAAATATTCAATGCAGCTGTTTATTCTCCTGACCGGATAACTGAAACACATGCTATGTACTTAATTAAGTGAAATCACAATCACAAATTCACAACCCCTCGCCTCTCTGTAACAATGAACAGGAGAAATCTGAGACGTATCTCCCACAGTGAACTCATTGCATTTATTCCTCATGAACTGTCCTGCAATTACTTCTTCCTAAAGGGACCATTAAAATTTGCCTGTCGGGAAAAACTGTAGGAGTACATATTTAATATTCTGTTTGTTGCTTTGTCCTGTAAATGTGTCACAAAGGCCTGCCCGTCATTGTGTCGTATGGCCATCTGTGCAGCTTTTGATGGCCGTCCTCCGATACCGTGATGCACGACGCGTATTTGCGAGGATGTGTGTGTGCCTCTCTGTCCGTTTTACTGACTGTAGGTCTTCCTCTGCTTCCTGGTGGCTGGGATCGCTTACAGGAGCTTCATGGGGTAATTCCTTTGAACTGTCTGTGCTTTTACCTGTCTCTGTGTCACCAGTTGGGAGGGGGGGCTGCAGTCATCCCATAGGCCTCAGAGCAGCATGCGGTCTCATTCCTCTGAGCCAACTCGTACCATTCATCCCACTTTATATCCCTACATCTGTCGGTGCAGCAGTTGGTCTTGGCTCTTCATCGCCTCCTGTACAGCAATTGTGCCTGTTTTTTTTACCATCATTACCAAATGGCAATCCTCATGCCGTAATTTATCAAGGGGATGTCTTTCTGTTTATAATCCTAAATTGGTCCACCCATATGTGAGCATGCAATTTTACCGTCTATCACACTGTTTTTTAATAACTGCCTGAAGAACATACAGTTCAGGAAAAGTGATGAAAAAAAATGTGTGACTCAAAAATAACATTTTGAATTATAAAAATAATGTTTGAATTGTTGACACAATGTCGTAATGCAGTGTCTTGTGTGGTTCGGTGACTAACTGCATATCCAAAAGTCTCCTTAGTGCTTTTCAGGGAGTAGAAACATCCGCCTCAGTAATTCAGCACTTGTCAGTCGTGTCAGGATAAGTCTCAGTAGGCAGGAGACAATAGAGACGATTTGGCATGGGTTAGAAAAACAGTTTAGGGCTATGTAGCAAAGTCTTTTCTTTCTGTAGACATCACTCATGTTATTTCCCATCTGCAGACTTGTATTCACTTGCCTTACTTGGTCTTATGCATGGCCTGGAGCTACTGCCCCAGGTTATGAGACTTTTATCAGCCCATGCTGTGTTTAGAGGGCATCCTGCATATCCCCAGGCCTCATCCTCTCCATTGTTGAGACACTCGCGGGTACAAGTGGTGCTTATTGAAGCAAGTGGAGGGCATTGTCATTGGAAATGCCTTCCAGATGCAGTGAGCACATCTCCACACCATTCACTTACAAAATGATTGAACTTAGAGATGTGTTTTTATATGATAATATTTTGTTTTTTGTTTGCTGGCACAGAAACATAATTCTGGAGTAATTCTGAAGCTTCAGACTTCTGTTTTATGACTCCCTTCTTGTTAATCATCTCCAAAACTCCATTTTATTCTATGGAATATGTTTTGTCATTGTGGAACATATTTCTAAACAAGATACTCAGACATGATTGTAGATGAATGAAATGATGATATAATTTTTCTTCTGGAAGCTTTTCTATTTTACTTGTACATCATGACTGCCATTCCACCACCATTTTGATTTTGTATTGTAAAAGTAGAAATATTTGGAGAGGATTTTCTTACCACATAATTGAGCTTAGAGTCTTTAAGCAATGCGTTCTATTATAATTTATACCATGATATATGTTATTAAATGTAACGTATTTGTTTCCTTTGTCTGTAAAGTGGCCATAATTTCTTCTGTACTTGTTTCTTATCATTGCTTTTCTTTACTAGATCACAACAAAGTGTGACCAGGTGGGGACCCCTTTCCCCCAACTCTCTTTCCTTCCTGGTTAGGCCAGGATAATTCTTCCCAGACTTTTCCTTTGTAATAAGCAGAAGTCACAACAATGTCAGTGTGATAGCCTTCAACAGAAACTCCCCATTTTTCCCCCAGAAATCATCATTAACAGTGTATATATCTGTTGTTGATTCAGATACTTCAGTCATGAGCAATCAAAAGTGGGCTTGCTCAAATGAAGTCCTTCAGGACCTTACTCTAACACGTTTCATTCGTTTCCTTTAAACTATGTCTGTATAGCTAGTCAGCCATGTCCAATTAAAGAACAGATGCACAAATGCAGTTTTGGGTTTAGATGGAAACCAGAAATATCCCTTCCCCCCAATGACTAACACTGAAGGAGACTGATGCATTGTATAGAAGTTACCAGCACTGTTTGCTCAAGTCTTAAAGGAAAGGAAATGAAAGAATCGCACTCCAGAGCAGTTTCACCACTCAGATTTAGTCTCGGTTCATAGAATGCAAGAAGTCATGCCGTGACTCAGGCCACCTGTAGGCAACATTAATATGGTATTTGGATGATCCTCAGTTTGGAGAAAATCAACATCCTTCCATCAGTCCTCTTTCATTTACTGTCTACTCATTTACTATATCAGGTTTTCATTGACAATAGATAATTGTGACTCCTGCCTCATTGAATCTTCCCCTGGGTTTTTGTGGGACTTCTCTTGAAGGCTGTCAGAATGTCTTGTGTCGATCTTTCTCTCTTACCGTGTCAGTGCCCAGTGCTGTCTGATATTTAACCCGAGGCCCCTATTTACTGTGAAAGCATGCTAGACTAGTCTGCATCAGAGCATGACCTGCATGCCACTTTGTTAGAGTAAAACTTGATGCAGAAGGGAAAGAATCCACAGCAAAGAGACACGCTGTAAGGCCATGCTGTGTGGTCCCAACCAATCACTGAGGTTTTGCTTCTTTTACACCATTCTGCAGTAGTTACTTGTAAATTCTACTGGACATACTTTTAATGCTACTTAAATAATGAAAAAAAATTTTACCACCCTATCCATGACTTCCAGATTATCTTGCCAAAAATTGGTATGTAAAACATCCTTGTGGAGTAATGAATATCAGAAATACACAACTTTTCTGGATTGTGTAGCTAATTCCTGCACCCAAGGAAAATCCATTTCATTTACCATAACTTGGATAATAAAAAAATAAATAATATAAAAATAATATATTACTTTATATATATTATTTTTTAATATAAAAAAATAAAAATAAAAAATCTCTTTTAAATGCAATAGCAATCCTCTAGACAATAGAATTATCTGCAGTTTTGTTCTGTGGGCTACAGCATGATAGGTAAGGCATGCTGTGAAAGAGGAGGCTTGACCTGTAAATGAGACAATAGAGCATTAATGAGAAAATTAAATACTTGTTTTATTTAGATGTGTGTAGCCCTGGCTGTTTCCTAATTCCTGCTGATCATGAACCAGAGAACACCACACTGCTGTAATCGGGTCACCAGCAGCATAACATTTACACCAAGATTAAGTCAGGTTTTCCTTCCTAAGCTTGTAGACTGCCTGCTTCCCAAGAACGTGCAGCGCAGTCCAGATGTTTCTAATGGAAAGTAGCCCAGTGGTTGTGGAAATGATACTGTCTTGAGCACCAGGAGGAAACTGCTATGGTATACTTAAGCAGTACACTTAATCTGACTTTATCTAGCTTTATCCTGGGGAAGGTGTGTATGTGTGTGTATGTGTGTGAAATTTCCACTTTACGAAACTGTTAGTCATGCCTGTCTGTAAACATCACAATAGCTCTACTCTCAGAAATGCTCCCAAATTAAAGGTTCCACAGACTGCTTTAAACTATAATGGGGTCTTGAATTGAATGGAGGAACTCAAAGACCATACAATATGTAATACCTTCATGTCATCATAAACAAAATCACTTTGTTTCCAATCAAATACAAGCTATAGCCCATATGCCTCACTTGACTGCTTCACTTAATTTTGTATGAGATTTATGCTTGCCTCTAGGGTAAAATCATATCTACTGTATAATCCAATGGTTCAACGCGAGGGTGAGTTTCTTACTCTAATGCTCTAACGGCTGTGGTTTTATAATGTCTGCTTTAAACCCCTGCTGCCTTATGCACGGCAGAGCTACATCATGCCTTTAATATACGAGGTCTGTTGATATAGAACAATGTTTCCCAATTCGGTCCTCGGGGACCCACAGACAGTCCACGGATTTGCTACCCAGCTACTAGTAGGGAGCTGGGATGGAGCAAATATGTGGACTGTTTGACAAGGAGTTCGGAGGCAGTAAATGCCTGGACCGACTGTGGGGCCCCGAGGACCGGATTGGGAAACACTGATATAGAATGATATACCTGCCGGTCTATTGTGAAGTCACATTAAAACCAGAAACTTGTTTGATTATTAAACGTATTTAAATGCTTTACATAGTCAACAAGAAAACTAATAAATTCCTTGGCCAGTAGATGCAGTCTTCTGCAAATTGGAAATAGACCTTCCTCCCCTGACAGTCTATTGTTAGAGTGACCATCACCCATGATTAACATCCCCGCCTTGTGCAGAGATTTACACTCACTCGTCCCTGAGTTGCTCAGTCACTATGCGAAGGGACTTCAGACTGCAGCATTAATCTTTTGATGGACCTGCATGACAACGTCAGGCTGCAGAGAACTGCCGGTGTATCTGGAGGCTATCTCTAGCAAAAGTTTCCCAGAAGGATTATTCATCCCTGCGACAAATCCCCAGTAGTGGATATGTAGCTGGAGGATGGATGGATGGATGGACGGACGGATGGATGAATGGATGGGAGGTTGAATCAATTATTTGAATGTACTATAGTTTTATTTGAACACACATAGCCTAACAGTTCTAAAACGCAACAATCTACCTAGATGTAGTGAATAATTTATTGGTTCCCTTATTAGAGATATATGCTAAAATATATTCTCTCAAACATTCTATTTTCAATCTCTTCCTGCGGCATCCTTCAGCTTTTAAATGTATGTAATA
>JAODKC010000044.1:16236939-16291054 GCA_026777985.1 Mormyrops attenuatus | reverse complement strand
CCCCCCGCGCCCCGCCCCCCCCCCCCGCCCCCCCCCCCCCCCCCCCCCCCCCCCCCCCCCCCCCCCCCCCCCCCCCCCGGCTAAGTTGATCAGCCAAAAAAACTATAATTTTCAGTATTTTTGGTATCACAGTTATCAGTATCATACCGTAGGTAGGACCAGGGGCATAACTAAAAAGTCTGGGCCCCCTAACAAAATCTCACCTGCCTCCCATCCAGAAATATGGGTCCTTCAGCAGATTTTGCGGAGTGGGGGTACCTGGTAGGATTTGGGGCCTTAATATACAGCAGAGCCCCCTGAATCTGCCAGAATGACCCAGCCCCCCCGATGCCCCTGGGTGGGACACACGTCAATCGCATGTGAACAGTGCATTGTGTTATATATGCATTTTTCACAGTATTCATATGCAGATCAGCTGTAATTTGCAAATGTGTTACTCATTTGTTACTCATGTGGTTTTTTTGCCACTGTATTTGTCTCTGATGCTTCCTTTTCGTCTCTCCCGTTCACCAGGGGGCAGTTCCTGGACTACGACAATGATGAAGTTTCCGCCCAGCCGCGCGAGTGGAAGAAATATGAGTTCCACTATGATAACGTGCTGTGGGCCTTCCTCACCCTCTTCACCGTGTCCACCGGAGAAGGCTGGCCCACGTGAGTCTTATGTTCTGCTGGACTAGAAAATGCAAATTTTCTCCAGTTCTATCTTAACTTAGGTGTGTAGCATTGCAGTCCTGTTATGGGGTGTGGAGTCCTGGACTCTGAGAGAGTCGTTTCCATTTCCATTTCCAGTCCTTTTTCCTGTACCTAACCCTAACCCCCGCAACAGTTCCTGACTCCGGTCTTGGTACCTTTGATCAAACCTTTGCTGTCAACGCATTTGAAGTATTGTGCCTTTGAAGTTCCTTCTAATGAATGTTTTTATAGAAATCTTTGGCTACAATATGACATGTTCTTAGTTAGGTAGGTGGACCGCTGGAGCAACAGCGAATCCAACCTAGGATGCCTTTGGAGAATACTCTTGCAATTGGCTCAGAGTCGTGCCTTATTAAGCCTAAGTGTGTGGGCTTGTCAGCTTTCTGTCTCCGCCCTGTAATTTCCGTATCGCCTCAGATTCTTTTTTCCTTGTTCTTAGCCCTCTGTGCTCCAAATATAATAAAATTAAGCAGATTAATACATTATTAATTGACACATAATACCATGAAATGAATAGGTGTGCAGCTTTTTATCCCTGACAGTTCTTAGATTAAGAAGAGATTTAGTAAGATTGGGCCTTGCTACTACAGATAAGAAATCTTTTTTCGGGAAAATGTACAAGAATTACATGAATTATTAAATAGCATTTTCATTAGTCAGTTCATATACAGTTGGGTTGAAGAACACTTTTTGTATAGATAATCATAATTATTTACAAACATAAACAGTATGCAGAAGAATATGCAGCAGATGATGCTGAGACAAAATGATGTCTGGAAGAGCTTTTACTGTTATACTCTTAGATGTTGTTCTAGTCAGAGGTGAATTTTTCAAGAAACATTATGCAATAGATGTTTTTTGCCTTGCTAAGCCTGATAATGGGACTTATAAATATCATTCCCCTTTAAGGACTGTAGTGCAGTTATAGAACATTAGGAGTCAGTCGGTCTGTTTGGTGCATTTCCCCTGGTCACACAGTCTCCCCTGCCTCGCCCAGGGTCCTGAAGCACTCCGTAGACGCTACCTATGAAGACCAGGGCCCCAGCCCAGGCTTCCGCATTGAGATGTCCATCTTCTACGTGGTTTATTTTGTGGTCTTCCCATTTTTCTTTGTCAACATCTTCGTGGCCTTGATCATCATCACCTTCCAGGAACAGGGAGACAAGGCACTATCTGAGTGCAGCTTGGAGAAAAACGAGGTATGTTGGTCTGTCCCACCTGAAGGCTGAGCTCTATCCTTCCTGTGTACGTCCAGTCAGTGTCATTTATGTGTACATCCTGTCAGGTTATCTGTGTACCATTAGTAGGTCCACAGACAGTAAGTGTTTTTGATCCATGGCCGGAAGCTATGGAAGGAGCAAAAATGTGGACTGTCTGGCAGGGAGCTGGGAGGGAACAAAAATGTGGACCGGCTATGGGTCCCTGAGGACTGGATTGGGAAACACTGCTCTATAACTTAACCATAGCTTACATTTTCAGGTAATCTAGTTCTGCGTCATCCCGAATTAAACCTGTTAAATGTTGATCACTAAATATAAGTGGAGAGAGCAGGGCTGGCTCTAGCTAAAGGCAGTTGCTTAGGGCCCCTGAATTACCTGCGTTAAGGGTGACCACTGGCATGACTCTAAAAAGGGGGACACCTATGAAAAGTAGTCTCGTTATCGTAATTGCAAGCATGGCCGTCCTCAGACTCTGTAGTATGTGTCTGTAGTATGTTTTTCGCGTTTTTTGTGCGATCGTGGTGGGAGAGAGCTGCGCTTGTTGACAGGGAACTGGGAAGGGGGGGCAGGGCAAAAACAGGAAAAGAGAGCTAAAAGGAGGAGCGGCAGTAGTACTGACAGAGGCCTGGAAAACCGGACTGTCCGGACAAAATATGGAGGGGTGCTCAGTCTACCTGCATGGCAGGGGAAGCAAAATAAACATCGATTTTCTTGACTGGGGGGTCTTGCAAGTAAAGCTTTGCCTAGGGCCCCTGAAAAGCTAGAGAGGAAATCCACACTCATGCTTCATCTGATGTGCACAGAGGCAGACATTTCAGGTCCAGAAAGTAAAAATCCAAACCTGGATTTTGTTTCAACCAACCAGTTGAGAACTCTGTGAGTGTGACTCTTTATGTTCAACTGGTTGGTTGAAACAAAATCCGGATTTGGATTTTTACTTTCTGAACCTGAAATGTCTGCCTCTAGATGTGCATTTGTATGTGACCCACCGTGCAAACATCTGCACGGACGCATAATGTGGAGAAGACCAAAGTCTGGGCGGTGGCTATCCAGTGGCTGCCTGGACACCTTCACAGCCAGGTTTCCCCGCTGCAGGGTTCCTGCACAGGCAGCAGACGCAGGCTGACGGCGAGATCGATTCCGGTGGCCTTTTCTCAGCGAAGCGAGCCCAATGAGCTGCATACGCCTCATTTCCACACGTATCCCTTAAGGCACCTAGAGTTGCCGTGTAAGGCTACGGAGATAAATCTCCTCCGTCCATATGCTAAGCTAGTATGACTCACCAAATGCCTGCAAGAACAGAGCTGCGAGAGAGCCATCAATCAGCTTCATGCACCTGCACCTTAGATAGACTCTTTAAACAGATTTTTTAAATCATTTGCAACAGAGGGGATTTTCAGATCCTTTTGGCTCTGTTAAGGTATCAAACAGTTTATAGAATATATTACCTCTGCACTGTGTAAATTAGTGCATGAATCTATGGTTCAATGGTGAACGTTTTATTAATTAGCTGTGCATCAAAAGTCAGTTGTCCAGGGCGCTGCTTGGTCTCTTCTCTTTCTCTGATTAAGATATTTTTTTCCCTGAGGGTCAAATTAAAGTATTAGCAGAAGCTGTTTTCTGCAACATTTGTTACTCTGCAAATATAACAACATAATATAAATAAGTAAGACAGATATTTTTTGCATCTTTTGAAATCACAGATATGCATTGTGGTTTTACATGCATTTCATGCACATCTGGTTTCATCTAGAGTACAGTAGAGACTTTACCAATTTCCTTATTCACTGCGCAGTGGGCACAATGAAAATATGAATCAAATTAAAGTGCTGCGGTATTTTTTGGCACAAGATAAATCGCATACAGTATCTCTATAGCTATGGAGGCAAAGTAAGACAAATTTATTCATGGAGGATACATGAAGCCATTAAAAGTGCTTTACATAATACAGACATAGACAACATAAGAAAGAGTTATAAAGCAAAAAAGAAGAAGTAAAAAAAATAAATGGAAATAGAATAACAAAGAGTATGAAATAAATACAAGTATGTTAAATTAATGATTTAATAATTTTATAATAATTAAACTTCGATCTAAAAATGGTTGGAGAGTTGATCCCGGCTGTCTTCTGCATAATGGATAAAGGCCACTTGGCCATTTTTAGAGTGTAGCTTTAGGTCGCACATGCTCAGGTCAGAGACCTACTGGGTTTCTATTCTTTAAACATATCAATGAAACATTTTGGGCCTAAGCCATCTAGAGTTTTATAACCACATAAAAGTGCTTTTGAATGAACGTTAAAAATATCTTGGAGCCAATGCGGTAATTTAAAAATAGTAATAATGTGACTTTTTTGTCATTTACTTTATTGTGATTCAGAGTACCAAACTGGATTTGAACCACTGAGGGAGTACCAATGGACGGTTTAAGCTTAAGTGCATCTTCCTGACCTTTTTAGATATATGCAGATTGCAGGTTTCCAGTAGTGAGGTATGCATTGTTCCTTCAGCAGCTCTTAACCATGTGACTGTTTGTCTGAATAAGAAAGCCAGTGACCTGTGGTGGCATTTTGAAAGAATTAGAAATGAATAAACTGAGCGGAAAACTGAGCAAGTAATGACCTATGCATATGAAATAAATTTCACATGTCTAGGGATGCACCGGCGCAGTGGTTAGCACTGCTGCCTCACATGTCTGGGACCAGCGTTCGAGGTTTCACCATGGCTCCACATGTGTGGAGTTTGCATGTTCTCCCCATGTCATTGTGGGGTTTCCTCTGGGTACTCTGGTTTCCCCCCACAGTGCAAAAAGACATTGAAGTTGCCCAGTTGCATGTAAGTGTGCATGTTTGAATGAATGGTGCGTGAGTGAATGGTGTGTGAGTGTGCCTTGCGATGGGTTAGCACCCCATCCTGGGCTGTTCGCTGCTTTGCACCTCCAAACCCCCTGTGACCCTGAATTTGAGAAAAAGTTTCAGAGAACGGATCAATGAATGTCTATGGACTAGGAATAAATTGTGCTGCAAGTACCTTATAACTTACACAGGGCAGGGACGCAGCAGTTAAACGGAGGTGCGAGGCACCAGTACTAAACCCCAAGCTCTTTACAGGCAAAAATCTTGGGTAATTTCGTCATCTAGTTAGGCATAACAAGACAAGTCAAACAGCTAATGGAAATTTCAAAATGAGTGTGTGGAGATGTTGCAGACTAAGGTGACAGAGAAATGTAAGCATGGAGATTCGCCTGATGTGTGTATGAACGTGACCTGTGCTCTTGCGTCCTGTGTAGAGAGCTTGCATCGACTTTGCCATCAATGCCAAGCCTCTGACACGCTACATGCCTGAGAACAAACAGTCCTTCCAGTACAAGATGTGGAAGTTTGTGGTATCGGCACCCTTTGAATACTCCATCATGGCTATGATCGCCCTCAACACCGTGGTGCTCATGATGAAGGTCAGCGGCTCGCCGTCTCAGTCTTCATTCACAGGGATTCCTGAGAGATTTTCTCCTTGCTTCTGCTACATCCTTCTCATATGTGTATTCAGTACTGAACCAAAAGTGTTTTCAAAAGTGTTATTGTTGAAGGTTATGTAAAGAAAATGTTTTAAACTCCCTGTGTACTATTTCTATTTTTCAGTCATTTTTAATATTGAGTTGCTCTTTTTATTCCAGTCCCACAACAGTGAATCAGGGGTTGTTTTGTCTCCCATTAGGCAGAGAAGTCAGGTTTTTTGATGAAATTCCTAGAGGTGCTGAGAGAGTGTTTGAGTTTTACTTTCGTAACCTTGCGAGGGCGTTCAGAGAAAATGAGCACAGAAAGCTTGATAGATCGTGTCCGGATGCCCTTATGAGGTAATTTGCCTCTAAAAAAATCCAGTCATTGTTTTTATATGCAAAACTGCCACAAACTTGTTTGCTGTTATGTTTTGTGTGTTTTGAGTATTCTTGGGGTATAGTTAGAGGTCATATATTGCACTGAATTGAGAATGAATGAACTCCCCACTATATAGGTAAATGCACCAGTGCATTTCTGTGTATGTGGGTACATTCTGCAAGATGAGTGCTTGGGAATGCATCCGGCAATTTTGTGGATTTCTATAAAAACCTGAAGACGGAATTGTCATGGCTGGATGATTTAATCAGCCTTTCCTCCTCCCTGCAGTTCCATGGAGCTCCTGATTTGTACGAGGCCATGCTCAAGTATCTAAACATCGTCTTTACCGCCCTATTCTCTCTGGAGTGCATTCTCAAAATGATTGGCTTCGGTCCGTTGGTGGGTGCCCGCAGTACAATGCATAACTGCCTGCATATTCTTTTGACTTGTGAATTTTCTTTGAAACATTTTCCATATATGAATCTGCTACAGTGCACATCTAAATAAGGTGTTTACTTTGCATATTTGGCCTTTACAAGAATACATAAAGAGTGTTCCTATACCAAAAAAGCATCCATCCATGGTGTTAGAAGACCTGTTATGTGTTGCCTTGTCATTGATGCCCATAATGCCGTGCTGTATTGTGCTCAGAAGCCTAACTGAAGGGTTTTGACACAAGCATGATTGAAGTTGTCAGTCAGCGGATCGCATGCATAAGGTTACTGCCCAACCTTGGAGGACGTTTCTGAACCGCTTCCTGTTTTGTTCCCTTGTGGGCTTTCAAAAGTAGCTCTACCATGACCTTTATAAAAATAAGAAAATCCTTAAAGAATTTTATACTCCAGTCCACTAGGTTTTAGTTTGTAACTGCTGGCTCAGCTATTCTCCAGTTGGTGGGGTACTGCAGCTCTCGCCCTGTGGGTGGCGGTAAGCAGCATTGAGACCATTGTTTAACCTTGTAAAACCCAAATATAAAAAAAGAACAATTTTTTTTTCATGTTTCCGATGTTGTTGTAGGAGGCCTTTCTGGCAGAAATTAATGGGTTTTCAAATTTTTTGTTTTAGCTAGTTTTTAGGGAAATGTTGTAATATTGCATCGTTGGGCCTAGCTGGAAGCAGAATGTCTGTATTCTAAAGGTACAGTAACATTGTAATTTTGCAACAGTGGGCCGTACAGGGTTGAACCATGCAGCCCATGCTAGGAAAGAACATTTTCTGACTGGGCTACTTGGAAGCCCTAGAAGGCTTATTTTGATTTTGAGGAACAAAATCCCAAGCAGAGTCATTTTTGGTCCTGTCTGCACCCTGCTAAGTAAAGGCTGCTGTTGAATTTTGCATTGCGAATGAGGAGACAAATGCGGTGGTAGTGTCAGGCCGCCTGGTGGTGGGACCAGGGAGCAGCGATGCAGAGCTCTGCACAGGAATAAATCTTCACGCAGCACAACCCATCTGTGCCCATTGCACAGTGTTTCATTACAGCCATGTCTGCTTTCCTTCGCAATCTGTTACGCCTGCTACGCGTGATGTGCTTTTTCTCCTAATGACCCGCTCGACCTTTTAGTCACTTATTATATGCATCGCGAGTATTAGCCGGCATTTTGCTGTTAGTTCTTGTCACTACACAAATGACCAAGGACACTGTACCGGTGTGTCGTGATCATTGCAAATGACAAATTGTTCCGGCCCAATAGACACATTAGATCCATTATAAAAACTTCCACTGGGATGTAGCCATTATAGTTAGTGTGTTTGAAGAACAATCAGAGAACAGTGCTGTTTCTTCACCGTTATATTTAAATGAGTTACGGGAGCATGAGCTGGCCTCTCCTGCCTCTTTCAGAACTACCTGAAAGATGCCTGGAACGTGTTTGACTTTGTGACTGTCCTGGGAAGTATAACCGATATCTTGGTGACGGAGATTAAGGTAAGCATCTGTCCTTGCCAACGACATCAGCTACAGGATGCAGTATAAGGCAAGCCTAGTACTTGGGGACCACAGAGAAGCTTGTCTGTGGGGAAACTGTCATCAGGAAGGCGACTGCACCGGATCTGGGAGGGACAGGGTGGAGGTGGGGGGTGGGGGCTGATACAGGAGAGTTCCTGGAAGCAGGCAATTTTTCCACTCACAGCTACTGCCTGTGGTGGAGCTGGAAAACAGTTGATATTTTAGCGGAAGACCGGAGGCAAAGTTAGTGATGCTGGGAAATTAATCTCTGCCATCATTCAGTGAGGCTATCATTTGCTTCTCAGTAAGAGTGAGCAATTTCCCCGAATCATTACTTCAGATACACTCTTTTCCTAGTTCACAAGCATCTCGATTTTGTGGTTGTGCTATTAAAAAATTATGATGGTTTTTAATAGACTGCATTCTGAGTTTGAAAGGTTTAAATGTCACGTGTGTCCGAAATGGCGCGGCTGGGGTGCCGTTGATGAGTTTCTGAGCCGTCGTCGTGCCATTTCTCTGTTGTTCAGTTCCCCTTTTCCTGTTCACAGTGGGCAAAGTGTGTTTTCTGTCTCTGGGTTTTTTATGTGTCATGTGATTGTTGTTGTTTTCTTCTTCCTTTCTCTCCTTCCCTCTTTCACCACTCTTCCTGTCCCTACATCTATCTACCTTTCTTCCGTTTTCACTGTCTACACTCAATCTTGGCTGCTGCCTATCGTCCTGCCTAATCACCTAACCGGTCTCACTTTTAGGCATCGGTAAGTGACTCTCTGCCTCTATGTCTCTTATTAGCCCATGGGCTCTCACCCCCTCTCAGATTACAGAAACCACACACATACAGAACATCTGCATGTCATCTTTCTGTGTTACATAATCATGTAAACTAGTAGTTCCTGGTAACTTACTAAAGAGTACCCATAAAGAAACATATTCAGTATTGGTTTATACTTTTAACGTGACGCTAATGTAATTTTTTTTTAAATGGCCGTTAAGTAACTTAATATCTGACATTTAACACCTGAATGTGAAATCAAGTTTTTTGATGAGGTTTCTTTTTGAGGGAAACTACACATATTCTGTTCAAATGATACGTACACACACAGACTATGTCTTGGTCTAGCTGAGATGTGGATTAGGGTCCATATTAATGCAGAATCATTTTCTCATCAATATCAATTCATTGCACATTAATTTAGGCAATGGATTAAGACAATAATCTGTTCATCCTGTGATTTTTCATTATGTAGAAAAAGTTGCTTCTTGGCAAAAGCAATAGTGTAATTATTGTAAAATAACTACAGATATTTCATTTACTTGAATCTAATCAATATAATAATTCCCTTAATTAACAGTTCAATGAAGGTTAATGGAGAAATTAGTTTGCATAGTTAACTGTCAGATCGAAGGAATGCTATATATATATATATATAATAAACCAAACCAAAATATCATACTACATTGACATAAATATATATGCTATTTTGAATTGAAGATTGTTGTTAGGGGGGCTGGGGAACACCTGATGTTGACAGCAGTTGGTTACAGGTGCGGGGTATGATGGCAAATGCATTGTCAAATATAGTATTATTCTTTGTGTATAGAGCAGCATTCATGGAACTTAGACCATCTTGTAGTGATGCCGGTTCTGGGTTTTGCTGTGGTTCTGTTAAGCCCTGAGAGATGCCTGCGGTCACACTCTGCTTGTGTTCGGCCCTGAGCGATGGCTACGCTTCTCCCCACAGCACAAACTGATCAACCTGAGCTTTCTGAAGCTCTTCAGGGCGGCCCGTCTCATTAAGCTGCTGAGGCAGGGCTACACAATCCGCATCCTGCTATGGACCTTCGTGCAGTCCTTCAAGGTCAGTGTTAGCTACTCATCCCTCCCCACAGGTCCCTGACCCAGAGAGGTGTGACCAGAACCTACACCGGGTTGTCCTTCTGTTTATATGGAACGTTAGTTAACTTGTCTGTTTGTGTAATTGGGTGGAATGTTAAACTGTGTAAGCTGATTTGTGTATAATAATAGGATTTAACAGTAATTATGGACGAGCAATCAAACGTTGGCAAGGACACCAGTGTGTGAGTAGTCGAAATCACCATCTGCACCCCCGAGCTGCCGAGTCTTTTAAAGACTCGGACCTCTTTCTTTGATCGCTCTGTCTTCCTCCTCCCTAGGCCCTTCCGTACGTCTGCCTGCTGATCGCCATGCTCTTTTTCATCTACGCCATCATTGGGATGCAAGTGAGTGAGAGACATTAACAGAGGCAGTAACATAGACGGAACGATAGGCGAGAAAGATGTCGATGAGGGCACCTAAGAGCTTTCATCTTGATTTGGGGGCAGTTCGGCATGGTGCAGGGCTGAGTCAGATTCAGAAAAGGAAACAGTATGTTCTCTCATTTGCGATACTTAAATAAGTAAATAAGGTTAGGGATCGACTTCGAGAAGCATATTGGAATGACGCAGGAGAATTTAATGACTCCTATAAATCAAAACAGAAAAAACATTGACTTCCAGCCACGAGAAAACATGCCGGGCACATTAAGGGAAGCATTTGAATTGTTTTGTTCTCCGTTAGAAACACAGTTGGTAATCATTTGTGCTTCAACGTTCATACTTGTTATGTCACACAATTTGACCTTTTGCTGTGTACATTTGTAATTGCTCCCGAACATTGTACGCATAATGCATCAATACTAATAGCCAAAAGACTGCACGTAAATATGTATTTATACAAAAGCTATGAGAAGGAAGTTTCCAGTGTTAATTATGTTGAGTAAATTTTGCCTGATGGATGAGTTTTCATCATGATTAATATATCTCACTTTGAGTAAATTGGCATAAAACCATGGTTGATCATTTTGCTGTATCTTGTTCCAGTGTAGTAGACTTTGAAAGTCAGCAGTCTGGGCTTTGGCCCACTGTCTGTAGCTTGGTGCAGAAGCACAGTCCATCCCTCTGTTCCAGGTGTTTGGGAACATCGAGCTCAATGAAGATACTGCCATCAACCATCACAACAACTTCCGCACGTTCCTCCAGGCTCTCATGCTGTTGTTCAGGTACACTGAGAAACTGGCATGTCCATCCACCTAACCCTAACCAAAGGGTTCTTGATTAAAGTAAGCCACCCTGGTGGCAGATATAAACACACTGCTAATTTAAGGTAACGGAAAACTGTCAAGATCATACAGTCTGTACAAAATTCTGCCCTGGCTGCGGTGGATGGCTTGCACTCAGGAATTAATTGGCATAGACTAGCCATTTTGCATTGTGCTAATAACCCCCTCCCCATCTGCGTCTCATACACGTGCAGTTGAAGAGCAGTTCGAAGGCATTATGGAGTTATTCATGTCATAATGGTACAAAGCCAAGAATCGTCAGTGGCATTTGAACTGCTGACTATCCATCCATCTTATAACCACTTATCCTGCTGAGGGGTTTGGTTAAGGAAGTCTGGGATTGGCAGCATATCCCGGGTAACGCAGGGGACAAGGTTGGGGTACACCCTGAATGGCAAGATAGTTTGAACCGTTTCGTTGTTTTATTTTACTGGGGATGTTAATGCATTTCAGGTCGATTCAATTTATTTTTATGTAGCACCCTTTCCAACATTGTATAATTTTTGGAAAAGGAAATGAAGTTAATGACAAAAATAAGGATTTACTGGCCTCCTCTCTGGGGTGCCCCCACCCCCCTCCCCCCCAGACCAGGATAAGTGTTGGGAAATGGTTGGACAAAATCTGGATGTGGGACTTGGGTTTCCTGGTTATAACAGAGTGCACGGCTGCTCTGTGTCCCCCGTGTCCCTGTGTCCCCCGTGTCCCTGTGTCCGCGTGCCCCGTGTCCTCAGGAGCGCCACCGGGGAGGCCTGGCATGAGATCATGCTGTCCTGCTTGAGCCATCGGCCGTGTGATGCAGGATCGGGCACAGCGGCCAGGGACTGTGGCAGTGACTTTGCCTACTTCTACTTTGTCTCCTTCATCTTCCTCTGCTCCTTCCTGGTTCGTTCTGCCCGCACGCTCCCGATGGCCACACCTCCCACCCATGGCGACGTTACTCTAGATTCACCCTAGTGTCTTCGTGTCACGCGTGTCACCAAGCGCAGTTTTGCCGAGCTGCCACTCGGAAACGGACTGCGGATGTGTTAGAATAAATGTAACTGTGTATAAAGGTTCTGCTCTATATACGAATGATTCTTTCTTGTTTGGTCAGGATAATGGTCTGTGTGGTCTAGCTGTTTTACTCTCCACCAGTGCCTGTATAACAATGGCTGCCCGATAAGCAAATTCAAATGAATAATACATTGACAGCACATTCCAGTGTATGATTTAAAGGGACATTGTGCTTCGTAGTCCTTTTTATCCAGGTTGCTCAGAAGCTTGTGCAGGAATAGTTTTGGCGGTGATTGAAACTCTCTCCAGGAGCCAATCGTTTCCTCCTGACGCGTTTCCCAGATGCTGAATCTATTTGTGGCCGTCATAATGGATAATTTTGAGTACCTAACCCGGGACTCCTCCATACTTGGGCCCCACCACCTGGACGAATTCATCCGTGTCTGGGCTGAATATGACCCCGCGGCCTGGTAAGTACTCTTTGCTCCAGCAGATGGGCTTAGGATGCCCAGTGGTGCTGGGCGGGGCTTGGATTTAAGACAGATCTGAGATTATGAAACCCCACCTACTGTAAGTGTCTCCATGAGCTAATACACTCAAATTCAACTGGTTGTGAAATGTAAAAGTGTTGATTTTTTTTAAATTGTTGCCTTGATACACTAACGCTTCAGAACTGACAATGTCGCATCGATCAAAAAGAGTATTTCTCTAGGTCCCCACTGCTTTTAGATAATGTAAAAAATCTCAAATTAAAATTATATCTGTAATATTCTGCAATATATTGGAATTAGGAATTGGGCTGGTTTAAGGATCCTTTCATTAACTGCCTGCATTATATAACACTACTCTGCTACACAATATATATACTGTAATGATTTATATTATTCATAAGAAACAGACTGGTTACTTTGGAAGACAATAATAATAAACAATATATTGGGTGGGGAAAAACAGATCTTGATTAAATTACTTTTTTATCATATGACTCTTCTTATTAATATATGAAATCCCATTACCTAAAGGAAATCCTTATCACCCTTATTTAAATCTCAGGAAGGAAATAATCTCCCAAAGTGAATCATAATTAAATGGCAAATTTTAAATATGGAGAAAGATGTCAGGAGTATGTCATTTTTATCTAGTTTGTAGCTCCTTTAGTTGCCATGGTTTGAACATTTTATTACAACATGTCATTACCAGGAAGCTAATAGGCTCACTTCTGATCGCCTTTAATTTATGCATATGGAGACTTTCCCAGTCTCCAAGTGAAATTTATTTGCTAGTGAATTTGGGGCCTGATCCCTGGTCAGGTGACTTGTCGCATCAGCATGACGGTCTGGTTTAAGATTAGGTGCAGCTTTGCCACTGAGGGTAATGATCTTTCTCTCTCAGTATTCATGGCGGCTGTCACATTTCAGAGCATCCCTTTATTTCTCAGACAGCTGCTTCAGATGCAGGGGAAATACCACTTTGAATAACAAACATACTGATTGCAACAAACACAAGCTCTGTGCGCATTAT
The DNA here is from genome assembly GCA_026777985.1 of Mormyrops attenuatus. NCBI lineage: Eukaryota > Metazoa > Chordata > Actinopteri > Osteoglossiformes > Mormyridae > Mormyrops > Mormyrops attenuatus. Next base: position 16,277,692 of record JAODKC010000044.1, on the reverse strand, counting down.
AAAATCATTCTGGTTTTGGTGGGGATGCACACATCACAGAGAGGGTGATCACAATTATTCACTTCTGCAGTCAGAGAACTACATCTTTCCCCCTCATTTACAATAACTGCATTTAACTGAATGAAGTGTTGTAATCAAATCTCTCACTTACCCCAAACGTTCTTCATGATAATTAAATGAAATATCTTTCCATATGAGTGGCACTTCACTGTTGAATATTCAATGACATGATACATGAAACATGCTTAACATGGCCTGTGCTTTTTGGAATCCAGCCCTTTCAGTATTAAGGTTTGAATTCGATCCTTCACTGCACCTAAATGTACCCCTCCTTACATTACACAAATTGACATAGTGTGCTTTTGAAATATGTATACTTCACCTGTTTTAAAGATTCTGTTATTTAATTGGAATGGTTGAAAACTACTCTGATATCAGTACATTGACACCAGACCAATAATCATTCGGACAAACGGCCCTCATGTCCATCATTGGGCACTTCAGTAGTTACTGTATTTCGTAATTGAACTGATGTGAGTGTGGGAAAGTTAGAGCGCTGGGCATTTTGGGTTTCCTGTACCTTGAAACCATCGAAGCTGAAAGTGTTTATCAGGTATTTTAAGGTTACTCTCTATTTTTGTTCACTGTGCAGTTCAGTCTTTGCTCGAATTCTTGTTCTAAACCTACCTGTTCTTTTTGCAGTGGACGGATACGCTATAAGGATATGTACAATTTGTTGCGCATAATCTCGCCTCCCCTTGGCTTAGGAAAGAACTGCCCTAATAGGGTGGCATACAAGGTTTGCAACACCAGACATTTCCTCCACTAGGGGGCTCTATAGACATATGCCCAAGACTTAATTTTATGACTATGCTTCAATGACTCGCCCATGAACTAGCACCTGTCCTACCAATATGGCTGGCTTGTGGGTAAAGATGCCTTATTGGACACAAAGCTTTCAAAGTCACGTTCAAACTCTATTTGGCTGGAGCAGCCAAACCGATTAGCCGCTTTTCCGCAAAACTGCAACTGTTTGAGAAGGTGTTTTTTTCAGACTGTTTTAAAAAAAAAAAGCATCAAGATTATTTAATTTTGGGCTAAAAAAAACTTGCGATTACTTGCGCTGGAAAGCAGAGACTTGAATTTCATTTGACGTTGCAAGCTTTGTTTCCAAGCACCTGGTAATCGCCCACTGATGTCTCTTAGCATGCAAAAGCAGACATCTTCAGAACAAGGCAACCATTCTGTCACCCTCCACATCCAGTGTGTCCTCACTCAGACCTCCTTATTCCATCCCATAACCTTCCTCAGGGATCAGAACACTCAAGCTCTTCCTCTTGAATTTTAGGATCCATCCCTGTCCAGTCCGGACAAGAATGGCATCCGTCTCCATGCTTCTCCTGGAAATCTAAATAACTCAGATTTCTGTTTTTGTTTTGTTTGTTTTTCTCCTTTAATTTGTTTCATTTTCTCCCTCTGTTCTCTCTTCTCTCTCTAAATCCCCATCCTTATCTGTTTGGTTTGGTTTTCACCTCCCTGAAGTGGCCGCATCAAGTACCTCGATATGTATGCGATGCTGCTCCACATGCCCCCACCTTTAGGTTTGGGAAAGAAATGTCCGCCAAGAGTCGCCTACAAGGTAGCCGTCCTTTGCCACTCCTGTGTCTCTCCCGCTCCCTCATTGGCTTACAGTCCGGCCAATCCCTGTGCTCTGTTGTGGCGGTCCTCCCCTTTTCCTCATCTGTTCTGTTTTGCCACTGTTCTGATCTTTTGTAGCCTCGCTTTGTTTTTTGATTCACCCAGCAGAAACTGAGATGCAGGCAAGTACTGACAAGGCAACGAGATGACAGGATGGGGGACCACCCCTATTTAAAAATGAAAGACGTGTTCCTATTTGGATGAGAACTCACAGGGGGTGTAATTTTAGGGGAATCATGATGTTAAGGGGAGTTACCTTCAGCTGGAGCTTGTTCTCTGTCAAAATGGAGTGGGAAACATTTCTCTGTGTTTAACTTTAATATTGCTGAAGATCACTTTCGAGAGTCTCCTGACTTGTGACCTGTGGTTTGCACTGAAGTTTCTGATCTACATTGAGACTTTTTAATATTTTTTTCTAACAGTGAAGATGTTTTATAGCCTCCATATGATTACGCAGAATTATACCCAAAGACATCTTCAGTTTAAAATACAACTCCCCATTAAACTTAATTTAATTATCTGTAGATTGAGGCAAGTTTTACACTCCCGTCTCTGACTTCCCAGTTGATCAAATATCCACCGATTCCACATCTGCTGCAGACAGACCTGTTTTCACTTATAATATCAATCAGTTCTTTTTTCTTTTTTTGAATTTCTCATTTTATTTTTGGATCTTTCCACTAAAGTCCCTCTTCAATCAAACTTCCATAGCACTTCCCATAACCATGACCAAAGAATTTAAGGAAAGAGAACTTTTTTGTCACGGTGTCTTAAACTAACATAATGGAGGTGCTATGGGGGCTGGATTGAAACCCACTTTGAGTGAGCAGTATTTCAGCAAAAACCTTTATCTTTGACACTGAGTTGGGATTGTTCTCTCTCTCTTCTTTCTGGTTCCATTGTGGCTCCCCAGTGCTGTGACCATCATGGGTTATTCTCTGTGTCGATGTGTGTATGTGTATGATTGATAGAGAGAGAGACAGAGAGAGAGAGAGAGGATATTTGTGTTCTGCGTTTGGCTCGTCATGTCTTGCGTCTTACTCCTGTACTGCCATACACATGCACATGTACAGTTTGCTGTCTGTGTACAAGGGAGCCTATAAATCTGTGCGGCTTTGATGTAGATATTAAAACGTACACGCATCTTTTTGCGGTGGAAATCATGTTTGCTTAATCAAAGGGAGATGCATCTTTCTAGACTAGTTTCTACCATATTTGTTCTTAAACAGTCTCCCTGGGGAGCACACTGAAATGTGTAATGCCGCATATGATATTTTGGAGGTGTAAAGTTACAAACTTGGTAGCAGTCTGGAAGGTGGTGTTCATCATTGTTGTACTATGAGTGCTCTGTTGGCTGGAATGACAACAACATCTCCAGGAATCACAGTACAGAACAAGCAAGGAGCCTTCTTTTGGCTTTTATTGCGTTCCTGTTCGGCAGATGGAGCTAAGCACCATCACAGCCGGACACCGTTTGATAAAATAAATGTCTGTTTTAATAATATTATAGATTATCTGTTGTCCTCTTGCCTTATATTATTTTAAGATTCAATCCATCTGCTATGGCAGTGTTTCTCAATTTGGTCCTTGGGGACCCCTAGATGGTCTCTGCCAGACAGATCACTGGTGGACCGTCTTATTGATATGATTGTGTGTAGACCATCTGGGGGGGTGGGGGTCCTCGAGGACTGGTTTGAGAAACACTGGTCTAGATTTAGCAGCAAGTATTATTAATCTAAAATGCATGTTTGTTATGGTGTAGCATCTGCAGGTTTGGGCTCCTGAGGTTGTTCTGTTGTGCATCATGATGGTTATGCTTGCATGCCAACTCTCATATTTCTCTGTGTCTCTCACCAGTTGCACTTACTCTTACAGTCAGAACGTTCTCTCACTGTCTGCCTTGGATGTGAATGCAATTCTATCCTCACCTCCTTCACCTGAATCTAAAGAACCATTTTGTGTGCAGGGGTGGGATAAACTTGTACAGTTAATAATAAATAAATAAATAAATAAATAAATAAGAAATCAAGCAACAAATCACTGTTGTACCTAATTTGCTAGATGAATCCATTAGACCAACCTGAGTCCAGCACACTGAGTCCAGAGAATGTTGGTGTAGCAGAACTTTAGCAAAACATAGTTGAAGAGTGATAGTGTCCAGCACACAGAAGGTTCCTCCACACGTGACTGATGGAAGTTCAGTGGTCAGTGCGTAGTTGTGTTTAAGTGTCTTCTTCTTCTACCCCAACCCTGGTCCCTCCTCAGCGGCTGGTGAAGATGAACATGCCCATCGCTGATGACAACACTGTGCACTTCACCTCAACTCTCATGGCCCTCATTCGCACTGCTCTGGAAATAAAGCTGGCATCCGGTGAGTTTTGTCCCTTCCTGCAGTACTTTACCCTTTTTTCTTTTGCTGTAGAATTTATTTGTTTTGCCACAGACCCTGATGAGGAACCGTTGCATTGTTTGGCAAACAGTTTGATCCAGGGTGTTTTGATATGAGAATGATGCAGTTTCAGTTCTTCAAGATGTGCAGTGGTCAAACAAGTGTATATGAACTGATTATAGGAATCAACATGTGTGGATATTGAGATCATAAGCTGTTGTATGATTTAATTTTAAGACTTTTTTCATATTTATTGTGTATTGCTGCTGTATTGGTGCAGCGTGTGGCTCAGTGGGCTAAGCCTGTGTGCTTGTGATCACAAGGTCACCGGTTCAAACCCAGCCTCAGCACGTCTGCGGGTCCTTGAGTAAGGCCCTTAACCCCCAGCTTCCTGGGCGCCGCTACAGGTGGCAGCCCTTTGCGGACAACTTACTTTGGAAAGAGCAAGTTGAGGGAGGTGTAAAGACAATTTCCCTATGGGGATTAATAAAGTATTAATTATTATTATTTGTTTGTTGTTAGTACTAACCAGGGGTAACACTCTTTAAATTTAATTGCTTGTTGTTCAGTGGCAAATAAGGCTGGCCTGTTCTATTGTATTATATTCTATTTTACTAACTAAATTGCTTTTCATAGTTATTGGGAATTTTCAAATAAGGTTGTTTTGCACTGGCTTCATACTCAAAGACAAAAGTCAAAGTATCTTTTATTGTTAGCTTAAAATATACTATACCTGGAGTCATACAATGAGGTGAAATCATTCTTGTTAGTCATAGTGCAAATGAGAAGTAATAAATAGAATTAATATACAGAGACAGAGATAAATACAACACAATTGTGGCATTTAAAGACATGGACATTATGATACAAAGAGAGACTGTTAGCCACTTGATTGGTGGGAAAGGATTGTGCGAATTTGGTACGGAGGTTTGGCACGGAAGCAGAATGTGCAATAACTATATAGATTTAGGTTCAGGGTTATGAGCCCAGTATTATTACTTCATTTGACAGACCCTGTCTTAGGCTGTGAGGAGCCGGATGGTTCAGCAAGGAAAATAGCAGTTTTTAGCCTGACTGTTCTGGTTTTCAGGCTGCTGAACTTTCTGGCAGAAGGTCTTAGAGCAGAGAGGGGTTGGATGGGTCCATCCGGCTGTAAACAGACAGAGGTCCTTCTCAGCTCAGCTCTCTAGCTCTCACACAGATGCTCATTTGCTGCTCCTGACTTACGATTGTTAAGTAGCTATGCTTCAGTCCCATTAGTACTCATTAGAGGAGGCTGCGTCTCATTTGCCGTCGCAGAGCAGAATGTCGACGCCGCACGTGCGTCTCAGCTTCACTGCCCAGCCCCTGCTATTGGCGGCTGGTGGTTCAGTCTCACTCATTTCTGAAAGGTCTACGGAAAATCACTCCGAGTTGAATTCTTTTCAGAGAAGTAACAGTACAAAGAACGTGCATCTGTGCGACTGTACGAGGGGATGCACGTGGGTACAGGCATGATGGCGTTGCCCTCCGAGACCCCATGAGTCACGCAGATACTGTAGTCATGATTATGTAAAAGAGTAACTCGACCACCTGATTACACTGAGAGATATTTTGATGGATGTTTCAAAGGTTTGGGAGAATATGATGTACCATGAACCCAACAGTTTTATTCCGCAGCTTAATCGGTAACGCATTATATTAACTGCAAGTTCATGATGCCTTTATAATGCATACAAACATTTTTAATGCATATAAGCACTTTATATAGCATATGTAATATCCAGGGCATCTTAATAATGCATCCATAGAAGATTCATAAGCAGTATAGATGTATACATACCTTAGCAGCTTTGATATACATTGATAACAAACACTATGTGATTATAACAAACATTATAATCATATGATCATATAATGTTTGTTATTAACTTACATGTATACTTCCATGCTGCTTATGAATGTTCTACAAATGCATTATAAAGGCGTGTGTTTTGTAAAAGTCAAAGTAAATGGGGGAGGGGGGGCTGCTCAAGTCTGCCCTGAATTTATTCACAGAATCACACTGAAGAATGAAGACATTTTTCAGGTTACATGATTATTGATTAGTTGTAAGGCTTGCCTTCAGCTAAAATTCAGGTATTTGCCTTTTCAGCAAAACGAAGTTCATCACTTGTTGTCCCAAGAATCTGATCTAGACCAATTCTCTGCCAAATGTTAAAGAAATTATCACAGAAAGGGTAAAGAGGTTACCTGCGAATATCGAATGTGCTATATTGGGAGAGTGCTAATTGATCCCTGTACAACACTGTAATTAGCTGGGCTGATTGACTCGGCTTCAGGCCGGATTTTATTGATCGCTGCGCTGTTCCCTCCAGGGATCGTGGCCCAGCGCCTCTCAGATGCTGACCTGAAGAAGGAGCTTGCTACTATCTGGCCAAGCCTGTCCCAGAAGACCATGGACCTGCTTGTAACTCCACACAAACGTAATGCTGATTTGCACAATACTTCTGACCATTTACACCAGTACCAGCCCGGTGCTTTAATACGCCTTCAACATTTTTAACATTGTTTATCTTTTCTCTTTTGGCTTCAAAAATAGTTCAAGTGGCTCCTAGGTAGAGGACCTCCCAGCGAGTGCTCCCCAGGTTTTTTCAGTTTGAGACCCCTGATTTAAACCATATGGGTACTGAAATGAAACACTATATTGCTGGAAATTGTTAAAATCCAAATTGAAAACTATAACCACATTTATTCATACTTTTCTTGGTCGGGATCATACGGTACTACTCTTAATAAACTTGTAAGTACACATTCACAAACTTGTAACCACTGGTGTTGGACCGAGGTATTAGCTATGATCTGTAACTAGTTGAGTATTAAACTGGATATCGTCTCTGCCTGCTGGCTCAGTGAGCCTGGCTTCTCCATGTCTCAAAACATAAATCATCTGCAAATAACCTCTGCAGTCGCTCCCAGCATCTGAGCTATATTTGCATTCTCCTGTGCCTCTCCACCTCAAACACTGCAGTGTTGCTCCTCACGCACCTCATCCAGGGTTATCCTTGGACGCACCTAGACAATACTGCGGCCACACTGACATCTAGTGGGTGGACGTAGACAACAGGTTTGACTTGAGAGGATTTTAAGGCACAAGATGTCCTTACACTTGCTGTACAAAATATTCTCTGTAGCATATAACTGTCGATAAACTTTGATGGTCATCTGTTGTGTGGCAGTGGTGGCCTAATGGTTACGAATATGCACTTGTAATTGAAAGATTGCTGATTTGAATCCCCGACCAGCAAGGCACCACTGAGGTACCCTGAGCAAGGTACTGCTCCCCGGGTGCTGAATTAGCTGCCCCCTACTATGTTAGAGCCATCTCACCAGCACTATAATTTATATAACCATTTGGTAATTGGTGCTGTGCTCTCCCGTATTTTTTTAAGTTTTCTACTAAAAGCGCATAGCGCTGATAGAAGGATTAACTGCAACAAAGAGGACTTTGAAACTCAAATAATTTTTTTCATTGCTGTTCTCCCAACGTGACTACCCTGATAATTTTGATGTGCACATGTACACATTCATACAACCTTTTTAATAAGAATTAAACTAATATGCTGTTTCAGTCTTGCTGTGGAGTAGCGTGAGATATTTGTGTTTAGAATAAGTAGCATTGACCCAGCTCAGTGCGCTTCAGCTCTGAGTAATGTCGGCACCTTATTATTAATCGTATGTTGCCAAACACCGGCCCAGACTACACAACGGCTCAGCCAACACCTGATTCACCTTGATGCTGCGCTGGATACTAACAGCTGCTATCTGCCACGTCGCCAAGAGCGGGAGCAGAAATGTGACAGACGGTGACAGCTTTAAGGGGAGACGCAAAAGTCTCATGACTTCTCCGAGATAGTAAAGGGATACTTAGAGGATTTGGTACTTGGAACAAGGGGCTTTAAAACTCTTTGGATTCTACAGACTGCGACAGCAAAATACCTGAAAACTGCAATTTCTGCCAGAAGACCCATACAAACTGAACATGGTTTCTTTGTTAGCTGCCCTGTGTAGACAGGAGAACATCATATGTAATTAAAAATCAGCTAGGAATCGCAGGTGGCTTGTGCTCCTCCTTAAACATCCAAACATCTACATCTCACAGCTATTTCTAAAGTACCAGAATTTCATGCTTAATTGCCTTTCGTTTGTTCCTCCCTTTAGCAGGATCTTCAGTATTTTATTAAACCATGTGTCTTCTTTGACTGCTCTGATTTAACATCTTGTTGAGAACAAAACTATTACCTCCGACTGTCTTGGTACAACAATAGCATGTGCTATTAATATATTTATAGATAATTTTTCTTCTTAGTTGTTGTGTAAAGTTAAATTACTATATAAAATGTACATGTTTTATCCCTTAAACTAAGGGAATATTAGTGATAGGATTGTGTGTGCAGGTGGTATTTGTAAAAGTTGCACGTTTTAACCACCGAACTGATATCTAGTTCTTCATACAGATGAAGAATTGCTCTTCTTATATCCTGTGCCGCTAGGCGTCAAGCCGTGACAAATCCTTTTCCTTCTGGTTTATCCTGGTAGCCAATGAGCTGACAGTGGGAAAGGTTTACGCAGCCCTGATGATCTTTGACTACTACAAACAGAACCGGGCCCGTAGGCTGCAGCAACAGCAGCAACAGCAGCAGCAGTCGATCCCCGGCTCACAGGTAACCTGGCTGGGCTCCAGCCCAAAGGATTCTGGGAATGCTGAGTTTCCATCAGTGCGTCCAGCTTTGATGTCTCACACACTCACATGCTGCCTAGTAGTTGGAAAATGTTTGTCTCTACAGATATTGGGGTAAAGTTGTTTTGAAATATTTTTAGGGGAATTCAAGTTTATATATTGCATAAAATATGCAATGAGCATAATTAATCAATAATTAGCTGGATTGGGGCAGCACTGTGGTGCAGTTGTTAGCACTGTTGCTTCACACCTCTGGGACCAGGGTTCGAGTCTCTCCCATGACTCCACGTGTGGCGTCGGCGTGTTCTTCCTATGTCGCCGTGGGGTTTTCTCTGTGTACTCCAGTTCCCCACCCTGCCCTGGCTTAGTACCACATTCTGGGTTGACCCCCAATGCCCTACATGGAACAAGTGTTTACAGAAAATGGATGGAAGTAGTGGGACTGCAGTTGGTCCCTGGGTTAAGAATGTCTGACTTACAGAAAATTCGTGCTTGCGAACAGGCTGCCAACAAGCCTATTATGTTAAACATTTAGGTGAAATACAACGTTTGTAATAACAAAATCACACACTACTTTGTGACGCTCAGGAAAACATTGTGCGGTTTCAGTGATTCGTTGACTCCAGGTAAGGTACAGTACTGCATGTCATTACTTTTATTATTACTGCATTTTTCTTCTTCTAATAATCATTATTATTGTTGTTATTATTGTTATTGTTGTTGTTGTTGTTATTATTATGTATTTGATAATTATTTTCCCGCCTTCCCTACAAAGACAGACTAAGGAAATAGATCTCGTTTGTAAGCTGGAGACTGCCTGTATCTTATTTTGCACAATTAAACGAAAAGCACAGTCAGCTGAGAGTAAAAGGTAAATTACAAGGTGTGTCCAGCAGAGTCTGTTAGCACTTGGCACATGGGCGAACTCGTGCAGAGGAAAGCTACCCAGCTGTCTGGCTTTGGCCCTGTTCCCATGAGCCCCCACTTCTCTCCCACCCACAGAGCAAAGTGAGCGCCCTCTTCAAGCCGATCCTGCCCTTGGCTCTCATGCAGGACCAGGAAATCCCTGTCAGCAACACTACGTCTCTGCCTGAAGCCCAGATCCCGCTCACCACCACCTCTCTGAACAATGGTGGCACAATGTGAGTACCCAGCAGGGGCCGCCACACCAGTGGCTCCCTGGTAATAACTACACTCTCCATCAGTTGGCGAGAAGGACATGACACTGCCGACTTACAGTTTATGGTTTCAATTTGCGATGTAATCACATTAATCAAAGCCCATTACCCAATTACCTTACTAATTAACTCTCAAGACTGATAAAATGAAGAAAGAAGCTGTAGGTTATCTAGCCATGTTATTTTGGGAGATACATTCAGTCATAATGGCTTTGTTTGCTGAGCGTGTATGTGTGTGTGTGTGTGTGTGTGCGTGTTTGTGCGTGTGTGTAAAACTTAGGCAAGGCCCAGAAAGTGCTGCCAAAGATTCTTGGATTATGGATAAACTGCCAGAGCCTCCAGGAGCAAAAAGTAAGAAGAAGGACCAAAGGGGCCAATCAGAGGAGGAGCCAAACGCAGCCAAAGCTCAGGTAGACAAAGGTGGCCATTTTGTGTGTTACAAACTTCTGTTATGGAAATAATCTGTGTGTCTGTCTGTCTGCCTGCTCGCATATGCTTGTGTTCTCTAGGAGTCAGTGGAGATGAAAAAGATGGAGCACAATGACAGTGCAGGCTTGGAAAGTCAAGGAAGAGCGGCATCCATGCCTAGACTGAACGCTGAAATCCAGGTACTCTCTCACAGACTTGTAAGATCAGTTTAACAGGCTTTGGCTGTCTGCTGTATTTGGCATCTCACTGCATGTACAGTCCATATACATAATGGATGCCCTGTTTTTTTTATTTTTTACTTGTCACTATCTTTTTTTATCAGACTTCCTACAGCCTAGTTTTCTTTTTTTTGTTTTTCCTGTGTTCGTATCAAAGAATATATCAGTCTTCCACCTACTGGAACTGGAGTGTGACACAGACAACAGAAACCAGCATTAGTTACATTTTGTTTGTGCAGAATTTTGGCTCAGATCTACAGGGACTACAGTGAATAGACAGACTAGCATGCAAAGCATTTCATTCAGGGCCTTGGTGTCACCATCGCCAGAAGGGGCCTGCTCGTCCCTTCAGTGTGCAGAGTGACTGCTGGGCACTCTCACTAGTTACTACAATACTAGACTAGACTGTAGGCTGGAGAGACTGCTGTTACTACACTGTGGGGTGGAGAGTCTACTGTTACTACACTGTGGACTGGAGAGTCTACTTTTACTACACTGTGGGCTAGAGAGATTACTGATACTACACTGTGGGTTAGAGAGTCTATTGTTACTACACTATGGGCTGGAGAGACTACTGTTACTACACTACACTGTGCGCTGGAGAGATAGCTGTTGCTACACTGTGGGCTACAGAGACTACTGTTACTACACTCTGGTCTGGAAACACTACTGTTAGTATACTGTGCGCTGTTACTACTGAGAGACTACTGTTACTACATGGTAGACTAGAGAGACTACTGTTACTACTGAGAGACTACTCTTACCATACTGTGGGCTGGAGAAGAAGAAAGGAAAGCTGCTGTGGGCCAACTGAAGATCTGTGCCATTATATCACGACAGATCTACTCAAGGAAGCCGACCGGGAACTGAAGTTTTTCGACATTTATCTTTTCCAGCGTATTTGAGTAATAAATATAGCTACAAAAGCAGCAGACTGGTTTCAGGCCAGTTGACTTCAATATGTACCTTTGGTCCTTTAAATGAAGGCTGCTTAAGATCATGCTGATTGAGTGACACCTCGCTGGGGGGCCACCCATGGAACAAGAATCATGTAAAGTGTAGTTTAAACTCTTAAACAGTGAGGCAGTTATGAATGTCATTGAATCTGGATGGATTGTCCGTCCCTCTGGCTTTCCTCTGTTTTCTTTTATAAGACCTTGTTTCCGTACATCTTCTACGGCCAAGATCAGGACTATGATCTGGAAGTTCCAAGCTCCTCAACATTCTCTTTGTGTGCAGCCGTAATGTGACACCCATCACAGACATCCATCTGTGCTTAGATGTGCAAAGTATATGCAAGACTCTTATTCCATTTCTAATAAATGTCAGAGCGAGCTCCCAGCTCAGCCCACGTTCATCCAAATTTTCCGCAGGAGCGGATAAGGGGCATTGGGCATGGATCGTTTGTTTTCAGCACCTACCAATAAGCGGGGTGACCCTTTGATTCCAGTGGTCCGGCGCTTCCCTGCGATGCACACTTTCTGGACTGTTTCCAGGATGGAATCTCAAATAAAAATTGCAGAAGAACTCCAGAAATGTTCTTCTGGTGACATGGAAAAAGACAGACCCATTGAGGGATTAGATGGGCACCGGTGTCACAAGACCAAAAGAAACAACAAAAAACACAAGCAAGATCTCTGTTTTCATTGTCAATTCAGAGTAATGCTTTATTACTAGCTGTTGAAATAGCTAATAAGCTATTGAAACAGGCACCACACATGAAAGCAGTGGTGCTGTGGACAAGGGAACATTGTCCATTTCACTTTCTTAGGCATGTCCATGTGCAAGAAGGGCTCCACAGGCTGGAGCCATATCTGTGCAGATATTGGCCATTTCAGCTCACTGAAATGAAACTGGTTTTGGTCTCACAAATGCAGAGCAATACAGTATGTGTGTAATATCCTATTACATGGTGCAACAACCACCCTACAGCTGAAAGGTCCTGATGGGAATTTTAAAAAAAGCAAATAAGTTTTTGTTCATTTACTTTACTTAGAAGTCTGCAGATTTACCATTCTTAAAATGTGAGTGATAATTGAATGAAAATACTAGGAAGGACATATAGGATTAAATTTTGCTTTTAGAACTCAGTTGATAAATGTACTTGATTTTTGCCTTGATGACGCAGGCTTATTTTAGAAATTGAGTATCAAACATATGGCTCCATAATGTTGTGCTTCCATTTTCAGTTAGGCTTTCCTTATTTCTCTGTAGCTTTATTTTCCTTGAGTTCCGCACTGCCTTGGTTGCTCCCTTAGACTGCCTTTGTGTTCCCCTTCCTCGTTCTGTCTCCATTCTGTCACATGGCCTCCTTTGCCCTGCTGCTATGAGGTCCACTCAGACCGTCTCTTTCTGATCAACTGTCTGATTGACTCATGTTTAACCATGTTGTTCCTGTCTTGTTTTGCTTTGCTCTCCGTCTTGCCCCCACCCCCTTTTCCCCCCACCCTTGTCTGTGGTGCACCTTTCCCCAATGGACCCCCCCTCCATCTCTGCTCATGGTTTAACCCTGCACCAAACTGGCCACCTCCTACCACACAAACTTCTTTTGCCACCTGTCCTTTGCACACCTGTTTCCTTTCACTCTCCTTTATTGCCACTCGTCTTCTTTTCTTCTCCTTTTCTGTATTCTGTCCTTTGTCTTTTTTTGTCTCTCCTCTTTCCTCTTGTCTTCTTCCTCATTCGGTCTTTACTCTGCCATTTCTCCCACCTTTACTCCCCTACTTGCCTCCTTGTATCTCCTCTGCTCTTTTCTTTTCCTGTCACCTCCTTCTGTGCCCCCCTCCTCCCTGTCCCGTTCGATGTGTGCCTCTCCCCCTGCCCGCCCGCCCGCCCGCCATGGCTGCTGTTCACGTCTTCTCCACCTGTATCGTGTGCTGTCTGCCAGCGGAGCCATTCCCGATACCCCCTGGGAACGTGCCTCTCAGTATGTACCACAGCTCTGCCTTTCACCCATCTCTCTCTCTCTCTCTTTCTCTCTCCCTCTTTCATGCTGGCCCACTCCATCTGTGCGTCACTAATCCATGGTGGCCAGACATCAGAAATGATCCCAAAGTGCTTAAATTTGCATCTTCAATGGAGGAAAGGCCTCCTGTTGCAGCTCGGGGACCGTCAGTGTCATCTTATGAACAGCATTTATTTCTCTATACAATCTCTACACAGCCTCTTTTAATCAGCAACTAACAGGGGCCAGATAGCTGAATGTTTCATGCGCCCCCTGGGCAGAACATACAGTAGATCATCTTATATCGATAGTTTCCTCTTGCTCTGCCCTTACACCGGTGTAGTAATGTACATCCTCAAGTTTAACCCAGCTAAACTTCTGAATTGGGAAATTCAAATAGGGATTGAATGTACACAGCTGTAATGCAGTGAGACAGATGAAACTCGCTTAATTCCTAATGACAGTTGATAACATTAATGCATGTTTGTACCTTTTAAAATTGGAGTGAGTTGGACCCATTGTCGGTTGAATGTTAAGTTTTAAAGTATGTTGCACTTGTAGCATCTGTTATGCAAATGGAGCTTTTCTTGAACTTAGACATTTCTGGACTTTTTGCCAACATTTTATAACTAGCAATGCTGTCGCAGATTACATTTTTATTGCATTGTTTAATAGCTTTGCTTATTGCCGCAAACACACCCTGCGTTAAAGGTGCACATTGACTGCTGTTATGGTTCTGTCGCACACTTTTCAACATGACCAGCCATTACAGGATTAGCATTTAGCTGACAATGACGGCGGAAGACAAAGCCAGTCTTGCAGAGCTTTTCAGTGAGGTGCAAAGCCTTCTTTCATCTCTCCTGCGAGCCTCAAATTCAAACCGTTACAGTATATAAGCACAGCTGGCGGTACCAAACATGTTGTTAGAAACAAATCCCCAAATGCCGCATCTTCTGAAGTGCTGATTAACGAGAACTACCTTAATTCCCTCTGTCCTCCAAGAGTTTGTCAGCTGCTGCAGGTGTTAGCCCACTTGCCATGTTCTTGAAGCTGTAAAAGCTTAGATGCTTTAAAGAGGCTCATTTCTGTAAATTCCAGTGTTTTTTATTTTACTTACTTTTACTTATAGTACCAGATTTTTGCACACAGTGAACTTTTCTACATTTGCCTGTTACTCACTTAACATTTACTAAAAATACACCCAATATTCTTTGCTAACAAATGCGTTTACAGCATGTTCACCATTTGAGTACCTTTATTAGCAAGAACATGTCATATCTTTGATTCATCAAAGTATTCTCCTCTAGCAGTTATAACAGCAGAGAAAATTCACCGCATTCTTTTCACAAGGGACATTAAATATCGCTCTGTTTTATGGGATGAAACAGTTAACTAGTGCATTAAAAGTTAAAGGTCAGCTTAAATTAGACTACGCCATCACCACACAACTAGTTAATAGGATGTCAGACATGCACTGTTACATGCTATTTCCATTTTATGAAGGAAACTTGTTTTATTTGACATATTTTTCTTTATAGTTGTTCACTTTGCAATGCTTAAGAAGAATAAAAAATCTGCTGTTTATGAAATAAATGGAAAAGTGGTTAAAACCTGTGGTGTGCAAAAAATTTGAACTCCTAGTGTATATGAAGAGAATTACAGAACGTTTTGTGTGGCTGAGAGGAATGCCTATCAGCTTTCAGCACTAGAGGGAGCTAATGAGTGCTTCACCTTGCCACAGTGCTTGCTTTAAAAACGTTACAGTGAAATTCTTTCCACACTTGTTTGAGGTTCATCTGTTCCAAAAAACCTAAACTACCAAGCCAGTTAAAAAGCCAGTTAAAAGCTATACTACATACATATTACCCACATGATGGATGGAAGAGAAAAAGACGGAAAACAAGCTAGCATTTTCGCCTGCATGCTGGTTTTTGTTCCGATATTTTTCATCATGGCCTTCTGACATACCTTCTGCTCCCGGCAGCCTATTCCTGATGGGAGTCCCATGAAGCGCTCCGTATCCACGTTGGCCCCGCAGCGCCCCCCGGAGGCCAGTGTGCATGAGCGCATCCATGAGCGACCAGCACCAACGAGGTCGCACCACCATCACCACCACCATCACTGCCGCCACCGCCGGGAGAAGGAGCGGAAACAGAGGTCGCTGGACAGGTCTCCCAGTCGGCAGCCTGCCAGCACTGCAGGTCGGTGGCCTTGCGATGCACAGACACAATGGCAGCCCAGCCTGCTCTGCATTAGCTGTCTCTAAGTGTGTGTTGCTCTTGTTGTTCTTTACATAAATCAACTGAGAACCGAATGAAAAAGAAACATAATAATTAATTAAACAATCTCTGTTCTCATACATACTCAGTCTGCTTTTTCAAGCTGTTTTGATTTTCTGCTTGATTGGAGTCAGTCAACACGGTAACAACTGCGTAAAACAACAGCCAATGAATCCATTTCTCATTGGGTCCTGTGAGACTGGTGCAGTTAACCAGGTGGCTTTTAGCCCCCGCTTCAGAAGCCCTGTGTTCCTGGGCCATACTGAGTGTAAATTCCCTTGCATGAAAGCTGATGCCTTGACAATCACATCCCAAACAGCATCCTAACTCTCTACCATGCCCCCCACAATCGCATAAACACAACAATAATATACCTTGATCTGAATCTGCTTACTGCTAGGTTAAAGCGCATGGGCTCTGGGACCTGACACTTTTCCCCATCAGGAGTGGGATCACAGCGGTGACACCCATGTCCCCACAGCCAGTCCATCTCCCATCTCGCCTAATCCCACAAAAAGCCTCAGACTTTCCAGTGGCCTGCTTTAATTCTGCCCACGATCCGCAGTGTGCAGTGACAGGCTGGTGGTGTAGGTGTTGCATGCTTGTGGGAGTTTCACTTACACAAAAATGTTCTGAGGGGAGAAATAAAAATGACTGCTTCAGAGAGATAACCAATCCGATTGTAGAGGAGGTGAGACTAACCAAGTAGAGGGGGTGGAACCAAGATATCTGATTGTACAATCTGATTGGTTATCTCTCTGAACCAATCATTTTTCGCTCTCCCGTCACGACATTTTTGTGTAAGTGAAATTCCGACAAGGGCTTTGCGTGCATCAGCCGCAGCGTGAGCGTTAACACTGCTGCGAGGTTAAGCCCCCCCCCGAGATCCCTGTACAGTAACTCTGTCCACCTGCATGGACCCCTTTTTGTGCAGCACGGTCACACCCAGGTGGAGATATCCTTCATCATGTCATCTGATTTTGCAGGAAGGTGTCTCAGGCTGGTGGAGAGGGGGCAGCTCCTTTGCTGAAAAACAGCCTCCTTTCCTGTCATTTATGTCCCCTTGGTTTTTGATAATTGCACTTGTCGCAACACTTAGCTACTCTATACCTACTAGCACACTTACTCTTTTAGGATTAATCTTTGGGAGGCTGTAGTGGGCTGGTGTGTTCATAACCATTCTCTAATAATCAATAGCTGGTGGTTGATTTACATTCTACTTACAGTTTTAACGAAAGCAGCATGCAGCTGAGAAAGCAGGGCCAGACAGATCCTGGGGCAATTGGGAGTTAAAGGTCTGACAGTGAAATCACTCTGCCAGCCCTGGGGTTTGAATCAGCAACTTTCTGATTATGGGTACAGAGTTCTAACCTGCTGAACCACATACTAAAACCCTGGTTCTTGTAATACAGAACCAAAGCAGTCTCATATTACCACTAGTAAACTAATGATATTTAAATTCAGATTGGTGATGAGATTGGCATTAAGATGCCTGACGACAGTATGATTGAGTGATGCAGCCTGAACCTCAGTGGAATGTCTGGTTTTAGACTCTCAGGGCTTGTCTGTGAGAGAGATCAGTGCCTGTTGCGTGGCGGCATCAGGGCGCTAAGTGTAAGTGTGATCGGCCTGCAGCTGGCCCCCATTACAGAGATAAAAGGGCCGGAGCGCCATGCAGACCCAGTAACCCTCTGATTTACAGCCGCGTCTCAGTGGGGCAACGGTGAAGGCAGAGCGAAGAATTTAGGAGGGGAAAAAATGTGGGCAGGTTTTAGACTGCTGTCTGTGTGAAAATACCAGAGGCCAGAATGTCTAGGTCTGTGCTATCCTGGGAGATACAGAACAGCCCCAAAACACGGCTGCTGTGAACCTAAATTACTATCCCAGAAGGAAATACACTGGGTTATGTTATACTGTACAGTATTATGGCATACAATTATCAATTATGACAGTGAGGTCTTTTTAATTCTTAGATATTTTACAGAATAATAATCTTAGAACAAACCTAAGGGTTAGTGATGTCAGTTTGCCCTGTTAACCCTTTTGTACAGGTACTCCTGGAGACCTACCGGCCACACCATCATCCCGGGATCGAGCACACGACCGCGGCCGCTCCCACGAGAGGAAGCACCACTCCGCGTCCTCGGAGAAGCAGCGGTACTACTCATGTGACCGCTACGGTAGCCGTGAGCACTGCCACGCCAAGTCGGCAGGCGCCAGCCGCTCAGTGTCACCCAACGAGGCCCAGGAGTCGGCCGCCAACAGGCAGGTGCGTGGGGCAGGCAGGGGGCTGGTAGAGGACCGGTAAGCACATGATCAGGGGGTGGCCAGGAAGCCTTACCAGACCTGTTTAGGACAACATAGGGATGGTTTGTAATGAGAACTAGCTTTAAGGTACACCAGGACATGTTCCTCAGAAGGAAAAGTATTAAATGTATAAACATCATACAAATAAGGCATGACTGCGAACTAATGCAAAAAGGAAAGACAAGAATACATTTTCTATGTATGAGAAGATGCCACCATGCCTTGTGCTCCTGTGAGTTCAGCCCAGATGTCATTTCTCTGGTGGAGCTTCAGACCCTTTCTCTCTTTTTGCTCTGCCCTTGGTGTTGAAGGCACCTGGAACTCATGGCTTTTCACCTTTGTCTCCACTCTCTTCTTCACCTCGGCCCCCCCGCATCTCGCCTGTCTGCTGTCCCATTTTTATTTCCCTGTGCCGACACCCGTCTCTGCGTCACTCTGTACCATCTCTCTCATCCTGTCTCTCTTTCATCCACGTTGAGCCCTTCTTATGTATATGTTCATTTCTCACACCCCTGTCCTTCACCCCCCTCCCCATCTTGTCGTCTTCATTGTTTTTATTGTTTTGATTTTGCTTTGTTCCAATTTTCATGTAGGGCAGTGGTTCAGCTAAAGGCAGCCCGGTGATGTTGACGTCGGGGGCTAGCACTCCCCGGGGACGCAGACAGCTCCCCCAGACTCCCCTCACCCCCCGCCCTGGTGTGACCTATCGGACCGCCAACTCCTCCCCTGTGCAGTTTGTTGCCGCCCAGGTCGGACCGCCCTCATTGTGCCTGGGCAGGCTGAGCCGCGGGCTGTCGGAGCACGTAGCCCTCCTGCAGTTGGACTCACCGCCGCCTGTCTCCCGCATTGGCTCCGAGCCCTACTTGGCTCACAGTGACCTGCAGGTACTGGGCGGGATGCAGGGCAGCCCCGCAGAGGAGCAGGCTGCTCCCCAGGGCTTGGCGGGCTCCTACACTGGTCCCCCCTCATTGACTGCCACCCCTCACATAGTGGCTATCCCTCCACCACCTGCGCAAAGTCGCGGGGTCCCCAACGGATACCACTGCACCCTGGTGGCCGGCCCCAGGGCCAGGGGCCCCAAGTACCACCACAAGGGCAAAGAGGACGACTGGTGCTAGCATGGTTTCAACACGAGGGGACGCCAGCTTATTGCAGACGGGGGTTTTTCGAAAGCGTTTTCTGGGAAATGTGATGAGTTTTATCATCTTTTGTGAGGGCGGTAGTTTACACTCCTGTTGTGTCTGTATGTATATATGCATCCTTTTAACGAAAGGCACGGGGCGGGGGGGCCATGCATCCAGAAACAGCGTTGGCTTTTAGAATTTAAAAAAAAGATAAAATGGCCTTCCGGATCTAAAAGCGATCAAAAATAATGTTGGTGTTTTGGGTTTTGTTGGCTCTTTTTGCACTAATGGCGGGTGGCATTTGGTGACGCAGAAACACAAGGGACAGGGATGTGACATGTGGATCTGATGTTTCTCCTCATGCCCCATCCTGGAGGAGTGTGGCAGAAGATGGGGGGGGGGGGGATGCATAAATGTTCTCCTCTGGTCGATCAGAAACCAGAGGCCCATGTACCTCTGCAGTGCCCCGGTCTGGGGTCACTGTCCTCCTGTGTGAATGGACATGACCTAGCAGTGTGACAGAGGACATTTCCAGGGGAGACTTCTCATGGTACAGGGAATGCGGAAAATGCTCTGCGTCTTGGTCCCGCGTTCATCTCTGCTCTAGAATATTACTATCACTGTTTATATAGAAGAGCTACTTGGTCCTTCTTAGAAGTATATTTATTACAGACTATATTCTGAGATTGTTTTTCATTTGCTGCTGTTTCACATTTATGCCCAAGTCACCGTTACTTTTATCCTGACAAAGAAAAGAGTTAAACGTAATTTGTCTTTTAATAAGCTATGATAGGACTTTTATCTATTCATTATGTGTTTTTGTAAACTGTAAAGATGAACTGTGTTTTATGTAAATGGCTTACGGTTCACTATCATGTCAGGTCTAATGTTTCCTACGTACTGCTCCTGTTGTTAATTACCAAGTGCCTAACCTTTTAAATATCTTGTAGTAATGATGCAACCTCAACCTTTTTTTCACTGCATCAACACTTGAGGGAGGGAGTGGTTTAAGAGAAATGAGGGACTCTAATAGGCCTCTAAGAGAACATCAGGTCCTTGATGCTGGACGCGAACTGTCTCATGATTGTAATCTAGAATTTACAAAATGGATGTTTAGCTGGAAACGGGGATTTTTTTTACGGTCTTATTTTTATTTGTTTTTATTAATCCTGAACAGAAATAAGGGAACCTAGTATATAGATATATACATTTGAATATAAAACAAATATGAAAACTGCATTAGTTGTATATCAGTCCAACAGGAACTATGTAACCAGAGTAACACAATTGCATGTTTGAGTCTTTAACTTGGTTGTGAAGGGTTATGAACATGTATAGTGATGATGCTTATTTCGTTTTCTCTTAAGGGTATTTGGAGAAAGCATTGCTAGCTGTTGCTATTTATTTCAATGTTACACTTTGAGAATGAACAAGGAAAATAGGATCTGAAGGCATTAAGATTGCAGTACTTTATAAAAAGAGGACACAGAGCCCTGGTGATAGTGTAACGCCCTCTGGAGGCACTGCTACCAGCCCACTGGGTCCCTCTGCGTCCCAGTTGAAGGCGCTGTGATCCCTGCTGGTGATATTTCTTGCTTTCCGAACCAGGCCCAGTTTATGTGTGTCTCTTTGCCTGCTACGTATGAAATTCTTTCAATGGGACATTTTAAACACATCGGTCCATTGCTGAGAATATTCATACACGGTGATAAATAAATGTCAAGTGAACAGCACTGTTTTTTTTAACCTCACTTTAATATGAAATTGTGTACATATTGATTATTTTACCTTATGTATTGCTGACTGTACCTAGGTCAGTCATTAAGTCAGTAGTACTTAGGTGTAGTAAATACAAGGAGACTTTCAGAGGCTCTAGATCGCCATCCAGTGCCATTTCCACGCAACGCTTCGGAGAAGGGCAGGCTGGGGCACCATCACAGAGTCCTCCCTACACCTGTAGCAGAACTGAGTTGTCTTTACTGTGCTGGATCCAAACGCTCCACTCTTTCACACATCAACTGGATGTCAAGGGAAAGGTGTTGGAGCCAGATGCTGTTACCATGACCACAATCTGTCAGGGCTCTGTGGATGCCGGGTTCATTACGAAAGCAGGGCTATGCAACAAGATGACACTTTGAGAAAAATACTTCATCCGTTCTGTAGCTTTACGTGCTGGGATCTTCAGATTCAGGCTTCAGCATGATTGTGACCAAATCCTTTTTTTATATAAAAAGTATAAAATGAAAAGAATAAAATAAAAAATGCATAAAGGCACAATGATGTAGGGGAAAAAAAAGGATCTTTGAACAGAATTTCCGCAAGTTGATATATCTGAAAATTGCATGCTTGAGATTTACTCACTTTGACTAAACCAAAACAAAATGAAAAAAAATCACAATATGGAAAAAGTAAATGACTCATTCGTTTTTCCTATAATCCACTAGGTTTACCAACCATCAGGTGACTGATAGTTTTACACTTGTGTGTAGACTTCGACATCAAATGCTGTCCAGGTTGAAGATTTGTTTTTCTGTACAACGGAAAATGGACCTTCACATCTGTAACTTCATCATTTTCCTCCTGCACACCCGTGAGCCCATACATCACCATAGTTTGGAAGGGGTTTGGGGGCGGGGCATCATCAGTGCCCTCCCCTTAATGGTACATTTCCTTCATCTGTTCGACATATGTGCTATGTTTCTTCTTTTTAAGGAGGAAAACCTTTCACAATTTGATCACTGTTGGTTGCCAAATATGAATTACCTCCTCTTTTGTTTGTGCAAACTAATTCCTGTTGAGGTGTGGCTGTACTTAAAAAAGTAGTCTGCATGTGAACCACGTATGTGCATGTGAGCAAAAACATTGTTTAACTTCGTACTTTTTTGATACAATGTATTTCTTTTGTCATTCATTTTTAATGACCTTTGATATAAATAAAGGGGGTTTGTGAATAAGAAAAAAAACTTTATATTATAAAACAGTGTTGGACGATATTAACGTTCCACAATGTAAGAGATGGAACTGACCTCAAGTGGGTCGTGGGATTGAGTCGTTTGCTGCCTGTTTTATGCTTATTCGCCAGACTTTGAATTCTGCAGTTGTTTCTACAGTTACATTTTGTATGAAGCAAAGTCCTTGAATTAAAATAAAACGTTAGGAAAAAAAATATCGTCTCATTACGACTCTGTAAGCACGTAATATGCATTAATATGGATACAAAAAAAATCATCAGTATAATAACAGGAATAATAAGATTTCAGGCCCCATTAACATGCCCTGATATACTAGAGGGTCGCCGTTTTACTTTTGTGTTTCTCTCATGATCATTACGCTTATACAGTGGAACCTCGGAACTGGAACGTCTCTTAACTCGACCAACTCGGTCAAAGAATGGGTCTGTTGATTTTTTTTCGACTCGTACCTCGACCTAAATCTTGGAACTCCACCGTTTCTGCTAAAACTTGTACAGATAGAGACGCGTCTCTGATGGGCTGAAACAAAGGCAAACTGACCTACTGGCATGCTGATATGGGGGTACCAATGCAACCCCATATACGGTTGTCATTTATTTCATGTTTATTGCTTTTTTGTATGTATGCTTTTTCACGTGTGTCTTAGTTTTGCATTGTTTGTCAATGCTTTTTATCATTAGTTAGGTAGGTAGATAAGTTTAAATAGGCAATCATTTGGGGGCCTGGAAATTCATTTACCCTGTTTCTTATGGGGATATTCGACTTGGACCTCGACCAAATCGCAACTCAACTGGCCTTCTGGAACGAATTACTGTAAGTTCATGTTCCAAGGTACTACCGTATATTATAAATTATTATTTATAGTAGCATATTCTATATTGTGCTAATTAAAATGGCCCAATTGGAAGTGAAGCCGCCGTGCATCTTGCATTAGCCGTGGAACGTAAGGTCTTGCAATGAGATTTATTTCCCTTCATCCGTCCGGAGGAAGAGCGTGGGCGGAGACCGCGGCAGAGTATACCTACAGTATAGCGGTCTCATGTGTGAGCTGTGGGCAGGGAACATAGCCAAAAGTCTGGCAGCACATAAATGGTCACACAACAACGGCAACATCTCTTTATTTTATGCGATCTGAAAACACAGGAATTTCGTATTATTATAAGCACTATAAAGACGTTCTTTCAGTTGTTAAGAAAAGTTTCAGGTTGAAAAAGAAATTTCCGTCGTTTTTCTTAATGATAAGACAGATATGCGTATCCCGACAGCGTTGGTGTTTTTGACCACGATGCTTGCTACAGTCGGCGCTTTTACTGATGCTGGCCAGCGTGATTCCGCTGAGATGGGGTCGGGGATGCCCGTCACAGGTAAGACTTTGTGGAATGAAACGATTTCCAATTAAAACTGGTTCATACAGGTGATCGTCTTCTGTATACCTGCTACTGGTTTTCAGTATTTAAATGGTCAAATGCCCCGTGAAATTTACTTTAATACACTAATATTTATATTGGTACAGTAATAAAGCCGCATGCGTGCTCAAGCAGATTCAGTTTTACTTTAATATGATATTATATTTTAAGCCCGACATGTACAGATATAAATATACTGTAGTAAACATTATTATTGCATGCCAAGCAGTTACAGCAAGTTGCTTAATTTGATGTACTTTGAACAAATGTCTGTTTAACACTAATTAGGCCTAGTCTTTGCACAGGAGAGAATTAGCTAATTAACATTTTAAAATATTCTGTAAAATCCGTGTGCTGGCATAAAATGTACGTAGTGCCTTTTAAACACCTTTCCCCGGAAGAATCCGTTCAGCCTATTTAAGTATGTCGGTCATTGAAGTTAGGCTTCAAAATTATGATGGTATCTGACTAAATTAATACGTATATCAAAATGTGTTTTTATGCTTCAGGCTTACTTTTAACTGCTCTTCAGTGTATCCACCTCCTCCGTGATGCCGCTGTTATACAGAATTTGACTAACTAAAGGTATCTTGTTATGTATTCCTCTCACCCCCTGGGTAGATGACAAGTTGATGGATGGATGGATGGAATACAGTTTTATGCTTAGTGTAAATAATTAAATGTTTTGTAGAGCTGTCACGAGTACTGATTGAACTCGATTATTCGATTGTCAAAAAGCATCGATTAAAATTTTCCTTCTCAATTACTCAGCAATATGGCAGCAGGTAGATGGCGCATATAGCGGATGACGGTGCAGATATAGAGCTAAAGCATTAGTTGTGTGGAAGCGCTATGGAAGCAACATTAAAAGTCAAGGAAAACGCTTGTATGTCAAAATAATCGCTGCTAAAACGAAAGTTAGCCCATCTTACATGCTATGGTGCATAATTACCATATAATATGTATTTTTTGTGAGTGCTTTGTGTATTTTGAGTAGAGCTAAATGGTGCTGACAAAGTTCACATTACAATATTTTAAGTTTTTACAATATTTAGTAGTTGAAAAGTTACATGGCCAAATGGAATTTACTATCTACCAACAGTCTGTGAAACAAGTCGATGGTGCTGCCGTGAGTCATGCCAACGGACACAAAACCGTGCCAGAAAATCACTTGATTTTGCTCACCATCACCTCAATGGAATAAAAAACATTCAATCGTCAGATTAATCGCTAGAGTACTTGATTATTGATATAATCGATAGTGACAGCCCAAATATTTTGCAACCATACCTCTCAGTTTGTATAATGGTCGTTTATCACATTATCTAGTTATTCTGAACCCTTTGCCCCTTGTCAAGTCTCTTTGTCTCAATCACTTACCTTCCCCTTTCACTGTGACCCCTCCCCACCCCCACCATCCAAAAAAACTTAAAATGATTCTTTGCTACACCATGATGACCAGCTTAGATTTAAACCTTTTTATTCATGTGGTCAGATTTCCAAATGCTCTGTTTAGGGGGTTAGGACTTTAGTTCCCAAACCCATGCAAGAACACTGTGCGGAATATCGACAACCTGTTTAGTATTAAACTAGGATTCCATGTTAGCATGGCTCAGAAATCATTTCAGTATTTCCTTAGAGGTACATAAGTCTAATCAGGGCTAACAAAAACCAGTCACATGGTCACATACATATGATGGACTGGAACCCGTCCGGAGTACAATCTGTCTTGTGCTGACTGGTGGAAGCAATATAGATTACAATTAACTTCACCCTACTCTTGTTTCACCAGCTTACTTCAGAATGCAAAAGCACTAAAGACAAGTCTATACTACTTCTTCTTTATTTAATACTTGTTAAAATGTGTTAGCACCCCTTGTCTTTGTTTAACTCAGATTCAGTAAGATCACTGGGATTGCACAGAGAAACAGAACCTTGCACACTTCCCGTATAACTCCTACACACCAGGATTCTGATGAAGATACTCTAGGTTGAATGAGCATGAGGAACTTTGACCGGCTTGAGCTGTGAACATCGTAGCCCCTCTAAGCACCCAACCCCAGAGGTGGAAAGTTCAGGTTCAGAAAGTACAAATCCAGACCAAAATTTTGTTTCAACCCACCAGTTGAGTATAAAGAGTAACATTCACAGAGAACCAGCTGGTTGGTTGAAACTAAATCTTGGTCTGGATTTGTACTATCTGAACCTGAACTTTCCACCTCTGCCCAACCCGTTCTTACTGCTTTTCAGTGTTACAGTTCAAAGTCCTTTGTTATTTGCCAGCGATCAGGGGCTTGACAGAGTGTGTCCTTTCTCCTACAGTAGAGCTTTTAAGTTTTCACGTGTGTTGGCTGCATCTATGTGTCATTATATTGCAAGAGCTACATAACATTTTGTACATTCCAGTGATGATTATTTTGGTTCATATCCGAGATTGTCAGTGCTTACTGTGCACAAAATTAATATGTTTTTAGAAATTAAAATTAAGATTAGAGAAATACACCCGAATGCTTTTCTTGTTTTGTTGATTTTGTTCCTTTACAAAAAGAGTCTAATGGTCTGTTTAACTGTAATGATATCTCAACTTGATGAGTTAAGGTTTTTCAGATTAAATGATTGTGTCATTGCTCCTGATTTTGGCTATAGAGGGGACATAATCCAAAAGAGTAAAGTGATCCTCTGACCTTTTGATGGAGTTTGCGTCCAAGTCGAATTGTCCAGTTGAAATAATATCCATTGTTATTTTGCATAAAACCCCACTCAAAAAGCACAGTAAATAATCTTTGAGTTAATTCAAATATGTACAATAGCCGGCCTGTTTCACCCTATTGTACTTTAATGTATTTCGCTTGCATGTTCAATTGGGAATTATTTTTGATGTAGTCAAAATGTAGATCATGGAGATACAGTTACACAAAAACATTTTTCAAAGAGGGACAATATAAGCACTGCAAATCCAATATTAATCATACTTAATGAACAATAAGTGAATAAGGCAAGTATAGCTGGGGGATTTGTGACCTCAGTGCTGTCTTACATATGTGTGTCGTGACCCAGGCTCTCTCAAGAAATTTAGTAAATGAACTGTGACGATTTATCACCTGATGTTATGATGAGCTGCTGTATTCAGTAACAAAAATGGTACAGATAAGAGGGATTTAGTCTAAATTGCTTTATATTCCTTTGGAGAACATCTCAAAGCGAAGATGCCATGACTTCACTCAACAAATTCATAGAATAGTAAGTTTTTAGAAGAAATGCTAGTTAAATACAAAACGATACCTTTGCGAACATCATCATTGTTAATCCTAACCTCGTATGTAACCTAACGCATTTCTCTCATCACCCTGTATACTGCTGTTGTACCCTCTGGTGGGATAGACAACCTGCATTGGTCACAAGATTTCAAGATGTGCACAACAAATAGCTGAGATGTTGTGCACAGTACGTTAAATAGTGCTTATTGTGAGTTCTTTGGACTTTAGTGCATTGGGATTAAGGATATTTTAGGAAAACTTCCAGCAGTCTTACATTATTCTTTTAAAACTTTTCCATACAGATGTCCTCCATATGTTTCTACAGTTCTGAGGCTAGCTATCCAACATCAAATGTACCATTTAAAACTTTTTTAATAGTTATTTTTCAGTTATACAGATGGTCTACATATTGTCTGTTACCAACGAACTCTTGCTAGATGCACCTAGTGCTCACTTTAATCAAAATATCACCACTTGACATTGAATTTAAAGGGAACCATACTGACGAAAACTGTTTGCCAGTCAGACTGAAAAGATGCACGCACAAACCCCCAAGCTGTCATGCTCCTCCATATGACTGCAACATCGTGTGGCTGTCTCTCTGACATCACACTTATGAAGAACATAAGAAATTTACAAACGAGAGGAGGCCATTCGGCCCATCAAGCACGTTTGGGGAGAACTTAATTAATAGCTCAGAGTTGTTAAAATCTTATCTAGCTCTGATTTAAAGGAACCCAGGGTTTTAGCTTGCACTACACTAACAGGGAGACTATTCCATACTCTAACTTCACGCTGTGTAAACAAGTGTTTTCTCAAATTCATTTTAAAATGTTCTCCCACTAATTTTCACTTATGGCCACAAGTTCTAGTATTTAAACTAATATTGAAGTAGCAATTTGGCTGACAGCATCCAGACCTGTTAGAATCTTATATACCTGGATCATGTCCCCTCTTAGTCTCCTTTGCTCGAGGTTAAACCGATTCAGCTCAGCTAACCTCTCCTCATAAGATATTCCTCTAAGACCAGGAATCATTCTTGTAGCCCTATGTTGCACCCTTTCCAAGGCAGCAATGTTCTTATTATTGTGTGACCATCACGCTTATTGTGTTTTATCAGTCTGTAAAAACAATTGCTTTATTGCCCAGTAGTTATCAATATTCTGTCCTTAAAATGGAACCTTGAATTAATGAAAAACTGGGATTAGGTATGTTTGATATCCCAGCATATTATTCCTTCTGAATGTGGCTTTCATGATGATTTTATCTGGACCCCCCCTCCAGCACACTTGGCTGTTTGGGCCTGGTAAGTACAGTAAAGGTCTCTGCCAAACTGACAGGGGAAACCATCTACGGAGTGCTGCTTTGTTGATATTATCATTTATTTCATCACCTGTAGTTGGTTGACCCCTGACTGCACAAAATTCTTGATCAAAATTATTCAGCGCACTGAAACAGCATTGATTATTCTGACGTAATAAGCAATGACTTCTATAATATAATGTAATATAATCATAAAGATGCATTTTGTTAAACTTATTCAGTTTTTAATGTAAACTATACATCTTCTATGACTGTGACACATCGTACTATTTAAAGCTGGGTATAATTCCATCTGTGACCTCCCCCATTTTAACTGTGTGTTTTCTGTCCCATTTTTCTCTCCCTCGATTCTGATGACAGTGTCTTGGCTCTTGATGAAGCTTTTCTCTCAGTTCACTTACAGAGCACAGGAAGAGATGAAAATGTGATTACCAGCATATTTTGACTTCGCTTGGCAGGCTTGTGTTTTCTGGGAAATCGACAAGCGATTAGGTTTTGTGATTCACCTGGTGGATGGCAGAGAACATTAACTGTAAATTATCCTACTGTGTGGGACAGAATACATAACAGACTATTGTTGTATGCTGGATACACACTAAAGTTGGATCGGTACCAAAATTTTGACTGTGATATCAATACTAAATCACCCATCCATTTTCTTTACCTGCTTGTCCTATGCAGGGTTGTGGAAGTTTAGAGCCTACCCCAGACGCTACGGGTGCAAGACAGGGAATAACCCAGGGTGGGCCACCAACCAATCAGAGGGCACACATACACACCTACAGGCAATTTGACAACTCACCTTAGCATGTTTCTGGACTGTAGCAGAGTACCCACAGCAAAGCCCATGACAGCCCAGGAAGAACATGCATACATGTACACGCACAGAGCCATGGTGGAGACTTGTACCCCAATCCCAGAGGTGTGAGGCAACAGCGCTAACCACCTCACCACCGTACTGCCCTCAATGCTAAACTGGTACTGTAAAAATTCCCATTTAAATATTTTATTGAATTAACAGGCCTACATATGAATTAAACCAATTAACCAGGTAATTTAAATGTTTATATTGTAATGCTGGTGGAATTAGCGAATACCGGCATGCTTCGTAAGCGCGGGTATATAGCCCCTGTTTGAATTTGTTAGTCTAGATCAGGGGTGGCCAGTCTTATCCACAAACGGCCAGTGTGTACGCAGGATTTTGGGGTAACCTTTAGGTCAGCTGTTCAAACCCAGGTGTGAGGACTCTTCAGCCAATCAATCCCCTAATTACTAATCTAATTAGGGAGTTGCAGTGAAAACCTGCATACACTGTGGCCCCTTCTGGAAAAGATTGCCCACCACTGGTCTAGATCCTTGTTGTGCTGTGTACCCGACTATCGCGTGTACATTTATGCGTGTTTGTACTGAGTCCTTGCCTGATCCTGACATGTCTTAGCCATTGTGTAATAACCCACCATGTGTGCCTTACCGTCCCGTGTGTAACTCCATGATGCCTCAGTTTGCCCTGCGCCACAATATTAGTATACATCGATTATAATACGATTACTCAATCAAACTTAATTATTCAGCTTTTGAAAAGCATTAATATATACCTTCCCAATTACTTGTTAATATGGTGGAAGTAAGATGGTGCACAGTTGATGAGGGTCCAAATAAAAAGAAACCAGAAGCCCCCACTGTGTCGGAACATTTCATATTACAAGTGAATGAAAATACAATTTAAATATGACAACAGCACAACTACAATGTTGCAACAATCTTAAAAGAAGACATCACGGCCAATGATGCGAGGTTATGCCGCGTTCCCACCAACACGGAGCCGGTGTTGGGCTGGTTCTCGCTTGGTGCCTTTTGAGAACTTGCCCGCGTTTCCACCGGTTTCAAAAAAGAACGGAACGGAAATATTACGTAGGTGGAAGTGAGAGTAAAGTAATGGTTCATTAGTGTTTCGGTTTTATTTTGATCTGTTTCGGATTTTAAGTTTTATAAGCCGCCGAACCGAAAAAAGTGTTCAGAGTATGACTCATCGCGCCCTGTCTCTATTTCCTGTATCCACTTTTGTCTCTTTAAAGGCTCCCCAGTCTGTGTGTGTGAGTGAGTTTATTCTTTATTCTCGCTCGCTGTTTTACCACTGTCCTTTTAAGGATCACATTTTCACATGAGAAGGTAATGTTCTGACCCTGTTAGTTACTCAGACACATGTGCTTTCAGCACACTTGTATAGTCTGACTATATCAAATGGAACTGACACAAAGCCATGCTGTGTGAAATGTGAGGAAGGATGGTGCTAAAGGCATCTGGCAGCTTTCTGGTTGCAGTGTAAATAAGCACCATGGCATTCTTAAGCCAAGGTGCATATGCACTGATATAGCTGTCAGTGGGATAATAACAATACTAAAAGTATTATCAGATTC
The DNA here is from genome assembly GCA_026777985.1 of Mormyrops attenuatus. Lineage (NCBI taxonomy): Eukaryota > Metazoa > Chordata > Actinopteri > Osteoglossiformes > Mormyridae > Mormyrops > Mormyrops attenuatus. The sequence goes on along the minus strand of JAODKC010000044.1, from coordinate 16,247,031 downwards.
TTCTTTATATAATCGTTTTTTTTTCTTCTAAATTCTCTTTGGTAAAAGAATATTGAACTCAGAAATCTAATGATGGATGTTTGTGGGTAATCGCCCGCTTAATGACAGAGAGCAGAGTAAAATCATGGTATGCTCCTCTAGATTGCCAAAGACCTGTAGTTCTAGTAAGACATCCTTCATGGGATTGGGAAAGCTTGTTATAGACCCTGTGGGAAGTGTTTGATGGACTGGCCGCTGTGTTTCACCTTTCTGGTCTGGGTATCTTGTGAGTGTCAAGGCTGAAGGTTGGGCTGTATGGTTCTTGTCACATTTCAATGAATGTATTCTGTCTGTTGGCCTTTTCCTAGAAATATTTGAGTAAGAGAGCACTTGAGGAAGAATATCTGAGGAGATTATCACTTGAACTCCAAACAAGTCTCCTTGTCCCTCTGCACTTTCCTAATGGACCATTGAGTTACTTCATTTATGTTTTCCAATACTTGTCACAAACTGCAATTCTCTCATATTATTTGAATGATCATGAAATCCAGAGGATTCTAGATTTTCATTCCATTTTATCAGTGTTTTATGTGACTTTACTGAACATTCCATTATGGCTCTTCAAATAAGATATTTTGGATCAGCAACAAAACTCATAACTTAAGTTTGTGTTTTCCTGTATGTTTGTTCCTCTTAATTTCTTACTTTCAATTTCATCAACTCTCTTGAAAAGAGACTATTGTTCACTGGGCATATAGGATTTGTTCATGATTGCGTGATTCCAGAAATTAAAGCAGAGATTTTATAGTCAAGTTGTGCTGCGTTTTGGGCCCTGTAGTATGTGATATGCTTGAAAATATGATAGCTTATGATATTTTGCTGGGGGACATGGCAGTGAAATTGCATGGTTTATGCAGATGTTGTCAAGGCTCTCAATGGGATGTATGTTTCTGACCAAAACAAAATTGGTGCGTGGGAATACAGTTTTAGGATCGATTGGCAGCATTGTATGTTAAGTGATCAACAAGTCTTTTGCAAACTTATTGTAAGATAGATTGAAATAGACTTCAAATACTGGTGAATTTTCTGAGAAAATAAGGGGTGTAAAGGACCGCTTGCTTAAGTAGTGCTAGCTGTATATGTTTTTAGATGGTTAATTGTGATACTGAAGTCCCTGTGCCCTAACAAGGAAAGTCTAGCAAGGACCCTTCCAATGCAGAAGAGTATTTTTCCCTGTGTTAGACATCGTATATTTTAATTGAATCAGTAACTCAAGAGTAATCAATAAATACAAAATGTTTTTGTTATGACAGTAGGATATATAGACAAGCAGCACCTTATGTGTGAATGTTAACTGTATAATACACACATGGTAACACGCATACATTTAGCACATACCAATTGCTAAAGCTGAAATATAGCATGCTGCACAAATACCTGGCTACAGTGTAATTAGATGTAGTAAAAGATATCATTAGAAATATACAGTTTGTGGTAATTTTGGTCCTTTATAACGGATGGACTCAAAATCAGCATACCTGTGCTGATATAGATGCCGTGTGGCCTTTTCACATGAACTGCATGCGGTCATTTAGGATGAGGCTGGCCGTCATTCCCCCTTCAGAACCTGCCAGACGACATGGTCTCTTCGTGTTAGACATGGCCCACTGTTCCCAAACAGCGGGAGCAATCACTGTGCTCAGCAGGCACATCCAAGGGGGGTGGACCTTTATCACAAAGGGTAGAATGATCCAAAGGCTGCGTCTCGCCCCTGTTGCCCTTTCATCACGTGTAATGGTCTGTGACCATGTGTAGCATATAACATTGCTTTTACCACTAGAGTGTTGCCGTGATGTGCAGGGAACCACTTCATTCTGCATTCTATGCCTTTTATCCTACCTTGTATTTTCATCCATCTTCTTTCTGACCACTTATCCTAGTCAGGGTCACCGGGGGGCAGAAGAGCACCCAAGACTGGGGTACAAGCCTTCGCAGTATATATACAGACTCAATCACACTCTATGGCCAATTTAGAGGTACCAGTTACCTTAACTGCATGTCTTTGGCCTGTGAGAAGAAGCCCACATGACACAGGGAGAACAACCACAGAACAAAACAAGATTAAAAACCCCAACCCTGGAGTGTGAGGTCACAAGGCTCCCCACCTTCCCATTTCTTATACTGCGAAAATCAGATGTACGTCATTTTCCCTTTACATGTATGTAGCAGTACCACAGCCATGCACTGAATAAGTGGTCAGAAAATGTATGGATTTATAAGAGTACTCGTTAATTCAAAGCCTCTGAAACAGATAAATATTAAGTTGTTTGAGTTTGAGGTATTATGCAGCCTCTTAGCCCCGACAGACTCTACAACTTCTGAAACCTTGATAATTAACATTCATTTGAGCATTTCTTTGTGCCAAAAATACTTCTGGATACTTGTGGTTGCCAGACTCTTAAGATTCATGGATACCCTGCTGATGTGCATCCATCTGTAGGGTAAAGTCTCTGGGTTTAAGTCTGCTTACCCTCCTCGTCATTCTCTTTAATGAAGATCCATCTGGATAAGGAGGTGCTCGAGGAGTGCCGGGCATAATGACAGATAATGCCATCGTCGGAATTTCTTTGGCAGGTGTAATTGCACTAGTTGTCACAAGAAGGGATACCTATATAAATATGATGAATTCAAAACACGATAAAGGACTGGCTTAATGACAAAGAGCGCATTAGGAAGTGTATCGTTAACCGAGCTATGCTGTGACTGGCCTGCTGACTTTTTTGTGTCACAGTGCTCCAGCTAATTTCTAACAAAACATCGGCATCATTTTATCCTCAATTAACTGTTCCCAGTAACTAGCCTTGTCCAGTACCTCATATGACTTGAACCGTTGTGCCGCATGCCTGTACGGGTGCCATCTTTTCAACATGAAAGGGTTTCATTTTGATGTTCACCTGGGCCTTGTTGTTATAATCAGCAAATTACTGTCTTGAGTCAAAACCTAATCTGGTTCACAGTAATCTTAGTTGCCTTATTATTTGGACCCTAGATAAAGACTTTCTTAACCCAGATAATTAAAAGAGAGCCAGGATGCTCTTACCTTTGACCCAGAGCCATGGAAGCATATTTTTCTTAATCGATTGAAGCCCTGAATTGAGAATCTTCTTTGGCCTTCCCTTCAGCAGTAAGGTTTTTTATCAGCTGTATGAGACTGTGCCAATTGCAATTCTACTATCATTCTCACGCACAGAGAAATGAAGTGGAAAAGATGTGCAGTCAGAGTTTGTTTTGTGGACAGGAGAGTGAATTGTAAGCTTTTCTGATAAAATCCGAGAAGCTATTATCTCAAAGCGTCCTAGAAAAGTTACATACATTTTCCATTAACTTTAGCTGATTTTTGGTTTACGATGTGGATGCATTTGCACACATATTACTGTATAGTGTGGTAAAGAAACTTACACATTTTTGAAAGATGGACCTCTTCCATGGAAACTTAGAGGCGGTCATGCTAATTCCTATAGCAGCTTGCTGCAGAGAGACATCCCCCAGTTAGCATGGCAGTCATAGGGCTATTGCGTGGGCAGTTCAGAGTATAACCAGTCAGCAGATCTGTGTGACAGGCTAACTTGACTGGTGCCACTTCGTCATTGTCAGTCCGGTGTTGACGTGCCTCTCTATCATTCTGCCTGAGCTTGTGTCAGGAGTCAGAGCTAAATTCTTCACTGCAACATGAAGAGCAGCCTAACTATGGTATAGAGCTCAGACTGTGTGATACACTGTAGTTAAGGATATTGAGTCAGAACAGCCCCAGTGTTATGGGGGCAGCGGGGTTAAAATCTGAAGGTTGCTAGTTCAAATCTCGTAGCTGGGAGAGTAATATTAGCACTGGGCCCTTGATCAATGCCTATGACCCCAATCACTACATGGGTACAGTCTGACCCTGCTCTCTGATTCTCTCTTATACATTGCTTTGGAGATTAATAGAGGAATTGAAATGAATACACACTTTGAAATAGGTACTCCACCATTCAGAGGAACAATAAGATTTAGCCTATGTGAAAGTTGTTTCTCTGTATATTTGAATAAACATGCACAGAAAAAGGGGATTAGCTTTCTAGGCTACATGCTTTTCCCCCACGTCATGCAGGTTTCTTCTGGGTACCCAAGTTTGTTCCCAAATCCATGCAGTTAGACTAATTAGCATCTCTGAATTGCCCATGGAGCATGGTGGTGTGTATGAATGGGTGTCCTGTGATAGAACAGCATCCCATCCATGTTATACCCCTACCTTGTGTCCTGTGCTGCCTGGGATAGCCTATAGGTTGGAAGATGGATGGATGGCTGGATTTATTATTGAAGCTGAATCTCACATTCAGTTGCTGAGCGTTTTCTCTCTCTTGCATCTTTAAAACCCATTAATACCTCATATAGTTCTATGCGGAACAGATTGTTGCATCTCTGCGGCCGGGTTAATCAGAAACTGCAGTAACTGTATAGCAGATGGACCTGCCCTCATCTGCATCACTGTGCGCTGACCTGATTCCACACAAATACTGCTGTTTTTTCATTTTGCAGGCTTTTTTATAAGTGCCATAAAGCACTCACCTGCAGCGTGCCGGCAGCAGCTGTGAGACATGTGCAGCCTAACTGGACTCGTATTTTTCACTTATCCAGGGTACAGTATATGTTCCATGCCTATTATAGCAGAGATGAAGAAGACCAGGGAGGCCAATCTGACAGCAGCCCAAGTATAATTTATTAAAACTTACATGTTTCACGGAACAGTGTTATCCATGTGACGTCAAGATGTGTATGTATTTCTGAACATTTTAACATTGAATTGGATCGGATTTCTTGTGGGTGTTAATACGCGTATTATGAAAAGTGGTCATTAGACAACAGAAAAAGAGTTCAAAGTTTGGAGCGACTGTCATCTGTTTCTTGTACAAGGGAATCATGCATGCCAAATTTGGCCAAAGGTTTCTGGTTTCCAGGTGATTTAAGCCAAATAAGGGGTAATATGGGTCAGCAGTTTGAATACTCTAGTAATCAGAGAAGCTAACATTTGCCTTCATAATCGGAGAGATATAGTCGGCGCTCAAATACCATAGGCTCATCAAGCTATGATAAAAATTAAATTCATGAAGATGACAGGGAAAATTGTTGATCTGGAAAGGATTTTAAAACTGTTTCGGAGACTCTGGGGCTCCACTAACCACAGTCAGAGACTTATTATTCAAATTGAGAAAGTCAGTAAATCAGCTGAGTCTTTTCTGCAGTGGTGGGCTAGACAGAATTTCGCCATTAGCAAGGTGTAATATCTCCCAGAAAGCCAGAAAATACTCAAGAACAGGGGTGGGCAATCCTATCCACAAAGGGCCAGTGTATATGCAGGTTTCTGTATACTGTTCAAAGCCAGGTGTGAGGACTCTTAAGCCAATCAGTCCTCTAATCAGTAATCAAATTATAGAGTTGCAGCAAAGACCCACATATACACCATGCCCTTTTCTGAATAAGATTGGCCAACCCTGCTCTAGAACCACTTCTAGAGATCCAGAGACCTTTGGGGGTAACTGCTAGATTAATTGTCTTGGCTTTATCGTTAGTAGGACGCTGGGAGGAGTCACAAGAAGACAGAAACTGCAGATTGTTAAAAGGAAAATGAACATACTACCTTAATGTTGGGAATGCTCAGATGGATTTCATAGGTAGAAGCTTAGATTAATGGTCAAGCATGGTGGTGATAGTGTCTCGGCTGTGTAAGCTTTGCTGCTTCAGGGATTGGAAGACAGTTGTTAAAGATCAAACCATGGATTCTCTGTAGCAGAAAATGTACATGAGAATGTCAGTCCGTCTGTCCATGACATAAAGGTGGCCAGCTAGGTATTCGACAAGAGACTATTCTCAAACACAGAAAATCATCAGAATGGATGAAAAACGAATAATATTTAGGACCTGCTAGTTTGTTGGTTGTTTTAACAGTAAATCTAATCAAGTTCAGGGAATCACACAGGGGCAAATACTTCTGTGGTTGTGTGAAAAAGCTGAAGATCCTGCGGCCATTAATGTCTGAACATAAATTCTGGGAGAGTTATTTAAGTGCTAAGTTACAGTAATTTACCTGAAATGACAGTTGGCCGTTGAAGACGTTTATTTAATGTCCACTCTGTTATAGTGATTAATTTCCCGGTAGTTTATTAAGATGTACTCTGTCATGAGATCATTACTGATGCCAGTTATGGTGACTGGACTTCAATGATTTCAGACATAGAAAAACGGACAGGCGTGACTGTAAAATAACTATTTGGCATTTACTCTGAAATATATAGTTACACCCATATATTGGCCATAGTCACTTATCCATTATAGGTCACATTGAACCTGTAGCCTATCCCCCACAGCAATTGTGTGTAGTTTAGGAGCCATTTTAGTTCAAATAAGAGAAGGCAGGAGAACAATTATCTTATCCTTTATTTTTCATTAATAAATTAATAAGGACTACCATGTAGAGATCAGATGCCAAGGATGTTTTCTGAGAAGTAGTTCTGTAGCCCGCTTGGAGGTGATATTTAGTTGATGTTTGTGCCCGGGACTATTTGAAGGATCTATCCCAGGGGAGCCTCCGAACACATGTGAGAGCTGCTGTTAAACTAGTCCTGGCTCATGTGTTCTCAACCTGGTGGCATAGCACTGCAGCACTCCGCACTACAGTAACAGAACCAAGTCAGTGATATGAATTTCAGCCACCGGACTGAAATACACAACGTTTCGGACACGGCCATCAGATCGCATACCCAGCTATCCAGCAGTATTGGCAGATGATGTTGATTTCACGAAGGACCACCCCAGTGTCCTATCTAAAGCCCCAGGTGGTATCGTAACACCAGCAGCGGTGTTTGTTTTCTGGAAGTCTCTTCCCGCAACACCAAGGGCCACCCCACCTGATGCCCCCCTTACTTTCTTTCCCTCCCAGAAGAGATAGACCTGCTGGAGATACTCTCCCGGCATGTGCTGAACAGCACCAATGTTACTGTGTCAGCGAGGCCACAGGAGTGCATGAACCTGCAGATTGGACAATACGCTGCTCTTACTCTGCCAACCCACCAGGCGTTTGGACCCAGGTCAGAGCCAGGGGCAGGTTTGTTGTTTCTGGGGACCCACTCACCTGTCACTTCAGGGGCCCCTGCACCCCCTCCAGATGTTTAAAAAACAAAATGAAGAGCTTGTTAGCAGAGTCAGAAGATCATAGCTAGGTAGCTGATAACATGCTGCTTCAGTATCTCCTAAATAAGGAAAATGTCCAGTTAATATTCAGTGTAGTGACTGTTTGTGGCCAACAGGGAACCTCCAAACCTCAGGGACCCCACGCACATGCGTGGCTTGAGTGGTGGTAAACACCACTGCTGGGAGGAGTCCACTATGTATGTTTTTTGTTGTTCAGTCCTGTTTGCACGCAGTCAGTGACACTCGAAGACCCCTCTGTGAGCCACGTGTCTCCGCAGGTTTGCCGATGAGTTCAGTCTGCTGATACAGCTGCGTAGCTCCCAGCCGGAAGAGCGCGCCCTGCTGTCCGTGCAGAGTCCCCACAGTCACGTCCTGCTGCAGATCCGCCTCAGCGGCCATAGCTTTACTTTCATCACCACCCAGCAGCGGCTCTACGAGTAAGGCAGGGAGGGAACCCTCTCTTGGTGTTGGGGCGCCTACGAGTAAGGCAGGGAGGGAACCCTCTTTTGGTGTTGGGGCGCCTACCCTGCGGTGACTGCATGCCATATTTGTTCGTATGATTAGGGCAGCAGCCAGAAATTTTGGCCCCCATGAAAGTATATCATATATGACTCCCAACCCAGACCAATCCAGTTAATATTTTAGGGCCCCTGTCACTCAGTAGCCCTTGGAATCATCCTAAATCCACTTTAAACATCATCGATTGAAAGGAAATTTCTGTTCAACAAATTATATATGTATGTGCCATTGCTTTAATATTTGATAGCATGCTGGAATCACTGAACCCTGCTTTTTTACTAATAATTACATTTTCTTGTTTTTTTTTCTTATATTTTCTGTTGTTGAAGAGAATTCAGAAAGTTCCTGTTTTTGTTACCTAAATTATATGTATCATCTCTTGTTTGTACAGTAATTAAATGCCAGTTTTGTTTCAATAAAGAGTATTTCTATATGTGTTATTATGTGACTGTCTGCAGAGATTCCACTACTTTTTCTGAATGTACTGTTTAACGGCAGTGGTCCACCAGGCTCCATGATACCTTCTCCATGTTTGACGTAAGGTTCCCGGTCCATATGCTGTCAGATGGCCGATGGCACCGCGTGTCGGTGGCCGTGTCTGCAGGAAGCCTTGCCCTGTACGTGGACTGTGTTTTGGTGGAAGACGTAAAGTGGGGCTACCCAGGCATGGACATCAGCACAGACAGCTTGCTGGTGGTGGGCAGCATCATTGAGGACTCTGAGATACCGTTTGAGGTAGGGGCCTGTTCAGTTAATATTCACACACTTTGCAGACAGGACATCCAAGCAGCCCCTGTCCAAATGCTGGCAGCCAATCAGAGCTCACTTTATATTAATTGTTTTTCCCGCTCTTGACTCCTTATTGCTAAATCCATACCACTTTCACTCACTCTATGTGATAGCAATGCATTAAGAATATCAGGCAGTGTCTTATAGTGAAGTTTAGTCTGACAGCAAGAAAAAATGGGTGAAAACACAGACAGTACATAAGCAGATAATTAATGGGAGGCCCTGGGCTTGTGTACCAGCATCGGCCATTCGGTGATTGACAGAGAAATGAGGCAGAGTCGGGTCATTTGAGCAGTCGGCCACTTGATGGTAGCAGCGAGTTGATAATGTGGTCTGTCTGTGCCAAAGGCAGGCAAACGCCCCAGGAGAGATGCGCTGTGTCTGCATTGTCGGGCTGTCGTAATGCCTCAACGCTTACAGCAATCTCTCAGAGCTGAAATTCATCACCAGTGTACATTTTTGTAATTTCTCATCCTTATGAATGAACATGAAGAAGAGCCAATGTAGTGTAGCAAGCCCTTTAATTGGATGCAAAACCTTATAAGGTACAGGATCGCGGAAACATCTGGTAGCCCTCTACTGATGTCTTCCTAGGTACACACTGCTCTGCTTTAGCTCACGCTAATCTGGCCAATCCTGGCAATCATAGAAAAGTCAAAGTGCTGCCGTACTACTGTTTGTCCTGCCTTAAGAAGCAGCACAGCACCTGCCCGCCAGCACCTGCCCGCCATCACCTGCCCGCCAGCATCTGCCTGCCCCCCACATTGAGACTCAAATCTTAAAATCTGGACAGCATAAATTAGGACTTTGCCATCTTGTTCATTTGACTCCCTCTGCCGGCCCCTGGAGGATGGGCTCCCTCTTTGAGTCTGGTCCCTCCCAAGGTTTCTTCCTTCTAGGGAGTTTTTCCTTGCCACTGTCGCCTCTGGCTTACTCACTGGGGGCTTTGGGTGGGAATAATGTAAAGCACTTTGAGACAATGTAGTGTTGTGAAAATGCACTATACAAATAAAACTGAATTGAAATTCAGTTGAATCTGACACGTTTTGGATATGAAAAACCTTTTAGTCACCATTAATCATTGCCCTGTCTTGTTTTATTTCCTCTTCAGGGAGACCTAAGGCAGATGACCTTTTTAATGGGTGACCCCAGTGCAGCAAGGGACCACTGTACCCTCCACCTGCCAGTGTGTGAGAAGGCAGCCCCCAAACCTACACCAACGGCCAAGATACTCCACCACCTGGAGGTATAGAGATCTGAACATGCCTCCTTAAGATCAGATCCAGATTAGAGTATGTCACTCGAATGTTTTTGTTATGCACTCCATTCTGTATGAATGTAACATGTACAGTTTTTACTGCTTTCAGGGCATAGCATGCGTATGGTTTGATAGATATCCTTTACACCTGAAGACAGAGATAAGGGAGATTGAATACACTCCCTATTGATCTCTACCAGGCTGAATAAACCAGTAATCGCTTTACATGAACTCTGTGTTTTTATTGTTTTTTCAGGGCAGTCTATGTAAGGGCTGTCCAATCATGTGGTGTGTGTGTGTGTGTGGGGGGGGGGGGGGGGGGT
>JAODKC010000044.1:16176668-16236839 GCA_026777985.1 Mormyrops attenuatus | reverse complement strand
CTTTTTTTTTTTTTTTTTTTTTTTCGTGTCGTTGTGTCTGTTCTGCCGTGTTTGGTGGTGGGGGGGGGGGGGGGGGGGGGGGCGGCCCCCCCCCCCCCCGCCAGCTCTGGGGCCCTTCATTCTGTCTCCTCACTCACATTTAAAACCAAAGTTGCCATATACAGTACCACCCCCTACCTTACGTGCGTGAATACTTTTTGGATTATGCTGCATTTGAAATCCAAAGGATTACTTTACATGGTTACCTGAGTGCTATAAGCCAAACAAATCCTGCCGGCCCTTGCCGGACCGTTACGTGACACCCCATCTCCCACGGTGAAAAATTTCTTTGGAGCAGAACCTTAGAGCAGTGTTTCCCAATTTGGTGTTCGGGGACCCACAGGGAGCTAGGAGGGAGCAAAAACGTGGACTGTCTCTGGGTCTCCAAGGATCAGATTGGGTGACACTAACTTAGAATGTCCTCAAAGACCTGGAGTACTGGATAAAGCTTTCAGAATGTGCTCTGGGCAGTCTGCTTTGTTAACAGTGAGAGTGGCTGTGATGACATCTGCAGGAAGGAGTAGGTGTCAGGGCTACGAGTGTCTGATTATACATGAATCCAAATGGGAGAAACAGAGCGGCATGCTGCAGTCTGATGATGCAAGACACAGGGGGTATCACGTAGCACTTCGTTTCAAAAAGACATTGTGGCTAAAAAGTACCATTCAAGGTGAATTTTTAACCAACAGGTTCAGCACCAGATGTTTCCAATAGCTGCCTGAATAGGCTACTAAAATTATAATCCTAACATACATTTTCTCATACAAGTTCTATGTAAGTCTAACCACTTATGTAGCCCGTTCTTTTCACAAGTGTAGAAGCAAATGGCTTTCTGTAATTCATTTTGTCCTGTTTTTGGAAATGAGCGTTTCTTTAAAAGATACTGTCATCTATCATGGATTATCACTGATATTGAGTATTGCTCAAGACTGCTAATCAAATCATGTAGCCTAGATCTCTCAATTTTTGGTGCAAATGTGTAGATCTCATCTAAAAATACATACTGTGCACTGAATGACAAAATGATGCATCCTTAAAGGACAAATAAACATAGGGAACTGAAGGGATACAGTGTATGGCATTAAGTTTCAGGCAAGGCTGGTGTACCCTAAATACACATATCTGCTGAAATGGAAGCCTGAATATAACCTAATGAGCAGTATAGCCATTAAGGACCCGCGTGTGTGATCTAAGGTCGCTGGGAGAGAATAACTGCTGGTCATGAACCTAAATGATGTTTGTAAACAATCAATGCTAACGCGCCCAGATCAGTTAAATCATCTTCGTTTCTCACGAAACTACTTCTCTTAAAGTGCACAGAAGATGTGAACCGCAGCACTCACAGTAATCCTGGCAATAACAGCTGACTACCGCGTGTTCTGAGCTCTAACCTTCTGGTGAAGCTACAGAACTTTAATTTTATCAGACTTTGCGCTGTAGATGGGGGTCTGATTTATAACTTCAGGGTCTCTTCCCTTAATAATGTGTCTGTCTCTGTGTGCTGTGTGACTCTTCCCGGCTCTGCGCAGGGGCTTTCCTCTGTTGTGTGTATGCCTCTGTGTTTATGTGTTTTGGTGTAGCCCCACTGCTAGCTGACTGCTTCAGTTACACAACCCCTCTGAATTTCTAAATGTCATTCTTCATCTTCTGTAAGGTTTGCTATAGGAATTTCTGCACCTGTCATCACTCACTGACTAAAAGAGTACTGTACCTGCCTACCAGATTTACATAATCCAAAATTTATATAGCATCTATTCAGGTAAGTACTGTAGTGGACATTTAGTGTATGCCCAGTATATTCCTGTTAGAAAACAATTTGTCCTCCATTACTATTCATATATCTGTGAGCATTTCAGCAGTTTAATAAATGTTTTCCAAACCTGTGGTTTATAGCCTTATCACCCTCCAAGGTTCTGCAGAATTATCATTGGCTAGCTGAAATAAAGTATCAGATTTTCATTTGTTTTGTTAAATAAACATTTTGCCATTTTTTGTTATCAAGGCTTATAAAGGTCTAGTTTTCATAGCGTTTAGTCTGGACTCCGGTCCCCTAGCAGTTTAACATCAATGACACAAACGGCAGTATGTGTTCTTGGTATCCCGACAGTGCTGAGCAAGTTGTCATGTTCTGTTTTCTGTGAGAGCCTTTGCTGATATGTAGAAGCTTTTTTGCATACGCATGTGTGGGATGCAGAGAGGTGATGGCTCTACAGGGTGAGTAGGTAGGCAATGCTGAAAAAATGCAAAACAGATGTACATGCTAAGTAGTGGAAATAATAATACTGTCTAACAATCTTCCACAGAAAGACACATGAAACCACTTTAAAATGGAGGAGAACCGTGCCTAAGATCACAAATTATGGTTGACGGGCCATAATGAAGCAGATGACCATTCTATAGAGAAAGCCCCAGTGATTTCATGGCCTTTGATGAGACGTTTAGGGTGTCATGGTTATCATATAGGGAATGTGTACTTTTCAAGTCTTGTGGTTTTCCCATGAGCCTTAAATGCCAAAGGAAAGACTTTGATGGATTTCACAGATTTTTATCATTCCAGTTCATGAAGTATGTGAATTCTGTCTAAGACACTGTGCTGTCACATTACTGTTTTAAAAGAAATTGCTACAAACCTTTTAACCACCCCAGTCTATAGCTTTATCAAGCAGTATTTACCACATTTCTTTCAGGAACCTAATGATTATTTTAGGGCTTCTCCTGGAGATCTTACAGATTCATTTGTGCATATTTTTTGTTTAGCAGATGTAGCAAATTTTCAAGAACGGTTATATTTTCAAAAACTTTGAGTATAATATAGATCAATAATAACAAGACCGGCCTATAGATCAATGAGTAGTGAAAGCAAGTCATTGCAAACTTGGATAAACCAAGCGGACCACAAGCGGATAGACTCCGCTCGCTCCTACTGACAAAAAACATAAATATAGAGCAGCTATACAGCTGGATTTTTTTGTTTAATGAAAACTATGGTCCAAAAGAGCTTCTTTTTTGTTTTTAGAAGCTGACCATGTACTGCTAGCGTCTCAGATCCCAGACCACATGCGCAGAGGTCCATCTGTGCAGGACAAGTATAAGTGCAAGATCTTCTCCTGTTAACATGCACAAGTTGGCATCATAACATATTGTCAGGTCTGTCTATTCTTGCAGGTCAAACTCTGCAATGAAATGCACTAATAGTGTCCCTGGAACAGACAGTGCATTTGAGTTCCAGCCTCTGAACTATTCCAGGGTGTTCCATGTTTCTATCTCATGTTCCTTAAAAATCCACAGAAATTCAGTCCTGGGGAACTTAAAGCTAAATCAGCATCTCGGATTATAATAAAAGCGAAATAACTTGAGGCGTAGTGAATGTGAAGCGTAAGTCTGTCAAATCCCATAGTATAAGTGCATTAAGTTTTTACTTATCCTAGAAGGGTTTTCCGGTTTTAGAGAAATGAAAATCAGCAAAATGGGTTTTTCTTTTCTTTTTTTGGAAATCTTAAGATGGGTCCTGAAGTGATTAGAATATATTGGTTACTGATACAGAAAGGGAAAAGATTTTAATTTATCAAAAACCACAAATGCTCCAGCAATCCGCTTAAGAAGAGTTTTGAAAAGAAAGACCCTGGATCAACAATCGCAAGAGTGGTTCAGTGATTCCACCAGATGCCACTGTCAAGGCAGCTAATGCTTATTGCAATTTAAAGAAAATCCATCTTGTTTACTACACTCCCTGTTTACAGCTTCAGTAAACCTTTCTTAATTTTGCAAGCAGTTTTCACAATGACTTTTTCTAAAAATCTGTGAACTTAATCAAAAAAATAAAATAGCCAAAAGTTTTTGTATTGTTTGGTTACTTATGGTTATGGCTAGGGCTGGGTAGGGGTTAAGGTTTTCACTGTTGGAATTAGAGTTTTGCAAACCTGTGTGTGTGTGTGTGTGTGTGTGTGTGTGCACGTGTGTGTGCGCGCGCGTGACATCTTGTCAGTAGTTCCATACGTGCAAATTAGGGTGGGAGTGATATTTACTGAATCATCTCACACACAGAAATGCACTGGAATACAATCAGGACACACATATTAGTGTAAGGGGTTTGGCTGTGTTGGCCAGGATTTGAGGGGTCTATGCATGACTATAGGCCTGGGTGTGTCCATGCCATTTAAAGAATGTGATTTTGAGGTTGCGTGAGATTGAAAAGAGGATAACAGAACAATCAGGTCTGCCTGTCCTGCAATGCAAGCCAATCCAAATGCAAGGTTATGTTTTAAAAAGCCGGATCGATAAGCTTATAGATAAGCTGCTGATTTTCAGGGGGCGCTTTTCAGGGTGTCCGTTTTTTTCAACATAGTCTTTTTCCAACATAGTTGTGAAATATTTGCATTTGTTAGAAACTGTATATACCACGGGATTAGGAGTTGTATTAGGTTTTATTCAGGTATATTGTGTGTTTGTTTAGCAACTTTAAATGGCTGTAATTGCAAATTGCATTTGTTGCTCTCTGATTTTAAAATCCAAACGCCTATACATACATCCATTTGTGTGTATGCATTCATAATGCAATATATCCATCCATCTTTCAGCTGCTTATCCAGCACAGTATTGAGGGATAACATGTGGCAGCAATTTCAGTACATAGGTGTGATCTTTTCCCTTTATTTTAGAGGTAAGAGTGATTTCCTCATTTTGCTCTCAGCATGCTTCATTTTCATTCAGCAATGACTTGCCTGAAATGCTTTGTTGGTTTTTATTGGCATCTTTCAGGTGTGGAGGTTTTATTACCTTGTGAGGAAGCCTTTAACTTGCACCATTTACCATGACTGTATTGGGCTAGTTACCTAGCTTGACTCGATTTATATGATAATGACTTAAAAGATTTTTCTAGTGGTGCTGACCTTGCATGCGGTGTTTTATCACCATATACCTTCAATAAATTTCACATCTCTTTTTTAGCTGACACTTTTTAGAGTATAGCCCAGTAGTAAATGGTAGTCATCATGCTAAATATCTATCAGAAAAATGACTCCATTTGAGGCAGGCAAAATTGGTTAACAGCGACTTAAGTGTCATTAACTGAGAATACAAATACCCTTCTTAATGTTTGCCTAATGAAGGTTTCCATCTCTTATTATGATTATGATATATTATGATAATATATTTATTTATACGGCCCGCAATATCTTTATAATTGATTATTTAATCAACAGATCAATCTTTTGTATTCCACAAAATAAAAATGATGTAACATTATTCTGCCAATAAGCGCTGCCAGGTTTCACCGCTGGCATCAGCTATATTAGGCAAAAATATATGCTATCAATCGAATTTTCAATGCAGAAATAGGGTGACACAAGCAAAAAATATATAGGCATTCATTAATGCTTTTTATGTAACTGAGATACAAAAAGAATTCCATCTGCTCAATTTTCACTGTACTACTTCTTGTGTCGCAAAGTTTATCGCAATAAGCC
Source organism: Mormyrops attenuatus (assembly GCA_026777985.1). Classification (NCBI taxonomy): domain Eukaryota; kingdom Metazoa; phylum Chordata; class Actinopteri; order Osteoglossiformes; family Mormyridae; genus Mormyrops; species Mormyrops attenuatus. Next base: position 16,231,335 of record JAODKC010000044.1, on the reverse strand, counting down.
CTACCCAGTAGTTCCTGGTTGAGTGAAAAGTACTGTACCTTAGTTCAGTAACTACCTCTGAAGAACTGTAATCGGGCTGAGTACCTGCAGTGGGAACGCAACAGAAGTTCCTATGGTGGGAAAGCGCTTATGAACAACTAGTCTTATTGTCACGACCAACTGTCAGTAGCCGTCAAAGCTCCGGTATCCTAGGCAAGCTTCACCCCCATCCCCCAAACCCCAAAAGTGTGGATAGGATTTTAAAGGGGAACAGCTGTTGCCAGTTGGGGGCGGGGGGTGGCTCACCTCAGAAATTGCTGTCCTGGGCATTTGCCCATCTTGTCTTTGCCAGGATCTGCCTCTGCAAATCGTGAAATTGACATATTTGCAAGTTTGCCTAAAATGTTATTTGGATCAGAATAAATAATGTTCATGTTCAAAAACTTTGGCTAGTTTACATTTGAATCCTGAAACCAGATGGGCAAAGTCATTCACTGGCATGTATAGTAAGTGTCATTAATGTACTAATATGTTTTTCAGTTAATTCCATATATCGAGGTTGTATGTCAAGCCTTGAAATGCTAGCATAAATTTAATCATATTACAATATAACTGTACAGCTACTCAAAGTGTATATCAAACTCACATTTGCACCACTTCAAATTGCTCTTTAATTTAATTCAGGCCAATCTGGATTAATGAGTTACAGATTAGCATAACTGTACAGACTAGCATACAGGGAAGCATAAATGTGTCCTAGACCATCTTGGCAGTGAAGAGCAGCTACCTCCAGCAGGCCCCATGGAGCTGGGGGTTAAGGGCCTTCCTCAAAGGCCCACATATGTGACTTTTCAGGGCCAGGCTCGAACCTGTGACCCTCCAATCCCAGGCACAGAGGCTTAGCTGGCTGAGCTGCACACTGCTCAAATAAAAGTGAGCCTGGCTGATGGGTGATTGCTCAGCCTGTTAAGCCACAGTACAGCCCCAAACTCCATACCTCGATCAGCCTGCATGCAGCTACATGGCTGTCAGTGAGCCGTATGTATGAGCCTGTTCTCCGGCATACAGACCTGCCCTCATGCTCAACCTCATGGCTGTCCATTAGAGCCAAACGTTGTGATCCCCCCTTGCTGAAACTTTAATTTGACAAAGAAGGTAGCCAGGTTTGCTCCGGCTTCTTAAATTTCATTGTGGTTTGTAAGCAAGCCCTTTGTGAAGCAGGAAAATTAACTTTGAGGGTGTCTTTAAAGGCACTGGCTGATGACTTTAGAATGGTTCCTCATTTCCAAGAAGCTATTTAAGGTGAGCAACTGCGAACCAGTGCAAGAGCTTTCGACTACTGGTGTTGTAGTACTTCACTATCAGTCATAAATTGCAAGATGTTCAGAAATTGACTGTTTGGTTAATCTTATCAGTTCCGGAGCGTTGGTGCTCAGCAGAATCCTCTTCTTTAATATCTTCCTTTTTAATATCTTCTCTATCTTGTCATCTTTCCCTTTATCTGAAGGGTTCTGTTATTATTTTATTCCAGAAAGGGATTCCTCAAGGGACTCCAATCTTTCCTCATGGTCCCTTGCAGCCTGGACTTCCCAGGAGAGGAGATTCATTCCAGGAGGAAAACACAAGCTTCACTAACTCCTCTTTCCAGCTTGGCCACCATGCCTCTCTTCCTTCCATTCATGCCCAGGTTGAGGGGAGCCATGGCAAGAGACTTAATCCTGCTACAAAGGCCTCACTTGAGAACTTCACCACTGACAAACACCAAAGAAACAGCAGAAGAAAAACCCACCCTGCGTTTTCTTGGAAGCCCTTGGATGATATCATTGATCTTGACTCCTCATCCTCTACTCCTCTGAGAAAATATTTAATTAATGTCAAGGGAAACAAGAACATGGCTGAGGCCTCACTCCACCCCAAGAGCGCTGATTCTAGCCTTCTGGTAGAAGACAATCTTCTCTCTGCAGGAACACCTCCACCTACACCAACATCCAAGTCAGCTATGGAGAGCTCAGGTGACCAAGGTGTGCCCACCAGTTATGTGCCCCCACAAACTGCTCAGCGAGGGCAACAACTACTGACAGCAGCTGGCATGGTAGTGATCGTAGCTAGAGAAGCTAATCAGATACCTGGGCCAAATGGCAGAATGTATAGGTTCCTAAGTGGTCCTCCAGGACCTGATGGACCACCAGGAAGAAGAGTAAGTTACCCTTTCCTGATTTTTCTATTTCTGACCAATGTTGACAGCGGGGGGACATTATATTAGCTTGTGATCATTATTTTATATTCAATGATTTGTTTTTTTATAATAAATGTTTAGGGCTGCTGGGGAAGAAGAGGCTATCCTGGAATTAAGGGTGACAAGGTGAGGGACACTGCTACTGGTCTTAGATGTGGGTTTCATGTAATGATTTGCTGTAGATTAATCTATAGGTTACCCTGATGGCAAGTGAAATAGATTTACAACTTAAAAATATATGTTTTAGAGGGGGTTAATGCTATCTATCAATCTAGTTGTTCTGCAGAGAGTTGCCTAGTTTTGGAGATACAGGCCCTAGAAATGTCGGCCTCACTTGGATATTGAATAATGATGAATGGCATTCTTTATGTGGTGATTAAAGCGCCACAGAAACACACTAGAAAAATTCAACAGTAACGTCTCAGCAGAAATCATGACCTGGTTACTCATGATAATTTACAGGTTTTACATTAACTTACAAAGTACTGTGATGGGTTTTTGCTGCAGCAAGTTTTAATCACTAAAGGTAAAAAATAAATGACATAGGTAGGGATTCAAGTTACATGACTCACAACTTGGACTTGAGTCTCAAATTTGATGACTTGTGACTCGACAGCAAAAGTCATGGAAAGGCTTTGACTTGACTTGGACTTGAGGGCACATGACTTGAGACTTGACTTGGGCTTGCAATGTTTTGACTTGAGACTTGACTCAGACTCGCCAAGGACTGACTTGTTCCCATCCCTGCAATATTGTGCAGTGTTATGTAATTGAAAAAGGCAGTGCCATATGATACAGTGTAGACATTATATTGTACATAGTAGACAGTGGCTATTATGAATATTATTTGGATCAAGTACAATGGCCATACTTATTTGTACATATAACTGGAGTGTAACAGAATCTGTGCAAACAGCATAAAGTGCAGATAGGGTTTTGAAAGGATACAATAATGTTAGAGATTCATGACAGTTGTTAGGCATAGAGTTCCAAATGTTAAACTGGAAAATTGCTGTTGCTCTTAAGGATCTCCTGAAGTGCTTCGTCGTGCATTCTGGGAAAATGAGTCTCTGTCTGTTGTAACGTCTTCTCATTTTCCACAATAGACAGCAATTTGTCCCTCACTTTCCTCTCCATCACAACCTCCAGTGACTCAAACCCACTAAGCCACTGTGCCACCCACTTTATTAATAACTGGTGTAAACATCTGCATCCTCAAATATCCAAAGTTCAATTAAAAAAGAAGCAGTAAGTAGATGATGATATTATTTTATAATCCTAGTGAACATGTGCTAGGGATGGTTTGTATGTGCAAATGTGATACGCAGTAACTGATTACAGTACTCAATACAATTTCTTGTTTTCAGGGAGGTAAAGGGCCAGACGGTGATGAGGGCAGGAAGGGTGAGCCAGGCCCTCCTGGTCCGGCAGGGATGCCTACTCTCTACCTTTGGAGAAATACAATGGATGAATGGGCTGCCTTCCGGGTGAGTCTCACACAGTACCTGCATGAGAACTGCACGCCATCTGCAGTTTGGGGGTGGAATTACAGCTTGTCCATGTGCACTGAAGGCTACAGTTAAAGTGGAAACATAATGCAGATCTGAATTAACATGTGTGCTTCTGCCTGTCTTAGCCTTAGCTTTGAGGCAGCACCCAAAGCAGTTCCATATAAAAGTAACAAATATTTTACCAGAATAAAATATTCCAGGCACTGAATGAAAGTTACTGAAATAGAATGAACAAGTGTATCCCTGATTACTAGAAAATGTATCCAATTATATCTCTCATACTAGTTCTCGCCTTCATTACCACATGTCACGCTTTTGTAGACAGTGCTGCCTCATTGCCATCTCTTTGTTTCTGATTGTGATTGTTAGGTTCCTGCAGACTGCAGTTTTTCCTGTAACATATATGTGGTTCTCTTAGATCTAAGGCTTTTCTTTTCTTTTCGATGGGCTCAAATAATTTTCCCCTTGCCTTGTTATTTTATTTAAGGTTCTCTCTTTTGATATATATTTGGCCGGTATTTTTCTAGCACAGTCTAACCAGAAACTGTTCCCTGCTGAAAAATGTTCTTTCTCGGATGGACCTTGTAATTTGGGCCAAGCATGTGCTCTTTGAGGTCTGAAATATCACCTAGAAAGTGTGTGCTGCAGTTGAGCTGGTGTGCTCTGCCAGTATGAGTTTGCTACAGCATGCAGTCATAAGCTAGATACACACCAAGCCATCAGCAAAGACTAGCACCAACCAAGGCCGACGGATCAGCACCCTCTAAGGATCCGCTCCCATTGGCTCCTGTCCATTATGAAATTTGAAGCTGGAACACACCTGCATAACTAGAGGTGATGGTTAACATACAGCCCAGTCAGAGAGTTTGGTTTCATCAACTAGTTTTGACGGCAATTCAACATGTTAATTTGACCAAAACAGTGCCAGAGGGGACCGATACATACACAGGTGTGGCAGCCAGTCATCAGCTCTCATCGGCAGGCCAGCGACTTTAGGTGGCCAATAACTGGTTTGGTGTGTTTCAGGCTTTAGTGCAGTTTCTGTGCTTTTCACAACTTCTGAGTGTTATCCACACAAACACGCTGTCAGTCCCCGTGTTCCTCGGCCCCACAGATCAGTATTATTAGGGGAAATACATCTGAAAGTCACCCACACTGGGCTTCTGTTCACCTTTGTCAGAAGTCGCACAGTAAATGGAGGCTTTGGTAACTTCAGTAAACTAACTGTTGGTCCATGTGACTCCTGCTTCACCTTATTCTTGTGTACTGAAGCTGGAACCTGAAAGTACCCTGCTGCTCAGTGAAGGCTTCTGCCAGCAGAAGCACGACTAAATCAGGATGTAAAAATGCAGATTTGTTTAAAAATATAAAGTGGTTTTGTAATTTTTTTTCTGCAGCTGTATTTATCAGGCAACAGACCAGTACACCATCTGAATTCTTTGGGAAGCGGGACACCAATTATGCAGAAAGGAGCAGTGACACAGTGACAGTGTTTCTGAACTGGAACAATAGAAGTTACAGCCATAATTATTTCTGAATTACTCCCATGCAGAAGAGTCTAATTTACCAGAGAGTCTGAGGAATTGTGAATGTTATTGGTTTATACTTTCTAGTGTAAGATGTAATAAACTTTTTTTTCTTAAATTTTTATTAAGCATATGTGATATTCTGATCTGGTTTTGTTCTGGCTTCTCATTTCCAGCATTCGTTTCTCTTCCATCTTCTTCAGTATGGCTGTCCTGAAAGTACAGCGCAAACTTGAATGTATCCAAGCTTGCCTGGAGGTGAATGGGGCTGGTTTGTCTTTTTAATTGCTGTTCCATCTCACAGGTACAACAGGGCCCAGCTGGACCGAGGGGGGAGACAGGGCAGCCCGGGGTGCAGGTGCGGGTGATAACCCTGTGTTGGGCTGTGCTCACACATACCAAGTACATTACTGTCTAGCTGGCTTCTCATAGATTAGCTGCTTATTCTTAAAACTGTAGTTGATCACATTGAGTTCTTGGAGGCCAAAATACATATATTTTCAATATAACTTTGGAGTCTGTCCAGGGAGAGAAATGTGACACTTCACTTGGACATTTTCCTCTAAAGAAGTACACAAGTGCTGGCCCATTTTCTTAGAAGTTGTGTAATAGGAAGTCTCAATTGCCCATCTGTTTATCCCGTGTTTAGTTTAGGGAGGTATCCTCCCACCCTGACTACTGGCTGTCCTTCTTGCAGGGTAAACAGGGGGATCCTGGACACCCAGGAGTCCCGGGGAGCAGAGGAGACCGGGTACAGCCTCTCATTTATGCATGGATTGTTATATGGACCTTAATTTTAAGTGCCAATGACCCATATAGGACATATAGTTAAATTACAATATAACATGTCATGTTTATATAGAGTCTTTGCTTAAAACAGTTTTCTGATTTCATGTAAGATCTACCCAAAATTACCAAGCATTTTCTTGTATTAAATATTGAAGGTTTCTGTTAACTTTTAATGTATTTAAAGCTGCTGTTTCATTAAAATCTGAGTATCCTAATAAATGATCCCCGCAGACCATAAGGCTCAGCAGCCTGTCTTATATTGTACCGTCCATATCTGGTTCGCTAGTCATGCCAGATTTTGCAGAGCCAGAGTTTGTTCCTTATTTCATGGATCATCAGCTCTCCCTGCTTATGACTTTTACCTGGCAGGGTTACCCAGGGCCAAGGGGGGTGCCTGGAAGGACAGGGATCAGAGGGACGGACGGCAAACAGGGGCTGAATGGTCAACCAGGACCACCTGGGTTCCCTGGGCTACAGGTACATTGTTGAAATCTTGTCTCAAAGTCCATGACTGCCATCGTGCTGTTTGCTAGATGTGTGTAATGATGAGACCTTCTTTCCCCATCCTTAATTTCAGGGCCCTGAGGGCTACACAGGAGAATTGCCCCCCCCAGGAGAGAAAGGGGATAAGGTAAGGAAGCGACTTCATGGTACCCTCATACGTGGGTTAATGTGATTCATTTATTTAGTTTATGCTGCAAGGATTTTTGATTTGGATAAAGATATCTAACTAAACAACCCTGGTGAAGTAATATTTGAGCATTTTGGGTTGTGATTTGGGAAAAAAATTTACTTGGCATGGAAAATTCTGTGGAAGATACACTAAGGACAGCTTAGGGCTGCCATTTCCTGCTTACACAATTCAAGTGCGGAAATAAGTACAAAGACAAATATACTTCAGGCAGCCTCTTACTCCCATTGATCTACAGGGCTTTGGTGGAGAAGCAGGACTATGCGGAAATCGAGGGGAGCCTGGGTGGAAGGTAGAGTAAGAGTATTGCTTACAGTGTTAAATCAGTTTTCTATTAAAAGCTATTTTTTTATTTAAATGTCTGTATAATTGTATTTCACTGCCCTCTAGTTGTTGTAAAACATAATACTTAAAAATGTCCATCCATCCATCATCTAAGCACCATCCAGTGCAGGGTGATAGGGGTATGGAGCCTATCCCAGGCCACATGGAGTAAAACAGTTGATTTAGAAATACCTCTTCACCTGGTATAACAGGACTGTGGGAGGAATCTCACATAACGTGGTGAGAACATACAGACTGTTTCAAAGCTCCCTCCAGCTCTGAAGGTGTGAGGCAACAGTGCTACCCACTGAGCCAAGGTGCCAGCCACATCGAAATGTCAAGAATTCAAATTTCTCATGAAAATGACGTCAATATGTGTTTCAGTCTATGAGAACACTGAACAGATTAGGTTACAGAACATCGTGTCATTGGGTATTACGGTAAATGCACTTGTCGATAATTGTGTGCACTGCCTTTTGCCATCATACAGTATTATAGTTTTATCTTGATGGTTCTTGTCTAGCCTGAATTCTGTCATGCTGGATGCATTAAGTTGTCATGGGTATAGGTTTCAAATGAGATGCAAATGAAGTAAGCTGCCTTTAGCGAAATTTGATTAATTTTGAATGTGCCATTTTATCTTCTGTAGGGGTCCAAAGGTGAACCAGGGCTTATTGGTGCTGTTGGACACCCTGTGAGTATAATCCTACCTGTGAATAAGATGCACAGTTACAGAGCAAGACACAACGAGAGCCTGAAGCCTGTGCCAGGCGGCACAAGGCACGAGGCTGGGGACAAACTGATGGGATGCCAGTCCCTCACAGGACACGAGGCTGGGGACACGCTGATGGGATGCCAGTCCCTCACAGGGCATGAGGCTGGGGACCCGCTGATGGGATGCCAGTCCCTCACAGGGCACAAGGCTGGGGACCCGCTGATGGGATGCCAGTCTCAGGGAGTGTGGTTAACAGCATAGTGTTCCTGTGATATCATTACTATCCGCTATTACTATAGATTTTGGGCCCCGTGAAACTGTATCACATTGGGCCCACAGCCAAAGTCAACAATCAATTTTGGGAGCAGTTGATGTATTTTGTACTATGAGTGAAATGTGCATTTTGTTTAAGGTAATATGTCCATGTGCTGACATTTTAGGGAGCAAGGGGTGTCAGAGGGATCCCTGGGCTGTGGGGAGCAGCCGGGCCACCGGTGGGTCGTGATGCGCCGACGCTCAGCAGCGTGTTTCCTGTGAGGGTGAATCTCATGCTGCTCCACCCTGCATTTCTAATCATATCCTGGTCTGTTTCCAAGGGGGGTTATGGGTCAGATGGGGCTGCAGGACCTCCAGGATTACCAGTGAGTACCAGAGCAGCGGCGTCACATATTTGCAACCCTTAATCTGAAAACAAAACTTTATTTGAAACAATGTCTGTCTAATTCAAACAGAATTTATGATGAACAATATATATAGAGATATATAGATATATATATGTAACATTCGAAATTGACTGGAAATGTGACGTTTGCTCAGGGAGCCCCAGGTTTCACTGGAAGGGTTGGGGTACAGGGTGCATCAGGTCCTCCGGTAAGTTCCTGCTACACAGATAGTCATGATTTTGCCATCAGAGTATTTTGTTCTCTCCACGCATTCTGCCTCCTCAGCATAAACTACTGAAATGTTAGTACCTGAGTGATTAGCAGTTAAATACATTCTGGTTCCTACAGGGGGAGCTAGGTCTGCTTGGTCCAGTTGGCCAGAGAGGTCCTCAGGTATGTTGTGTTTGTTGGGTGCAATCTCCGTCTACTCTTACAGGGGGCTGGTTATTGTGCTTCTCTTGTTTTGTTTTAGGGACCTGAAGGCTTAGAAGGATGGAGGGGCTCACCTGGGCACCCAGGTCCTCAGGTAGGTCTTTCCTAATCTCTACAACTCTACCCGCTGTACAAAATGTTTCATAAAAACACGGAAGGTACATAGTGGTCTTGCTCTTTCATAGATTTAAAAAGCTCCCAGATGAAAGATGACTGAAAAAATCTTTTCAACAGCATATCAAGAGCTTTCTGGATCCAACGAGCATTCTGAAACTTTATTTTACTTTCCCAGAAAGGGTTCAGGTTTTGCGAATGTTAGTCTGATAAATTTATCACCAGATTTGTATTTTGAGGGGAGTTCGGTAGGTGTACCCCAGCCTTGTCAGTAGACAAAGACAGATGAGGGTATTTTATGGATGCCAAAATCCATTCAATGACTACTGTTGAAATATTAATGACAGTGACTGTGCATTCGCATTATTTTATCAGGGACACCCAGGAAAGGAAGGACTACGTGGGCCTAAAGGTGATACTGTAAGTCTTCACTCACTTCAAGGCTTCATTTTATTTCCACAACAATTCTGTGCTCTCTAATACAGTATCTGTATCTGAGTAATACAGTATCTGTATCTGAGAAATACAGTATCTATATTGAGCACAATCAGCATATCACATGAGCAACGTTACACAGTATGTGGAGAAAGGAAGGTGAGCTGTGCAAATGTCAGGTATAATGTTTCAGTTTGACATGCTTTGCATAATTTCTTTGTTTTGTGCAGACTTGTTGTTGTCTGATCTATAACTTTAAACTTAAAAAAATACACTGATAAAGTAACCATGACCTTTGACCCCTGTCAGCTTTGGCCCATTCCCTTCACCTGCTTGTCTTTTTTAGGGCCAATCAGGCCCTGCAGGACCAAAGGGTGAGTGTGGTGTGGAGGGACTCACGGTGAGTAAAAGGGGAAAGATAGCAATTCGAATTATTCATATCATTTGCTACTGTATGTACCCGTAAAAACCTGAAAAATGATTTTAAATGCTGCAGCTTTGACTAAAGCAAGTTGGCCAAAAACATCTGAAAGAAGAAAAAAACAGTAAAACAATTATGAAATCATATATTTTGTGCATGTTAGTAGACACTTTTAGCAGTAAAATATACATACAGTATTGTTATATATATTTATGTGTGTGTGTGTGTAAATATATATATAGTGTATGTATATGTATATATATATATATATACATATATATACATATATAGTAAATATATACTCTCTATATATTTACTATCAAAGTAATATGCATCAACCCTGGGTATGTTTAAATGACATGTTTTGAAATGTATGTATTTCCATGAAAAGTTTCTCTTTTTTTTGAAAGACCGAAAGGTCATTGGAATAAAAGGGAATATAACAAACTGCAGTTAACTGGTGTCTTTGTAGTTTGACAGTCTTATTGCATCTTTGAAACTAGAATTACAGTTCAGGAACCGGTAACCAGATAAGGAAGAGCTCATTTGGTTTACGCGTGTGCATCATCAGTCTGTCATAGAGAAATATATGATTTAACAAGCTTTAACACTTACCTCTCTGTTATTGCACTCGATTTCAGGGGCCCATTGACTCATAATCTGACAAACACTAGAATGTTTCATAAGTGATACATACTGTAACTGAATAAGAATCTGTGTCCTTCACCAGGTCCACCCCTGCAGCAAAGGTCAAATGGAGGAATTTCTCTGAATAGATTCTGAGATTTTCCGTATTAGATTGCATGTGTGCTTCTGTACAGCCTGTGTAAATATTAATAACTGTATATATAAATTGTGATACATTGACTTCAGAGTTTCTGCCCAGAGACATGTTTTGATATTGTAACTGTGCTGTTTGTACCCACCAGTCCTAAAACGGGTTGACTGTCGTTAGGTTGAATGGTTTCATTTTAAGCAGCGTTCACGGTTGGTTAAAGTGATTCAATGAGCTGACACCTTTGCTTCGTTCTGCTGTCTTTCAGGGTCCATTTGGCCTTTGGGGTTTGCCTGGGTTTCCAGGGAGCAGAGTAAGATCTATACAGTCCATTTCTACTTACACACGCTCAGAGATCTGGGTATTAGGCTCCTTTGACATCTTCTTTGATGTCATTGTTTTTTCCACAGGGAGACATAGGGTTGAATGGATATAAGGGAAATCCTGGACCAAAAGGAGATGAGGTCAGAAACTCTGTTGTTTAATTTTGTATTTGTGTTTGTCAGGGCACTGCAGTCAAGAAAAATTCCCTTCCATTAAACATGATTAAAGAGCACATTGTCAGCGTCAGGAAATTCTCTCTGTCTTGTTGCCAACCTTTCCATAGGGTTTGCGAGGCGCTCCAGGAATCTGGGGTTCCCAGGGGGACAGGGGTCCATATGGGTTACCTGGTGTGCCTGGGTTCAGAGGTCAAGCAGGTCTGCGAGGCTTACAGGTGAAGATCACGGCATACCCACTTCTTTACACACATTTAGTTAACATAACTTATGATCAGATGTTCCTCAAACAGGAGCACACCTAACTGAATGTTTTATCCTAAATGAAGTGCAGAAAGCGTGAAGGGTCTCATCCGTGCTTTTGGACATTGATGAATTCTCTCTGTCTCAGGGTGAAAATGGAGAACCTGGTCTCCAGGGAAACGCCGGCAAAGACGGTCCAAAGGTCAGAGCTGCCGCAGACTTTTGAACAGAAAACCTGATGTTCTGTGTTTCGGTGCTTGTATCCTAAACAGATACAAAACTAAAGCTATATATGCTTGTTATTTAATGTGACAGTGTGAAGAGCAAGCTGCTTGGGTGTTGAGTCATGCAAGTGTGGATGTTTCCAGGAAGTCACACATTTTTTTCCACACTCTTAACAAGGAGGCAACAGCCACAGTTGAGAAACGGTGACTAAACTGAGTAATTATGTGCAATTGAAAGGCAAAAACAATCATTAATGGAAACAGCTGCATCTGCAAACCTCGGTTATAAACAGCACTACATCTCCAGGAGATCTGGCACAGTCTCCAAGTTACCTCGTACTTTAAGTTCTGATGTTTGGGGACTTTTCATTAGCAATAAAATACAAACAGCCCTGGCTAACATGTTGTGAGAATCACTTTGTTTGAGATGGTGGCTGCCACAATGATGCACAGGGAAAGGGCAGGGAATGGAAAGTTTATGGGGGTGGGGGGGGGGCATTCTCCTGGAGACCGGGACAGGATCAACACAACATGAAAATAAACACAAAGACATGATGTAACCATTTTGGCAGGTAACAAAAGGGACAGATTCCTTCAAAAAAGACACAAACTGCAACAGAATCTGTCCCAGGGCTAATTGGGACAAAGCGCAAAAGCCAGCAAGATATACATTCTCTGAGAATGAGGGACAGGTGCGGCAAGTAAGTATGGTTACGGCAGCACAATGACCTTCCTTACTGAGACAAAGGAACTGAATATGCGGAAATCTTTTCATTTGCAGTGTAACATTTCAGATTCACTAAGCCTGCATATAGTGCCACATTTTTTTCAGTATAGCTTAGAAACCTGAACATGGACATTAATTCTTCTTACAAATATGTAGAAACTACAAAATATAACTCAAGCACTGCACCTACCCAAAATCCATCCAGCCATCCCCTCATATTCCAACCACTTGTCCCAGTTGGGGGGGGGCGGGGAATCCCAGGCAGCATAGCACCCAAGGCTGGGGTACGCTCTGGGTAGGATCACCGTTGGTCATTTGTAATAGATGACACAATCTCTCTTCACAGACGCTTTGATTTTGAATGTTGTTCTCTGTTCTGTTTAAGGGGCAGAGAGGAGCTCCAGGCCGTGATGGGAAGGCAGGACCCAGAGGGCCCAAGGTAGTGATCATGCAGGCCTCTGTGGCCTGCCTCCTCCAGCGCATTCACAGGCAGCAGGCTCCTCCGCTAATCTGACAGCAGGCCTGCAGAGTGATGCCATATGATACAGTATCATCAACTCCAAGAAGGAGAAATATATTCATAAAATATGTAGCATGTGTCTGAGTAGGATGAAATGCTTTACAGGTGTGCTGTTACATTTTTGGGAATAGATTTAAACTCCCACATCTAAGTATCTGCTATGAAGAGTATGAATATAAACAATGTCATTTGGATGATATTTTTGGAATGTGTAGTAAATCTCTTCCATTGTCTGCAGGGGGACTCAGGACAGCAAGGTCACGATGGTGTACCTGGGATGCCTGTAAGATGGGGCTGGCTGGACACAACCACATCAGACCTGTATACAATATCACGTTTCATTTTAATTTCACAAACAGATATAAATGTATGTCTAAGTCAAATACATCGCATTGCAGTTTAAGCTTCCTCTTAGCTTGAAAAGATCTCATTTGCATGTGGATTTTATATGGTTGTGTCTGCACCTTACTGCATCTTTTCAGGGTTTGCGAGGCCTTCGTGGACCTGAAGGACCAGAAGGAAAGCCTGGTATACAGGTTCCCATTCTGTACCTTTTCATACCATAAATACCACTGTGTGATGTTGTGAGGTGGAGGTCTGGCTTTGCATTTTAATCTTCCCCCAACACTTCCCGGCCAGCATTGCACATTTCCTAGTGCTCTCTCGAGCCATCCAGCTGACCCTATTTATCACGACCTGGCTGGCAGCCTGGTCAAGGTCAGCAGACTTTCATTACCTGAGCTGCGTGTTGGCTCAGAGCAGGTAATCAATCACCATGCGACATGTGACTGACTGAGACCAGGATCTAGCTACTGCAATGCTTCCCAGCAGCTTATACTACATTTTAACGTTTGTGGGGCATTTCCCATGGTGGATCACATGATCAACCTGTCAATCACATGATCAGTGTCTATTAAATGCTGAGAATCTGAGATCTCTGACCTGTTTGTGGTACTTCATTAATTAAGCTGTCTGTCACTAACAAAAACATACTCAGAATAGCGGAAATGCAACACAAACACATTGCTTACTCTGTCCACTATGTGGCAGATGTATAACCTGAAGGGTTGTGGAGAAAATCCTATGGTCCTGTGCTTTAATGTTCAGGTTTATAATGACTGTCAGTCCTGACATTATCACAAGGTCTGTCTTTAGCTGGTGATAATAATAGCAATGCATTATGGGAATACAAGTAATCTAGCATGAAGAATAAACTTTGCTAGACATATGGAAAATGGGAATCTGACATCATGGCATAAATGTGTGCCCAAGGGAATAACCCTCAATGATCAATGACACTCTGACCTTTACACACATTTGAATTTGTGCTGTTCAGGTGATCAGTTTTGTGATGGCAGCTCTACTCCAACAGGGACTTCCTGGCTCCATTGGACATGAAGGAAGCTGGGGACCCAGAGTATGTCGTGTCCCCTATACTAATTTTTCACATCACTATTTAGCTTGTAGCAACTTGGAAAAGTCCATTTCTGGATAGGTAATAAAACTTAGATTAAGAGTATGCAGAACATACTCTTGTTTGAATGGATACAAAAGTAACAGCAAACATCTAGTAAAAAGGATCTGGTTCCATTTCAGTCTGAGAGAAATGAGAGCTGATTCCTGGTCAAAGTCAGCTTAAAAGAGTTTAAAATCAGGGGTCACAAACATGGTGCCCGCGGGCATCAGGGTGCCCCCAAGGACCACATGAGTCGCCCGCGGACTTGTTCTAAAAATAGCACAACTCACCAGTGAGCAGCATCTAAAATTTTATTTTATCCTGTTGCTATTATTCTTTGATCACATTTGCATTTATATAGATTTGAAAATGACAATATCTAAAAAAAGCATTTAAAATATGTTTATTATACATGATTTACGAAGAGTGTATCAAACTGGTAGCCCTTCGTATGGCTCAGTATCCGTGAAGTAGCTCTCTGTTTCAAAAAGGTTGGTGATCCCTGGTTTAAATAATAAAGCCTGTGTGTCATTGCACACCCATTAGAGACCAGGACAGGACCATGAAAGTTGGCAAAGACTTAGTAAGTGTTCAGGGGCTTTTAAGGCTGGATTGCAGGCTTTCAGTAGGAGTATTGGACAACAATAACCCCATGCAAGGGGTCACTGGGATGTCCAGTGTCTGCATGTGGTAATTTATACAGTAATGTAATGGATTGACCAATTGAATTATGATATTATAGGTGTATCTCACACTTTTGCCTTTCTAGGGTTTTCATGGACTTGCTGGAGAACCTGGGCCAGGTGGACACCCAGGAACTCCAGTATGTTCAACCTTGCTCTCTGTGTCCATTGTCTATCCAGTAAAAATATCAATACATCCTTGCTTTAGCTGAGTTTATTTGAAAGCCTGAATAATGCCTAATAGATATGGTTACTCTCAAGGCTCACCTTCCTACAGCTGAAACCATAAACTGTTGTTCTATTGAGATATCTATGATTGTGTCTCCATGGTGTCCAACAGGGTCCTCCAGGGTGGTCAGGACAAGATGGCGGCCCTGGACCACCTGGAGAGCAGGTGAGCCATAAGGGGTTTGTCAGCTAGAATAAAAAAAATAATAATAGCGAGACATTTTTCAATTGAAGATTAAGACGGAGTGATTCCTTATAACGTTATATTAAGATAGTGATATTGTGTTATAAGAACCTAGTGTTAATCTTTCACAGTGTTAATCATTCAAGGTTAATCTTTCACGGTGTTAATAATTCAATGTTAATCTTTCACATTGTTAATCATTCAATGTTAATCTTTCACAGTGTTAATCATTTTGTGTTAATCTTTCACATCCTCCGTAATTTGTCTCTGTGTACCTGAACGTGGTCAGAATGTCATTTAATCTATATTGTGTTTCTATGTGATTTTTCAACTAGGGGTTCATTGGGCAACCAGGCATGGAAGGTCCTCAGGGACCTGTAGGTGTGTGTGTAAGTGTTTTTCTGCCAGCTCTGAGATGTGGCTGTGGGGTCACCATTCAGGCATGCTTACTGTCCAACATAATCCCTTACCAGTAAAAGAAAGTACACAGTTATAGGAGACTTATGTATACTTGGTATTAAAAAGACACAAACAACTGTATTTCCCCTAAAAGTTTACAGAGAAAAAACATGACACTTAAATATGTGATTGTAATGATTTACTTAATGTGCCCGTAACTGAGTCTGTATGCTTGCTGTTTGTCTGCTGAGAGTAACACTGTGTGTATATATGCATCGTTAGTGTCATTCCTGTCTGTGTCGATGTATTTCATGGTGTCTCTTCTCCCCAAAGGGTTATCCAGGAGCCTTGGGCCTGTGTGGAATAACAGGCCCCATTGGAGAGAGGGTACACAGTTACATCATATCATTTGCCCTGGCTATGCTAGAACGTACTGGCTGTAAACACCGATTTCTTATTACAATTCTCCTGTTGCATATCCCATAAGTAAAAGAGATTTATAGTTATCAAGCATTTCTGAGTAAGGTAGTCAGGTACATGAATGGTTATTGTCTTTTCAAAAACTATTACAGCTTTTTATTAGTTGTATTTTGTAAGGATAACTGTATGATGAAAGATTTTCTCATACAAAAAACTGGTTCTCGTTCTACCCCGGAAGAAAGACAGTAGGACTTGGTTTGGTTATGTCTATATTTGGGTCTGTGGCCAGCACGTTTGTGTATATGTGTATTTACCTAAGGGGGAACCGGGAGTCCAAGGCTTACCTGGACCCACTGGGAAGATCGGACCTACAGTAAGTAAAACATCTCAGTTCCTTCCTTCATGCTTCAGCAGAAACAGGAAGAAAGTTGAAAAGGGATTGTTGGTGGTCACATGGCAATGGTCAGATATAAAATGATGTCAAGAGCACACAGAATTAAAGGTCTCCATTCTCAAGGTTTTGATCTTTCCATTTAGTCGCATGTTTGATTGTCTGCTTATATAAGGACACGTCATGTGCATCGTAATTGGACCTTGGTAACTTCTTGTTGCTATGGTTACTTCTTAATTTCCTGTTGACTGTGAATTGTGTTCCAGGGTGCACCAGGACCGCCAGGGATAACAGGTCCCCCAGGACCTCAGGTGAGAAACCTTAGTGTTGTTTTCAGCCTAGTACTCTTAAAAAAACAGACCCAAGGCTTCACAGAACCTGATTGCATCACTGGTGTATTTTTAAGCTTCACCTATTCTGAAAATTAGACGATTCCCTTTTGGTTACTTGGGCGCATGCTGCAGTGCATTGGAGGTGCAGTGCAATAAGATATACTATAATTTACTTACAGTAAATGACTACTCTACCAATACCTCTACCAATAAGTCATATGTTAGTTCAAATTTAGCAGAACAGATTGATTATGGTGTATTTCCTTGTATTTATTTTACATACTGTATATTTCCCTCTTTCGGCTGATGCGTTTGTGAGCAATGTGTCTCGTGATATTTCTCTTCAGGGTAGGTTAGGAGATCCAGGACCTAAAGGAATGCAAGGGCTTCCTGTAAGTACTGCTGTGCTGGTTATCTGGACTTCGCATCCATGCTATTGTTTTCTTAACTGCGTTGTTCCTGATCACTTAAGCCTGTGGAGGGCATTGTGCAAAGGGCTGGTTCCCTGCTGTGTCACACACAAGCCCATGTTCTTCATAAACCACTGAGTCATTCTGTCCCTAGTAGAATGAAGAATTAACAGAGCAGTTTGTGAGCGATGCTTTCCTGAATAATCTTTGCTATGTTTCAGGGCTTACCTGGCTCCCCTGGCCCTGCTGGTGGTCCAGGAAAACCAGGTTACCCAGGAAGCCAAGGCCTTCATGGATCAAAGGGTTTGGCTGGATTGGCTGGGTCTTCAGTGAGTAGAAGACACACCCTCTGTTCTCTTCCAGTTTCTGTCAAGTTTACAACAAAGCTCTTTTTTCAAGTTGCATCAAAAAAGACAACTTTTCTGATTCATGCACGATGTGCAGCAACTGTTTTTAATAACTCAAAGACAGGGAGCACTTAAGAGAACAAGATGCTTTGCAACACCAAGACTATGAAGTACATCAAATTTATAATGTACTTATAATGTAGTAAAAGTCATTTGATTAATGACGTTTGAAGGTTAGTTACAGGAAGAATAAATAAAAGCTCAATAAAAACAGTTTCATAGACTTATTTATTTTCCAGAAGAAGGCCATTAGAAAAAATGTAGATTATTATTTGACGTCATGACATGGTTAAATGCAATAACAAAAACATAAAATATTAATGCAAACATTATCATTGTCATTGATACCAGTTTTTCAAGGCTGTGTAAAACATAAACTTAATAGTTAAAGAACATTTTCAGCATTAAAAAACCTCAAGGACAATGAACTGGATGCTGCATTGAGCCTATCTGCATTCTGTCTGGCCTTCCATATTTCTTCTGAGTCTGAAATTGTGAGTCTTTGCCAGGTTAATTCTCCTGATATATTTTAGAAAATAGACACATCATTATTTTGGGTAATTGATCTACTCACCCCGCATACCATGGTCACTTGTTCATACAGTGAATTGTGGAATTTCTTTGCTTAGTTTTTGGTAAAGGTATATAACGACTACAAAGATTCACATGTGAGGCCGTCACCAAAAGTAACTTTGAAGTGTGCTTTCATCCTCAGAGAAAATGTGAAGATCAAAATGGGTTCAACAGGAAGTGCTATAGGTCATTGGTGTGCTCATTCTGACAAATTGTGCAACTGAAGAGAAGTTCATTCTTAAATTTTTGTGGATAACTTTTAGCACTATTTAAAATTGCTCTTGCATTATAGGGTAAACATGGGGCTGACGGACCAAAAGGATCGGAGGGAGAAAAGGGGGCAAAGGTGAGAACTAATGATAATGCTTACGTACAATATCACAATGGGAAGCAGAGACAACCCAGATGCCACCTGGGGTGAACTGAGGGGTTTTTATTTGGATCAGTAATACACAACCAAACAGAAACAAGAGGACTGCAAGGGGTTAAAACTGAAGGCTGGGTGGAACAACAACAAGAGTCTATGACTAATCTAACAAGGTTCAGGCCAATAGGGCAGAGGACACACTGACTAACAGCGAAAGGGGATCATATATACTAACCACTACAAGGACTCACATCAACACTAATGACTAAGCTGGGGAGCCTGGCGAGGGCAAGCACATACAGCTCTGGAAAAAATGGAGACCCCAGCACAATTTTTTGTTTCACGCATTTCTCAATTTATGGGTGTATGAATAATCTATTTTTTTGTAAACTCTAGCCTGGCTGTTCCCTGTTTCTCACTGATGAATGGCTTCTTCCTTGCTGTATCGGATGTCAGTCCTCCTTCTAGGAGCCTGATATGAACTGTCCTAGCAGTGCACATCACACCGGCACTTAATGTTTCCAATTCCTTTTGAAGGTCTCTTGTCATCCCCAGATTCATGAGAAACTGTCGGATAAATTGAGAGTCATCTCTGCCTTTAGAAAGTAGTTTCTGTCCTTTACCTGGCTTTTTCCAGTGTCTTCTGTTTCACTTTGTTCTTGTGTACTGCTGTCTTAGAAATTTGGAGCCTGGAAGCAACCTGTAGTGTAGCCTTCTACCAGCAAAACCAGGATTAAATCAGGATGTAAACTTTTAAAAGATATCGTGTGGTCTCATAATATTTTCCAGAGCTTTATATACACCGATAATGAGTACTTAACAAGAGACAGGTGTGAGTAATTAATACATTAGGGAGGTACAGGATGACTAGTGACATCTGCTGGTCAAACAGGAACATAACAGGGCTGATGGGGACAGATCATGACATATGAAACATTATGCTGACAAGTAGATCAGAATTTTGAAATGAACACCACACCACCGGCCTTTATTTTAGCATTAAACTTCTCATGTATTTCTCTCATATAGTGTATAATATTTCAATATATCAATACCATTATACAATGTGCATGTTCTATTGATGTCTTTTAGGGAATTCTAGGAACTCCTGGTGACAGTGGACCCAATGGTCTGGATGGACAGCAGGTTCATAATCTTTTTTACTCAGAAGTTACTCCGAAGATACTAATAAAGTTGTAATGAAATTGATTGGCTCCTTTTTTACAAAAGCACTAAGCTAAATCAGAATCAAATACCATAAGTCTGTTTTACTTGTATAATATTCTGTTAAACAATGTAAGAACCCTGTTTAGAGACATCAGAACAGAGCCCTTCTTGAGCCTTTTGGTGTGTTTATTGTGTTAACTTTTGCAGGGTCTCTCCGGGCCGGGGGGCGCTGAGGGCTCACTGGGGGGCAAAGGGGAGCAGGTTAGTAGAGAGTGAACAGCGGAAGCAGTAATAGAACTTACATCTCAAAGTTAATTTTGTTTGAACACACAAGCTTATTGTCAGTCTTAATAACAGGTTACTGACAATAAATAATCAATACTTTATTAACAATCAATACTTTATTAATCCCCATGGGGATTAATAATGAGTGAAGCATAATTTTGTCAGACAACAGTCACTACAAAAAGGCTATATATACTTATCTGGCTTTTTTAATTTCTATTGAACATTTATCTAATGTACATACTTGTATAAATGGGCTTCATTGTAATGCACTGGCTTAACCACACTTTTTGTTCTGAGTGCTTATAACATGTGCATTATGACCATTCAGCCCAGCATCAGTGGTTTTCTTATCATCTGGTGCTAAAATAAGTGCAGATTCTAATTAAAATAAGAGTGGATGAAGTGGGGCAGCTGGACGTTTTCATTTTGTATAAAAGGTCAATCATTTTGCATTTCCCTTTCTGTACCCTTGGCTAAAGATCTTCTACCTTGCATAATCCTTTAGATTTTGCAGAATAAATTAGAATAGTTTGTCAAGCAATCATTATGGCTCTTGTGTTGCTGTTTCATTTTTGCGCCTGATAGGGTGCCCGAGGCCTCACAGGGATGCATGGGTCACCAGGACCCCTAGGAGATCCAGGACCACAGGGTGCTGAAGGGTTGCATGGTGAGCCAGGACTGAGAGGCAAAGAGGTGACAGTCCCGATTCCAGCCCTTTATCCTCTAAATAAACACCCTAACTGGCATGTGGTACTGTAAGTGCATCATTTTAAATGGTTGGATTGTCTTTTGCTTTAGGGTAATATCGGGACTCCTGGCAAAACTGGAGACAGGGGTTTTAAAGGGCCAAAGGTAAAAATAAATGACTCACAATATTGTACATTTATATGCTCTGTGCCTATAAGGAAAGTTGCTGAAAACAAAATGTTACTGCAGGAAAAGCTGAAGATTTGTGGCTTTTGGTCTAGGCTTGTTCTCCTCTATGATTCCTGTGCCATTTTCCATATTTTTGCGATGTGTTCTTGATCATGCACTCTGGTTGCTGCACATAGACAGCTTAATGGATTTATGAAGTAAACTTCAGATTGATTATAATTCAGTGTGTTGTGCTTTTTGCGATCTGATCTCCACACGAGTTGGCATGTCCTTATTCATTTTAAGGAACTGGCATTGTACATCAGGCTTGTTTGTGGTCATGTTTCAGGGGGATAAGGGCTCCCATGGATTACCAGGGCTGGGGGGTCCCTCTGGAACACTTGGTAGAAGAGGAGAACGAGGTATTAAGGGACCAAAAGGCTACACGGGACTGCCGGTGAGTAATTATTATTTGGTTTTCATTTGGTAGCTGCTTTAGTGCAACATTACAAGACCTACATTCACTGGCCTCTTTATTAAGCACCCTGGTGTAGTACTGGTGTAAGACCCACTTCCTGAGTATGCGAGTTATGCATTCACACAAGCCATTCTACATGCCACTGATGTACCGAGCTGTTAGTTTGGCTTATATTTTGTTATTTTTTTCCTCTCTCATTATCAAGGTGTTTTCAGCCACTGAACTAGCACTGACTGGATGTTTTTTGTTAATATGGTCAATGAGTAAATTGTGCATCACAAGAATGGGGGCATTAATAGTGTAGATTGTACTGTATACAACCTGATCTTTACAGATCAAAACAGTTAAATATAGCTGGACTTATAATACCATTTTCTTGCATTCTTTTTTTGATCATTTTTATAAATGTACATATATAATGAGGTCGTTTGAGTATTTCATAAAATTATTTTTAAGGGTCAGCTTGGGCTGATGGGTGAAGCTGGACCATTTGGTTTAACAGGAATGGAGGTGGGTGCTTCTGTCTGTGTGTCTGCATTTCGACTCCCTGTAATTCCATTAAAATTTGACCATTAGAGTAACACCAGACCTTAATGATCCATATTTCAAGTTCAGACTGAACAAGATCAGGTGGTGAATTCAGTGTGTCCCTCTTCAGGGTGGGGCGGGTCCTCAGGGATCGCCGGGTAGGGATGGACCTCGCGGGCAAAAGGTACTGTAGTTAAATCATCTTGATCCAAACTTTCCTAATACTGTAGCTTGACTAATAAAACACCTTTCATGCTACTCTGTTCCTAAGGGTGAGGCAGGACCCAGAGGTGAGATTGGCCAGTCTGGGCTTCCTGGAGCTAAGGTATTGTGTTTAATACAAGTTTGTTGAGATCAGTTCAACAGCATACATAATCATTTTAAGAAGGGAAGGGTAAACTAAAAATACCCCAAGTTCTTAAATAACGTCAATATGACTATGCTAAGATTAAGTGTCTTTTATAAGATTGAGAAGTTTATCATCTTCATACTGCCTTCCAGATTTCTACTCATAATATATTCAATACAAAAATAGTGAAATAATTAACTTGTATTTCATGCCACTGTGTGTGTTTACAATACTGTAGTATTAGATATGTATAATGTGGATGTCCATTATATAATGTGTGGCAAATATAATGACTTCCTTTGAGCTGCCTTTTGTTTTACCAAAAGGGGATGGTTGGAAAACCTGGGATCAAAGGTGTCACAGGGTTACCAGGACCTCAGGTTGGCATTTCACCAGGATCTATGGTCTTTCAGTTCCAAAGGATAAAAGAACTGCACTAAGTTCAATGCAGTCCTAGTCACACTCCCAAACATGTCATCCATTGAGTCTTACAGCAGTACACACCAAAAAATAAGAGGCCTATTAAGACAGCGTGTTGTACCTCTATTTCGCTCCAGGGAACAACAGGAAGTAAGGGGCCCCAGGGAATTATGGGTCTGAAGGGCTACCAGGGGCAAGAAGGTCCTAATGGCGATCCGGGGAATGAAGGGCAGCCTGGAGAACCGGTGTGGGGGCTTAGTAACCTTAAGCCTTAGTTTACTTATGTGATGAAATATCTTCATAGTGATGTGCTCTTGAATCTCATGAATACACTTGTCCTTTACAGGGATTAGAAGGTCTGCCTGGGATTAGGGGGCCCAAAGCTCTCGTGGGATTAAAGGTACATCCAGGCATGTACAATTTACTGAGAAGGACAGCCGTGAGATTATTTCCTCTTGACGGAAAATTTCTTTTTAATGAAAAACTATTCTTTGTATAATCAATTGTACCATGTCACTGATAGATGAGCAGATTGCTCTTTTACCTCAGGTTGATTAAAGGTCAACAGACATTTATGAGCTTAAGCTTTAAGAGATTGTGGAAGAACATGCAAATATTTTTGATTCAATTCAAAGAAAAGAAATAACGTTAGACGTTAGACGAAAATTGCGTCTAATCTTTCCCATTCAAAGGGTTCCCCAGGACTGCAGGGGGACCGAGGCCTTGCAGGACCACCAGGGCCCCAGGTTAGTGTTCAGGGATACTGAGGTGGGGGAACATTACAATTGCCATGGAGACTGGGAGTATGCAGTCCCCCTAATATGACACAAATTACTTTTGTACTGTTCCCATATCACCTGTGTATATAATGCACAGTGTACATATTTAACTGGTTTTACAACAAGAATTGGAGGGTCTAAGAAAGAAAAAGGTCTAGCATTAATAATAATATTATTTCAGGACTGTTTTTTTTTGGTCCATTATATAAGCCTTATTTTTATTATAGTCATTAGTTGTTGCACATAGCAGTTACATTCACAGATAATAAGTTCTGCCTCCTGTTCGTTGTCATTTTTGTCATTTTCCTCAATCCATCATAATATACTAGTACTACCATAAAAATAGCAGTGATATTTATAATAATCTTCAAAAAATATAAAAAGGATTTGGGAGATGGGATTTTTTTATGTGCACCTCTTGATGATGCTAGTCAGCTTCACAACTCATCAGTGTAACGCTGACTATTTTACTGAGGCTGAAAAATCTAATTAAGAGATAAAGGAAAATGTCAGAGAATTTTGCTCTGAAGTTAACCTCATTAACTTGTTATCAATGTGGCGTTCTGCATTACATGAGCCTTATCACATTTTAATGCCCTGATTCATGTTTTCAGGGACCCAACGGGAGCCCCGGAGCAGAGGGAAAGCAGGGACCAAAGGGAGAAAAGGTCAACGTGTCGTCATTTTTGTCTTTGTCATATATCCAGCCTCTGACATTTTCTCTGGATCCTGAAACCAAAGTAGTAAAGCAAGTCAAATTAGTTCAACCTCAGCTGTTGGAAAAGGACTGTTCTTGTATTTCAGGGAGAAGGTGGACCTAATGGACACCCAGGAATGACAGGGCATATCGGAAAGACAGTAAGGATTCCTAGTCTGACCCTAGTGTGTTGTCCTTTTTTGTGTAGTATGTTTGCCACTTAAGGAATTGAATTTGCACGAATGCCCCAAAACAGTTACCTGAATTTAGACGACTTGTGTCTCTTGCAGGGGGCAAAAGGAAGGTCAGGAATGACTGGATCAAGAGGGTCTATTGGACAGAAGGTTAGAGGGTGGTTGTAGTTCTGATTTTATTAGATGGCATCATGTAACAACCAGTGCTTTCGTTTGAGTTTAAAACCAGAACGCTGGATCATTAATGCTTTAGTGATAAGAATAGGTTTATGCACAAACAATCAGAGCATTTACTGCAGTAGATGATATAATAATATAATATAAATAATATCAACTTGCATGAACCAAAACTAAAACCTGAGGTGGATAGTTCAAGTCCAGAAAGTTAAAATCCAAACCAAGGTTTTGTTTCAACCAACTGGTTGAGCGCGAAGAGTCACAATCACAGAGTAGTCAACTGGTTGATTGAAACAAAATCTTGGTCTCAATTTTTACTTTCTGGACCTGAACTATCCACCTCAGGTTTTAGGTTTGGTACGTACATGTTCATATTTATTAGCTACCTAGATGAAGCAGTAAAATCGTATTACATTACATTTATTAAACACTGCAATACAAGTAGTCATAATATCCTCACACATGCAGTAAAACTAAAAACAATGGTTTAATTTTTATTCCAAAACTATGCTTTTGTGTATCAGCCAGGAAGTTAACCTCTCTTTCACAGTAAGACTGCCATTCAGTTGCTTTGCTGTCAAGCTTTATAAGGTTTAATGTTGTTCATTGTTTTGTGATCATTTCTCCAGGGAGAAGAAGGACAGCCAGGACCAGAGGGGCCTCCAGGGGGGCAAGGTCCTCCTGTAAGTGGCTGTGTAAGGCACTGGGGACCTGAAGGGGGGTGACCCCTAAA
This sequence comes from Mormyrops attenuatus, assembly GCA_026777985.1. Lineage (NCBI taxonomy): Eukaryota > Metazoa > Chordata > Actinopteri > Osteoglossiformes > Mormyridae > Mormyrops > Mormyrops attenuatus. The sequence continues at coordinate 16,205,999 of JAODKC010000044.1, read as the reverse complement.
GCAGGGATGCCCAAATGTTTGTCCCCAAGGGCCAAATTCCGTCAGCCAAATCAAGGTCCACTTTGGGAGGGGTGACCGGTCCCCTGACAATAAAATTTGCAGACCACGGGCAAATAAAATCGCACAGTCAGGATTCAATTGTTAAATTGTACTTCGGTCCAGATGCAGACCAGAAAGCAGTAGCTGGTGACCACTGCCCTTAGCTTTCCTACTCTGCTCTTACTCTTTTTGACGTTCTTGTGTAAAGCTGGACTGATGACTTCTGATTTCTTTGATGCCACCCTGAAATGAAATGGCAAATCAGCATTTTTGACAATGTACTTTATTTGTATGTTTACTAAATGCTGACAAGCACCTGGAAAAAGAAGAACCTGTAATAAACTGCAATATAGTAAATTATTTTTTCAATGATACCTCTCTGATAAGAAAACCAAGTTAAGGAAACACCATTTAAAATGAAAATGCCCACCTTCAAAGACGATACTGCCGATGCTGCTGATTATTAAACTGTATATTATTAGTATATGTGGATATTGCCAAATTTAGAATGAAGTACGTGACTTTATTGTTTACATGTTTACATTTAGTGTTTTCTAGTTTGTTTATGTGGATAAGAATTATTTAACTCATACGATCTTTAAGGTTTCTTGTTAAAAATGAATTTGAGGAATGAGAGTTTAATAGCTACACTGTTGTTGTCTTCCCCTTTCTCAGGGCATGCCAGGGTCACGAGGACAAAAGGGACAGACAGGTGACAAAGGCCCAGAGGTACAGTACGCCATGAAAAGATGACCGTCTGTGTGAGAAACCGTGTGCTTGCAGTGAATGATGCAGATGCTCACATTTCAGTTTGCAGTGTTTTCGGTAATTTTGTGCCCTTTATTCATCAGGGGCACCAAGGGCCAGATGGACCCCCCGGACGGCCTGGGGCTGCGGGATTAAAGGTACTCTCATGAGCGCCTCCCTGAGGGTTTGTGCGGCATAGCCACCTCCCAGAGAAAGCTGGGATCTGACAGACTGCAAAGTATACCTTGTGCTCGGATATAACGGTTCAGTCTTTTCTGTTGTGCGTACTGTAAATGATGTAGCACTGAGATCGCTCAGGCATTAAGGTACACCATGTGTTTCAGGGGAGTTCAGGTATTTTGGGGAAGGCAGGTGAAGATGGATTAAAGGGCGAACAGGTAATTCTACATTTAAAAAATCGAACTGTTAATTAGGTCATACACTGTAGTATTCTCCTTTGCCAGCATTAACAATATAAGTCTTATTCTTAAGGTTACTGAGTCTTACTAGTTCACTTTCTGCCATAATCAGTATTGATATATATGGGATCTATATCATGTGTTACCCTCTTTATTTCACTAATCTTAATCTTTATCCCTGAAGATATTATCATAGTCACATGTAAAATGTTTCCTGCCCATTAAAAAGCTCAGGGACTGTGATGTTTTTAAGCTGTGGTGTCGTTTGTGTGTGCGTGTGCAGTATATGTACCAACATGCATGTTTGCTTATGCCTGTGTGTGTCCCCTTCAGGGTGATATTGGTCCCACCGGCCCAAGGGGAACACTTGGCTTGCCTGGACTTCCTGTAAGTCACTGTTATTTTTGCCCTTTTCCAAGACATGCATGCTAATGCTAAGCTCATATTATCCCAAGGGAAAAAAAGGGAGATAACAATACAGAAATGAGTCATTTATCTGCAGGTTTAAGATGCTGGTCTCTGTTCAGCTCTAAGGATCACATTTCTCTTTCTACAGTTGTATTAAGATATCATTGCCGAAAGTTCAGGTGTATGTAGTAATACACATAATAATGGTAATAATACATTTTAGAGCTGCTTGTCACTGTAGAATTTGGCATTAAACTAACAAAATGTTCAAGTTTGTTTAAATATTGTAAAGTGGTATTTAAACTAACTTCTTTCCACAGGGATTATTTGGCCAAAAGGTATGTAAAATGGGAAGCCTTTATTAGAGTTGCAGTCATTTTATAATTCATTGAGACTAGACAGACCCTGTGTGGAACAATGTGGATACAGCACTCAATTGTTTCACAGATATATCAGCTATAACAAACAAACACAAGACAGTAGTGGTTGTGGGGTGGTTACCATAGAGACCCTATTTATCAGAGCAGGGCTACTTTCAGCATGATGGGATTGTATGTAGTGAGGAGACGCTTGTGAGATGAAATGGGACAGCGATAAAAAGGTTTTCAGTCACAAGATTTAAGGGATATTTGCTGTCGTTCCACAGTGTCGGAATCTGAAGCTTTCATTTCTGCTGAAAATGGCTGTTTTCTTACATTCCCTGAAAAAAATGTTGCCACAGTGCCAAGCATCTCAAGCAGATTATGTCTGGTGGCTCGTAAAATCACTCTCTCCCTCCCCTAGGATAGAAACAGAATAGTGAAACATTTTAAGCCTAAGATTAGAAATGTGTGAAGTCAGTTTTTCCTATCATTTATCCTCAGGGGATAAAGGGACTTACCGGTCGCCTGGGACCAGCTGGGGCGAGAGGACCTCCTGTATGTAATTCTCCTGATTTGCATAAAATCATCCAAACATCATTGGTCAGGTTCTTAAGCCAACGTTTTTTTGGCTGCTGTAACCCACTGTAATTCTCCAACACTATCACCCGCATGATACAATTGCTGCATACAGATAAACCAAAACGCTTCTGTTTCACTGTCACGTCATTCAGGGCCCACCTGGAGCTGCCGGGCCGCCAGGAAGCTCCCTGACTCTGACTCTCACACAACTGAAGGCAAAGACACATACTATAATGTTATACATTTTTGTGTGTTTTCAGCATTTGATACAGATGATATGATATTTTTTTCATCAAATTTATTATTGTATAATGACTTTGATTAAATACAATCTCTAAAACAGATTGTGCTGGTTATTTTACTATAGTAATGAAATGCACAGCATAATTTTCCATTATAATTCCTAGATTGTATAAAAGGATCCAGTAATGCACTATATTGCATAATGGTATATATCTGGAACCAGTGTACTATCTAACTAAACACATTGTTGATCTTCCTCTTTCTTATGCTCTTTTGTCAATATTTATTTTTGTTCCATCAAGGAAATTGCATATATATCAGACAGCCCCAATTATCTAACAATCCAAATGTTCCTGAACACCTTGCACCGGGACCTGCGGTTACTGCTGGAGCCACCAGATGGCACAAAAGAGCACCCGGCTACCACCTGCTTGGAGTTGTGGCTCTGTCATCCTTACCTCACCAATGGTTACAGCCGTATCTACCATGTCCATTACAAATGATTGCAGTAGCTATTCACCCTAGCAACGCCCTCTGCAAAGCCAGAGAGACAGCACAATGGAACATGCACGTTTGATCGTTCTTCTTTGAAGGGTGGAAGCTGCAGTAAATTATGGCATTTTGTGTGATTGACTTGTTGTTCTGATTTTTCAGGGTTCTATTACATTGATCCTAACCAAGGCAGTCCTGCTGATGCCTTTGCAGTTTACTGCAACTTCACTGCAGGAGTGAAGACCTGCCTTTCTGCCCGCAATGCTCAGGTTAATGGCATAATTCCCCTTATTCCCCTCTTATTCTGTAAAAAGACGTGCACATGCCGGCCAGAGGAAAATCAGTTCAAAGGTGAAAGCTGAAAATGGGTAATGAGAATTTTAAGGATCTCATATGTCATACATGAAGTTAGCATTTTGCTTTTTACAATGACAGAAAGGTGTTTGGGCATTAAATTATATGATGGTCTACTTTTCTGATGAAAGAACAGGAGATGCAGGTGGGTACGTACCTGGATCTGTGACTGAATGATCTCATCTAATTCCAAGAGGGGATCTGCTTTAGTGCCATTTAGCAGGTTACTTGGGATTTCTTGCTAAAAAGTTTAATAATAATCCATTCATCCATCTTCCATAATCACTTACTGAGTATAGCATTTTGGTGAACCAGGAGACTATCCCAGGAAGCAAAGGGCAGGAGACAGGCCCTTTGATGGATGGATGGATGGATGTTAAAATTAAGAAATACTATGAAAATTGCTTTTGATAAACTAATAAAGAAATCTACCATGACAAAAGTTATGCATCAAAATAAATCACCAAAGATAGTCTCTGCTATTGAAAAGAACAAAAATAACTTGTATATCAATGTTATATATAGCTCTATTGAATGTTACTAACCCTCACAACCCAGTGTGGGTAATTGTCACCAGGAACTGAGCACCTAACCAACTGGATTTTCTGTAATTTCTCTACATCCAAGGTGCCTGAGAAGGCCTGGCTGAAAGACACTGGGCCAGAAGAGACCTTCCACTGGCTGAGTACTTTAGAGAATGGTTTTCAGGTGAACTGCTAATTTGGCCACTTCTCTTCCGGTTGTTCACTGTGAATCCTGCTTCTAAACTGTCCTCTTAATGTGTTCTCCTTCTGTCAGTTCGAGTACCCAGGAGCGAGTGTGGTGCAGCTCCGCTTCTTAAGACTCTACAGCAGATCTGCCACTCAGAACGTAACCTACTCCTGCACTCCAGGCAAGATCCGGAGACACCAGGAAAGAGAGGTTAACTTCCTGGCTGATACACGAAAGCATAGTTATTTGAGAGTGCTAAAAGACTGCGGGGTAAGCTTTCGGCTTCTGTTTTTATGTTGTCTGCTATTTGTGATACTAGTTGTGGTGGCAGCATTTGAGTTTAAGTTCTTCATCTCACAATATACAGCTCTGGAAAAAATTAAGAAACTACTCTGTATTTTTTAAAAGTTTGCATTCTTAAATCCTGGTTTAATCCTGGTTCTGCTGGCAGAAGGCTACATTGTGCGACAGGCTGCTTCCAGGCTCAGAGTTTCTAAGACAGCAGTACACAAGAATAAGGTAAAGCAGGAGATACTGGCATTAACCAAAAACCAGCCAGGTGGAGGGCAGAAGTAACTTCCTAATGCCAGAGATGACTGTCAACTTATCCAACAGTGCCTCATTAATCAGAGGATGACCTCAAGTGACTTTCAAAAAGAAAGGGAAACATTCAGTGGTGTGAAGTGCAGTTCATAACAGGCTCCTAGAAGCAGGACTGAAGATCCATAAAGCAAGGAAGCAGCCCTTCATTTAAGAGAAACAGAGAAGAGTCAGGCTGCAGTTTGAAAAAAAAAAGTCTGTTTTACACAGACGCATAAACATAAATTGAGAAATGGAAAACTTGGCTGTAGTATCCTAATTTTTCCGAGAGCTGCAGTAGTTGCAGAACTACTTTTCTGTTCCTTATTTTTATTCATCGATAGCTATATGAAAGTTTCAAAGGAAGTATTTGGCATTATTAAATGAGTCATGAAGTAAGCTGTAATGATGATGAAGTACAGACGCTCCTCTACTTGCGAACGAAATATATTTCGAACGGCCGTACCAAACGGTACGCTGCTGCACGGCGGGAGTAGCGGCCAGGAGTTGTACTACTGTAGGTGGAATTGGCGCGCAGAAAAAACAATTGATGTTGCGGACAGGAAACGGGAGCCCAATGAACACTATTTGGACTTACAGTCCTTTTCGTTCGTATGTCTGAAAGTTCGTAAGTTGAAAGTTCGTAAGTAGAGGAGTGTCTGTAGCTGTAACCTCTGGGCACTGACAGCAGTGATCTACTATTGTGTCTGTTACCCCAGTCTTCTGATACAATGCAGTCTGGGCTACGGGAGTCTGTGTTCCACTTCGATAGCGAAGACCTGGATCTCCTACCCCTCAGAGACCTGGCTGTGTTTGGCGGCAGTAACTCTACCCAGAAGTATGGATTCACCATCGGGCCTGTCTGCTTCCGTTAGAAGGGGCTTCTCAGGCCTTCAATGGGTTTTTGGCCACTATGAATAAGACCTGCAGAAACTATAAAAAAGGAACAAAGATCCCTTTTCTCTAAAGCCTTTGTCACCCAGTTTCTTTCAGGCAACCAGAGCACAGCAAAAGTAAGAATTACAAGACATCTCCTTATTTATTTTCCATTCATTCTTTTGGCTTCAAGAGTTGGATTACATTGTTTTTGTGGGACTCACAAATGACTCTTTTTGCTTACCAAGCCTTTCAAATAATTACGCTGATTTACAGTACTGGGGAATACTGAATTAGATGTAATTAAACTAGGAGGACTACGTTTGGAGGTTCTTCAGCTGCAAGTGTATTTGCATAGTGTTTGAAGTAGTTAGATTACATTTTGTGCCATTTTTGTGCAGCTAATTAATGAAACTGCAAACAATTTTGGGCCATAAAACTAAAGGGATGTTTTTTTTACTTTTTTTCCATTGCTTCTCTGTGGTTAGTAATTGAGCCCCGTTGGGCCCTTTTCCCTTTCATCCTGACCGCTGTGAAGACATGCTCAGGCAATGCATTTGCCAGGCTGCCAAAAGGGGCCGGTGTTTCTCACTACTAATATCGCACTTTGCTAACAGAGCATAACGTCATGGATACAGCACCTCCCAAACCTCAGCCTGAACATTACGTCTGTTTGAAATTGTGTGCTTAACACGCATGCTGAAAGAAATGCTACAGCAGAAAGTCTCTATTTATTTGTGTAGGTGCAAAGTTAAGGCACTTTTTGCAATAAAATCAATTTGAGTGGCATTTTTGCCGGCATGTGATTTTTTTTAATATAGTATTTTGTTGTAATTTCGTATCACATGCACTACTGCATTTCTAGTTTGCTCACTTTTTTTTTACTAAGTAGTTTGGACTACTTTTTCTAAGTAGCTTTACTAGATTTCTCCCCAGGGTAGCTTTGCTGTAGCTTAACTTCTTCCAGTGTGAAGTCACTGGTAGATTACAAAGCTATGCGGTTACAGTAGTGTCCCCCAACATTGCCGATGTATGCAATTGTTTTTGTATATTGGTATCTTTTGTTACTTCATAGGTGTACAGTTTATTCAGTAAATTTAGCTGCAGGTATATTTTTATGGTGGATTTTATGCTATTTGTATGATTTTACCTGAAAGTTTTTAAAGAAGAATTCTGAATTAGTGCAGTATTTTCGATGAAACTTTCTGCTTAAAAAAAAAGAAAAAAAAGAATTAAACGGTTTAATTCAGTTTAGTGATGGCTGTGTATCATTGTGACATAATTCATATATTTTACATGTTGGTGTTTGGGCCAAATGGATGTCTTTTTATAATCAGACATGTTTTGCCTGTAATATGCTATATGTCAAGTAATATATAACATCTCACCACAGTAAATATAGGCTGGGTGAATCTGGCGTAGTTTATTGCTGTCATTGTATTGGAGCAAGGACACGTCTAACTGCAATGTCATGTTAAGCAGTGACAGGGACTAAAGAAACTGTCTGTAGCATGCCTATAATTTTGCCTGGAAAAAAACTGAATGTTTGTAAATCCAAATGTCTGTAACTGATTTTATTATAACATTGTCATCATATTTAAACCTACATCTTAAATTAGCTTATCTGCCACAAATTAGTAGAAATTTACTTTTACAACATAATTCTGTTACATATACTGTCCAATGTTAATAAATTAGAATTGAAATCTATATTGAACATTTTACACTTGAAAAGGAAATCATTTTGTGGTTGAAATATACTCAGTTTAAACTATTAGCTGCTGGTAATTTTGGGATGGGGATTGAATAATAGTTGACAGGTACATACAACATGATTTAAATGTGGTTGCCTTAGCTGACTGAGATTAATCATTGGTACTACTGGATATTTTTGTTGTATCATTTTCATTATTGTGCTTGCAATGTTTTTATTCTTTATTGATGTTTAGGCGACTTAATTCACATTTTAGGATTGGTGTTTGCCTTCTCATGCAAACATTTCGGACATTTATTAAACATGAAACATGTTGTTTTTCACTGGAGAAATGCAGCTGCAGTTGGTTATTTTCATTATTTGAAATCAAAGGCCCATTTAACACCAGGGAACTTTATGACCTCCTGTTATCCTGCATAGACATTTAAACTTTTGTCTACATTTTATCTCTGCGGTAGAGTCAATAACTATATATCTTCTGATTCACCAAGAAAAAAAACACCATATTCCTTCACTATCTATACGCAACCTTTATAGGAAGAGCATAGGGCGAAGAACGGATCCTAATAGGACAAATGCTGGTCTTGGACAGATGCAGACCACCAAACCATTACAAGTTTTGCATCATGCCTTTCTCCCTTTCTTGTGGCTGGTGTTCTGCACACTTTGTGACCTTTGATATGGACTGACTGGCTGTTTTTCATATGGCGCCATCATGTTTGTCAGGTCTAAGCAAAAACAGAGTCTTCTGGAAAAATATTGGGATGTGTCCTTGGCTGTAGAAGCTAAGAACATCTTTGCGGAGAGACCAAGATGGTTTGGGACATTGAAATGATCCTCTACACTTTTCACAGATCCGAGAGCACGCATCTTTCCGTTTTCTTTTGTTTCATATTTCTATTGTTTTCATCTATTATATGTTAAAATTAATCACAATGGAATTCATCAGAGATAGTCATTTTCAGAAAGACCCAACACCAGCTAATGAAATTGCTTTGTAAAGGAATTTTCACCTCTATCGGTAGTTGGGAATACTGCTGCGCTTATAGCTCATATAAAACCAACTTTACCACGCTCTCATATTAGATCTAGATTTATACCCATTTGGCAGTTCAGTTTGAACGAATACAACATTTTTTCAGACTTTTTCAGGTAACAAAACGAGTTTACAATATGAATGGTGCCCCGCCAGAGGAGCTGATTTACATGTTGCATTCTGGGTGTTGTGTTGTTCGTGGCACCTGTATGTCACTGTAAATAGTGCTGTGTTAAAAAACAAGTTCCCGACCGTGCCCCTTGACACAGTAATTCTGTACAGCATGCTTATACTATCCATCCATCCATCCATCCATCCACCTATTTTCTAACTGCTTTTCGCGGTCGCCGTTATGCTTTCACCCGAATGAACTGAAACTCATTTCCACACATTGCGATCCTTACAGCGCTCCACCTCGCGCCTCTCGGTAAACTCCGGAAGGCAACGGCGGGGGGCGTGGCGACTCGGCGTAATGAGCGAGGCGGACCGGCCGCTCATTGGTCGGCGAACGGAGATCGGCCCCGGGCTGTATCACGTAAACATCCCCTTCGGCGAGTGCAGTTTGTGTCAAAGCTGTCCGAAAGTTGCCGTGTGGGGGAAGGACATTCAGGTAATCGGGGAGAAAGGTGGGATATCTTGTTTAATTTGTCTTGTTTCGGCCGCTTTAGGTACTTTCTCAGCGTCCAGATGTCTCGTGACTTGTCGGCTAAACTAGCGGTGTAAGCATACAGCTACCTGGATAAAAGCCGTGTTTTAAACCACACAGTCGCGCTTTTCCATTAGATCAGCCGGGATAGGAAAACTCGGCGCCCCGCTGATGGAGCGGGGTGACCTGTAGCTTCAGTGCAACCGCTCGTTGGGCTCAGCCCCCCGCCCCCCAGGCCCCGCGCCACGCCTCGGCGTTTCGTCAGAACGCAAGACCGTCGAGACTGCACCGCACGGGGGCTCGGGGATCGCTCAGTGCGAGCGGGGGCTCGATCGCGTCGGGGAGCGGGCCGGGCGCTTTGCGTAGAAAGTCGGGCGTTCTGGTGGCCAACTGCTCGGCTGCTGTGCTTCGGACTAACCCGCCTTCGTCGTCGTTCAGTCTCTGAATGTCGGTGCTCCCTCCTTGGCTCCGGTAAGCCTCCGCTGCTTCGCTCGTTTATCCGGTGTAAGAAAATCAGCGTCTCGCTGTTGATTACTGGTTCTAGTGACATCAACTGGTTTGTTTATTGGTTATTCTGGTTAATGTGTGCGGTAGAAACCCTAGATCGTAGTGTGACAGTGTGTGTGATATAGATACTGGGGGATCAAGTGATCAAGGAAACGTAGAATCTGAAACCCTCCGTTTAAACGCCTCGTTGGGAATTATTTTGGTCGCCATTTGTCAGATGATTAATTACCTTCAATAGGATGTATTATGGATTATTATTATTATTCAGGTAGTGTTGTTCATACGTGTCACGGGTTTGCTACTCGGGCGAATTATGTGCTTGAGGAATCTAACGCAAAATCGCTGCCTTTTACGTTTCATTCTTTTTCAGACGCTATAAACTTCTAGGTCTTTCGGATGCATTTTTGCATTAAAGCAACAAAGCTCAGCTCCTGTCTTTAGAGGTCCATTTATGAAGCTGTTGCAGAAAGCACTTAAAACACTGGTCATTTGGTGTAATCCTCCTCAGCGCCGCATTGCTTATAAGGCTCGTGCGAAAATAAATGTATTCCAAATGTGTTGCCGGAGCGTCGCCTGAATTCAGATGAAGGCTATATTCAAGTGACTTTTCTTGTCTTGTGTGTCTCCCCTCCCCTCCCTTCTCCACTCCTCTCCTCGCACAGCATCGCATCTATGACCTCCTTCTCAGACTGGATCGAGTATGTACCCCCCTGCGAGAAAAGACTTTGTCTCACTAACCGTCCCTGAGCAGGACCGGGGCAGTTACAACAACAGCAAGCAGTGGCGTAGGCAGTCCTGCTGGAGGGTGAGTGAGTTTGCCCCTTTTTTAATGGCCAACAGCCTGGGATCTCATCTGAACACCAGCCTTAAGTGCTGTCTGTTAACATTGCTAGTAATGGTTGTGATGGTGTCATAATCAAATTAATGTTAAATCTTAAATCCCTGTCATTAACTGTGTGTTTGTAGTTTATTAGCTATTACCAGCGATGCAGCAGGTTGTACTGTCGAATCCCACTCCACGCTCTCTATGTGTATGTCCTATGACCATCTTCCCAAGTGGTAGGACGATGGCTGGTGATTTGGTTGAGCTTTCGTTGAGGTCAAATGGATGCTTTTGTTAGTAGTTTTCTTTTTCCGCTGGCCTTGCTCAGTCAGCGACACTATGCAGACAAGCCACAAGGACGCAATGTATGTCCAAAGCTTTGTGTGCGTCACAGATCCAAGCCTGTGTGCCATAACCCACCTGTCACGAGCAGCTGGGAGTGTTTGTTGCGTCGTTTATCCTGCGTACCCTGGATGGGATACTAGTCAAGGGCAGGACACATATATTTACACGACTGGGGGCAATTTAATGACACTAAGTAGCCTATCAGTGCATTTAGACGGAGAGCATGAAAACTCCGCATGCAGAGTGTAGGTGTGATTCTAACTCCCAGCCTGGAGGTGTGAGCCTACAGCGCTACCCACTGAGCCACAGTGGCACTCAGAATAAAATCATTGTAAATAAGGTGGTATAATTTGGTTGTCCTTCACTGCTGTTTCTCCCTGATATTTTCGGTTTAATGTCTGTAGCGTCTCTTGATTTCTGCTTAAAGTCTGAAAAGGCCTCATGCTTCTGGGATATGTCAAGAAAGTTATCCATAATGACTTTTGCTGCATTACGAGCTCCTGTCAGATGTTTGACGAGCTAAGAGGATCTGGCAGTGTTGCCACAGTTGCTGTAGTGCATAAAGATATTCCATGGTTGGTTTTTTTTTTTTTTTTTTTGTGTGTGTGTGTCTGTCCACAACCTAGAAATGGAAGCAGCTTTCCAGGCTACAGCGCAGTCTTATTCTCTTCCTGCTGGTGCTGCTGCTGGTGTGTGTCATCGCCACGTACCCCACCCTGCTGGAGCACTGGGGAGGTATGGTTGTTCACCTACATGAAATGCGTGTAGTTCCTTTATGAGAAAGTCACCCCAGAGAAAATATACAACCAAATTGGTGGCATTCTGTATAAAATAAATGATGTATCAAACTATACAGATAATGAATAAAGCACAATTATTGAGTGGTACATTTTTATTCTCACTGCAAAACATTTCAAAACAGAATATCTAAAATCAAACAAAGAAGCCTCTTGTGGAATTCCACTATTTTTAATCAGCTGCTTTTCAGTATTTTGTTTCCCTGAGGTATAAATATGAGGCTGTATGACTGTAAAATCCCTGTCATTTACTGCCGTGCGGATACCAAAGAGCTCTCAACTGAAATGAGATGGTCAGGTCTGGGGACAGCTGCAGATTTGGCATGAAGAAAAAGGCATGTGTCTGCAAAGACCGTGAGGTGAAGAAGAATCCAAGGATCAGGGTTTCAGAACTGCACAGTTTAGTGGAATCATGGGGTTATCGAGTTTCTCAACCGGCCCCATGTCAACAGGCTCTTGGGGAAGGTTGCACAAAAGAGGCCTTTTCTGAGCCCTACCCACCAATTGCAGCGCCTGGACTTCACTGGGCATCATGGGAACTACTATCTGAATTGTAGTTTTAATGAGAGCAGACTCATTGGCGACGTGCAGTGTCTGCGTGTTTGGTGTCTAAAGAGGACTGCGTACAAGGGAAAGCACCCAACAGACACAGGAAAATATGGAGGTGCATCATTAATACGTTAGGGGTGTTCTGTTGTTAGTGGTTAAGGGCATAGTGAATTCTACTAAGTACAAGGATGTTTTAGCCTAAAACTTGTTTGCCTGTGCCCAGAGGTTGAGACTTGGCTATATGTCGACCTTTTAACACGAATCAGTACAGAAATAAATGATTTGAAGAGGACTCCCTAGAAGCGCAAATTGCACAATACCAAGGATCATGAAGATCCCGCAGTGTGTGCTCCATAGTTTACAGGAAGAGGCTCAGTGCAGTTGTCCTCGCTGATTATTAAACGGATGGCTGCCAATAATTTTGAAGCCTGTGTTTCACGGAAAAAAATGCAACACTCATTGGGAAACAGTGTTAAAAGTATATTGCTTCTCTAAATACTTGAGTAGAACAGTTTTTAATTATTATGATTGCCATTTATTTTCTGGAGTCATTTATGCATTTATCATTTTCATGAAGGCTGTTAGTAATTTGTTCACTGACTGCATGGGGTTTATAAGTAAATTTAGTTCTTAACATTAAGTTAAGACAACTGAATAATGTTCTCTAATGTTTTTCATGTTTTGGGTAGGTGAAGGGGGGCAGAGACTGAACTGTGTGTGTGTGTGTGTGTGTGTGTTCAGGTCCTTCTGGGGAGGCTAGTAAGAAGGAGTGGCACAAAGACGACGACAGCCCCCTGAAAAATGTGTTGCCAGGGGCCCCTCCAGGTGCCAGCCAGCAGGACGCCCCCCTGCCTGATAAGCAAAATGCCCCTATCTTGCCTGAACCCCCCCCTGTGGTTGGTACAGCCCCGTCGCTAGTCCTCTGCCCCGCACATCTGCAGTACTGCAAGACGTTACTCGCATAGACTTTCCTGCACAGCAGCCTACAATTTACACACACCCTCTGAATTCTGTTGTCTCGATGTGTCTCTCCCCCCAAAGCAGAAAAAAGTAGTCAATAGACGGGGACCCCCCAGCTTACAGAACTATTCTCGGAAGAAAAAAGAAAACGTGTCCGACTCCCAAGTAGACGAGAAGCTGGACCCAGCGGTGAGGAGCAGGGACCAGGTGGAGGGAGAGAAGCCAGTTATCAGGTTAGATTGAACATGCAGTTTCTTTTCTGTGCTTTAAGACACTTGATAGGTTTTTTTCCCAGAATCCTCGGGGACACCTCTTCATGGTATACAGTGGGATCTGTAAATACCCATATGTGCCACAAATAAAAATTTCCTATAGATCGTATAATGTCCGAGTGCTTTATGAATCCCCTTTGAGAGGGGGAGCTAAGCTGGTAGTCTTTGTAAGAGCCTTAAACCCTTTCCCCAGTTGGTATATGCTTGAAGTCCTGTAATTCCCCAAACACACAGTTGCCATGTTTGCCGTCGTGTGTCTGTGTAGCTGGCGAGGGGCTATGATTGAGGCAGAGCAAGCAACTGAACCCCAGCCCTCTGCCAAGGAGAAAGAGAGGGCAGATGGGAAGGAGCACCTTGAGCTGGCAAGGCCGGTAAACGCAGGGGACCAGGGGCCAGGTCTGTGTGCTCTACCATCACTGCCTATATGTATGTTAGGCATGTAGATGGATAAAAAATACATGGTACTCCTTTGCCCTTTTTAATTAGTCAGCAGTATTCTGGGTCATTGGTTCCCGAGGCTCTCGGATCCGTATGCAAGTGCTTTTCGTGTGCGTGTCACTTCAGGAGGTACGACAGGCCGTCTTGAGGCCGTGAGAGAGGCCTTCAGACACGCCTGGCAGGGCTACAAGGAGTTCGCTTGGGGTCATGATGAGTTGAAGCCCATCTCCAAGTCATACGGGGAGTGGTTTGGACTAGGCCTGACTCTGATTGATGCTCTGGACACCATGTGGATCCTGGGCTTAAAAGAAGGTAACTTCTGAGTACTGAAGTACGCTTGTTCATCATGGCAGTAAATAAGATGCATGTTACATTTACTATGGTGGGATTTGATGAAGGTGTTGACAGTTTATTCTCCCTTTGTTAAGCTGGCTTTGTGTTCCATTTAAGAATTTGAAGACGCTAAAACTTGGGTAGCAACAGAACTGTCTTTCGACAAGAATGTGGACGTCAACCTGTTTGAGACCACCATCAGGATCATGGGAGGCCTGCTCAGCACCTACCACCTGACTGGTGACAGCATGTACTTGGAAAAAGCCGTGAGTCTCTCCTCAGTCTGTATTTCAAGCCTTGATGCGGAATTGTTCAGTAAGGAAGGTTATTGAGATGACCATTTCAGAATTCTCCTCTACTTCCTACAGAAGGACTTAGGATCCCGGCTGATGCCTGCCTTCAACACCGCCTCCAAGATCCCATTCTCGGATGTGAACATCGGCAAGGGCACGGCACACGCGCCTCGCTGGACGTCGGACAGCACGGTGGCCGAGGTGACCAGCATTCAGCTGGAATTCCGCGAGCTGAGCCGGCTGACCCAGGACCAGCGTTACCAGGTAAGTGTGCTCAGTGTTCCATTGAATACTCGGTATTCGCTCAAAGCCGGAAACGCCCTGCCGACCATAAACAAACAGAAAATTCTGCGTCCGCCGGAGGCCGAATGTACAGACGATAGGCTGGAGGCTTCCCTGAACCTCTGTGCCTCACCTTTTCCTGGCTAGAAAGTGGTGAACGAAGTGATGAGGCTGGTGCACAAGTTGGACGGCAAGCAGGACGGTCTGGTGCCAATGTTCATCAACACCAACAGCGGACAGTTCACGCATCTGGGCGTGTTCACGTTGGGTGCGCGCGCCGACAGCTACTACGAATACCTGCTTAAGCAGTGGATCCAGGGAGGCAAGAAGGAGACTGAGTGAGTGAACTGAGCATAGAGCGCCCCCTTTCTCATGGTATCACTGCTGCTGTTTGTGTCATGCCACCTGCATTAATTATTCTCCACTTGGGCTTCTTTTTAAGATGGATTTGTTACTTTTGGCTTTATTGTCTTTAACTACAAGTAGGACTTTTCTGTAAGTGGAACTGTTTTTGTATCTGTTAAAATAAGAGGATTAAGTCCAGGATCATTCTAAATGTTTACTGTAATCTGCTATAATTTATTCATTAATCCAGTTTTAATTGTATTTGGCTGAATTTAAAAAACAATGTAGCTAACTGAATATCCATGAGGTTCCTCTTTGCATATAAAGGTGTGATACCATTTAGATTGTTAATGTTTCTGGCTTCCATGTTAGTTTGCTGTGGTCTCCGTGGAATAGAGTCAGGTTCCATGCAATCTTCTGAGAACAGTAATCCTGTATATCAATACAGCGCTTTCATTTTTCTGTATAAAACAAGTGGTGCCAGCTGTCAGCATTAGGATTCGGTCACAGCTGGATACTTGCGCTTTCCTGTGCAAATGTGAGGCGCTCCCACCTAGTGAATAATGGATAAAGTAAAAGCCAGAAACAAGTTGAATCCGGGCTTGGATGTACACATTTGGTTCAGGGCTCTGTCTCTGCTAGAGGCACATACCACACTTCAGACAAATGAATAGTCCTGGTTAATTCCTGGAATAGACATACAGTAGAGGTGTCAGATTAACTCGATATGACCCTGAACTGGAGAAACATGGAAGGATGACTGTTATGGGGGAGGGGAGGGGGTTGGCATCCGGGCATTTCCCATAATGCACCTTGTGTGTGTGCTCTCAGGCTGCTGGAAGATTACGTGCAGGCAGTGGAAGGCGTGAAGAAGAACCTGCTTAGGAAATCCTCTCCCCGGAGCCTCACCTTCGTAGGAGAGCTGTCCCATGGCCACTTCAGCCCCAAAATGGTCAGTGTGAGGGTGGCTAAGGTACCCACTCTGCGCCGGGAGATTGGTAGGCAGCTGGCAGTTCTGCTAAGAAAACCTCTCCACGTTTTACGCTGGGATACAGCCTGCAAAGAACATCGGTGTGACAATAACCGCTTGGGCTACTTTATATTTATAGTGCTCTGAGAAAGGAGGTCTGTGCCCAGCATTCTCCCAGAAGCCAGTGACCTTATTCTTCCAGTTATTGTGCAGCAGCGATCAGACAGTGTAACTCTGTATCTCGAAACCAAGCTCATTTGTGTTTACATACAGACGGTTTGCACAGAATAGAATGGTGATGCTTTGTATAGTCGCATAGATACATTGTTACATAGTGGCTCAGCTCGTCGAGAGTTGGTTCCGGATACAGTCTCCAGGTTATGAGCAAGATCCGTTCCCTAAGTCTGTCTTTAAGTCCTATTAGTGGGTGCGTCAGGGAAATATAATATGGTGCTTCATAATAATAATTTTTATTATATAGTAAAAATAAAAGTAGCTATATGTGGTACTGTAACTGTACCGTGCTTCGAACTGACAGACTGCTGAAGCAGCACAATGTTTTCACAAGTGTCGTTAAGTAGTGTGTGCATTCATTATTATTTACATTTTTCAGATAGGATTTATGGTAGCATGTTCATAAGTGCGAGTTGTCTGCAAGTCAGACGTTAACTCGGGGACTATCTGTATTAAAATCAAGCCCTTTTGAAACGCATCTTTTCATAAAGCAAGCTCTGCATGGATTTTGTTTTTCATGCAGTGTTTTTCATCCATTAAGTGAACGCTTCAGTGAGCTTTCCGCGCATTTAATATGCATTTCAGAAATAAATGTGCACCCTCTGTAATACGGCCTGTTTTCAGTCTTCGGTGTGTCATTACCGCTCGGAAATGCGTCTTTCAGATGGGAAACCGTGCTCTTGGGCACGGGCAGTGATTTGCAGTAATCTTTGTAGGCGGTGGCGATAGCCTGGGACCGAATGAGCACGTAACTGAAGCTGCGGCTTTCGTGCAAATAAACAGCCCATCTGTGGCAGGGGAGCCTCCTGCATGTTCTGGGACGTGGCCCTGTGAGGTGATGCTGCAGGGGAAGGAATAGGGGGAGCTGGGGGAGAACGTGCTGCAGGCCATCTGCAGTCCCACACTGGCGGTTTGGCACTAGCCGAGCGTGTCCGGTCAGCTTGCAGCTCCCACGTTTACGAGTCCTTTTTAATTCTACTTCAATCGGCTGCCGTTTTTCCTCTCAGCCAAATTATTTTAGCCCCTCTGTCATTGGAGATGCAGCATCCTGCTCTGAGCGTGATGTGGGAATGGCTCTCGGTAATCCAGGTCTGAACAACATGCAATTACACCAGATGTCCCTGGTAGAAATGCTCGCAGAACCGAAACTAAAAATTGCAAGTTGAATTGGGACACAGTGATTAATTTTATTAATAGTACTTAGAAGAAGCTTTATGGCAGGAAATGCAATATGCACTTCTAATAACTTCCGTGGTCTAACATGTAGAATCGTTGGTTTTAATTGGGCCTTTGATAGCTGCAGAATAGCTGCTGTTATCTCATAGAACATGCCTTCCTCCTCCCTCAGGATCACCTGGTCTGCTTCCTGCCAGGAACGCTGGCTCTCGGTGCGCACAACGGTCTGCCTGAGGAGCACATGGAGCTGGCCAAGCAGCTGATGGAAACCTGCTACCAGATGTACGCCCAGATGGAGACAGGCCTGAGCCCTGAGATCGTCCACTTCAACATGCCGCCCCACGAAGGCCTGGACGTTGATGTGAAGGTGACGGGGGACTTGGCACGGCTGCAGGGGTGCCTTTACACATAGGCCGTGTCTTTGGCTGCCCACTCACCATCTGTTATCCCCCCACAGCCCGCAGACAGACACAACCTCCTACGGCCAGAGACGGTGGAGAGTCTCTTCTACCTCTACAGGTTCACCCAGGATAAGAAGTACCAGAACTGGGGCTGGGAGATCTTCAAGAACTTTAACAAGTACACCAGGGTGAGTGGGCAGAAGGGCTCCTTCCAGCAGGCACACCCCCACACACACTGACAGCTTTAACTTGCATTGAAGTAATATTTTTTTAAAATTGCCTTCAGATATAAAAACACGATTGAATTACAGCAGTTCCTGTAATAGGAATAGTCTTTATTTTCTAAACCTTCTTCGTCAGGCCTGGGCAGGTCTGTGTACTCCAGTTACCAAGGTGGATAAGTTAGTCCCATTAAAAGGATCTTGAGACCACTTTGCGTATTGGTGTGTGTCTGAGCACTGTGATATTATCATACCCCGGCTAATAGCTCCCCTCTGCCCTCCAGGTCCCCTCTGGAGGCTTTACCTCCATTAACAACGTGCGAGATCCTCAGTACCCTAACCCCAGAGATAAAATGGAGAGCTTCTTCCTGGGCGAGACGCTCAAGTACTTCTACCTGCTATTCTCAGACGACCCAAATCTGATCAGCCTGGACAAGTACATTTTTAACACGGAGGCACACCCCCTGCCTATCTGGCCATCCACAGCGTGACACGGGACCGGACACGGTACGCACACAGCGCATGCCTCAGGGTTTGGATTCTGAGAAGTGTTCTCAGAAGTTCTTTATGAACACCTTAACACGTTGCTGATGGTCAACATGAAAGCCTGTGTCTAGAATCCAGATTTTTATAATGGAAGACTGTGTCAGAATTATACACGGTTATTACAGCATGTCAAGGGCTTGGGGAGGGGGCGGGTAATATATTTTTAATACGTGTTCTGAGAATAACCAACAAAACAAAAATGACTGGTAGAGTTATTTTGCAGTGTAGCTCTGATCAGCAATGTGTTAAAATGGCCAGTAATGATTCTGTGTGATGAAAAGCTGCAATTTTTTTTAGTTTTTTTTTCTTTGTGATGGGGATACAGGGGATGAATGGGTGGGGGGGGGGTGGTAAAAAATGAAAAACAAGAAAAGCTGATATCTGAGCCGGGGTATAATTGACCCCATGGATAAATACTGCCATGTTGACTCTAGAGTACACAGCCCCTTCCACTTTTGATTCCAAAGTGAATGATGCATTTTTATATATATTTTTAAAATATATAATAAATATAAATCCTTCCACAATCCCTTCTGTCATTCCCAAAACCATTATTATAATAAATTATATATGGGTGTTTGCAATGATATTTGAAGTTTATTTGTTAGTAGGGATGCACCAACCGGTATAGATTCTATTATCGGTATCGTATCCGATACCATGCTCATGTCGTCATGACAACGTGCCGATGCCTTTAACTGATACCACGTAATGACATATCAGTGATCCGTTGTTTTCCACAGAGACTAAAAAACTGGCTATCAGCCCTCCCTGTCCATCCCGTGGGTGGCAAGTCTTAACACGGGCTGTTTAGTGGATTGTCTGTATTGTTTTATTCAGGCTTTAGCAAAAAGAAAATTAAGTGCCCCAGATAGTGGTGTACTGGGGGGATTTCAATATTATCGTTTATCCCAATATTTTTATGTTAAAATGATGCATATTATTTTTTTTTTGACATTGCACAGCCCCAATTGGTATGGTTGACTACCAGACAGCGAGTGTCGGTAGTCATACTCGGTCAAACAAATTGGTATTGGTGCATCCCTATTTGTTACTATGGCAGTATGAAGGCATGTACTGCATCAGGGACCACAGTGTGGTGACGACAAGATGCAGAACTTAATTGTGTTGTGTTGACAATTTTTAATGTTGTTTTTCCTCTGTGTGCTTAAGTGGATGTGGGGGGGGGGCACTTTTGTTTGTTTTTTTTTTTTTTGCAGATTCCTGTTGTGACTTTATTGGGTCTGTGGTGCATTTAGAGAGATACTTGTGGCTGGTATTAGAAACAGGCCTGTAGTTGGGAACGCAGCAGTATGGTCACGCCTGCGGGACAGCAAGGCGTCCAGCTCTGTGAGTGGACTGCAGGGAAACACTAGAATCAAAAGGAAAAGTACGGCGTGTACCTAAATGTGATCTCAGCCATTGCTCCTGTACATATTTACATATTTTAATTGTACAGATGATTTGACTGGGTGTGTTTTATGGTCTTCTGGGAATTTTAATTTTTTCGCTCTAGCAATTGAAACACACTGTTAGTGTAGCCAAAGTAGTCGACTGAGTCTGTTTATTTCTACATTATCTTCTTTAGATGAATCAGTACCAGAGGGCAGAAAACTGCTGGTGGTTCAGGTTATGGTGAGGTACGGGGTGCCAATGGTGAGTTTTCAGTAGCACAGAGGAGGCCATGAGCTTTTAACGCAAAATCGTGTCCGCTGCCTCGTGCCGCACCGATCATTTATTTTCCCAGTCTTAGTGGCTGTGTTTGACGTAATAGTGGCTTTATAGTGTGGTTTTGTCATGGCGAGAAAACTGCACGTTCATGTTCCTGTAGAGCGCTTTATCGTTTTCACCTTTTTTGAAAAGCTTTTGATACAGGAAGACTTACAAACATACATAGTCTCCTTTTTTTTTTAGTGGTGACATTTTGATTTGTGCTTAAGTTGTGATTGTTGTGTGCAAGTGAAAATTCCACTTAATTTAATGCTTTTATCTCGGATGGGTCATGTTATGTAAGTAGCAAGGATGAAGAATTTGCTTTTGCAAATAAGTGCTGAGGTTATTGATTATCAAGGAACAGAGCCATACTGGTTCTTGGTAGCCGAGAGCAATATTATAGAGTGGTCGTCTGCAGTAACTGGTCTTACTGCATTAGTAGTGGAGTTTCACTCTTATCTGTGCCTTCGAATCAGTGGTATGTACAGTGTCCCTGTATGCAGTCTGCTTGGCTGTGACTCTGTTTTCCTGCCAGTACATATAGTTTGGATCTATATGTTGGTTGATATGTACATGATTGTTTCTTTTTTCTCTTGTTAAAATATTTGGAGCGGGATTATATTTGTATTATAGCTTAATTTCCATGGTTGAATGCTTGGAGTAATGTCTGAAATTCACAAGAAATTGACTGGTTTGTCATTAACAATTCTTCCTTGATTTAAATCCAGATCAGCTTTGAAAAAGCTACGGGGATTTAACAGTTTAAATGTGCCCATACAAGTCACTGGAATTTCATATGAAATGACTTTGCACTAATTACAGTTCCTGAAGTATCACCTCTTCTGTACAGGGTTACTGATATCAAGTCATCAGTGGTACCGGCAATGCATCCATGCTTTTGTATTTTTTATTTTTATAAATGCATGGGATTAAAAGAATTTGTTTAAATGTTTAAAACAATATGATCCCTAACAATGACCAGAATTTTAAATTTACTCCAAAAACCAAAGATGCTTTCCAAAGACGACTCATGTTCAACCTGCATGTCGTGAAATTGACCTTAAGAAATAGCAGTGGTCAATAGACCATATAGAAACTTCATTCAGCGTTGCCCCGGATGTCACGGCCAACCAATGTCAGTCCACTGACAAACTGATCAAGTTCTCTGCATTGCCCTGTATACAACAAAGCTCACTGTAATCCATACCAGACTTCCATCCCTGAACTTTTTATCTGTACATAGGCAAAGGTTTTGTGAACTGAGAATCAAAAATCAAAACTTTTTTGAAAAAGACTATTGATTTTATTGCATTTGTACAAACGTTGGCATTAAATTTTTACGAAAGGTTAATAAAATTGTGGTTCATAAATCTGAATCTTTACACCTGTGTGTTGTCATTTCGAGGTACATATTCAGAGTGTTTCATTTTCATGCATTTTCACCCAATGGGCAATTATTTCAGACTCCTTCCTGCGGGCCTCAGTCACTGATAAGGGGTCAGCTGGATTCGACCCTCTACAATAGAAAGGACAAAACGAACTGAATGCTTATAGTGTAGACCACTTGAGAAGCTTGAGAAGGAATGTGTAATTTTTTCCAAAGTTGATGAATTACATTTTTCAGTACAATGGAAAAATGAATGTAATTAGCTTAAATGTTTAAGGCTTAAGGTTTGTGCCTTTGGCTTATTTTCTTCATGTTATACACTGATACAGCTATACTGAACTCCTACCTTAAATCTAAATGATGTGCCCCTTCAGGGATGTTGATTGCAATGAGTGACGGGTTCAGCGTCTTTCGTACCTAAACAAATAAAATCACATACTAATTCCACCTTCTGTTCCTATGAATCACTTCATTTCAGTCATTTCACTAATTTAATCTGCTTTTTTCATAAAACAGGAATGTTTTGCAGTTTTCTGTGGCATTCCAGCCCAGGCCATCTTACCTTCAAAAGTCTAAAAAAGACAAACACTTACCCCTCCATTTGCCCATGGATCAAGGTTGCCATTGGAGAAAATGATATTGCTGGCTGTGGAAAAATCTGCAAAGAGTAGCACAGAAGCACTGCAATTCAAAAGACCACATACAGTTCTTTCAAAGCACTGCTTCAGAAGTGAAGAGGCGATCTGACCATAACTCTCACCGTCCCCCCAGAACTGGACTTTGAGCCAGCCTGGTCGTGGCACCACGCTCCACTTCTTTGTGCAGTAACTCTCTCGGTCTTGCTCTGTGAAGGGCAGTGGCGGGAACATGTCCGTGACATTGTTGCTCTCGAAGCACAACTCAATCTCCGTGCAGGCCTTCAAAACAAACCCAGAAATTTCAGTTCTCTAGCAAACTGTTATATATGCTCCAGTGCTTTATAAATGCAGAACGGTCAAAAAGTGAACAACATGACTCATCTGGGAGAACTTGCCTGGTAGTCCCAGGCGAGACTGTTAGGTCCAAGGCCACAACCGGTGGGATCAGCACACTCTACATAAACTCTGTAGATGTCATAACACTGGAGCTCACCTGTGGAGTTGTACACTATACCTGTGAAAGAATCATTCATTGGTCAGTAGAAACAAAGTAAGAATTAATCACCTAGTGAGCAACCAGTGACAACCTAAATGTTTGAGCTGATTGCTCATGAGAGTTTTATCTACACTAAAATGCTCTGATGGCAGAATGAAAATGTCTGGTTATCTCTCAATCAGATTGTAGGGGAGGAGGGTCCAAGCAACTAGGAGGCAGGATCGACCAATCAGATGTCTTGGACCCACCGCCTGTATAATCTGATTGGTTCTCTCTCTGAACCAATTATTTTCAAAACATTTTGGTGTAAGTAAAACTCCCATGATCCAACTGATTCCCATCTGGATTTAGGACATCCACATTGTGATTCTACACATATGTATTGTACAGAAAAATCAAATCCCTTTTTTACTCGGTAGTTTGTTTTAATGTGACAGATAATGTCAAATTTCTTCATCACAAACAATAGAACCAGAAGCTTTGCAGAAAGAATTGGCATTATAAAACATGCTACATCTTTAAGAATTACTCGACAGCCAAATTAATTTTGACACTTTAATGTTACGGGACTTTAACCTTTACGCCATCGAAGAAGCCTTGGTTTGTAATCCTATATCTGAGTCACCTGTTAGTATTCCACAGGAACAGGAAAACACGAAACAATGGAAATATGAAACAAAAGAAAATGGAAAAACAACCGCTCTAGTATCTGTGAAGAATGTATTGGTTTGGTTCAGTGTCTCAACAATTCTCGGGCCCTCCACAAAGATAAGGCTTCCGTAGCTTCTGAAGCCAAGGACACCTTCCAGTGTTTTTCCAGAAGAGTCTGTTTTGGCTTAGACCTAACAAACCTGATGGCGCCATTTGAAAAAACAACCAGTTGGTCCATATCGAAGGTGACAAAGTGAGAAGACTGGCCACAAGTAAGGGAGAAAGGCATGGTGCCAAACTTGTAAAGCTAGTGTAACAGCGTGCTGGTATGAATATGTGATCAAACATTATTGACTATAGTGACATCAGCATCCCAATCCCCCTTAAAAATTAACATAAATCATAGAATTTGCATAAAAACAATTCTCTGAGCCAACAGATGTGACAGTGATATAAAGGTCCTCATTACCACAGGCACAAGGCAGGATGAGCTCAGAATGAATTATACGGAATCTTTGTGGGCGCGCTTATGTCCTGTTACACTCCACATCAGCCTAAACTATAGGAGCTATGTGCCTGCACACTAAGCGCAAATTGCTGGCTCTCAGAGGAACACCAGGGGAGGCCAGCCTGAACTTGCATTCAGAGAAAATACTCTTCTAATGGATCACAAAAGTATTCAATAACTCCCCAGCGGTTTGACAAGCTTTCAGCTTCCATTAGAAAACAATCCTGATTTATTTACTCAGCTAAATGCAATATTAATTATGCTAAATACTTTTTAAAAATAGTTTTCACTATGCTTGATACTTTTAATGTTAAAAATTACATTCCAGTATTTAACTGCACTGCACTGGATATAGTCAAAGCAGCATAAGCAGTTCAGTTAAATCAAACACATTTACATAGCACAAATTCACAACTCAGATTTCAGTTCAGCAGTCATTTTACAGTAATACCAGTGCTTACTTGAGTTAGCACTTGCATATCTAGGAACTCGTGGCCATAAGTGGAAATTAGTGGGAGAACATTTTAAAATGAACTTGAGCAAGCACTTCTTTACACAGCGTGTAGTTGGAGTATGGAATAGTCTTCCTGCTAGTGTAGCGCAGTTCTCCCCAAACGAGCTTGATGGGCCGAATGGCCTCCTCTCGTTTGTAAATTTCTTATGTTATCAGTTCATGTACGTTCTCTCTTGGACCTGGCACAAACTATATTCTGTAGTGAGACTATATTATACAACAACCACCACCTTTGCTCCAATCTCCGAGGTTAGGCTTTCCTCCTCCCAGATCAGGAGAATGCAGCAGTAGCTGCTTGTGGAAGCCAGCCCTGATGTGCATCACTCTATCCAAAGGAGTCGGCCTTCCCTCTCATCACTGTACAGTGACAACTACTGTCCGCTGGGCATCTAGGCAGCTGAGCTAATGTAATTTTCCTCTGATTATTTCCTCTCACTCTATACGAGGTGTGATAGTTGTCATGGTCCCTCAGATAAGGGGTACCTTCAAGCTTGTGGGAGTTTTACTTACACAATAATGTTCTGAGGGCAGAATGGAAAATAATTGGTTCAGAGAGATAACCAATCAAATTGTAGAGGAGGTGGGTCCAAGCAACTAGAGGAGGCGAGACCAAGACATCTGATTGGTCGATTCTGCCTCCTTGAGTTGCTTGGACCCAGGGGCGGAGCCAAATGGGTGGCAATTGCCACCCCCAACAGAGCCCTTGCCACCCCCAGTGCCACCCCGCTGAAAATGGTAAACATTAAAATATATCAGTAAGACCTAAGTCCTAAACAGTTTCTATGCCCTAGCTCTGCTTCTGGGATGTATTCTGGGATGGAGTGGTTCTACAAACCTTTAGCACACTTTCAACAGATGCCTTGACTTACAGCAGTGCATTGTTAATACGTATTCAGCAGCTCCAAACGTGACATGGTCGTGTGCTGTCTAACAGAGGAACAATGCTCCATGTACCACAGAACATCCTCAAAAAAAATACAGGAAGAGCCCTTACATTTTACCCTGACACTTTCCTTCTCCAAGGGGAATCCTGACTTTTTGGACGCCAGGTAGCAGCAGAACCCTGATGTTCACTCAGTGGCATAGTAAGTGAAACAGTAATAGTAACCCTAAAACCTACTAAAGGTCTCAAGGGGCCAGTTGACCACCTATTTTCCCCTCATTATATTTTAACTGAAACACGCTTCATTTAGCTGGAATATTTAGAACTGGGACACCACTCTTCGTTAACCTGGATACCTTTAGAACAAGGCTTCAGAGAAATAAACTGCTATACATGTTATAAAAATATTCAATACTAAATAAGTACTCTCTGGAATGGTCTATTCTGTGCAAAAGTCTTACATAAAGTCATGCTACTCTCCAACTAGCATCATATTTTAAGTATACTGCTCAGTGATATTTTACAAGCAATGTCTAATGAAGTAATATCTAAGCTGTTTTAGGTACGGTCTCAGAGGAGATCGCTGATAAGGTATCCAATTTAAGACACAGGAACGGGATCAGATTAGCAAAAGGGACTTTGACAGCCCAGCAGCTGACCAAGGGACCACACGCAAAGCCCCACCCCCACTAAAATGCTCTGCATCACCAGTAGGGGGCTCCTGTCACTTGTGCACCACTGCCCCTATGCCTTCAAACGATCAGGACAAACAGTGTAGACGCTACATGGCCAAGATAAAACACGCTCGCTCACCTCCTTATACTGGTAGGGCGTTACAGCCATCAGGCCCTGCATTTTAAGTGACTCCCAAACCTCAGTCACCCATCTCAAGTATTTGTTTTGCTAAAACACACATCACTTACCCACAGTGTCTCTTAGGGCAGATAGTAAATTCAGTCCATTTAGCATAGTATCACAGGCCACCTAGAGAAACAAAGGAGAGCATACACATGTAAAGGGCTCAGAGTTCGCCGTCTTTGAACCAACACAATTCCCGCCACTTCTTGGGCACTACCTTGACTGGGTTAGCAGGCATTCGGGCCATGAAATGGGTGCTGTAGGGGTAGTCAAGCATAGCCATGACAGTAAAGGCATTACGCAGGAGCCCCTTAAGCTGATGAATGTCTTGCCTGGATTCTGGGGTCTTGCAGAGATTAAAAGATGACTGGATACGTGTATAATCTGTAAAGAAAGAGGAGTTCATTGTAGAATACGAAGCTATGGTATTGAGTTCCAGGAACCCTGGCGGAAAACACCCCGTGTATTTAAAGAAGGCTTAAAGTGCTATAATGCAGCTATAATGAAGATTACCTTCATGCTGAGCGAGGGCTTCGAGCTGGGAAAAGGCTCCCCTAACTGCAACACTGCAGGAAGGATTACAGTTTTCAAAGTCCTAAATCGAAGGAGGGCTGTGTTATGCTGATTACTGAGCCGGACGTATTAAAGTACTTCACATTACAAAGACCTTCTTCAGTAATGAGAACTTACTGCAGTTACATCCTGGAAGAACTGCTTTGGATCGCCCATTCCGGCTGTAGATAAGATGGGGGCACTGGCAGCCAGAGCTCCCGTTACAATATTTGGGTACCTCAGTCTCATGTAGACACTCAGCATACCTCCATAACTGATGGGGAAACAGGAAACAAATACTCGTCAAGTGAAAACTGAGTAAAATGACAACATCCAGTTCCCAAAACAAGCTGCCATACCTTCCACCGAAAACAATGACTGGGCACATTGTGGCACCAAGTTCCCTTTTGAGCTCTGTGATCATAATAGCATAGTCTGCCAGCGCCTGTTCCACAGTCAGCAGTCCGATCTCTGGGATTTTGAAAGAACTGTTGCCAAAGGGGAGCGACATGCCATAATATCTCTGCAAGACGAGACAGCAGATCGCGGTATTATGCTACAGTGTTTCATTAAACTGCATCAAGTCGTATAGCGTTACCAAGAAACTTAAGTAGATGGAAGAAAGATGCATGTTTGGATTCCGATTTCATGGTCTGCACTGCACATTAGAGACATTGCACCCATCATCCATGTTAATTTTTAACCCAGACTCCCCATATGACAGGATGTCACGAGTTGTAGTAAAGTGTCCCATCGCATGACCTTACATGCTCAGCAAATATCACTAATGCATCCTGCTGCGCTGCCAGTTCGGTTATAAATCCAGAATTCATAGCAAAATCCCAAACGTCTCCCTCGTTTCCAGTGTAGAAAAAAATAGGTCCGACGCCTTTCTTCCAGTACTGATCTAAAGACACAAAAACCAGAGAGATCAGCAATGTTTTTTTTTTTTAAGCAAACAGTACTTCAAAATGTGCTAGCTCAAACTACATATCTGCGCAAAAAGAAAAATGCATTTATTTCAATGCAGGCAATTAAACAACAGACGCTCTCTAAAGTCCTAAGAAGTTTCTGTGCCCTAGCTCTGCGTCTGGGATGTATTTTAATATAACGTATACTGTAGACTCAAGGCATGACAATCCAAAAATAATACGATTTACCTGTAATTAAATATCTCTGGTTGTAGGTGCCGTTGCCCATACTGTTGAAGTTGAAGTGATCTATCATTTGAGAGAAATATTTCTCTTTGAATTGGGGTGTCGGAGGGTCACCATTGCTCTTCCAACGAGCCTGTAAATAATAGGAAGTTAAACTCGTGTTATGGGCAACTACCGTCTACATACGTAAAGGTTTTTCCAAGTTATCAAACAATATTTATTGTGGTAACACTTAACTGTATGACCAATATTCTAGGTTAGATATAGGTCGTGTTTTTATCTAAAGTAATGAAAGCTAATATAAACAGAATGACAACAGTGGTTTATTTTGGTCGAATTAAACTGTGCACAACAATACTTAAGAGGGCTACGCTATCACGTACAACACAACTAATTATTTAACTACTGACTACAGGATTCCTTACCTTTTTGATTAACATTTCTGCTGACACATCTCTGCCTTTTTCGGGTTCGCTTAGTTTAATTCCAAAATTATTTTTTTCAAAGGAACTGATCTGAAACCCACTGCGCATAAGTCCATGGCTTCTATTTAAACTAAAAATGAATACGCAAAAGATCAAAAGCAGCCGGGCAGACATATCAAACATCAGTGGAGAACTTCCTCAGTGGGTCATGTGAGAAGTCGGCATGTGACAATGATCCTCTGTATTTACAATTTTGCGTGACGTTTTACAGTGCGACGTTAGTGTCGCGTCCTTTTTGCGTAGCGCTGCTCTTACATTCTGTCATCCTAAGTTATCGGGAGCTGCATTTTCTCAACACTATTGTATCAGCGTTATCTTTCACTACAGGATCAAGTCAACCGTGTATTTGAGTCGCGCATGCTCTACCGATAGGAGTCAACTATTTATGTATTAAACTATTCAAGTAATAAAGTACTTCAGACCATTTTCTAAACGTGCTCCTGGAGAGTTAAGGCCCATCTCATGCATTGGCATACATTTTTATAAAATGGATGATTACCTTTAAATCGTCTGCATTGACACTGGCAAAGCCCCTCATTGGAACTGGACATATACGTTTTTTCATATTTAGCTTGCTTCTACCTAGTTTTCAGTTTTTGTTATTTTTTAGTTGATTTGTATCCGGCTTTCATTGCTGGCGCATGCGCAACTCAAATCCATGGTTGACTCAGATCTTCTACTGCAGGGGTGGCCAATCTTATCCAGAAAGGGCCACGTGTATGCGGGTTTTCGCTGCAACTGCCTAATTAGATTACTAATTAGAGGACTGATTGGCTGAAGAGTCCTCACACC
>JAODKC010000044.1:16146015-16176235 GCA_026777985.1 Mormyrops attenuatus | reverse complement strand
AAAGTATCTCCAAAAGCCTTGATGTTCATCAGTCCACGGTAAGACAAATTGTCTATAAATGGAGAAAGTTCAGCACTTTTGCTACTCTCCCTAGGAGTGGCTGTCCTGTAAAGATGACTGCAAGAGCACAGCGCAGAATGCTCAATGCTCATCTGTGGACAGATGAAACCAAAGTTGAGTTGTGTGGAAGACCCACACAATACTATGTGTGGAGAAAAAGAAGCACAGCACACCAACATCAAAACCTCATCCCAAAGTGAAGTATGGTGGAGGGGGCATCATGGTTTGGGGCTGCTTCGCTGCGTCAGGGCCTGGACAGATTGCTATAATCGAAGGAAAATTAATTCCCAAGTTTATCAAGGACTTTTGCAGGAGAACTTAAGGCCATGTGTCCACCAACTGAAGCTCAACAGAAGATGGGTGATGCAACAGGACAACGACACAAAGCATAGAAGTA
Source organism: Mormyrops attenuatus (assembly GCA_026777985.1). Classification (NCBI taxonomy): domain Eukaryota; kingdom Metazoa; phylum Chordata; class Actinopteri; order Osteoglossiformes; family Mormyridae; genus Mormyrops; species Mormyrops attenuatus. The sequence goes on along the minus strand of JAODKC010000044.1, from coordinate 16,175,778 downwards.
AATAACAACAGAAGTTTGAAGTTTGAAGTAAATCAACAACAGAATGGCTTCAATAGAAGAAAATACGCCTTCTGGAGTGGCCCAGTCAGAGTCCTGACCTCAACCCGATTGAGATGCTGTGGCATGACCTCAAGAATGCAATTCACGCCAGACATCCCAAGAATATTTATGAACTCAAACAGTTCTGTAAAGAGGAATGGTCAGGAATTACTCCTGACCGTTGTGCAGGTCTGATCTGTAACTACAGGAAACGTTTGGTTGAGGTTATTGCTGCCAAAGGAGGGTCAACCAGTTATTAACTCCAAGGGTTCACATACTTTTTCCACCCGCACTGTTAATGTTTACATTGTGTGTTCAATAAAAACATGAAAACATATAATTATTTGTGTGGTATTAGTTTAAACAGACTGTGTTTGTCTATTGTTGTGACTTAGAGGAAGATCAGATCACATTTTATGACCAATTTGTGCAGAAATCCATATAATTCCAAAGGGTTCACATACTTTTTCTTGCAACTGTATTAGTACCCACGGTAGAAAGAACTACGTCAGGCTGCAGAGCATTCTCTTGTAGAGCTCCTCAGCTGTGGAATAGTTTTCCAGCAGATGTGTGAGATTCAGGCTCACTCTCAATGTTCAAGTCTGGACTAAAAACACACTTGTTTAATCTAGCTTTTAGGGACTCTCTAGCTGTAACTAACTGCTCACTCCCAATTAGACCTATAGTGTGAGGTGTAGAGCTGGCTTGGGATCGGTGCCATTGGCTTTGGATGAACCGAACTGTCAGTTCTGTCACTCTAGTTTCACACCCCCTTGTGGAATTGGAGTGCTGATGTTTCAGAGACTCCCCATGTCTGCATTCCCTCCTGCCTCTCCCTCCTACTCATGCTGCTGTAGCCATATCTGCTGGAGCTTACATACTGCACTCATCTAATTGTTTGCACTGCCTCTGTTCTCCCTTACTTTGGCTAATCGCACATTTTATTTCCCCTACTCCTCCTGGAGTGTGCTGCCTGGAGACCGCAAATTATCAAGATATCCTGCCTACCCGACTGCCTGCTACGTCTCCACTACCTGTGGCATCTTTCTGACCTGCTCGCCCTTCTGCCTTTGACGTCGCTCCTGTATGCCCTGCTGCTGTACCACTGTTCATCCTGCCACCTGCCTCCCATCACCTGTCTGCCCCCCGCTTTGAGACTCAAATGATAAAAATGGGACAGTGTGAAATGGAACTTTGCCCTCTTGCCCATTTGACTCCCTCTGCCGGCCCCTGGAGGATGGGCTCCACCTTTGAGTCTGGTTCCTCCCAAGGTTTCTTCCTTTTAGGGAGTTTTTCCTTGCCACTGTCACCTCTAGCTTGCTTTCTGGGGGCTTTGGGTGGGGATAACGTAAAGCGCTTTGAGAGAATGTAATGTTGTGAAAATGTAATATTAAAAAAAGGAAAACATTAACAACCACAGTATGTTTAATGTCAATGTGAACAATCTCTACAATGGACAAGAAGCCATGGTCAGTGTGGAATATGGAGAAACTGGTTAAGGAGTTATGCAAAGTTGCATGCTGTCATTGTATGTATTGAATTAGTACACAATGCATATGTTTGGAGAGAGTGAGCTGGAAGAGGCACTAATAAGGAAAGTTACAGAACAAAAGACTGATTTGGATAAATGTGAGGAAAACAAATGTTATGGAGCAAGTTTGGTTTTGATGAATATATAGTTTATAGACAACTTTTGACTTTTTCAAACAGTTATCAACAATAAAACACTTAGTAGTCAAGAAATATGTCACAGACTGACACTTGTGCTCTAATGAAGGACTTGTAAAAAATCAAGTACCGATGCATCTTTAAGAAATAGGAACAAAATTGTTCAGAATATGGAATTTCCTATGTCTTTATGGATGTGAAAGCTACATAAAGAAACAGGACAGGGAACGTATCTGCACCTCTGAACTCTAATGCTGGCACCGACTTCTAAGAATACCATGGACCGCAAGGAAAACAAATTAGTGGACCCTTGACCACATCAGGCCTAAATTTTCCCTTGAAGCACAAAAATCAGATTAAACATCATTAGGGGCACAGTACGAAAACACCCAGCGCAAAGAAGAAGATCACAATGCTTAGAATATAAAACAGGAAGATGATGACCAACAACAAGATGGATGGACTCAATCTTCACAACAATGAACATGCCATTGGAAACCATGGTGACCCAGAAAGGAGATGAAACATTCTGGAGGAATGTCATCTGTATGGTCACCAGGAGTTAACACAGACCTGACAGTATATAAGTTATACAGTATGTGATGGAAAATCAAGGAGTGGTAGGAGCCAAATACATGCAATAAAATACTGGAGCCAGTGTTGTATTCCACCCCGCAGTAGATAGCTGTCTGTCTGTGCTTGTCAGACCTATGATTGGACAGATGATTGTGTTGAAGGTTAATGAAACTGTGTTATATGGGAGGCTAAGACCTAACACTAATACATCATTACATAAATTAACCGACTTCTTTATGTCACACATCTTTCACATGTTACTATAATAACAAATATATCATTGCAGACAATATTTTTGGAGGTACTCTCAGAATTAAATCTTTTAAGGTGTTACAGACACTTTTATGAAATTAAAATGTCTAATGTGGTGCTTGTTTTCCATAATCAGTTTTGCCAAACAATACCTCAAGTTTGTCTTAGATGTACAGTCGTGCCACTTCAGTGTTTGTAGATCGTTTTGTCAGATGTTTTTATGGTATACTGAAGTATAATTACAAGCATTTCATAAGTGTCAAAGGCTTTTATTGACAATTACATTAAGTTTCTTGGATGGTTGGGAGAAGTTGCTCTCAGAGGATGTTTTGGTACCATTCTTTATTCATGGCTGTGTTCTTAGGCAAAATTGTGAGTGAGCCCACTCCCTTGGCTGAGAAGCATCCCCACACATGAATGGTCTCAGGATGCTGTACTGTTGGCATGACACAGGACTGATGGTAGTGCTCACCTTTTCTTCTCCATACAATCTTTTTTTACGGATGCCCCAAATAATCTTAAAGGGGATTCATCACAGAAAATTACTTTACCCCAGTCCTCAGCAGTCCAATCCCCTGTACCTTTTGCAGAATATCAGACTGTCCCTGATGTTTATCTTGCAGATACTGTAAGTGGCTTCTCTGGTGCCCTTCTTGACATCAGGCCATCCGCCAAAAGTCTTTGCCTCACTTTGTGTGCAGATGCACTCACACCTGCCTAGCAGCAATGTTCTTGCCTGTGAAGCCCTTTTGTGCAAAGCAATGATGACTGCATGTGTTTCCTTGCAGGAAACCATGGTTAACAGAGAAAGAACAATGATTTCAAATCACCACCCTCCTTTTAAAGCATCCAGTCTGTTATTCTAACTCAATCATCATGACAGAGTGATCTCCAGCCTTGTCCTCGTCAACACTCTCACCTGTGTAACCAGAGAATCACTGAAATGATGTCAGCAGGTCCTTTGTGGCAGGGCTGAAATGCAGTGGAAATGGGTTTTTTGGGATTAAGTTAATTTTCTTGGCAAAGAGGGACTTTGCATTTAATTGCAATTCATCTGATCACTCTTCATAACATTCTGGAGTTTATGCAAATTGCCATCATAAAAACTGAGGCAGCAGACTTTGTGAACATTAATATTTGTATCATTCTCAAAACTTTTGGCTGCGGCTGTATTAAAAGTGCTGATATATCTTACACTTACTACGTAATACTAACTAAATAAGTGACTAAATCATCAAAAAAAAAATTTATTTTGCATTATTATTTTCTGGACCAAAGAATGTACATTATGTACAGTATTTTACCAGGATGAATGCATCCAAGGAGATTGTCACAAAGAATTTATAAAATGACTGCAGGTACACAGTATGTTTGTATTATTAAGAAGCTTGTAGGAAGGATTCTTCATCATGTCTTGTGAAAATATCATGGGGTGAAAAATGGGACAGAAAGTAAGAGGGAATCTCACTCTGTACCTGCGTCCTCATTTTTAGCAGTTTTCATATAATCTTTTGTTTCTGCTCAAATATGCAAGATCTTTCCAGTTAAAATTTTCTGCTTATGGGTTGGCAACCCTAGTCATTATAGCATAGAAAACCGCAGTTCTGGTGAAGCAGAACTTGTCTGCATTCCTGGACATATGAAGTTCATATTTCAGTCTTTTTTAGCTGTGAAGTGCTTTCTGGAAGTGTATTCCAGACAAAAGCAATACAGATGAAGTGTGACGTAAGCCTCTGGATTTGTTTGTTCGTTCAGCTCTCCCTCCATGAGTCATTGTGCTTTTTTTTCTTGTTGGTACTTCCTATTGAATCGGTTCCTGTCTCCTGGTGCAAGACCAACCAGTCGGGCTTGTTCCCACCCCCTTCTTTCAGGAATGTGAAAGGGACTTCCTGGTACCTTGCTATCCGTGGAAGTCGCTGCCGTCACCAGCTCATGTCCACCTGGCTGATGATCACCTAGCACCACTTTTGCTGCACAGAAATATCTCCACTTTGTTTTTTGCACTTCAGCAGCTGTTGGGGCGGTTTTACCAGACAGCTTGAAGGTAAATAAACAGGAATAACCATGCTTTTCATACACAGAATAGACTGTAACTGTAACATGAATACTTGTCTAGAGATGTGTTTGGCAAATAGAAATGTTTTCAATTCTGCATATGGAGGTAGTTAACTTCTGCTGACCGGGACTGAAAAACATTTCAAGTTTAAACAAAAATGTAGCTACATTTTCTCCTTTATTTGAAATGTATTTTTTATTAGTATATTTATGTCCGTTTTTGTCTGAAATAGCAGAGTGTAAAGCTGGCTTTACACTCTGGCAGGTCACAGTGGCAGGTTTTTTTCTCATTTGCAGAGGCGCAGGGACAGGAGAGGAAAGTCAGGCAACTGCCTGGGGCCCCCAAGCTGAGAGGGGGCCCCCGAGCTGGGCCGATTGCATAGAACATTGCAATGAGAAATCCGCTTTATTTGTGCATTCTGTTTTTCAAAGTAAAGTGAAAATAAAGGAATTGTTAAATTATCATTGTTGATATTATTAACTTCATGCTAAAATAATGGTCATAAATTTTACCATTTTGGGCGGGGTGCGTTGGAGGGCCCCATGGAGTTTTTTGCCTAGGGCCCCCAGTGCCCCCAGAATTGCTTCTCCTCATACACATCCCCTCGCCTGTCTTTAGAGGACCATGCTCTACACGGAGCTGCTGCAGTTGTGGGACCAGGCGGTGCAGGCTGTGGATGGACGGGACTGGCAGGGCGCCCTTACCAAGCTGCAGGAGATCACGGAGCCCACGTCCCGCACGCTCTTTGTGACTGCAGCCGCATATCTGGCCCTGGGCCAACTGGAACCTGCCGTCAGGGTGAGGAGGGGCAGTGTCAGGAAGCACCTGGGGGTCAGGTTACCCTACTACATACAGCTCTGTAAAGAATTAAGAGATCGCTAAGTGTTTTTTTTTTTTTTAAATGTGTTATTAAATTTTTAAATCCTGGTTTAATCCTGGTTCTGCTGGCAGAAGGCTACACTGAGCAGCTGGTTGCTTCCGGCTTCAAATTTCTAAGACAGCAGTACACAAGAACAACGTGAAGCAGGAGACACTGGGAATAACAAAAAACAGGGAGGTAAAGGGCAGAAGTGACTTTCTAATACCAGAGATGACCGTCAACTTATCCGGTAGTGCCTTATAAAGTGGAGGATGACCTCAAGTGACTTTAAAAAAAGAATGGGAAACATTAAGTGGTGTGAAGTGCACTACTAGGATAGTTTGTAACAGGCTCCTAGAAGCAGGACTGAAGTCCCATAAAGGTCAGGCCCTTCATTAATGAGAATGAGGGAAGAGCCAGGCTGGAGTTAATATATGTGTGTGATCCAGGTATACCTTACCTTGTGGTGACCAAATGTCCCCACAACATGATGAATACCCTTTTTTTACCAGTTTTAAAAATCTGCGACTGCAATGGAAAAAACAAAAAATGCAAAAACTCTTGTATTTTGTTTGGATACTTATGGTTATGGTTAGGGCTGGGTAGGGGTTAAAGTTGTCATAGTTAGCATTAGCATTTATCCCATAGAAATGAATGAGCGGTCCCCAAAAAGATATGATTACATGACTCTGTGTGTGTGCATGTGCGTGTGTGCGCGCACGTGCGTGCGTGTGTGTGTATATAGCACGCCCGTAAATTGAGAAACGAGTGAAAAAAATGTGGCCTCTTAATTTTTTCCAGAGCTGTATTTGTAGTAGTACATTCTTTTTTTCTCCAACAATGAATTCATTCTTGCTGAAAGGTGTAAAGGTATGCAGCATTCTTACAGTCATGTGTCATCGTTCCCCCAACACAGACCCTGGATCAGGTCATCGCCAAGGACGAGCGCCTGGCAGTCGGCTTCTTCCAGAGAGCCGGAGTCCATATGCTGGCCGGCCGGTAGGATCAACTTTACAGCTCAGACTGCCTAATTCTGGATAAATCATCAGCCACGCGGATTCAGCTGACTCAGAAATCATAATGGCTCATAATGTTCCTCAAATCCGACACAAATTGCTCTATTTTGATGATCTAATGCAAAGCATAAAGTGGAATTAACAGTTACAGGTGTATCTAAATCCATTTAGTTCTTTTGATGCTGTGAAAACCAGACTTTGCACTAGCGCAAGGCGGGAAAAGGTTGTCCTAACTCACTTAATTCTTCAGAGGTGTGTTTTGGGCGTAACATGCAATGAACCAATAGGAATGCCATATCATCTCAACTTTAAAAGGCAGCAGTGTATGATCCACTGCAGATTAATATTACAATGCCGTGTTTGCCCGGCATGCCAGATCGCTTTTTGGCTGAGGAAACGGACATGCTCGTGTGCGAGATGAAAAGGCGTGAGCACGTCATCTACGTCTGTCTACGTCATTGTTCCACCAAAGCCTTTTTAGGTTAAACAGGCGTGGGATGAAGTAGAGGTGAGCTTGTCTTTTTTGAACTGCATTTTTTGGCAACACCAGATTATCCTCGCATAATGATGTCAGAAGATGCTGAAAACAGAAGCTCGGAAAATGGAGCCCAAAGTGTTCATTCTTAGATTTAGTTCTTAGTAGTAGTTCATCAAAATTGAGAAGTTGCAGTCGCTGCTCCAGTGCTGAATATTTAATTTAGACCAAGGGTAGGTAACCTTGGTCAAAGAGTGTCAATATCCGGCAGATTTCCATCATACCTGATGAGTTACTATTTGTTTGAGATAAGGTGTGTTTCATCAGAGACCTTTTGGGTATTCCACAAAGCGTGATTTCTTCATTAGCCAGATGACTTAAGCCTAATGTAAGGGTTGTCGGTAACGCTTCACTTGTCGGTACATGAATAAAGTAGTAGTACATGCTTACTTAATGTATTAATTAACCAGTAACTAAGTGTTTGTTAAGTACTGATCCCACGCTCATTCATAATTAATTAATCATGACAGTTCATGTATTTCATGGGATAACCTATATTAGTTTAATTTGTTCTTGAATAGTAAATAAGTTGTTAATTTTTGCCCTCAAGTGAAGTCTTACCATTATTAACTAATTAACTCTTAACTATTTTAGTGCCTAAATAGAATACATGAACTGTCATGATTGATTAATGCTGAAAAAGCAATGGGACGAGTACATAACTAACACTTAGTCACTGGTTAATTAATGCATTAAGTAAGCATAAATGGTACCTACGCTTAAAATACACGTACATATTTGCTTCTCACTTTAATTGAAAAGATCTTAAGTTGTGAAATGCTGTCCATGCAGAGGTGATCCTTTGTAGCTTGGGTGCCTTTACTGTGAGTGCTGGCAGTGAGGACGCCATGAAAGTGACCCTTTCTGTCTCGCCAGGCTGGAAGAAGCTCTGGGTGACTGTATCTGGGCTCAGAAGCATATGAGGGAGAATTCTGTCATTGACTACAGACAGCTCGGCCTTCGCTACAAGCTATACAGCTGGCAGGTGAGTACTGCTGACCCATATCCAGATAATTGTAATGTGACTGATGCCTGATTACTTTACTCATGAAACCTACACTCTGTAGTTGCACAAGTATTTCTCTCTAAAAAACAATTCTTCTCTCAGTACCTAATAGAAAGCAGATCCCAGCGTTACATGAGCAACAGCGAACAATATTTGCCCATGACATTAGTTTGCTTTTTCTTTCTTCTTGTGCAACGACTTCAGACTGACTGAGTCACATTTTTGGGGGATGTGTGTGCATGAGTGCGTGGCTGTGTACACATTGCCATGTGTGTGTGATCCCTTCTGCTTGTATACATGTATGTCTATTCAGGAGCATGCGTTCATGAATATAAAGAAATGTTAGGGAATATTCACTATTCATTTTGAACCAGTGCAGCTAAATTAGCCAATCACAATGCTGTGTCTCCCATACTGGAAAGGTGCTGTACAATGCAGCAGCGGTGTACAGTCGAATGGGATTGTGGGAAAAGGGGAGGAACATCCTGGCCACAGCATCCCAGGAAAAGGGAGGAGCACGTGGAGGAATTGTGGAGATGGCCCTAGACAGTCTTTCGGTAAGCGAGAATGATGTATTCCATGCAGTCTGGGGTTCCTTTCTGTTACTTGTGTATTTGAGAGTCAATAGGAGAGATTACTGTTATAGAAAAACATATTCTACTGTACAAGCACTTATGAGTCTCCCACCTTCTGTGCCTCTCACATATACAGAGAAAAGACATTTTATCCCCTCTTCTGGTGCCAGAGGGAGAGGTGTTTCGTCCCAGGAAGCAGGATGTAGAACAGCTGCAGCTGAAGGACTTTTTAGGCAAAGCCAAGGTACGTGCACTGTGCCGTGGTGAAATTGCATTGATTTGATGGACAGAGTATACGTTGGCATGGTGATCAGTGTTACAGCCCATCCTCATGGCACAGTATGGCTCTCCATGCATACACAGGTCATATCCTCTGTGATCCCTAATGATGACTTTGGTGGCTTTGAGCCTCTCAGGATGCAGGTAAGGGCCATTCTTATCGGTGCAAATGTCAGCTGGTTCACATTTGTGCTCTCCGGTCTCTGAACGTTCTTCTGACTTCCACAGCAACCTGGATTCTATGAGCCGCAGGCAGACGGAGCCCAGTGAGTATACACACTGAAATGAAACTTGCACTGCAATCTATGTAATGCATGAAAAAAAACAATTTCTGTACCTGTTTATCGATCAGAAGGCTTGCTAATGTCTTTCCAGGGTTTTATTAAAATTATCTGAAGAGCAAATTTCCAAAACTCACTTTGTTTTCGAGAAAATTTCTGTGGAATTTCGGAAATTTGACCAAAGTTCTTTGTTGGATTACATATGGATTGAGTGAGTCTTGGTTCCCAGTACTGTAACATATGATGGGGCTGCCTGACTTTAGGTCACTGGCAGTCTGAGAAACAACAAAAACGGGTTAAGTGAGTTTTGAAAATTTGCTTTTTATTTATTACCTGAAATATATTCCTGGTCACATTTTAGAAGCAAGTGGACACATAAGGGAAATACCATAAAAGCCATGACATTATAATAAAAAAAAACTTACAAGATCATTTTATATGATTTCCTAAATTAACTCCTAAATTGGAAGATGAATTATAAAAAATTTTAAAGCAAGGTACTGAACCGCCTGCAGTCTGTTTACATAATTTTGGGATTTAAAAGGGTCATATTATGATGTGTCAACTAACCCTGTAAAACAGGTAACTCTTCTTAACATCATTAAATTCTTTTTTTAACTTCAGGTCATTATAGGTGATACATGTGGTTGTTTTTATATTTAATTGGTTATTTTGAATCTGTGAATGTGGACAATGTTGTTGCGCTAACTACGAATGCAGATGGTATTATTTGACTTAGAGTGACTGTTTATGTATGTAAGTACATAGTACTTCTGCCTTTTTCCACCACTAACATTTGACTGCTAAATATCATGACTGCTGATTTTGTCATTGTTGCAGAGGGAGGGTGGATTCCTGAGAAAGCCCCCAAAGCAATCGCCCATTGGGCATCACAGTTGTTCAGAGACGGTGACTGGAGTGTTTTCTTTGGGTGTGACAGGGAATCCCGCTACATGCGGCTTCGTAGTGCTTACAGAGCCCAGGGCCCCCAGCAGCTGACCGTACCCGAAGGGGAGGTGGTCTTTGTCTTCAGCAATGAACGTGCAGATGGACTCGCCACCGTCATTTACGACGGTCAGGTATGGGGGACACCAAAGATGCTTCTGGGTGTTTTTCTCTTTCTGTTTTTGTTACATGTACCGTAAGTCCTCATTGTCATTCTTGTACTGTCACCTGGCTTTTTTCTAGAAAGGCCTTCTCCCCTTCTCACTGCTAGATTCTTTGGACATCTACAAAATCAAAGGCTATAACAAAGGAAAGGTTAGTTACTTTTTAATACCCCTTTTTTTTACCTATGCTTGCATCCTGCCTACTTCCATATCAGTCTGTGACTTCCCCAAACAGAGAGACGGGCACTTGTGTCTCTGTGGCTGCAGTCTATGTCCCACATGCCAGGACTGTAGCGGCCAGCAGAGTCTCTCTGGTTTAACACTTTGCCACAGTAGAGATTTTAATCTTGACATCCAAACAGGACAATTTTCTACATTCCCGGTTCAATTATCGCCCATTCCAGTAATGCCAGGTGAAGAGCAGAAAGCGCATTAACACTGCTGTTTCAAACTTCTGACTTCCTGGTTTCTGAACTGGGTGTAAGGCACTAAATTAATCTTCCACAGATCCCCAATGGGATTCCACTGCCACCAGGCCTTAAGCCCCCAGCTCGGCCACTGCCGCAGCCCAGCCCTGCATCAGCACAGTCGGGTACGTTACACCAACACCACCATAAATACAGTCAGTTACTGAACTGCTCTGTAATATCAGTTCGTTGTCACCCTGTGGCGAGGCCACCATTTGAACCCGTCAGGCACACTTGTTTGCCGCCTAATAAATAGGGCATGGCGCAGATGGACTGATGAGGTTTGGTATGTCTTCTCCGCAGTGACTGTACCTGCTGCATTGGCTCCTTCCTGCACCGGCTCCACCTTCTCTTCTGTGACTCCACCTGAATACCCCAGTGCTGCTGGAAGCGGAGCTGAGCTGGTGAATAAAAAGCACGACTGTATTTATATAAGATGTCTGCTCTTGGCATAGCCTTGTTGCATCGGAACAGTATATTGGGAATTAGTAAGACAGGACTATGAATGTATACATACAAAAAAAGGATAGCAGAATGTGTTTAATGATGCCATATATAAACGTTATATGATATAAAATGCATGCCTTGATGTCTTTACGGGAAGAACACTTGGACCTTTTTCCATAAGTGTTTGCCCATTGCCTGAAGAGCGCTTTCTGTGCCTGTCAGTTATGTGCCCCCCCCCTCCCCCGGGGCTCAGTATAACACCCCAGGGTGCTTCTTAATCGGGCCTGTAGCACTAATGAGGATATAGCTGTGCTTAATTTTAGGAAACCAGACTCCAGTACTGTATTGGTCATTGAGAAAAGATTAGCCTGACAATGTAATTGAAATGCATTTAATCATATAAAAGTAAAACTAATCCCATTAATTGATTTTATTCTCATCATCCATAGTCATTATAGATGTAATTACTGAGGCAGTGTTCAGTTATATAAGAAATTGTTGAAAATTTTTAAAGTTTAAATAAACTGGTGTACTACTTTATTGGCTGATGTGTTAATATATGGTATTTTTTTTATAATAAATGGACAGGAAATGTATGGTATTAGAATATAAAAGAATAAGTGTGGGACATAGACAATGGATGTCCCATGTGTTGTTTTGAAGGTTATACTCTTTCTTATGGTCTTCTCGTCTTTCACAGCAGTCCAGCCCAGCCCCGGAAGGAGAAGGTGGCTCTGTGATAGTGAAGGTACACTACACGTGTACGGTGGCCCTGAGTGTTCCAGTGGAGATACCGTACAGTGAGCTACGGGAGCGGATTGCACACAAGCTCGGGCGGCCGGCTGAACAGCTTTGCCTCAGGTATACCCGTGAGTCCGAGAGCGTCCACCCCGATGCTTTTATGGGTTAGCCCGCAAAGTTTACACTGTCGAGATAAACAGGATATTTATTACCTCTGCCACCAACATGGCCGCACTTCTGCACCCTCCCCCCACTCCAGATACAAGCAGCAGGGCTCCCCAGCTTTAAAGGCCCTAGAAGAGCAGGGTGGGCTCTGCTCCCTTCTGGAAGGGTCCGAGACCGGCAAAATTACACTGTGGTGCCAGGTACCATCCGTCCGTCCATACTCTTTAACCAAATGCACCACATAAACTACCTTTAAGTAAAAAGCAAGCGCTATGGCTAGATGGTGTTGGGTCTTTGTGAGATTCAGCCATACTCTTTCCTACCCATGATGCTGTGGTGCCATTTTATCTGCAGTATGTAGCTTTCTTAAGCAGCCAATGATATGTGCTCTATATGTCTGTGCTTCCTATGCCAGCCAAAAGCATTTTGCCATTCTTCTACCTTCAGTTATTAGGGGAGAAGAAAATATGTAGAGCATATTTAAACAGCAGCCGATCGGCCTTTATAGTCATCATGAGTCTGTGTCATGAGACATGTCTATGATTAGTGGTTGGCATGACTGTAAAAGATTACGTCAGCGATATCCGGGATGGGGTCAAAGCACCGCTCAGGATATGACAGTGAGCATCTGAGCCTGGCCAAACCAGCAGTATTTATCCACAAGTAAACTCAGCAAGTGATCCCGGCCATCGCACCGAGCAGATGGCAGAGTCCTTAAGAAATCGGCTTCTCTAAGTGTGAAACTTGTGTGTTTCGGTGAGGTCTGTTCTGTTGGCAACATCAGGTGAGCCAGAAAATGAACTGTTTCGACTCCCCTTGGAAGGAAGTTTGATGCATTTTTCCCCCAGAGACTCATTTCTGTTGTTAAAGCAAATGCAAAAGTTAACCTTGAGGGGAAACAATCCGCTGTGTTCTACAAAAAAAGTCTAGGCAATATATTTGATCAAACACCTCATCATGACTAACATAAGAACCTGGACAATGCCTTTGATAAAGACAATGACTATGTACCCCTGAAAGCTTACCTTCATCGCTACAGCGGATGAATATAACCGTTATTTCATTTGTATTCAGATCATTTATGGGTTTCTTTGAAGCATTCCACTATGCTCTTCCCTACAAAAAGGAGACGGTATTGATACACTTTTCATACATTATTAGTTGTGTAACATGTATTTCACATAGCACACCATAAAATTTCCAGAAATAATGTAAAGAAAAGGAAGGTCATTCTTCATGCTTATTATATATGGAAAAAACACTTTATTCTCTTATTAATTATGCAGCATTCTGAGCATAAACTGCAAAATAACCATTTTGAAAGATGCAGCACCAGTATTTAATACTATTAAAATGATAAGGTCCATATTCAAGAATGAGGATGAATATGTGCGGAGCTACGCCTTGAGTTCTGATCACACCTGAGATGAACTATGATGTAATATGTCACCCAGCCATCCAGGGCCGCAGGACATGGCATAAAGACCGAAAGACTGAGCATCCCCTGCCTCCAGGGCCGCTCCATCACATGGAAAAGTGCATATTAAAGTATATCTACCCTAGAAATTTGGTGCAGGTAAAACCACCAGTATAGGCAGGCCGTCTGTGGCATGGACAGCATGCTGAAGAGAGACCGAAATCCTGCAGCACCACCAGGCTTAATAATGCGGTTTGAAAAGGCTCTGAATGAAAATAGGCTTTATCTGGAGCCACTGAATGGGCTCCTGTGTACTAACTGTTCTCATTTAATTAAACGACTGTAATCTATAATAAAATATCACAGTTTTGAGGTATATGCCTACATAGAGTGACTGTATTTGCCATAGTTTTCCCCAGTTTGTGATATATGTTCATTTAAAATCCATTGAACTGACAGGTCTCTTGTTTTTCTTACTCAGGGTGAAGATCCGCTCTCCAACAGGAATATTCTGTATCAGGTGGTGGCTCTGTATGACTACACTGCTCAAGGACCTGAGGATCTGGAGTTCAGTGAGGGGGATACCATAGATATTCTGAGTGAAGGTAACAGTGGGGGCACTGGGACCGCATTACTACAGCCTGGAAGGTTCACAAAAGCTGGTATCGCAGCTGAGCTGGTTGGTGTTTTACAGTTTTGTTTACCCCAGAAAATGTTCATAGAGGTCTGTGTTTAATTAAGGGCTGATTTAGGTCATAGCTTATTTGGCACGCTGGTCATTTATAAATGGCAGACGATCCTCATTAAGGTCAACACTGCACCACAATGTGGTTGTTGTATTATGTGTATCGTGCCCAGACTCGGGTGACAAATGCTGGGTTATTTATATATGGGTGTAGTTCAGTAACACAGCTTTTGTGTCTGACTGACTTGGATTTAAAGCAGAAGGGGAAGCACAAGATCATGAAGAGTACAAACCAGGTCACGGTGGGTGGGGGAATGTATAACGAGGACATCAGAGCTGGGGGAGGCGGGGCAGTGCTATATGCATCTTACTGATGTGAGGGGTACTCTGCCTGGACATGGCTTTCCTCAAATAGCCCCTGAGAAATGACACTGTGCAGTAATTGGGTTCCCCATGTGCAAACAGGCAAAGGGGATGTTAAAGCTTAAAAGGGCCAAGAGGGCTGATAAAGAAGTTAATGCTGAAAGCTGAAATGGAGCACCTGCGGCCCAGAGCAAGATAAGAGGTTATAAGAAATGTAGATGGACAAATGAAATAGAGCAGGACTTAGACTCAAGCACTATATCTGGGGTTAGCATGAGGATAGAGTGAAAGAGTTCCCCCTAGGGATAAACAGGGTATGTCGCAGTTTGAGTGGCAGTAAACAGACTTGTTTGTTTCTACCTCTTTCTCTGCCCAGTCAATGACGAGTGGTTGGAGGGCCACACGGCGGGAAACATCGGCATCTTCCCAAGGTGTTTCGTCTACCAGGACAACCCCAAATCTGATGACAGTGCTTGAAGATGGGAAATGGAGGGGTGCTCTGTGATGTTCACGAAGCTGCGCTGCACCTAGGTGATAGTGTCGATGGTCAGAGATAGGTCTCATTCATATACATTTATATGTATTTGTACCGTTCCTCATTATAATTCTCTAGGTCAGGGTTGGTGTTCTTGGTGTAGAATACCTGCAGATTTTTGGCCTGTACCAGCTTTCAGTTAGAAAACTGCACAGTTCATCTTTTATATGTAAACATTTATACCATTTCTGCTTAAAGCATTAAAGCTTAAAACAGTGTCCATTTTTTAAATGTTTGTTATTTTAAATTCTGCTTTCTGTTTATAAATGCACATTAATACTTACTTGCAGGCACTGCAGTGCAGGGCAGGTAGGGGGCTCCAGAGTCCAGATTAGAATGCTTCCAGCTTTCAGTGAAATGCCCTTTAATGTTTAATTGCAGCTACAAGATGATAGCTAACATTTCCAAAGCTCTACAGTAGGTCCTCTCATTGCTTACAATGTTCAGCTGTCGCATAGCATCCTTGGTGTGAAATGTAATATACAGGAGGATATGAGTCAGAAATGCGATTTATTTGGGCTTGATGGACACAACCAGGAAAAACACCTCAGAGAGCCAGGAATAGGATGTGGGTTTGTCTACAGCTGTGGTTCCGCATTTGTTTACACAACAGATGGCACAGTTAAGGACATGCATCTGAAGGTTGCTGGTTCAGGTCCCGGGATTGGTCCTGCTGTTTTGCCCTTGGGCGAGAGGACTTAAACTAGCTGCAGTAAAATGTCCATCTGTTTAGATGTGTGAGGATTGTAAATTGCTTTGAATAAAACCATGGGGGAAAGTACTGTATTTGCTGTGGGCTATGTCCATTGATCCATGTGTGTGTGTGTGTCACAGCTGACAGAGGCTGCTGGGGCAGTACAGAGAAAGTGAGCCGTCTGCAGGAGACAGCATGCTGTGTGCTACAGGCCAAAAGCAGCTCAGCAAACTTTAATAGCTCTGTTAGTGTCATTCACTGCATACCCTAAACTAAAGCAATTAACAAGTAAACAGGTAGCAATTAAAATGCTTCCTGTTACACTGGTGTCTTGTTTTGTCAAGTAAATATTGGTCTTTCGCTCTACCATTCTCAAATTTATATATAGCACACATTGTAAAAAGCCTTTCTAGCACCAGAACTACTGCCCTTTGTCCGTACTGAAGAACGATCTTGTAAACGTGAAGTATCGCCATTAAATATGTTATTGTCCAGGCAAGGCAGGATAAGTGGGAATGTTATAGGTTATTGCCTTTGAGCTGGCAATCTCCCGGAGGAGGCATAAAGCAGTGATTGCGTTTTCTTACAAAAAATTATCCCTACATTAGTCAAGCACCAATGAGAACAAAGCTCATGACCATCATGTTGTTGTCTTCCTTCCTGCAAGATTGTGTACTTGCTTACCTGGAAATCATCAATGTATTGTGATAAGGAAAAATAATCTGTTGTGGAAACCAGTTCCTCATTCACGCAGAGGTAAAATACCTAAAATACCCTACCTGCCTTCAACTGAGATTACATGATTATGTCCACAACTGCACTTCAGAGCTTCGCTGGTCATTGAAATAGGAGAAATGCATTATGAAATAAATGTCAGGCACGTCTGAGGCCTTGGGATTGATGCACAAAGAAGGGTAATCCAGTGATCAAAACGTAATGATGTGTGAGTCTGTTCATCCATTTGTTTCTAGGTATTTAAGATACAGACAAAATGTAACATTTTTTTTCATTTTTTTTTACAAGAGACAGAGAACAAGGACAGCCAGCATCCAGCACCCCTAGTGCAGTCGTGGTTAAGGGCCTTGCTCAAAAGCTTAACAGTGACATAATCACCTGCCATGGGATTCGCACCTGTAACCTTCAGCGTCCCTATCCCTATGGAGGGGGGCACAAAGCACTTTTCCTTAGGCAAAATTGATATCCTGCATTTGGTCTAATTGAAAAGTACCAGTAATCTTTCATTACACTCTTTCACAGTGATTTGTGTGATTTTATAGTGTCAAATAAAAAGGTGACACAGTTTGCATGTTAAGACTTGATGCAGAGATGAAGGAAAAGGCTGTCCAGCATGACGCTTTCACTCCATCATCGTGATCTCGCTAATTCTGACAGATTTAAATTAATTCCCCCACTTACATTTACCAGTTGAACAAATTTTGGTCTGCTCCAATACTTAAAGTTGTGGTTTGTGAGATTTCAAGATTTTGATAATGAGGAGTGGCATTAACCTAGCCATGATGAGACTATCAAACCTGACAAATACACATTACAGGTAAACACGGCCTTGTTGACAGTTCTGTGCCTATACTGGTTCTTTTGAAAATCACAGACTCACCGCCTGCCCTTGAGAGTTTGATGAGAAGGCACTAGTGAGCCCTTGTGCAATGCTGAAGTGGCTAATCAAGAGAATCAGAAGAACTGTCGGTGCTAATGGAAGTTGGGAAATAAATTTAAGGATATGTTAACAATATAGCAGAGGTACAAATACTCAACAAGCAAAAACACAATTTAATCCAGACGGCGCGATTGATCCCCCCCTCACTCGGCAAATATTACCATTTGGACCCACCCCTAAAAGCCAGTCTGGGGTGTGACATTCCCAGGTTGAAACAAAGTCAAGTGTTAAAGTGACAGGCTGAGCTAAGAGTGTTGACTGGTGATCCACCTATAAAGAGTGCGCAAATTAATTTAGCAGCACATGCTCACCAGGTAATACAGGTAAATATACTGTGCACCAATACACCTCTTCCTTAAGGAATATTATATATTCTGATAAAATATCAGGAAAAAGTAATTAAAGCAAATACTGAAGACTGGGAAGTTATTTCTTATGTTAGAAGCACATCCCAGTAACTCATACAGTAAGGCCAATTGTGCAGCATTGCCGAAGAAAAGAATATCAATTTTCTCTAAGGAGGGATCCAGCCATAAGACATCAAAATGTTGGCTACATCAAATGACCAGTTTTACAGAACTGTGGTTTATGAAAGATATTGGGAATTTATGTCAGCAGTATAAACTGGCTCACTGGGAGGAGCCTATGGGTGGCCTATTTACCACACTTAAAGTGGGACAGTTTGGCTCTGCTGGGCCAAGGTGTCTCCAGTAAGCTGTCACTGGATCCTTCACCCTTATTTGCACTCATGGGGAGAGTTGGGATTCACTGACAGATCCAGTTTAAGATGTCACATGTACTGACCAAGGTGACTACATATTAAACACTCTGGCTGTTGTGGCCCAGTTGGCTCATTCATTTAGCACTTAATCATGTTGTTATTATACTTATTGAGTCATGCTATCTATTGATTCTCTTTGCTGGAATTTGTTTAAAATTTAATGTAACCAAAATTATGTTACAGGATTTTTACACTGCTAAGCTCATTAGACATTTGTAGTGTAATACGTTGGACTGAAATTGTTCCAGTCACCATGGGATGACTTGTTTTCTTTGAACACATTGTGAGGGAGCGTCAGTTACGGCACTACGGCCATGTGGCACGTTTCCCTGAGGGTGATCCTGCTCTCAGGTTCCTCATTGCTGAGGACCCAAGTGGCTGGACCAGGCAGAGGGGACGCCCACGTAACACCTGGCTGCAGCAAATGGATGGCCATTTCCGGAGGGTGGGACTGGACTGTGCATCTGCCTGGGGGATCGCCGGCCGGGATCCCAAGGACTTTCGCTGTGTGGTGTGCGCGGCAACGCACTGCATCAGTGCATGCTCCCCGACCTGACCTGACCTGACCTGAACACCGTTTTTCTATTGTTGTGAAGAAAACATTGTATATTTTCAAGATTTTTCTTGAAGATTTTGGTTAATAACAGTCGACTAGTGTCATGAAATCAGTTATCTGATAACCAGCCAGTTGTTGTGCTATATTTGTCTCATAACATTCAGTTCAATGTCAGACCTACAAAAAATCCACATCACTTAAACCTAACTACACTAAATGACCTACACAGCAGATAATATGGTTCAATGAACATTTGTCACCATTGGTTAGGCTTCCTGGATTTTAATTGCTAACTATGTATCTTGATCTTTGGCGTACAAAGAGGCCTTTGCAATGGGATCCAGATCAAACGGTCAGATGGGCCTGAGGAGAACAGGAAGGTGCAGGTGAGGCAAACGGGCCGGCACTGACCCACTGACGCAGAGAGAGCCCTAATCCCTCCCTGCAGGTGGACAGTTAGCTATAAATATCTCAGTGTATAAATAGGGTAAGATGTAAAGTCAGCACTGTGATCCATGAAGCACCCTGGTAATGTTGTTCCTCTAAAGAGCTTAAAGGTTGACTGACCCTTGTTATTACTTATATGCAAATCTAGTACAGTGGCTATGATAATGAAAATAAACAAGAAACCACAGGTCACACCAGGACATAGGTGAGAAATAAACATAGTATACCTTTCGGTTTCTTGGCCAAGAAACAGTAAAAATACACTTATTACTGGCGAAGTAAATTAGATAAATATTTTTGCATTAGGATCTGTTTTTGAAGCCATGCAGTGGATTTAATCAGTTTTCACTGTTGTTCTTATTTGTCTGAAAGGTAACTGTTTGTCTCAGAAGGACTGTGAGTTGTTGGATCACCCAGTAATATTATGCATTAGACATGGAAGTGATCTACAGAAGAATCCCCAAGTATGGGCCATTTTTCTTTAGTGAAAACATATTTATAAGACCAATAACAGAGGAAATGATTCAGGAGACTTTGATCTTTTCCAGAGAAAGCCTCTGAGAGTGTAAAGTCAGGTGAATTACTTCTGTGATCTGCTGATGTTACAGACTCCGTCCCCAGAAAGCATAACTGACTCCAAATGATGGGTAGGCATTTTTGAAAGAAGCATTTTAGACTGTAGGACCAGAAGTAGGAACGTGTCTGGAAAAGTGAGTATATAAAACAATGTGAGAGTTCGGTTAACATGACTCAGACTAAGCTATGAAAAAATGTAATTAACTTTGAATGAAAATTATTAACCAAACGTTTATAGAACAGAGGGATGTTCTTTCCTACAGTGTTTTATTCTCCAGACTAAGTCATCACAGGAGCTCATTCAGGAGACCATTTGTGTTTCTCTTAACAATTGAACCATTATCTCACTGACTTTTCAAAAGGACCTGGTTCAGAATTTATCCAACTCTGCTGATTTAGCGGCGTTATTCATAATAACATTTGCCTACCCTTTTGCAGAATTAATGCATTCAGTGGTTTCAAAATCATTATTAAACCCAATAACATCCCCTTACTGTTCATGAGGTAATAAGCACAACAATAAACAGGGGACCTTTTAAGACTTTTTCAGTATTTGAGTGGATGTATTTTTATTCTTTAAATGTATTTTTTTCGTTTCATTTCCTGTTCCTGTTTTAGTCACTTCTAAACCCTCCTGTAAACACAAAGATTGATTCCTTATACACTGCCCACCTCGTTTAACTATTGCCTGTTTTGTTAGTAACATGTACTGGCCTTAGATTTAGCATGTATGTTTGTATACTTGTCCCAACATTTTATGACTCCATAATATTACAAAGAGGCATGATAATATCAAATAATATTTCAATAATATTGAAACTAGTCTTGGTAGGTGGGTGTGTTTGAATGTGAACATATTCTCTGTATTTAACTGTAAGTATTATTAAGATGTTTTGTTTGAATAAAAATATCCCATTTCTATCTTTAATGGACAAACCTATGGAGCTGTACTCTTTACATTCACCTGAACATTAGTTTCTGCTATACTCTTACATGAAATAACAGTTGGGATATACATTTATGATGCCAGTTTAGATCTGTTGGTACTTGCAATGTTTTTCTTTTAACGTCAGAATCTCTAAATGAGTCAGCATAAGTGAGCTGCTGGCAGTATCGACATCGGCAATGAAACAGGCAGTTAAAGTCCATCTGTCCATCCATCCATTGTCTATAACTGCTTATCCAAGGTGGGGTACAGGGTGAGCTGCAGCTAATCCCAGAAAATGCAGGGCACAAGGCAGGGCGTGTCCCGGATGGCATGGCAAGTGCTCAGTTATACAAATAGTAAAACTATTACCACTATTTAAATTTTTCATATTTTGTATAATTCTCACACGCTGCTGTCCAAGAAATGCGATTAAAATGTATTTAAGACGTATTTCAAAATATTTTTGAAATATTTTATTTGACTGACACAAAGAACATACTTTACAGGTCAAAACAAAGAAATTAATAAATAAATAAACAAAAAAGTCCTGATTACATAAGTCTTCCCACCCTTTAAATCAGCGCATGGTAGGACACCCTTTTCAGCTGATACAGTCATGGATTATGACAAATAAGCACATAGTGGCCTTGCACAGTGTGAGGAGGCAGCGGTTACCCATTCTGTCTGGCAAAATAACTCAACCTCTTTCAAGCTGGTTGGAGATCATATGAACTGTAATATCTTTCCACGGAATCTCCGTTAGATTCAGGTCTGAAATCTACCTGTATCACTTGAGTTCACGTTTAAGGTCACATACCTTTTTGCTGAGTCATTCCATCAGTGCTGTTGCTTTGTGCTTGAGGTCATTGTTCTGATGAAATGTGCACTTTTGTTAAAAATAAACTTAGGCCTCACTCTGACTTTCTTAAACCATTTTTCCTGACTTTGAATGCTTCTGTCAAACTGCATCCACTTCCACAATAGACTTGATATTGCCACGGGAGACACAGATTTTTTTACAGCTTTATCATCTTTACTTTTTAATATTTAAAAGTTCTTCATGTACCTTTCTGTTTAAGTTCTTCTGTTTTAACTCAATAACGTAAAACAAGATAAGCTGCTCGATTTATCCAAGTACTGCAGGGTATTGCAACAGGGTACATTCAGTTTTTATGTTACTTCTTTTTATTTACTTTTTGAGAATAGTCTATCATTTTTATTTCATATCGAAAGTGTATAGCATGCCTAATGCATTTAGATTTCTTTTTATAAGGCCTCAAAAATGTGAATGAGGTACAAACATAGCATATCATCATATACAGTATATCACGTTTAACATCTTAGTGTATTATGCACCCCTTAATGCAGATGGGAGAGTAAAATATACGGTATGAGTGTAATAATAGTACATAATTCAGTTTACCTTTTAAGCATGATATTTTATACCCTTGACCATGTGTATGAATGAAACATGAATTAACAAACAGATATAAATCATGAGGGTAAATAAATGCTTCAAATACATAGGCATTTGGAGTGAGATTTGTTTGAAAGTACAGATTTCCAAATTCCACATCTTTTCATTTATTGAGCACGTTTTTTGTTAAATCAGAATCATACAATAAATGTTGCTAAATGACCAGATCGTGTACATTTACAGAACATCTCCTGGTACCGACAATGGATGTTCACCAGTCCCCTAAATGAGCAGGTCCATGTCTATTATGGTATATAGTGAGTTAGAAATGGCAGTTTCTAAGGTGGCTTTAAGAAGTGAATATGCCTCATTTTTAAAAACTAGGCCTCGAGTGGTTCTTAGGAACTGAAATTATCCACCATTGATTTAGGAAAAAAATAAAGTGGAATTTTACAGGATTCATGCCATTATGCCAACACCAGAAGCAATCATACAGAGAATGAATGTTTCTAATAAAAACAACTGTAGAAAATAAAAAAGGGATACCTGCTGTTTGGTAGCTGGCATATGTCTAGCTGTACTGTGAGTAGGGGGTGGTGGTGACAGGGAGGGTTTGGGATCCAGGGCTATTTATAGCCATATTATTAAGTCCCACCCATTCCTTTTCCATGTATAAACTGGCTTGTTTCTGTCAAACAGCCTGAATACCGAATGACGGCATTTTAACATTTTCTTTGTAATTGCCACTCATGCAAACATTCCCTCTGTTGACCCTTGTTGCGTCTATGCAGCACTTGTTTAATTTTTCACCCATCTGTGAGTGAAAGCAGCCCATTGCTTCCGTCTGTGTCACATTAGCCTGACGTCATGTCACTCTCCTCTACCCCCACCCAACTCTGAAATGGAGGCTGTTGTAAATAAACCTGTTCATCCCAGCCAAGTCCTTGTGTTACATGTTTGCTGCTCACTGTCTTGACTGGAGACACATCAGAAATATAGTGAAAGCTTGAATATGCATCAGTTATGACCTTACAATGCTTAAAGTACATGTACAATGGCACAATGGGTCGATGTTTCAAGTCGGTATTGAGGGTTTGCTGTAATTTAAATATTTTGCTAATGGATAAGCTGCCATGCTGTTCCAACAATCTCGACTACCTCACCAAAATCAAGCTGCTTGAATGATTTTTTTAGCTAGATTTTGTGACTTGAATAGTGTAATAGACCGTTTATTGCATAAATAGTTTCTTTCTTCATGCACTTATTGACTGCAAATTCTTATAATATCTCTGCTAAAATCATCCTGGTCCTGAAGATATATAATCTGTAGATTGGCTTTAGTGGTGTATCATTTTCAACAATGAACATTCCTTTAAACTATAACAAGATGCTGTTTGTGTAAACGGAAATTCCAAATAGCTACTAAAGTGGAAATGTTATATAAGGATATTGATACCTTTACTTATGTATGTACATTATTAATACAATGGCCAGAAAATGTTTTTAGTTGGCTGCAGTGTTGGTTCCAGTTTATTGAGTTGTGCTGGTCAGCTAGCATGTTACTATGAGTTTTAGTTTATACCTCATTGTGTTTCTAACCTCGCACCTATGTGGGGGTGGTATGTGGTTCAAAAGGTTAGACTGCTGTTCCGGTGATCAGAAGGTCACTAGTTCAAAAGCCAGGGTGACCAGAATGATTTCACCATTGCTTCAGGGATTGACTGGCCCTGCTCTCTTATTCTCAAAAATGTACGTCACTTTGAATAAAAGTGTCTGTTAAGTGTAAACAATGAAATTATGTACATTTCTTCCTTACTGTGGCTCAACAAGTAGCATGTTGTCGGTTCAACTCTCAAAAAACCCTGTTACCCCCCCTCTACTGTAAATCAATTTGGACAAAAAGGTTAGATAAATGTAAAAAGAAACACATTGTCCAAATACATTAATAGTATCTTTAAAAGACATTTACTGAATGCTCTTTTAATGTTTATAAAATTATATTTGTATTGTATTCAAAAAGTTTTCGTTAATTTTTATGATGAAATTATGATATTCGATATTATATCATATTTTTGTTACATCAAATAAATAAAATAATTCACTAGATTGACTGAAAACTGCAACACTGTTCTCAAAAGTGTGATTATGTCCCTCAATAGTTAGATGTCAGTTACTAGGCAACGTTTTCGTTCCGCTCTTACGTCATTTCCGGAGGAGAAAAAGTCTGGAGCGACCCTTCACGGCCAGTGTAATCTGCAGGGAAGCCGAGCCGGGAGATGGTGTTTGAACCTCCCCTCTAACAACAGGGGGAAATATTACATAAAAATGCTTAGCTTTCGTATCTGATGTGCACAATCTGTCTTCGCCTCTCTTCAATCGCTGTAGAATTTTTACCGTAAAAAAAAAATAAAAACTTATGAAGATTGCACTTTAAAAAGAACTCTAGCTCGTGTCACGGGAGCCGGAGAAACATACCCCGTTCTTGTCGCCCTTTGCATTCTGGATTAGTAGTACAGGGTGTCATGGCTTTCAAGGAACGCAACTTATTTTTCACGTCCTCGGTAGAACTGTGAGCAGGCTTAACTTCCAAGGTGTACCGTTACCTTAGTGAAAAATATTTGTTAACTAGAATCAGCTACAAGTGCCACAAGCCTGCAAGAAGACGACGCGACGGGCAGTTTAAACGCGCAGTTAATGCAAAGTTGAGGGAGACGCGCACGGAAAGAAGGTATCAAGATCGCTTTCGGGTAACTTCGGCGCATATTCTATCCTTAAGGATTTTTCATTTTGCTTTACATTCTAACTAAACTTTTTCACTAATGCATGCTTTTAATGGCAACAAAATTCGCTCCCTTGTAAAAATGTTTCCATCATTAAGCTTTACCTAAAAGTAAGTCGAATCTATGGTCGAGTTCAAGGGATCGCTCCAAAGCTACGGCATGGAATTAGAGTGATCAGAAGAGGGATTATCATACTAAATATGGCAGTTTTCCTAGCGGACTACCGTCAGGAGACCTAATGCAGCGCTCTTCTCCGAGGGGCGACAGAGCGCAGCAGTAGCCCCCCGGTGTTGATCTGTCTTTCGCTGGGTAGCGGAGCGCTGCAGGGCTTTAGGATGAGCACGGAGCTGGAGCGCATGTCCCTCAACTCGTCCTCGGCCAACTCGGTGGACTCCGCCGGCCGCTGTCTTTCGGCCAACGTCAGGAAGCTGCACAACTCGCTCAACCTGCTCCTCAGCGACTCGGAACGGGGCCAGTTCATCCACTGCCTGAACGTGTACCACTTTAAGCGCAACGTCTTCGACCTGGTGCAAACTCTCAAAGTCATCCTCAACACGGAGACCAAGCGGCAACTTTTGCCCATGTTGCGCCTGGTCATCCCTCGCTCGGACCAGCTCTTATTTGATCAGTACACATCCGAAGGCCTGTACCTGAAATCGGATGTTAATGCCAGAAGTAACGACCCCGACCCCCCGGGCGAAGCGGACAATGGGAATCTTAACGCAAACAATCCCGGGCGACTCTCCGCGCAGACGGAAGAGAAGCGTCCCGGTTCGGCATCTCCGCGATTGTCTCCAGGCTGTTTCAGCACCATGAACGAGGGGACAGCTCCTTTCTCGCCCCTTCCGTGGAGACCGTGCTTGCAGGATCTGCCCGCTGAGGTCCGTCAAGTAGCCATGAAACGCCACAAAAGCAACGAGGGTCTGGGCTTCAGCATCCGCGGCGGTTCGGAGCACGGCGTCGGGATCTACGTGTCGCTGGTGGAGCCGGGCTCTCTGGCCGAGAAGGAAGGACTGAGGGTCGGGGATCAAATACTGAAAGTAAACGACAAGGTGTTTGACAGAGTCACGCATGCCGAGGCGGTCAAGGTGAGTCTGCTTTCAGGTGGCAGCGTAGTGTTTTGTTTCTAAAAGTTAAACTTTATTACCCAGGGTGAGCATGAAAAATAAGCAGAATGGGTAATCTAATTACACCTGCTATTCAACAGTGTTGATTCAAGTTCTATGTGACATAGCGCTGACCCTTTAACTTGGCACAATATAAAGTTACATAATAAGTTAAATGCGAGTTATGTTATAGCCGGTTTAAGATAAGATTTGATTTACTTTAAAGCTGATTAAGGTCCCTTTATTATACACGAGTACGCATTACTGCCGCAGCAGTATTGGTTTTAATACCAAGGTTTTTATGTGGGTCTTTATAATGTTTTGTAATCTAAACACCGACCAAAACACTGGTATAAATCTATACTCTTATATTCTGTATAGGAAAATGTCAGGACCTTCGTAAGATACTATAGTAGGATGATCTGGGCATGTACATAGTTTACTATTATCCCTGTCTTAATTATTAACAAGTCATGTTGTTTACTTGATAGGCTACTAGATTATGTTGACTGTGTTCACTACCTTTATGCTGTTCGTGTACCTGTTTAGACAAGTAATTCATTAATTTTTAACATCAATTCTAGCTAGCTTTGATTAGATACTCTTACTGAAATCCCGTATTTACTTACAATCTACATTTTGATATTACATATAAGAAGCATTCTTTTATTTTCTTGGTTATGTATTGTGTTCATTGATCTCAATGACATTATTTATATTACTTTTATAGGCCTATGTGGAGCGAGTTTATAGTCTCGCATAATACCCACAAAATGTAGCCTGGGCAAAGCTCATTGTTATTCTGATGCGGACCTGTAAAATAGCTGATTATAGGTGCTGTGCTGTGGTATTTGCCGCCCGTCTAGCGAGTGTCTTGGTGTGTATCACTGAGCAGCCTTGAGTGTCAGATGAGCTGTCCTGTGTGCTGAATAACGCAGCAAGTCCGTAATGCGACCTGACTGCATTGCGTAAATTATCTTGAAAACCGCGTAATCTATCCCTAAATGCCGATTTTAGTGCAGGTCTTGGAGTAAAATGACTGCTCAGTGTTTTGGGAATTATGGATAGAGCGTGTTAAGTGAGAGGTATCTGGCAGAAGAAAAACTAGTGAAAAATACTTGCATGCATTGATACTATTTGATACTGTTTGATACTGTTTGATACTGTTGTAACTACTACTGATACTGCTTCTTTTGCTGTTTCTATTAATGACTCAGTGGAAAGATCAATCCCTTTAAAATTTTCTTGTTGACAGTTCTATATCGCTGTTTCTACCATTTAATGGTTCTTCTACCTTTTATCATAAAAGCTGTTCATAATTGGCCCATTTCTGTAAGTTGAAAACAGAGTCTTTGTATGTATATCATCTATGTGCAACTGTCTGTGTATTTTGCTTGTGTTGTCATAATTTGAAAGGTCTTCTTTTAATGGAGAGGCAGTGAAATAGTGAGGATTAAAAAGTATTCGGTTATGCTTTACATTAACTGGACCTTCATAATACCTTTATAATGCATCTGTAAAACATTCAGGGCGCCTTCATAATGCATTCATCATGCATTTATAGCACATTCATAGGCACTATATAAGTATACCATAACATCGTAACATACCTTAACAGCTTTAATATACTGTACAGTACTTACTTATGAATGTTCTATGAATGCATTATGAAGGTGCACTGAATGTTCTGTGACTACATACTGAATGCATTATTGAAGGTGCAGTTAATGTAAAGGTAGGTATGGGGTACACACTGATTACAGCACATTGCCACACCCACCACACCACCTCAGGGATGAGAACCCGAGTGCAGCCATGCAGTGGGTGATACCTCAGCACCACACTAGTCCGAAGGGACCAGTATGAGTTTCTTTTTTCCAGTTGGCTGGAGTGCCAATCCTGCCACCAACCCCCAAATTTATCTGTAAGTTGGAGGACCTGCTTACAGGCCTGAATGTAAATTAATATCAATCCCAAGACAAAGCAATTGCAGGTTAAGGACCTTGCTCAAGAACAGAGTCGGATCACTCCTGGCATTCACACCAGCAACCTTCCGGTTGTTGGTACAGATCCCTAGCTTCAGAGCCACCACTCCGTTTGCATGGCCAGGAATTCAAAGGAAGGTATAAGGTGGGGCTTCTCCTTCTGATCTTGTTGCATGGAAGGAGAGCCTAGGGTAAAGGTGGGAGGTGCTGGGGCTGGACTGCGTCCTTCTGACGAGAGCCAGCAGCCTGTGTACTGTGGGATTCACCAGTTGTCACTGAAGAAAACATGGTTGTTTGCGTGGTGGAGAGATGAATATGTTCTGTGTGGTCTTCTCCGGAGTTTGCTTTATTTAGACACTATAACAGGCTAGAAGATACCTACATTAGAACTTCTTGACTAGGAGATGAGTGGTTGATTTGTGCCATGCCAAGAGCAGGGTGTGTTTTGACTTCCTCTGCCGGCCCCCGGAGGATGGGCTCCCCCTTTGAGTCTGGTTCCTCCCAAGGTTTCTTCCTTCTAGGGAGTTTTTCCTTGCCACTGTCGCCTCTGGCTTGCTCACTGGGGGACTTTGGGTGGGTATAATGTAAAGCACTTTGAGACAATGTAATGTTGTGAAAATGCGCTATACACATAAAATTGAATTGAATCGATCTGTTAACATGAACCTGTCACTGAGACTAAGGGGCCTTGCACAAAGCACAATGTGTTCCTTTGTATGCGTAACTGTACATAGTGGCAGTCGTAAAATGTGGAATTTCGTCAGCCCTGTGCCAGACATGATGCACTCTGTTGCCCCACTACGTGTCTGCAGGCTACTATCTTGCAAGTTCATCACCCATTATGAAAAATGACTCCTGTGCGCTCATAGGACCAGCGGGGCCTAACACCCATGATATTCTGCTGGAATTTGGGTTCTCTGCTGTTCGCTGGTTCTGCTCCTATTGGTGTTATCAGCTAAATAATTCATACCGGGTTTTAATTAGGTAGCAACACTTAAGACGAGACAGGAGCTGTACGTCTCCCTCTTCTCCTTCGCGGGAAGATGCGCACAGTCGAGTGTGAAGATGTGTATCAGGGGGCATCTCCATAGCACCTAGGAAGCAAAGAGGAGAAGACACTCGGCCATTTCCTGTTCTGCTCTCACATATGACCCTCCTGCTCCTGCATTTCCGTCCACTTCCCCTCCCCCGCCTCCCTACTTTCAAATCTGTGCTTGTGAGTATTTTAAAGCACCGGCCTGCATTTCTCCCAGGCGATCTCTGCTGTGCTCTGGGTCAGTGGTTTTTCCTCGCTGTCCTCTTTAAAGAGCCATCTTGCTTTAGCTGGAAGCACCTACTCGTCCTTTACAAGCTAGCTTCCTGTCATGTCCAACTTCCTGTCCAGCTTCCTGTCATGTCCAACTTCACGTCCAGCTTCCTGTCATGTCCAACTTAACGTCCAACTTCCTGTCACGTCCAGCTTCCTGTCATGTCCCACTTCCTGTTATGTCCAGCTTTCTGTCATGTACTTTTCATCATGCTTTGAATGCCTCTGTTTTTATGTTGATGTATTGATGGTATCACAAAGAATCTAAGTATGCAGCTTTCCCAGGTTATTCCAAAATCATTAAATAAATATTTTATAAACCAGCACACAAATTCAGGCAACTAGGAAAGATATTTGAACATCTGGTAACGCTTTACATTAACTGCACCTTCATAATGCTTTTATATTGCATTCATAAAATGTTCAGTACACCTTCATAAT